>CM068367.1:978810975-980010975 GCA_034769895.1 Magicicada septendecula | reverse complement strand
TGATAAAGATTTTAGGACCGTAATTTAAAACATTGTTTGCACATATGAGTAGGAAGCAGATGTATTAATATAATGTGTTACCCAACAAGATACAGGAACAATTATGTATATTTAATTAAGTAGTTAGTGGACTTAAAACCTGCAGTAGAAACTCCAGTTTTTATAAAACAAATAGGGAGAGAATTGAAGATTTCATGTTTGTAAATGTTAGATCTATTTTCTTCACAAGTAACTAATGGCTGGTTATGATTTGTAATCACGTTTTCTCATAATGTATGTTGTTAATGACCTTTTTTTAAGAGTATGAACAAAAATAATAGATATCAGTATCTGAAAAAAAGTGAATTTTATTGGTACATACTAAAGTATAGAGTCCCATTTGTTTCTATTCATTAATAAAGGTCCGTACTGTAATAGTTTTGTGTGTAATATATAAGCATTCTTTAATATGTTTACAAGATTCTCCAATTTTATTTGCATTAATTCAGACCATAGTAACATTAAATTCCACTCTAACCCATTATTAATACTTAATCATTTGCGTGTTAACAGAAACTGCACATTGCTTTTTATTGCATTATGTTGAAAAAAGGATTTTAATGTACTTGTTTGGTTATACGTTAGATTGTACTGGGTTCTAAATTGGAAGTAGAATTCTTGAAAAGAACGAATCCATAATATTTTTACCATGTGGGGCCCATTCCTTGAAACATGTGGGTGTTAATGCTGCAAAACTCAATGCAGATGTGATGACATTTTTCGGGCATGTTGCAAGTCTTTACTCATTTTTCTCTAGCAGCCCTGCATGTTGGGAAGTTTTGAAAAAGCACATTCCTTTATCACTGCAGAGCTTCCCTGAAACAAGATGAAGTGAGAGGATCCAAGCTGTCAAACCGATAGTTAAGCTCTACCCAGGAGTAGGCTACTTAAATTGTTGGGTATATTTTAGAAGAGATGTCTTCTAGTCTAACTCCCTTTGCCTACTACAACATCATATTAGGGATTAAGAAATATTTCAAGCTTAAAAAGGAATTGGCAATGGATCTATTTGAAGAAATATTACACTTGAAGAACATTTATAAAACAGAGTTTGAATCAGAAAAGAATCCATTAAGCCTACTCCAAAAACCTTATGACAAAAACCTTCAAGCTGTATTTGTGAACTTCTGTCTTCCCTATAGGCTTTTCTGTACTATTCCAGTTACAGTTTCGTCTCCTGAAAAATCTTTCAGCAGGTTAGCAAATTCACTGAAAACTTGGCAGAGAAGCACTACCTACCAAGAAAGGCTTAATAATTTGGCAATTTTAGCTATTAAAAATGAATTGGCTAACAGTATTAATTTATCAGTCAGATGTTACTGACCAGTTTGCTCAAATGAAAGCAAGAAAAAAACTTTGTACTACTTAAGCCGTTTTAGAAGCAGGTCTCTCACTTATAATTGGTTATGATCTTAGACATATTTTTGTTTATCTTTGTAACAACTGACTTATGTACGGTATCACTTACGTGTTGATAAACACAGATTATGTTTATTTTTTGTCTTAAATTTAGACCATAGTAACATTAAATTCCACTCTAACCCATTATTAATACTTAATCATTTGCGTGTTAACAGAAATGCACATTGCTTTTTATTGCATTATGTTGAAAAAAGGATTTTAATGTACTTGTTTGGTTATAGGCCTACGTTAGATTGTACTGTGTTCTAAATTGGAAGTAGTTTTTAATTCCGGTACTTCGAATAAATACAGCCTTTAATCTATATACAGCCTTTTATCCATACAATAAATACAGCCTTTGAATGTACACTAAGTAAGGAAATGTTTGTTAAGTTTAATTCATTTTAAAAATCTAAAAGGTTAAGTTAGATAATTAAACGTAGACAACCTCCCAAAATCGTCTCTGTACCGTAATTATGTGAAATAAATGGAAACTAATTTCTGTACTTCCAATAAATACACCCTTTTAATAAAATATGTACCAATAAACCCCAATAAATATGCACCAACAGTTATAGGCCTACGTTCTAAATTGGAAGTAGGTTTTAATTCCGGTACTTCGAATAAATACAGCCTTTAATGTTATGTACAGCCTTTTATCCATACAATAATTTAATGTACACTAACAAAGGAAATTTTTGTTAAATCTAATTAATTTTAAAAATCTAAAAGGTTAAGTTACATTGTTAAACGTAGACACAACCTCCAAAATTCGTCTGTGTACCGTAATTATGTGCGATAAATGGAAACTAATTTATAAATACACCCTTTTAATGTACACTAACAAAGTAAATTTTATGTAAGTTACATTGTCGTACATAACCTCCATAACCTGGCATTAGTTACTTGTGAACAAAACAGTTCTAGTACACATCGGACACCGAAATAACGTACAAACGCGGAAACGAAAGTTTGCTTTTTGCCGCAGGAATCAGTGAAAGACCAGGTATTGAAATTAAGTGGGATTTATCACAGCCATAAATAACGATGGCTGTGGATTAATGTTCTTTCGGGATCTTGCAATTATTCTATATATTCTAGTTACATTGCTTGCTTACGATGGTACGGCAAAGTCAAACTTTCGTCTCCTCATTTGTAATTTTTTCCTTATCCAGATTTCTACTAGATCTGTTTTATTGACAAGTAACTAATGGCAGGTTATGTACGACAATGTAACTTAAATAAAATTTACTTTGTTAGTACTTTGTACATTAAAAAGGTGTATTTATTGGAAGTACAGAAATTATTTCCATTTATCGCACATAATTACGGTACAGAGACGATTTTTGGAGGTTGTGTATACGTTTAACAATGTAACTTAACCTTTTAGATTTTTAATATTAATTAGACAACAAAAATTTCCTTAGTTAGTGTACATTAAAAGGCTGTATTTATTGTATGGATAAAAGATTGTATATAACATTAAAGGCTGTATTTATTCGAAGTACCGGAATTAAAACTACCAAACCTACTTCCAATTTAAAACGTATAACGTAGTACGTTATTGGTAGCCTACATATTTTATTAAAAGGCTGTATTTACTGGAAGTACAGAAATTAGTTTCCATTAACCTTAGATTTTTAAAATTAATTAGACTTGACAAACATTTCTTTAGTTAGTGTACATTCAAAGGCTGTATTTATTGTATGGATAAAAGGCTGTAAAGAACATTAAATGTATTTATTCGAAGATCATTATTAGAACGTATAACCAAACAAGTACATTAAAATCCTTTTTTCAACATAATGCAATAAAAAGCAGTGTGCAGTTTCTGTTAACACGCAAATGATTAAGTATTAATAATGGGTTACAGTGGAATTTAATGTTACTACGGTCTGAATTAATGCAAATAAAATTGGAGAATCTCGTAAACATATTAAAGAATGCTTGTATATTACACACAAAATTATTACAGTAGACCTTTGTTAATGAATAGAAACAAATAGGACTCTATATTTTAGTATGTACCAATAAAATTCACCTTTTTTCAAGTACTGTACAGTATCTATTGTTTTTTCATACTCTTAAATAAAATTCCATTAACAACATTTTAGTTACTTGTGAAGAAAACAGATACCTATAACATTTCCAAACAAGAAATATTCAATTCTCTCCCTATTTGTTTTATAAAGACTGGAGTTTCTACTGCAGGTTTTCAAGTCCACTAACTACTTAATTTAATATACATAATTGTTCCTGATCTTGTTGGGTAACATTATATTAATACATCTGCTTCCTACTCATATGTGCAAACAATGTTTTTAATGTACGGTGCTAAACATCTTTACAATTTAGACAAAGTCTAATGAGCATTTTGACCTAACCTGTATTACTACATCTAAGAATATCTTATTAGGTCATTTAGCTTTATTTATATTGTAACATCACAAAATGTTCCATAACCATAATGAACACCAGAAGGGTGAATAATACTAAAAGAACTAAGAATGAGTAACCAGAAAGAATGCAACAGAAAAAAGAATAAACCAATAAAGAAGATAAGGAATTCAAGTAAACAGTGATGAATCCACTACATGTACTAAATGACACTACAACATAAATAAACTAAATGACAAAGACAAAATGACAAGACAAGTTTCCCACATAAACTGTCAAGTGAGCCCAATAAAAACATTTGATAAATAAAATCAAACAGCATAAATAAAATAACAACTGACTTGAATAATATTGTACTATATATTGTGAATGAATAACAGCACATTAGCTGATCTAAGTAGGACAATGTTATAAAAAAAAGACAAATATAATGTACTATACTAGAAATAGTCACAAACTGTAAAAGATAATGTGAAAGCCAAATATGTATTATTATAAGTTAAGAATAACTATAAATGTAAGCAGTATATGTGTTTAGGTACCTTCATAAGTAAGTAAAATGTGTACCAAAAGAAAATAACAGTCAGGGAACAAAACATTGTAACATGGTGATAACAGACCATGAATGACCAATTTAAATCTAAGAAATAAGAGTTAAATAGAAACCATACTAAGCATAATGCAGTAGAATCATGACAAAGATGAAAGGAATGTGTTAATACATAATTATTTTATTAACTTGAGTGTGTCACCATCTATGTTTGTCGCATTAAGTTACGTATCCTAGATACCTACATTGTTATTTACGTTATATGTGCGGTTGTCATGAGTTATTTAATATATTGTTTAATGTACTAATAAATGTCAATTCATTTAATTAGATCATTGTGTTTTATCAGTAATTTCTTCCTGGTAAATATAACAACAGGTTATGGGCCCAGGTAAGTAATAAAACACATTGTTGAATCGAATTGTGGACAGTAAAAATACGCAAGAACCCTTTTTTTTGTTGCATGTGTCAGTAAGAATTGAGTGCACAAAGTCAGTTGTAGAAAAGAAACTACATTAAACAATAGAAATGGATTTAGTCAGATCACATTTAGAAATGTTGAAAGATGATTTGCAAGGAGATTCCAACTATGATTCATGGATATTCAAACTTAATCTAATCTTAAAATCAAAACGTATTTATCAGATTGCAACGGCAGTTAAAATTAAGCCTGAAGGAGATGAATCAAGCGCAGCTGTAAAATAATGGATTGAAAAGGATTTAGAAGCACAAGTATTAATTGGATTGAATGTTGACAGTAATATAGCCTAGAAAATTGCAAGGTACCAGTCCGCAAATGCTATGTTAGAAAAGTTGGAAACCTTATATGGAAAAAATCAAACGTTTCAGTTGAAGGCCTGCAAAGATTATTTTTTAATTATAAGTATGATGAGCACAAATCAGTAATAGAAAATTGCATGACAATTCAACAATATGCTGATGAATTGTCTGCACTGGGTGAAAGCGTTAAAGAAACCTGGATTATGCAAAGGATATTAGGTATACTTCCAACAAGACTACATCATTTTAGAACGTCATGGGATAATGTTATTTCCACAGACAAAACGTTGAACAACATGTTTGAGCGTTTGAAACTTGAAGAAGACAGGCAAAAAGAAAGTGAACAGGCCAATAATGAGTGTCAGAATGCTTTCATATCAAAGGGACAGAACAATAATAAAACAAACAAAAATAAAAGACATACACATCCCCCATAACGCCACATTAGCCTCCTTTGACATTAAAAACCTGTACACAAACATCCCCATCTCTGAAACAATCACCATCCTACAAAACAAACTCAAACAGAACAACACACCAGACGAACTTATCAATGAAATAACAGAAACTCTGAACATTATCACAAAACAAAACTACTTTACTTATAACAATAAATACTACACACAGAACGAAGGCCTACCCATGGGCTCCCCCATATCCAGCATTCTAGCAGAAGTCTTCCTCCAACACTTAGAAAAAACAAAAATACTCACAAACAATGACAGACACTCACATAAAATACTATATTGGCACAGATACGTTGATGACATTCTAATACTATACAGGGGAAACAAAAGACAATGTGAACAGTTACTAACGCACATAAACAAAATACATAAAAACATAACCTTCACTGCCGAATACAAACAGAACAATACCATAAACTTCTTAGACCTCTCCATCACAAAACTAGAACACAGGCACAAATTCAGTATATACAGAAAACCAACTACAACTGACACACTAATACACAACACCTCCAATCACCCAATACAACACAAACTAGCTGCTTTTAGAACCATGATACATAGACTTAACAACATCCCCTTAGATGAAATAGACTACAAAGACGAACTAAACACGATAAAATATCTAGCAGAATCTAACGGTTATGACAGAACAATAGTCAGTAAACTCCTACACAAAACAAACAACAGACAAAGACAGAAAACAACAAATTCATAACACTAACATACATCAACAAACAAACAGAAAAAATCGCCCACAAATTCAAAAAAGCAGGATACAGAATCGCTTTCAAAACTACTAACAAAACAGAACACACACTATCAAAACGCATGCCCAAAGCACAAAACAAATTCGATCTACCCGGTGTATATAAGCTAAATTGTTCAAATTGCAATAAATTCTACATAGGCCAGACAGGACGTAGCTTCAAACAGAGATACATTGAACACACAAAAGCACTCCACACCACTACAGAATCTACCTTCTCAAACCACCTCATTGAAGCAAACCACACATATAAAAACATCGACAATAACATGAACATACTACACGTACACACAAAAGGCCGAAAACTAGACACTCTAGAACAATTAGAAATATACAAACACACAAAAACAACATCCTAAATGAACAGACACAATTCAAATCGCACGCATTATTCGAACACATCTCACCACACACACACAGCTTTGATCTTTCGAAAAACTATCTCGTCACCAACAACAAGACGAACAGCGCTACTAACGACAGCCTCTGATGAAGCCTTCTATAGGTGAAAGCCGGTTTAGGCTGTAAGGTAAAACTTTACGTTTTTACTTATAAAAAACGTAGTGTTCCGAGTCGTCAATATTATAGTGATATTTAATAATAAAACAAAACAAGTGAACGTAAAGGAATGCTTTAAATGTGGACAAAAAGGGCACATAAAGAAGTACTGCAAGAATAAACCTAGTAAAAGTTACATTGAATATTGTAAGAAAAATTATCCGTGTAATAAGTGTAACGAAAAAGGTCACTTTGCCAAAAATTGTACCAAAAATGTAGATAGTAAGTCAGAAAAATCAGACAAATCTACATCAAAAAGTAAATTGATGATTAATGTTGGATTGTCTGTTACTAATTATATATCAATGAAGAATGACTATCAAGATCTATGGTACCAAGATTGTGGTGCCACTCAGCACATGACTATAAGGAATTACTGGTTGAAAAATTATACTGTTTTACAAGAACCAGAAAAAGTCATGATTGGAGATTCAACACTTATAGAAGGTGTTGGTGTCGGAGACAGATTTGTTAGCTTATAATGGTCAAGATTGGTGTAACATAACACTGAAAAAGGTTTTGTATACACCAAAGATATCCTTTAACTTATTTTCTGTCACTAGTGCCTTGGACAAGGGTTATCGTCAGGAAGCAGACACAAATTGCTCGTATTTTTTTGATTCAGACACTGGTGAATTAACAGCCATGGCAAACAGAGATGGAAGATTGTTTAGAATGATGTTTCGCTATGAAAACTTAGAAAAGTGTATTGTTGCTATGTCAATTAAAAAGTGGCATGAAAAATTAGCACATCAGAATATTAGTTATGTAAGAGACATTTTGAAGAAAAATAATATAAAGTATGTAGACAATTGGGATGACTATGTGTGTGAAGGATGCGTTTATGGAAAACACCATCGTCTCCCACATCCAAGAAATTTTGAAGTGGCAAAAGAGGTACTTGATGTAATTCATGTAGACTTGTGCGAAATGAATATAAATTCTTTTGGAGGAGCAAAATATTTTTTTATGCTCAAAGATGATTTCTCTCATTTTCGCACTGTCTATTTCTTAAAAACTAAAATTGAAACTTTTGAGAAATTGAAAATCTTTATGACTTTAGTTGAGAATCAGTTTAGAAAGAAAATAAAAGTTTTAAAGTCTGATAATGGGAAAGAAATTAAAAATGGAGATACTAAGAAGTTTTGTGAAGAACTTGGAGTTTTCCACATTAAGTCAAACCCATACACTGCACCACAAAATGGTCGAATTGAGAGAGAGATGAGAACCATTGTAGAATCTGCTAGATCAGCTATACATGCAAGAAATCTAAATGAAAACTTATGGGCAGAAGCAATTAGTTATGCTACATTTACACTAAATCAGACTGGAACAAGTTCTGTGAAAGGTAAAAGTCCTGTGGATTTATGGTTTGGACGCAGAATTGATGTAAATAAGCTTAGAATCTTTGGATGTGATTATGTTTTCATTCAGGATTTTAAGAGAGCCAAAACACAGAAGAAATCAAAAAAAGGAATTTTCTTAGGATACAGTTTAGATTCAAGTAGTTACCGAGTTTACTTAAGAGACAAAAATGAAGTTGTAACATCAGGAGATGTGATATTTGATGAAAAAGTAAACAGTAAGTCTAGTTGTACAGAATTGAAGCTACCTTGTCAAATGAAGAAAAGGAATTCATAGTGTCAAGTGAAGAAGAAAAATCTGATAGTGAAAGTGTTTATGAAGGCTCTGTGTCTGACAATAATATGCAAAATGAATGTCAAGAAAATCATTGTGTAAAGTGTTTGGAACGAGATCAAACTGTCTGTATTCAACCAGAGAAAAGAAGTCTTCGAAACAGGGCTACTTTAAGGATGCCAGCAAGGATTGTAGATTATGTAGTTGAAGACAACAGAAACCAAAATGTAAATATGGCCATGATAGGTGAGGTAGAAGATATTTCCATTTTACAAGCACTACAGGATGAAAACTGGAAGAAAGCAATGTTAGAAGAGTATGAATCTTTGATGAAGATGAGAACTTGGAAACTAGTAAGTCTACCAAAAGAAGAAAAAGCTGTGACTTGTCGGTGGGTTTTATGCCAAAAACAAGATGGGCGATACAAAGCCAGGCTAGTTGCAAGAGTGTTTGAGCAAGAACAGGGAATCCATTATACTGACACCTTCAGTCCTGTTGCCAAACATGCATCCTTTCGACTGATACTCAGCATTTTAGCCTCCGATGGAATGCATCTGATGACTTTTGATGTGAAGACAGCGTTTTTACATGGATCTTTGGATGAGAAGATTTACATGTATCAACCGGTAGGCTTTGATGATGGCTCAGGTAGATTTTTTGAGTTGCTCAAGAGTATATATGGACTTAAACAGTCATCGAAAAATTGGAATGTGAAGTTCACAAACTACCTAAGGAAATTAAATTTTGTTTGTTGTGACGATGATCCTTGTATTTATTATAATGGTGACAGAAGCATTATAATTGCACTTTTTGTAGATAATGGTGCTATTATAGGAAAAGAAAAACATAAAATGATAGATATACTAGATAAACTTAACAAAGAATTTGAAATTACATATAATTCTGGGTCAGACAACAAATTAACTTACCTTGGCATGGAAATTGAAATTAGACATAAGGACATTTTTGTAAGCCAACATCATTACACTGAAAAGATTTAGAATGGAAGATTCAAATCAAAAGTCAAATCCAATGGAAATAGGTATGTTAACCGAAGAACAACATTTTCATAATGATCAGCCACTCGATAAATCTGTCCCATATCGTGAGGCAATAGGCAGTTTACTTAGCTACAGTATCTAGGCCAGATATCAGCTTTGCAGTAAACTACCTAAGTAGATATTCAAACAATCCCATGGTACGGCACTGGAATATGGTAAAACATGTATTTCGATACTTGAAAGGCACTGTAAACTTTAGAATAAGTTTCAATGGAGATTCTGAACTCATTGCTTATTCAGATTAACATTTTGGAGGAGACATTGTCTCAAGACAGTCAACTACTGGAGTAATTACTATGCGAGGCGGTCCTATTGTATGGTTGACCCAAAAGCAGGGACTTGTTGCTACATCAACTGCAGAGGCAGAATTTTGAGCTGCTGTTTCATCGCTTGATGAAATTTGCTGGATAAAGAGACTTGGTATCGAACTTAGATATTTCAAGGATATTCCTACAAGGCTCTGTATAGATAATCAATCTGCAATTTTAATGTTACAAAATACTACAGAAGGCAAAATAACAAAAGGGAAGAAGCACATCGACATTCCTAGAAAATTTATACAGCAACACATTGGAAATACTGTTTTTTTGGACAAAGTAAGCAGCGTTGACCAGTTGGCAGATATCTTCACAAAACCATTGTCGAAGAAAGTATTTGAACGACTCAGAAATAAAATTATTATGGAGGAGTGTTAATACATAATTATTTTATTAACTTGAGTGTGTCGCCATCTATGTTTGTCGCATTGAGTTACGTATCCTAGATACCTACATTGTTATTTACGTTATATGTGCGGTTGTCATGAGTGATTTAATGTATTGTTTAATGTACTAATAAATGTCAATTCATTTAATTAGATCATTGTGTTTTATCAGTAATTGCTTCCTGGTAAATATAACAACAGAATGTAAAGCACCACCTCATGTGTGATGTTATAAAAATAAGACATAAGAAGGACATGCTAAAATAAAAATAGTAAAATATAAAAGTTTGTTAGTAAATCAACAAATTAGACAGATAATTAATATTGTTCAGCTGAATGCAGCAGTTATATATAATAAGGTATTCTTTATAATCAAGTAATCATGTTCAAAGTAGAAATTAAGAATAATTAATCAAATATTAGAAAAAAGTTAATAGTCGGATTTGCCACTTTTAGCAGACGACGCATGTAAACAATGTGCTAATAAGTTTAAAGTAATGAAATATTAATGAAAACTGTGTCTAAACTGGCATCAAGCCATGTCAAAATAAAGATAAAGAAATAAGCTGTACAATGATAGTAATAGAACCCGAATTGGAATTGTAATAGTTGAGATATTAATGTTAGAATCATAAAATTGGTGAATTACGATTGAATACAACGAATAATATCAACATTGAAAACAGATGCCAAAATATAAATATATAATGTCTATTAATAGAATTACGTCATCATGACATAATTTCGGACCAATCACGAACGAGTTTAGTAAGACTTCGAATGCTCCTAGCGGCTTTCTGGAAAAACTATATAAGCGAGGATCATTGTAAACACAGAAGCATTTTGTCTAAATTCACTCAACCAGCAACAACAAATCCAGACCAAATAATCATCAAAATTTTATATATCAACAATAAAGAAGAAGTGTAATTCAATCTGTGCATCGACAAATAGTAGTGAAACTTTAACCAGAAGTGCGTGTGTACGAACGAGGTTAAGTATCAACATAACCAAAAAGCAGTAGCTTATCCAAGAAGAAAATTAACCCGTTCAAGTGCGAAAAAATCAGTGAAGTGTGAACACGATCACAGAATAAGATCATTAAAGTGTTAATAAATTAATCATTGCGATTAATCAACAGGGAGTACAGTGCTCATTTTACTTTGTTTATATTTTAGCCAATAACAGTATAGAATAATACACAATTGTACTGATGCAAAAAACAATAAGACTATAAGTAACTAACACTGTATCAAAATTATTTAGAGGAATTAACACATTCCGACATAAGATTTCATATGTTAATGTTTTTATAACTAAACTCAATTTTATTCAGAACAAACGAACTTTTCGTTTATTAACTTTCGATAACTAAAGGTGTCTAACCTAACCATATGATATATCATAATAGCATTGTGAAATAAAGTGGCGTTCTATTCTGTAGCTTAAAAGAAGCCACCCTTGAGATAAATAACTATAATAAATAATTTATCGTTCATAATTAGAGTTTTCATGTTAACTAAACTGAGCTAGATAAAGTAAAGAAACTGGACGATTTGTGATCCGTTCGTTATTTTCTAATGAATGTATTTAATTGAAGTTATTCAATAACGAATAATAAATAACAGTATTGTAAAGTAACAACATTTGTCAACAATTATTTCAACTAGTAATTAATCAGTATTACTAATTACTGAGGTGCATTTGATAGTAACCAAACAAACAGAAATTTAATGCATGATCTCGATCTGAACATTAGATCATTTGTTGATTAATTAAATATCAGAATTAACTATCAATTTATTCAGAAGAATTCTTTTTATGGGACTTTCCTCTCGGAAACTCATATGGCGCCCAAATAAAAATTAAAAGTGTTTACAAAAAGCTTTTACATCATTAATATACTGCTCAATCAAAAGCTTGACAGTTTATTAACCACCTGTGACCAACTGAACGTCTAGTACTACATCACAGGTACGTGAAAGTTTGATTTATGTATAATAACCTTGTCAAGACAATACACTGACATACAAAGACGACACTTTTAACTAGGAGAGTGAACTAACATCAAGAGATCTACGGAATTGTTTACATTCATCAACAGATCTACAACTAAATATTTACTCATAAATAAATAAACAAAAAACATTAAAATTGAATTAAAATATTTAAATAAAGTAAATAAACTAATGATTAAAACACTACGATTCGGAGCAATTACAAATTGACGACAGCAACGTGTAGCTTATAAATAAAATTAATTACACCCTAATAACACGTTTAATTACAGAACTGGCGATAGCAACAGTGAGGCATAATAATATGATATAGGAGTGTTAGTAGTAGTATTACAATATATTAATTAGCATCTTAATTAGTACACTAACACCACTGCTCTGTCTTACAGTAACACAACACGTTACACTAACTCAACAGAATTTCTTGTTTTCAGTTTAAGAAAGTTGAAATTGTGTATTTCTTTTCTTTTCCATTCACTTTTTATGGAAACGTGCTTTACATTAATATGTGTACCCTTACTGTATTACGGTCCTAAACATCTTTATCAACACTTTATATCTTTAAAAGTTAGACAAAGTGTAATGAGCAATTTGGCTTAACCTGAATTTACATGACCTGGCTCAGAATAACGTTGTTTTGGCAAATACAAAGATGAAGACTGTACACCCTGGTTACAATTTCTTTGGGGCTCACACCTGCTGCCAGGCTTAGTTCTATAACATAATCAGGAAGAAAGGAATCAGCTTGAACCTGCAACCACTGTGGAAAGGCTTGTACACCATCACCAAGAAGATTAATGATGTCATCTACGAATAACTCATTAGGCCATTTAGCTTTAGTTATAAATTTAATGCATCTTAATTAGTACACTAACAACACTGCTCTGTTTTACAGTAACACAATACATTACACTAACTTTAAAGAATTTCATTTGCGTGTTAACAGAAACTGCACACTGCTTTTTATTGCATTATATTGAAAAAGGATTTTAATGTACTTGTTTGGTTATACGTTTGATTGTACTAGGTTATACGTTATAAATCAGAACTAGGTTTTAATTTCGGTACTTTTAAATAAATACATTTAATGTTCTTTACAGCCTTTTATCCATACAATAAATACAGCCTTTGAATGTACACTAACTAAAGAAATGTTTGTTAAGTCTAATTAATTTTAAAAATCTAAGGTTAATGGAAACTAATTTCTGTACTTCCAGTAAATACAGCCTTTTAATAAAATATGTACCAATAACGTACTACGTTATACGTTTTAAATTGGAAGTAGGTTTGGTAGTTTTAATTCCGGTACTTCGAATAAATACAGCCCTTAATGTTATATACAGCTTTTATCCATACAATAAATACAGCCTTTGAACATACACTAACTAAGGAAATGTTTGTTAAGCCTAATTAATTTTAAAAATCAAAAGGTTAAGTTACATTGTTAAACGTAGACCCAACCTCCAAAAATTGTCTCTGTACCGTAATTATGTGCGATAAATGGAAACTAATTTCTGTACTTCCAATAAACACACCCTTTTATTCTATATAGAATATTGAAACTTTCAACTTGTGAAAGTTACTTGTCTTTTCTTCTCGTACGCGTTTCGGCGTGGTGTTCACTTTTGTCAGCTTTGAGACAGACTGCCATTAACTTGTAACGGTTTTTGTTTTGAAAGGTATAGTGGTGGTGATGTGTGGAGGAGTAGAGAAACCCAACGACTTGTCAGTGGGAAAGAAGAAGTTGAAGGAAAACATCATGAATGATCCTAATGCTCAAAATATATCCAGAAGTAAAACAGTCCCCCATTCGGATCTCTGGGGTGGGACAGTATTAGGAGAAGCACACATCACGAATCATCGGATTAAGATAAGAAAAAAAGAGGACAAATGGAAGCATAAATTGATCATTGGAACGTGGAACGTACAGATCATGCTGCAACCAGGAAAGATGAGGGAAGTTGCTGATGAAATGAACAGATTTCATTTGGATATTATTGCCTTACAAGAGATTAGATGGCAAGGACAAGGAGTAATCGAGAAAAGAGATTTCAAGTTCATTTACAGTGGACCTACAGCAAGAACAGGTCAGTTTGGGACTGGGTTCATAATGAACAAGAAAATATCTGACAGGGTAATTGGAATTGAACCAATATCTGATAGAATATGCAAGCTAAGAATGAAAGGCCATTTCAGAAATATAACACCCTAAATAACACAAAACACATAGTAACACCTGACAACATCAAATATCTAAAACAAATTAAACCAAACGCCCCTACACTAAATGCACTACCGAAATTACACAAACCTAATATTCCCATCAGACCACTTATAAACAACACACAAGCACCTGCACACAAAATAGCTAGACATTTAGATAAATTAATCAGAAATAGCATAAATTTAACAAACAACACCACTGTCAAAAATAATTTAGATCTAGTGAATAAAACTCAACAGGTACACATTCCCCACAATTCCACACTTCCTTCATTTGACATAACAAACCTATACACCAATGTTCCCATAAAAGAAACAATAACTACATTAGAACAATTACTAAAAATAAATAACACACCGGAAACACACATAAAAGAGATCATCCATCTAACTAAAATTATCACAGATCAAAATTATTTCGCACACAACAACATGTTTTACACACAAACAGATGGACTACCCATGGGCTCCCCTATATCAGGTATACTAGCTGAAATATTTATACACACCATAGAACAGAAACACATACTGAACAACAACAAATACACTGATAAAATAATATATTGGCATAGGTATGTTGATGATATTTTACTCCTTTACAACAGCAACAAAAGACAAATGGAAAATTTCCACAAATACATCCATAAATTAAAATTCACACTTGAAATAGAACTAAATAATAGCATAAACTTCTTAGACCTTACAATCACCAAAACAAACAACACACACACATACAAAATATACAGAAAACCCACCACATCAGACATGGTCATACATAACACATCCAACCACCCAAATCAACACAAACATGCAGCTTTCAACTACGTGCTCCATAGGCTCACTTCAATACCCCTAAACACACATGACTACCAAGATGAATTAAACACAATCAAATACATAGCAGTCAAAAATGGATACAACCCCGGATTAATAAATAAACTACACAAACGAATCCTAAACACAAAAAGTAGAACACATCAGACCAACACCACACAACCCAGCAAATACATAACACTTACATACTACAATTCCAATACACACAAAATTGCAAACACATTTAGGAAACACAATTATAAAGTAGCCTACAGAACCAATAACACCCTTAGAAAACACATAAATAATACTAACAAACACAATGACACATACAGCAAAACAGGGGTTTATAAATTAAATTGTAATGATTGTCAACAATTCTACATCGCCCAGACGGGAAGATCTTTTTCGTCCAGATTTTCTGAACATTTAAAAGCCCTCACCACAAACTACATACATTCCACATTTGTCACACATTTACATAACGAAAACCACAGTTACACAAACATAGAACACAACATGGAAATATTACACTACTTACCTAAAAGTAGAAAACTAAACACAGCTGAACAATTTGAAATATACAGATATCACACACTACAACCAAACAACATATTAAATGAACAATTACATTATAAATCACATACACTATTCGATACACTGATCCATACACACAATTCGAACCTCAGCGCCAATCCCTTATCACCATCAACCCCCACCACACACAACTAATTCCGTAACAGTTATTCTGTAATCAACATTCAGTATACTCCCACTGAAGAAGAGGTACATCACCTTGAAACATTTGGGAAAGTGACAACAAATAGTAAGTTCATAAGTGAAAGTTTTATATATATTATTAATTTATATAGTTTCAAGGTCTAGGAAGTTTATGCTATTGTTGTACTCGTATTCAGCAGTGAAGGTTATGTTTTTGTGTATTTTGTTTATGTGGGTTAGTAACTGTTCGCATTCTCTTTTGTTTCCCTTGTATAGAATTATGATGTGTTCGACGTATCTGTGCCAATATAGTATTTTATGTGTGTCATTTTGTGAGGATTCTTGTTTTTTTTCTAAGTGTTGGAGAAACATAGCCACCTTGTTTTGCTATGGCCCAAAACAGTTTTATATCCGGTTTCAGTAAAATCACAGAATGATTTCAATTCCTCAACTTGTACAGAATAAATATTGAAATGTTGATACATTTTGCTTATTACTAACTGGAGATCAGTAGTTAGGCAGTCTGCATCTGTCTGTCCAAATAGCGTTATGCACAATATGTGTAGAACAACCAATACCGATCAGAGTGTTGAATATATTTTCTTGAATTCTGTAGAAAAGTTATTTATTTCTTTTCTTGTCACCAAAATTCATATTCTTAGTATCTGTTGATATACCAATACATTTTCTCTGAATACAAATTTCTTTAACACAGTTAGCATGTAAGAAAGTAGCTGATCTGAAGTTACCCATTTAAATTAACTAACTTCAGCAACTTCATCATCATACCTTTATCTGCATTATAGTATCTAATAGGTAGAGGCACAGAGGTACTAATTTTGTGTCCACGTGATTAGATGAATTGATCACTTTCTCTAAATGGTCTATCCAGATCAAGTGACAGAAGTCTGGATTCTTTCAATTCCTGGCATACTTGTATTGCAAAAGGTGCAATTACGGTCGTTACTATTCTCTTACATTTGGTTTGTAAACACGTAAATTTATGGTTAAAAAACAGTTTTACAATGGCTGTAGTAAAGTCCGTGGACTTGAAACTATGGTTATTCACTGCTGTATAGTACGAAAGATCATTTCCTGAGCTGTGAGTGACAGACAACTGTCTTTCCATTTTTCTGCCATCATTTTTACACAGATACAACGTAATATTACTGCTTGAAGCTCTGTTTTGAAGGGCAAGTTTGTATTTTTTTTTTTGTTTCTGTGTGTTTAATAACGTCATAGAGTCCACAATGAGAAACACAAAATTTTTAATTGCACAATGTGCATTTTCACCAGTGGCGGCTGGTGAGATTTTAGTTTGGTGGGGCTGCACTACAATTTTCAAGTTTCAACATTTACCATTATCATATATTAGTGAAATTTATATACTATTACTAGGTCTTTTACCTGTATTGAAGCTGAAGGTGTGACAAAACATTGGTCCAATCCTCTTTGGTGCTGTTGCTGCTGTTGGTGATGATATTTATGATTATGATTAGTTATGATTTAAGTTCCAAACACTAAAGGCCTACACGTTAAAATTCATACAAATTATAATTTTTTATTTACACATTAAACTTATAAACATTAAAAATTTCAAATGAAAATATAATAGTGAGAAATGTTCTTAAATAAAATCAGAAATTGTAAGGGTCCAAATTTGTGGGTATTTGTATTTTTAAATTTATTTCATTTTCGGGGATTGACAAAGGTATTGTGTAAATTTTATTCCAACAAACCAGAACACGTGGCAAATAGAACAGTTTATAACCTAGGCAGCAATGGAATATCGCATTGTGTAATCAGTTGAGGTATGTAGCCACCTCAGATTTCCAAGAACTTTGTTGAATGTGGTCATGCGCCTGTACGCATGACACAGGTATACGCGCGGGCGGGGACGCGAAGCAGATCAACCGACGCTGTCGAAAATGGCGCAGAAACGAAGTTTTTGTGAGACCTACAATCCAAGCTGGAGGATATGCAAATTAAGGTCCGCCTCCTTAGTGACATCAAACCGGAAGCGCCTAAATTTTGTCGGCGCATACTACAGAAAAACCCACTATGTATCATGCACAGAGTCGATCAACTGCAACAACTCAACTATGAGCGTCGACGAAATTCGTTGGCGGTGGACATCAATTTCCGCCCGCTTGCAGTCCACGAGCAACTACCATAGCCAAAAGACGCAGTTAGTGCGACTCGGCCCCGGTCGGCTGAACCTTCCAAAATGTGATAACTTCAAAATAATACCGTTTTAGTACCGACCGGGACCCGCGGAATTAACGGATTTGAATACGTGTACAACTAGTGACGATCGACGGACAATAGAACCGAAATAACGGGCAGTTGACTCGGTCTGTGCAAGCACGTGTTCGGCCGGTGAAGCGTTTGTGAACCGTTTTGAACCATTAACAGTAAGGGATTATAAAAACAATAAATAAGGGTAAAGTATGGTGAGAGAGAGTGAGCAGAATGGGCTGTCTAATAGGATTTTATAGGATGTTATGTAGTAAATAGGATATCTAAATGTATATGTATAAACATGTTTCTGATTTAAATAAGTAAAGCAGTCATATATCAATTAAACCATATTTTAGTCACAGCAAAAATGTGTTAGACTAAGTTATGTTGTCATTACCACTTTCTCATTTCTGTGCTGCAAGTTCGTCTAAACGTTCCGGGGGTCTTTCTGAATTATTATTGGGGTGGTCAGATAGCGAAATTGTCCCTTTTATTTAAGGTGGAGTATAAAGGTTTTCGATATTTTAACCTATAAAAAATAATCGTGGCGACCTTGGTCTTCTGATGAAATGTAAACACGAGGTAAATAGTTTGTGAAAGCTTGCAGGTAAGTCCTGGCAGTATTTTATGCATTAATTTATTTCGACGTATTTTTTTAGCATCACATTGGCTCTCGCTGCCAGGATTTTCGTTTAATTTTATTTATACGAGACAGACCTATTTTAATGCACAGAAGATAGGATGTGGTAATGACGAATTTATAAAAAAAAAATTTTTTTATCGTACATAATTAAGTACGTGTGAGTAGGTTAGGTTTATGTTATTGTGATTTACAGTTGTGGTAGGTGTGTTGAGTGTAGAAAAATAGGGTTTTTTTTAATATAAAAAGTGTTATACAAACGAACTTTAAACATGTCAAAAAGACAAAGTAATGATATTGATTTTGAGTGGGATGAGTGGGAGAGTGAATTTCGAGGTGTTGTGGGTGAGATGACAGACGAGGAATGGGGTAATTTAGACGATAGGTTAACCCGAATGGAAGAACAAGAAGAAGGAATATTTGCAGAAATCAATAAACATAGTGAGATGACCAATGATAAAGGTAAGATAGTTGAAGTAATAGTGGTAGAAAATAAGGCAGTAAATAGGCCTAGTGATAATGACGACAGTGTGGGGGTAGTAAAAAAGGAGCGTTCATTGGAGGATGTGATGAATCTTTTGAAAACAATGTATGATGAAATAAATGGTGTTATTAATGAACGGTTTGATGAGAGTAAGGAAATGTTGAATAAACATTTTGATAATATTAATAAACGGTTTGACGAAAATAACAAAATATTGAAGGAATGGGCACAGGAACTAAAGACAGACCGATTAAGGGAGGATACAGTTGAAGTAAAACAGGTAAGTGGTAATAATGTTTTTAATGATAGTGAAGAAATAATTAACCAGGTGAGTGATAAAGATAATGAGTTAATAAATAACAGTGACAAAATAGTGGGAGAAGTAGGGTTAACTAGTGAAGATAATGATGGTGATTTACAATTCTGAGGTAAGTGGTGATGTTAATATAATTAATTCCAGTGATGTAATAATGTTAAATAATAATAATGAAGTATTGGATAGCGGTGAGATAGAGATAGTGAGTGAGAGAGAGAAAGTAATAGATTGTAAAGGCGTAGTAATTGATGTTGGTGAGTTAGATAATGAGTGGAAAGAGAGTTATATTGTGGGTATGAAACAGGGGGCAAATTTTTATGGGGTTAAATGTGAAGCAGAGACTTCACAAGTGTTGACGGAGGATAAGAGTTCCTCAGTAGTTTTTGTAGAAGACGAGAGGTCTTCAGAAGGTCATATAAGTTTTTTGTGTTTATCTGGTAGGGCCAGATGGTATTTAAATAATTTTGTGGTATTGCCCTCTGCATGGAATGGGAGAGTTCAGTATGGTTATGAGAGGTGTTGTAATGAAAGAGAGAGAGAAATAAAAATTTTTGAGATTAATAGAGGTTATGAAATGTTGGTGCAGGTGTTGGAGAGAGATGAAGAAAGTAAATTGCATTATGAAACATAGAGAGAGGAATATTTGAATAAAACTGTTATAAATAATGATAAAACAATTGATTTGGTGTTTAGAAAAATTACTGACGGAGACTGGACAAAATTAACTGATAGCGACGAGTTATATGAAATAATAAATGGTATAATGACGGATATGAAGAAAAGGGTCTATTATAATAATAATAATAAACTCAAGGTAAACAAAAATAATTTAGTCTACAAATATGTGAGGTATCTATTTGACGATGGAGGCTAGATTAAGAGATCGGGGAAGGAACAGTTTAAGTATGAATACAGGGTAATAACTTAGCTGACTTGGACATTGAAATATGATAACTGAATAAATAATGAATCAGACTTATAAATAAATAGGTAGTGAATTCAATTGTATGTGTTGTGGTTAAGTGAACAGTGTATGTAGGTAGATAATTGTTGTAATAATAAGATTCAATTTTGCAATTTCAATAAATAATTACATGAATTTTGGAGACAGTAATTGGCTAATTGTAATTGTTTCAATAGCTATATAATTTGTATTTTCAGTAATGAATTTAATTAAAATAATTTGATATGTTTTAAATATTTTGATTGACTATTTAAATGTTGTGTAATTAAATTTTCTAATGAATTTAAATTATTTTACAAGATTTGTGAATTTGGTAATTAAATGATAAATTGTTTGAGTTAAACTAACATGTTGTTAAATGTTTCAGAGGTGAGGTGAAAGTATTGGGGTGTAACATAACAAAATGTTACCTAACCTAAATGTATGTTATCAGATTTCAGAAGTGCATAACAACAATATAAATAGGGAATATAGTAATAAGAATAACCAAGAAAGGAGAAATCAAGGAAGAAGAATGAAGCAGAAGTACCACATGAAACAGTAAACCCAAATACTGTTTGACACTACAACCAGACAAAGACTAACACAAACTGATGGACAGAGTAAATTTACATTAAGCTGTCAATCAAATCAGTAGATAATGTAAACAGAATATTGTATGTAAATAAAAAGTGAATCAATAAGAATCTGAATACTGTGAAATCAGAATTAGCATTTGGCTGATAATAAATTTAACCATGACTAGTAAATTATGAATGCCAAAAACTAAATTTAGCAATGGCTACAAAGCGAGAACAAAGATGTATTTCAATATCAAATATACTTATGAGAAAAAAAAACCAATTGTATGAGGGAATATTATACAAGTAAAGTACCTCAACAAATTACCGAATTGAGAACCAATAAATGCTGTTAAGGCAAAATTCCAATATGAGCGATATGTCTTAACAACGCCTAGACCAAGCAATAATCAGCGAGTTGATTATTGGGAGGTAACGTAAGTGTAAATTAAATACACAAAACAATTGTTATGCTCCAATATAGCATAAAACATTATTAAAACAATATATTTAATCATAATTCAATTGTTAAGTAGTAGAATAGAACGAGTTAGCGTAAAATGAAATGTCATAGTAATAAGGATCGTTCATTACAATGTATAAAGTTTAGGTGTACTCATAATGTTCAGTAAAAAATGTCAGTACAGAGTTAATGGTGTTCCCACATAAACGTTTGAGTAATAAAATGCTATGTGAACACAAACAATATTAACCAAAGTGTAAAATCGTCGATTCAGGTAAACAGATGACAGTGAAAAATAGTGTACCCGAACATTGATTTTATAACAATGTCGGTCAAAGTGAAATTAATTCGATATCGAGTGATATCAAATTAAAGAGGACAAAATGATCTTTAATTTGATGACGATATCGACCCAATCGCAACTGTATTAAGTGCGGGAAAGATGTTAGCATCATTTACCAAAAAAGCATCAGAAATTTGTTTACTAATACCAACAACAATAAAAGCTAGCTGTCACCTCAGCGTTTGACAGTTAAAAAACCGTTGTTAACGGCTAAATAACCAATACGTCATACTCGTTACACCTGCAAGAACCAATCACAAAATTAGTTAGTAATTAACATTTTTACCTAAGACCGATTGACAAGGAGAGTATATAAGGGAACGCAAACGATTCTCAACAGACACTTTACCAACTTCATACAGCACGGGACGTGTGCTCGCCATCTCAACATTTTTAATAATTGTTAGCGTCATCAACATAATACATCGAAGAAAATAGCTCAACTCCAAGAAACAACTACTTCAAATTAATCTACAGAAAACAATAGTGATTATGTGCAGTATTATTTCAATTTAGTGCGGGAAATAATGAACAGAAAGTAATTAATTAATATCATTCATGATCCATTAAGTTAGAAGAGGATCGCAATACTCTGTTCTTGTGCGTGTGTAGTGCAAAACCCGGTAATCATTATAATCCGATTATCGAAGTGGTCAATGAGTTTTAATTAAATAATTAAAACCAAAAGGTAACAGTGCAATCATTATTCATTTTTTATCCGAGCGCCATAACCTGTACATTTTTCTACACTGATCTGTACTGACGCAAAACACAGAAACATTTCAAGATTACACCATGTCTCAATTTATTGTATGAATTTGTTATTATGAATTAAGCTGTATGCTAGTTATAAGTGTTCTCACATGATAAATTTTGTAAATCAAAAAGCAAGCGTTGACGAACGCACGACCTATCAACAGGTCATTTTTATTTGTTTACTTAATGAGAGTAATATCAAAACATTATCAATCAATATTTTATCAGGAAATCATTAGCCATTGTGTAGGCATAACTTTCTTTTTCGTGTCTCAAAGAATTCACATCTGAGATTTTAATAATATTACTATTAAAAATAAACAACATCTGGACTTAGCCAGATTTATAACTTGTGCTCTGAGCAAGCCGTATAAGGTATATAATAACTTATTGACAATTGTACAACTTTGTATATTTTAATTATATTTGTTTTTTTTTTTTTTTTGGAATTCTCTATAAGGGTATAAATAAAACCCATTATTAACAGCATAACTCGACTTGATTTATTTCTATCTGATAATTAAATATTTTATTTAGAAAACTCAAACAACCTTCAGTTGTATTTTAATATTTTGGATTAGCATTGCCACAAAGGTGATAAACAATTATTTTAAATTTTTAAATCATTCAGTGATTCTATTTGTGGGTTTTACACGGGATTTTCCCTAAATAAATCCGTGTGGCGCCCACTAACAAACAAGGCAATCTAACCTTGCAACTAAAGTGAGTTGGTGTTTGTAAACTGAGTTGACAGCTTATAATAGAACTTCTAGAAAACACGACCAGGTACGTGAAAGTATATTTTGTTTATTATATTGTCCAGACATTACGAGACGTAACGTACTTAGACTATCAGCAACCTGGAGGAGAAGTTTCACAGTCAGCATCAACAAGACGACCATCATCTTCAAGCGACCAACTATTGTACTTTATTTTTAATCTAAGCAAACTTAGTATTTAAATATTATCAACCCAACTATTTTATTTGTTTCATATAAGGGAATTCTTTTCAGACAAGTATAATTACACAACTGTAAACACACTGTGAGTAACCTTGAATGTTACACTTTAAATCGCTTTACAAAGTTAGTAACCTTCAACAATTACAACATCTAAATGATATTTCACACATAATTAGATTTTATTTAAACACGACCTTTAATATTTTAAACATAAACATAATTTTAAATAACAACAGCAACACTTTTATTTTATTACAAGCTAACGCATACACCGTGTGGCAGATTAATACACACCGGATTTAGTTACGTTACAGATTGACGACTCCAACGCGGGGCTTTAAGAATAAAGGAAGAACCCCAATTATTTTTAGATACGTTACAAATTGGCGCACCAACTAGTGTGGCTTAAAAATATTAAATAAAAATATTTTTTATATTTTATATCAGCCCGGTAGACGCGAAAGAATAAACATGCCGCACACCCATCAATATGATACGAGATATAAGGACAGTCGGGTAGGAGAAGGACAGTTAGATACGGAGACATACGAAGCGCAACCCACAGACGAGATGGAAGTCATTACAATAAATAATATCGAAACTCGTACCGACGAAACACTTCATGCAGAACCGGAGGTGGAAGTGAGGGTCAGCGACCAACCAGACAAACCGTCCGAAGAGGCAAGATGGGATCAATGATGATGAGAATGATGATGGAACAATTCGGACAGGTTAATAATAATTTCACAAAAATTAATGAAAATTCAAAAAGGGACATAGAGTCAATAAATAAAAATATAGAGTCAATAAAGGAGGATCATCGTGACTTAAATAAAAATATAGAGTCAATGAGGGAAGACCTGAATAAAAAGATTGACAGTACCCATAAATACATGGACACGCTGAACAGTAAAATAGATGATAACAGTAGAGCCATCAGAGAAGAATTGAACACCGCATTAATGAAAATTAGCCAAAAAATGGATGAAATGAATAACCGGAAGTGGAGAGAAGAACGGAAGGTATCCGAAGACAAAAACATGGAACAAATGAGTCCAGAGCCCGAGAATAATGAAGAAAGAAAGGACGACAACGACTCAGAGATAGAAGAAGTACCAAATGATGAAACCATGGAAGAATTAAGTCTACAATCCGAAGACACTGGGAAACAAACTGAGAACAAAGAAGACTCGAAAGCATTGGTGCCTGAGGATACACACCACAGGAATGAAGAGAATATTCAGCATAAAGAAGCCATCATTAAAAATGTAAAGAACAAGATAATTAAGAAAACAGGAGAGAAAGAGACAAAGATAAAAGGAATAATACGCTCTAAAAAGACAAGGATTACAAAGGAAATATTAGAGATGACTAGGAGTGGATTAATTAACTTCGTGGACAACCCAACTATTCGTCATAGAGCAAGAATCAACGGTAAGAAGTATGAACAGGACTTCATAAAAATATTAAAAGTAAATCACCATAAAACCGTGGGTAAAAAATTAAATAAGAATCCAATTAAATTAAATATACCAACAAATGAAATACACCAAACAAGGTCAATTGATTCCTTAACGAACGACCGACCATTAAACTATTTAATTAATAATCCAGATGACGGAACGATTAAGACAACGTTACATGCCAGTGACTATGTTATGACGGAGAAGGTTATAAACAATGAGGTATTTAAAGTGAATACTCCTAGAAGAAAGAAGCTTCACAGGAAGAAGGAAAATTATCAAGAACAACTGGACCAGCTCATTGAAGGGTACGCCCAAAGAATAAGGGAAATGCGGAAGAAGAGGGACCAAGCGATGGAAGAATCCAACCAGGAAATGAACAAAGGTCAACCCGGATTAGAAGAAGGGCCAGACATCAATAATAGCCAAGGCCCAGAGTACAATGGACACAGGGATACCAAAGATGATGAGAGGAAGAAGGCAAGGAAACGGGGAGCCAATGACTATCTGGTAGCCGCCAAGTGGAAGAACCGCCTGATAGGAAGGTATCTCCAAAACTACTAGTACTGAACATATGTCAGATATCCCGAACATGTAATATTAGCAATAGAGTGGAAAGGCACAAATAACCCCATGTATATCAACTATAAAAGAAATGATTACTATTAAGAACAGATAATATAGAGTAGTAGGCAACATTTATCACCCGAATGTTTAGGGTATAAACAAAAAAAAAAGATATATATGTTTAAAAAATAATTACTATAAACAAACTCATTTAGTGTTTAACAGAATCACTTATTAAGCTCCAAATTATTGAAGGTAACTAATTGACTATAACTAATCAATTTGCCCTATTGAGGTACAAAAGTGTGTAGGATTAAGATATAAGCCAAACTATTTATTACTTGTGAAAAAGAACTAGATCTATCACACCAAAGGATAGAAAATTATGTAATGCCAACTAAATGATTTAATAAGAAAAAAGACATCTATTATGTCATAAAGAGCCAGTAGTGGCATATAGCTAAAATTACTATACTATACTTAGAAAAAAAAAAAAAAATGTGTTTATCCAAATGAATATTATATGTAACTTAATGTTTATAAAATGATTATTGTGTACCTCTCATAAAACTATAATATATAAAATCATCCAGAATAAAGGTTCACCCAACTAAACTTTGAAGGAGTAGAGAGGCAGAATAACAAAGTGTGTAAAATAAAAGAAGGATATTATTATGGAAAGTGTAAGGAAAGAGAAAAAATGTTTATAAAACGAACCATGTAACCCCAAGAATGTCTATAAAATTAGATATTGATATGTTATTATATTGTCACATGAAATTGTAATTATAGAATATTGTATATTATATAAAATCGTCCAGAATAAGTGAAAACCACCATCACTTGAAGGAGTAGAGGAGAAGAATAACAAAGTGAGTTAATTGTAGAGATAGCTATTGTTATAATGGAATGAAAAGAGAAAAATGTTTATTGATTATCAAGTATTGTACATCACCAGATATGTCAGAGAACATCAAACAAAAAACCATTTAGTATACGAACATTGTACGCCCTGATAATTCAGGATAAATATAAATTATTAAGAAAAGCTTAATGAACTATTGTGAAAATAAAATATTATAAACTCTAGATATGAAAACCAGCTGCATAAGCATATGAGCAGCAAAATAAGTGTATAATCTTAAGAATACTCAAGTGAGCCAAAACAAATTGTCAACTAGTACAAAAAGTAACGATACAGCTGATAAAAGCATAGCTAAGAATGTCAAGTCTAAAAAGAAATAATTACCTGTAAAAAGAAAGTATGTTAGCAAGTATAAAGATGGAAATGTGATATAAATGAAAACCTCTGATACCTTGAATATTATAGTGAATATATTATATTATTGTAAATGGATGATATGTGATATTTTATGAGTTGTGATAGTGCAACTATTGCCAGGTGCAATGTTTATTTTTTTCTCAGACAGAGAAGAGTAATGCCTCTGAATCTGAGTATGTGTATTGAGGAACGGCAGAGAATGTAAGCCACAGTGAGCCACTCTGATTCCGAACCCACTACAAAAGTTAGGGAGTTATATTGTATTAATGTATCAAGGACTATTATGAAAAAATCTGTGAGGTATAAATTATAATAACCATTAAGATAATCACGAATGTAAAGATATGTAATAAGAAAGAAGAATGTGAATAAGACAGGAAATTGTTAATTTAAGAAATGAGATCTATTGTAGTTAAATGACTTAGAAAGTAAGCTACTTGAAAATACTAGTAAGTTAAGAGTTATATCACTAGACAAAAATCAAGGTAGAGTAATACACTAATAGTATGATAAAAGATCAAAGAGTACAAGAAAAAAAAAGAGAACCATAGAAATCTACTAAGAAACTGACATGAAATGATAATTTTATAAAAAATAAATTTTTTCTCAAATGATCAATTTTGAGGAGGGTGTATATGTAACATAACAAAATGTTACCTAACCTAAATGTATGTTATCAGATTTCAGAAGTGCATAACAACAATGTAAATAGGGAATATAGTAATAAGAATAACCAAGAAAGGAGAAATCAAGGAAGAAGAATGAAGCAGAAGTACCACATGAAACAGTAAACCCAAATACTGTTTGACACTACAACCAGACAAAGACTAACACAAACTGATGGACAGAGTAAATTTACATTAAGCTGTCAATCAAATCAGTAGATAATGTAAACAGAATATTGTATGTAAATAAAAAGTGAATCAATAAGAATCTGAATACTGTGAAATCAGAATTAGCATTTGGCTGATAATAAATTTAACCATGACTAGTAAATTATGAATGCCAAAAACTAAATTTAGCAATGGCTACAAAGCGAGAACAAAGATGTATTTCAATATCAAATATACTTATGAGAAAAAAAACCAATTGTATGAGGGAATATTATACAAGTAAAGTACCTCAACAAATTACCGAATTGAGAACCAATAAATGCTGTTAAGGCAAAATTCCAATATGAGCGATATGTCTTAACAACGCCTAGACCAAGCAATAATCAGCGAGTTGATTATTGGGAGGTAACGTAAGTGTAAATTAAATACACAAAACAATTGTTATGCTCCAATATAGCATAAAACATTATTAAAACAATATATTTAATCATAATTCAATTGTTAAGTAGTAGAATAGAACGAGTTAGCGTAAAATTAAATGTCATAGTAATAAGGATCGTTCATTACAATGTATAAAGTTTAGGTGTACTCATAATGTTCAGTAAAAAATGTCAGTACAGAGTTAATGGTGTTCCCACATAAACGTTTGAGTAATAAAATGCTATGTGAACACAAACAATATTAACCAAAGTGTAAAATCGTCGATTCAGGTAAACAGACGACAGTGAAAAATAGTGTACCCGAACATTGATTTTATAACAATGTCGGTCAAAGTGAAATTAATTCGATATCGAGTGATATCAAATTAAAGAGGACAAAATGATCTTTAATTTGATGATGATATCGACCCAATCGCAACTGTATTAAGTGCGGGAAAGATGTTAGCATCATTTACCAAAAAAGCATCAGAAATTTGTTTACTAATACCAACAACAATAAAAGCTAGCTGTCACCTCAGCGTTTGACAGTTAAAAAACCGTTGTTAATGGCTAAATAACCAATACGTCATACTCGTCACACCTGCAAGAACCAATCACAAAATTAGTTAGTAATTAACATTTTTACCTAAGACCGATCGACAAGGAGAGTATATAAGGGAACGCAAACGATTCTCAACAGACACTTTACCAACTTCATACAGCACGGGACGTGTGCTCGCCATCTCAACATTTTTAATAATTGTTAGCATCATCAACATAATACATCGAAGAAAATAGCTCAACTCCAAGAAACAACTACTTCAAATTAATCTACAGAAAACAATAGTGATTATGTGCAGTATTATTTCAATTTAGTGCAGGAAATAATGAACAGAAAGTAATTAATTAATATCATTCATGATCCATTAAGTTAGAAGAGGATCGCAATACTCTGTTCTTGTGCGTGTGTAGTGCAAAACCCGGTAATCATTATAATCCGATTATCGAAGTGGTCAATGAGTTTTAATTAAATAATTAAAACCAAAAGGTAACAGTGCAATCATTATTCATTTTTTATCCGAGCGCCATAACCTGTACATTTTTCTACACTGATCTGTACTGACGCAAAACACAGAAACATTTCAAGATTACACCATGTCTCAATTTATTGTATGAATTTGTTATTATGAATTAAGCTGTATGCTAGTTATAAGTGTTCTCACATGATAAATTTTGTAAATCAAAAAGCAAGCGTTGACGAACGCACGACCTATCAACAGGTCATTTTTATTTGTTTATTTAATGAGAGTAATATCAAAACATTATCAATCAATATTTTATCAGAAAATCATTAGCCATTGTGTAGGCATAACTTTCTTTTTCGTGTCTCAAAGAATTCACATCTGAGATTTTAATAATATTACTATTAAAAATAAACAACATCTGGACTTAGCCAGATTTATAACTTGTGCTCTGAGCAAGCCGTATAAGGTATATAATAACTTATTGACAATTGTACAACTTTGTATATTTTAATTATATTCGTTTTTTTTTTTTTTGGAATTCTCTATAAGGGTATAAATAAAACCCATTATTAACAGCATAACTCGACTTGATTTATTTCTATCTGATAATTAAATATTTTATTTAGAAAACTCAAACAACCTTCAGTTGTATTTTAATATTTTGGAATAGCATTGCCACAAAGGTGATAAACAATTATTTTAAATTTTTAAATCATTCGGTGATTCTATTTGTGGGTTTTACACGGGATTTTCCCTAAATAAATCCGTGTGGCGCCCACTAACAAACAAGGCAATCTAACCTTGCAACTAAAGTGAGTTGGTGTTTGTAAACTGAGTTGACAGCTTATAATAGAACTTCTAAAAAACACGACCAGGTACGTGAAAGTATATTTTGTTTATTATATTGTCCAGACATTACGAGACGTAACGTACTTAGACTATCAGCAACCTGGAGGAGAAGTTTCACAGTCAGCATCAACAAGACGACCATCATCTTCAAGCGACCAACTATTGTACTTTATTTTTAATCTAAGCAAACTTAGTATTTAAATATTATCAACCCAACTATTTTATTTGTTTCATATAAGGGAATTCTTTTCAGACAAGTATAATTACACAACTGTAAACACACTGTGAGTAACCTTGAATGTTACACTTTAAATCGCTTTACAAAGTTAGTAACCTTCAACAATTACAACATCTAAATGATATTTCACACATAATTAGATTTTATTTAAACACGACCTTTAATATTTTAAACATAAACATAATTTTAAATAACAACAGCAACACTTTTATTTTATTACAAATTAGAGCCCAACAGTGTGGCTTTTAAACGTAATTTAAACTTTATTTTAAAAACAAGTAAACCCTAATTATATTTACTTACAATATGTTTTGTGTATGTCATTTTAAATGGCCTGTAAGTATAGAAATTTTATAGTACCAATCAAGTATAATTAAAATGTTTATATGTGTAACTCAGATGAAAAGATTTTAATTCAATAATGAGATGATTAACTAAAAATGATAATTAAAAATTTTATTAATAACTGAAAGATGATGTATAATAATTATTAATAATAAGTTTGGAAATTTTTGTGTGTGGATGGGAGGTGGCTCAGATGAGCCACAAATTTAAATTTATAACATAAAACTTGCTAACTCTAATTTTGATCTAATAAAAATGCTTGTGTTCCGCTCAAATAATTATATGCTCATACATTCAGTATAAGGTGTTCATTCTATGTTTTAAATGTAATATTTTATTGTAGGTTAGAGATAAGAGTTGATAGAAAGTATGTGTTTTAGATAATTTGTGTATTTTTTAAACTAAGCAAATAACTAAACCGACTGGCAGGCGGTTAACATAAAATTACCAGAATCAGGGAAAGGGGAAACAAGGATGTTAGAAGTAAGGATTGATAAATATATATATTTCATGTAATTTGCTAAATTTTGAGATGTGTTTTCACTTTGGTGGGAATGTCAGCTGATCAGCAATAAAATGTCACTGTTATATTGGTTGTAAATGTTCCAGGTAATGTAATGTTTCAATGTATTACAGATGCTATATAAAATAATGAGAAAAGTAAGTTAATAAAGTTGAGATGTTAAAATGAATTGTCAGAAATAATAAAAGATAGTTTTTGGGTGATGAATATTTTGTTGGGACATATAGGTCAGTCCAAGTTGAAATTAAAGTTGAAATAGTAGAGATGAAAATAATGTAATGTTGTTGTAAGATAATGTAATAGAATTTGAGAAGTATTGATGTTGACACAGTAGTTATGGGGAATACCTGTAGAGTATTGAGTGATATATTGATGTTCATAATTGATGATGTTATTTTGTTGTCGTTGAAGTGAGGTAATGAGATTGAGATTATTGGGGATGGCAATTTTGTAATAGGGGGTAGTATAATGTGGGAGTCCGCAACATAAGGGTTGGGATGGGAAGGGACCGATTTAGGGGGAAGGAGTTGCCTTAGGTAAAATCCAGGAACCAACATAATGGGAAATGAGTTTTTTTGGGGGGGGACACGTATCCTAGGTACAAAGGGTTAGAGAGTATTTTTTTAAATATATAAAGCGAAGGTGGCGATTTGAGTTTAATGATAAGTTGGGGTGAGAGAGTGTTTGGATAGATATTTTGATAGAGATGGGTGTCCTGATAGTTGAAGTTATTAGTGGTTAGAGTCAGAGAGAGGTAAAGATGATATATGTATAAATGTCAAGTAGTAAATTAAATGTAAATAAATAATTAAATCACCCAAAGTAATGTAGAATGAGATTGTTAAATGAAGAAAGTTATAGTTGAACATATAAAATTTTTGGTTAAAACCAGTGACAAAATTTTGATAGAATTTGGAAATATAAAGTCAGAAAGTGTTTATTTTAAATAATTTAAACGTCAATTTGATTGTTATTTATAAGAATATTTTGTTATTTTAAGGGTCTTATTTTATTATATTTTGTGTCAAGACAGAATTTTACAGATGTTAAGTGTATTTTCAGATAGAACTTGTACAGAACGTAGGTAGGTCAAGGTTGTGGACTTGACCTAGTTTTGATCAGCTGATAGTGAGGTCATATACATACTAGGCATGTTTAGTATGGAAGTTAATTCAACTTTGGTTTTTAATTAATTTGAACAAACTGCAAATAATTTCTATATGGGAGAGAGAAAATATTTTAAGAAAGTTAAAAATTTTGGAATTTAAGATTTTTTTTTTGGAAATTTTGGATTTTAAAATTTTCTGTGAAAAAAAAATTTCTTGATTTTACGCCTGCCAGCTAATGGATAATTTTAAACTTTGATTATTTTATTGTTGGTGTACTAACCATGTTTATTATTATTGATTTATTTTATTGAATTGTATTGTTAGACTCTAGGTGTAATCACATGTTAGGTTAAGGATGTTCTTAATTATAAGAAATGTTTAAATCGATTTATTTTAAATAAAAAACAAAAACCAATGAAGAGAATAATTCAAAATAGATACAAAATTTGTGATTTGATTTTAAATGGAAACAACCAGTGAGTTGTAATTTAAGTAAATTTTTAAAGAATTTTTCAATTTTCACCATGTAATGTGAGTGTGTGTGAGCCCAGTATCTGCTAAAGGCAGCCCAGTTTGCAGAAATAAGGGGAAACATATCGGTTGAGGATCTGGCATAATCTAAGCCAGGGGTTGAGGATTTTTGGGGTAGCATGATAGAAGGCGAGGTACGCTGTGGTGCGTGTCTGTTCGATTTTGCGGTGTTGGGATCTCTTACAGAGAAGTCCAGTGATCTCGTTCAGATGCGTCCATAGTCGCCGAGCCAGGGGGGTCGTTTACCCATGCAGAGTAAGAACAAAGGGGGGTTGTTGGCACCAGTTCCTCACCGGTCCTCTTAGGGGTTTTATCAATGAGATTTCTTCTGTTTTGACAGAAGACTTCTCATTGAGGGGGTATTGTAACGGTCCAAATTTGTGGGTATTTGTATTTTTAAATTTATTTCATTTTCGGGGATTGACAAAGGTATTGTGTAAATTTTATTCCAACAAACCAGAACACGTGGCAAATAGAACAGTTTATAACCAAGGCAGCAACGGAATATCGCATTGTGTAATCAGTTGAGGTATGTAGCCACCTCAGATTTCCAAGAACTTTGTTGAATGTGGTCATGCGCCTGTACGCATGACAAGGGTATACGCGCGGGCGGGGACGCAAAGCAGATCAACCGACGCTGTCGAAAATGGCGCAGAAACGAAGTTTTTGTGAGACCTACAATCCGAGCTGGAGGATACGCAAATTAAGGTCCGCCTCCTTAGTGACATCAAACCGGAAGCGCCTAAATTTCGTCGGCGCATACTACAGAAAAACCCACTATGTATCATGCACAGAGTCGATCAACTGCAACAACTCAACTATGAGCGTCGACGAAATTCGTTGGCAGTGGACATCAATTTCCGCCCGCTTGCAGTCCACGAGCAACTACCATAGCCAAAAGACGTAGTTAGTGTGACTCGGCCCCGGTCGGCTGAACCTTCCAAAATGTGATAACTTCAAAATAATACCATTTTAGTACCGACCGGGACCCGCGGAATTAACGGATTTGAATAAGTGTACAACTAGTGACGATCGACGGACAATAGAACCGAAATAACGGGCAGTTGACTCGGTCAGTGCAAGCACGTGTTCGGCCGGTGAAGCGTTTGTGAACCGTTTTGAACCATTAACAGTAAAGGGATTATAAAAACAATAAATAAGGGTAAAGTATGGTGAGAGAGAGAGAGAGTGAGCAGAATGGGCTGTCTAATAGGATTTTATAGGATGTTATGTAGTAAATAGGATATCTAAATGTATATGTATAAACACGTTTCTGTGTTTCTGATTTAAATAAGTAAAGCAGTCATATATCAATTAAACCATATTTTAGTCACAGCAAAAATGTATTAGACTGTTATTTCGTCATTACCACTTTCTCATTTCTGTGCTGCAAGATTCGTCTAAACGTTCCGGGGGTCTTTCTGAATTATTATTGGGGTGGTCAGATAGCGAAATTGTCCCTTTTATTTAAGGTGGAGTATAAAGGTTTTCGATATTTTAACCTATAAAAAATAATCGTGGCGACCTTGGTCTTCTGATGAAATGTAAACACAAGGTAAGTAGTTTGTGAAAGCTTGCAGGTAAGTCCTAGCAGTATTTTATGTATTAATTTATTTCGACGTATTTTTTATCATCACAAAATGAATGATTGTTTCTTTCACAATTTTATTTAAACGTGAAGTCCATTATCCTTTCTTTGCAACTGGAAAACTTATTGATAACTTTGTCATTAAAATTAATAATATTTTCAATCATTTCTTTTTCTGTGCTTGACGCTCTTGTGTCATTGTATTTCTAAGGAAACTCTGAACCCTTTCAACGTGGAGAAGCACCTCTCGGGCTCAGCAGTAGTCATGGGAGTAGTTAGAATTATTTGGAGGAGAGTGAACACTTCTGTGCAGGACTCGACAATTCCTGTATCCAACAGGATTTTGTAAGTTTTCATAACCTCTGAATTACTGCAGAATTTTTGCCTCTCGTACAAAACAGATAGTTCAGTTTCCAAATGTTCTTTACACAAGAAAGGATAAGCTTCAATAGTTTCAGCAAATTCGGGTGAAGAACTTATATTGTCTTTGGAGAGGGAGAAATTTAACAGTTTTGCTGCTGACAGATGTTTATTAAAAGAAAATCTCTCTTTTATCTGATAACAAATAATATCACACACCTCCTTTGCAGAGACGAGATTATGCGATAAAGTTTTCCTTTTTTTCATGAGTGGAATGCCTTCTTGTTGGTCAGTAACAGAAGGAAGTCTGTAACGGGGCAGAATTTGTATAACTGTCCTTTATAATAATTTTCAATGTTGTAATGATTTATAATAATTTATATTAAAAGATCGTAGAAGCGTGCCTGGTTAGGAGGGAGGGGCATATGGTGATAATTTCAATCCGTAGCTGGTGAATCACAGAAAAAGCACGTGGCTTACGACACAATATTCAACAGCGACCCAATGACGAAGAAGGGATATTTGATGGCCTTATAAGGTGAGGAATGTTGCTAATTACCATCACGTCACCTGTGAATCATACAAACGCCACGTGCTTCCAACGACGCTACAAGGTTCCGGTTGACGAACAAGAACGGAAATATTCAGCACCTAGGATGAGACGAAGTGTGGGAATCCGCTTAAAACTGGTTTTATATGCGTCACCAAGTGGAGGTTTTAGCATTGAGACGCTATTGCAGAGCGCCTGTAAGGCCCCACCAGTATCCAGCCGGCTACGAAACGAGATACACGTGTGTTCTATCAGTGGCCTCGGGCATTTTTGGGTAGGCCGAAACAGTCATAGTAGGTCTACCAAATGTTGTGTGTATAAAATGTAACAGCAGAGAAGTACTTTCCAAAATCATTAATTGACAACAGTGACGATTATATAGCAGTTTCCAGCTCACCATCAGACCGTCCGGTGGTCGTGTTATACAGTGCCTGCGGGCAAGTACGGGTAGGCCTACTAATTTTGAATCTCTGTACAAAAGTGTGGAAAAGTTTAAAAAACGATAGTCAATTGTGAAAGTAAAGCGTTCAAAAAACCATGGAAACATAAATAAATACGATTTGACGTTTTTGTGGGTTCTAAAGTGAGTGTCAGGTGATTGTGCAACTCCTGGAGACGACTACAGAATGGATAAGTAACAAACTTAATTGGCCAAAATTCAATTTTAACTTTTAAAACTTAATGTCATTTAATATGTTTTAATTGTTACACAAAATCCATTAAATTCACAATCAACAAAATAATGAAATCTCAATAGAATAGGAGGGGAGAGAGAGAGAGAGAGAGAGAGAGAGAGAGAGAGAGAGAGAGAGAGAGAGAGAGAGAGAGTGTGTGCAAAGTACTGGTTTGCAAATTAAAACTTTTTTTTTAAGTGTCATAATTTTTGTTTATTAAATTTTGTTCTATTTACAATAATCAACATACAAAGAAGTTAGTATGTTGAATAAAAGCGAATATGATATTGCTATAACCATGTGTTAGTGTAATTATTATGCCAAAAACCATAACCTATTCTGTACCAAGAGCTCGCCTAAATGAACTTGGAAGAGTTTTTTATATAAGGGATTTCAATTATCTAAATTATTTCTTTTGAGAAGAGTGTAATTGGTTTCTGCATTTGAACCACAAGATGCAGTGGCGGCCCTGGATTTATGGTATTGGAAATTTTCTTTTAAGGTAAGTCGAAATAAGATAGTAAAAATCGGGGTAAGTATCTACTATTTAATTGTAAAGTTACAATCGGCGACCCTGCCAGGATGCTTGTATAAATTTTATATGAGTTAGACCTGCTTGAGTTACAGAAATAGGTTTTGGGTGATAGCGTTTGTTTTATTAATTCGTAGAGGTTACGAAGTGTTATTTGTATAGATTATGATTAGAGGTTATGTCATTTTTAATGATTGGTAATGTAAAACACTGGGTTAAATTCTAAAATTATTTTTATATTTGAATATACAATTCACGTAAATTATATAATTCAAAATTGGAAAATAAAGAAGGTGAAAGTAGTTTAACTGAATCAGCTATAATGAGTGAGTCGGGAGCACAGTCGACTTCAGTGTCAACAAAATAAAGTAGTAGACCGGATAATGAAATAATGAATTTTTTGGGACCATGTCTGCTGATTTAAGGGGCGAAATGAAAGAAATTAAATTTCATTTAAGGGGTGATATTAATAATATTGATGAAAAGCTCGATAAGACTTTGAATGCTATTGATGAACGCATTTATATTATCAATAAAAAAGCGGAGTGGTTGACTAACGTGTTAAGAGAACAAACTGAACTAAACCAGGTAAGCGATTCTGATAGTGGAGGTAATAATGAAGATATAATTTGACAAATAATGCTGATAGTTTAAGTGCAAATAAGGTAATATATGACAAGGTAAGTGATGATGTTAAAATAAGTGATAATTATGACAAATAAAAATGATGTAATTGAAAATGTGGTGTTAGAGGGTAATACATTGAATAATGGTAGTGATGATGAGAGTTTAATAGGAGTAGAGGTTAATGAGGAGGTAGTAGTTGTTGATGAGATTGAAAGAGGGTGTGAAGAGAGGTTAAGTGAGAGTTTAGATGAGTATGGTGGGCAGAGGGAAAATTTTCCCTGTGGTATAAGTGGAGTAAAGACTACACAAGTTGTTTTTGAGGACAAAGGTTCCTCCAGAGGTTATGTGAGAGACATGGTGTCTCCAAATGGTCCCTTAAGTTTTTGTTGTGATGTACCTGTTAAAGCCAGGAAGTGTTTTAATAATGCTGTTACCATTTGCATGGAGAGAGATAGTTCCGGGGGGTTGTGAGAGGTACTGTGATGAGAGAGAGAGGGAAAAATAGAGATTTTCAAGTTAATAGAGGTTATTAAATGTTAGTGCAGAGTTTAGATATTGAGAAAGGTGAGAAAATTGACTTACCTTGTGATGTAATTAGTGCAGCAGTAGATGATGATAATGTTGATGATATTGAGTACTTGCCTTGTGATGAAGCTGGTGTAGTAGATGATGATAATAATGATGACATAGTGAAGTATTACGAGTTAATTAAAGGTTTAAAATATTGAAATTTGTATTACCTACCTTTATTGGTAATTGACCAAGGTGTCGTCTGGTGTACTTAGCACAGGAAAACAGGTAAATACAATTAACAATTACGTATTTATAAGTTCAAATAAAATATTACTTTATTCTCTTTTTGAATCTACTGTTATAACCCCATTCTTGTTATCATACTACATGATACATAGTGACGACCTCTGCGTCACACAACTACTACTAATACAAACAATATATATTTTACTTCTTATAAAATCTTATTTATTAAATTATGTATTCTATAATTTGGGACGAACCAATTCTTTGTTATCGCACACACTCACATTCCAATTACTCCATTTTTTAGATTTTGTTAAACAATGAATTTAGTTTGGAAAGTTATTTCCTTTAGTGATTATATTATAGTAGGTAGTAATACAGTGTACTCATCCTGGCCAGGATTCCACGGGTTATGTAACGTCTCATGCACTGTTCCGCTGCAGTTTGTTCATTTTAACCTTCCGCCACTCATTACGATTCGTTCTTGTTCACACCAAATTACACATTTAGTCTTTTGGTTAGTTTCCACACATCTTAATTGTAATTTGATTCGAATTACTTTAGTGACTTCCGCACACCCGACCGGCCGGTCTCATTACTTGGTGAGAAGTGACGCCTCGCAACAAAGACTGGCGAGCATTTCCGTTTTCACCGCCTACATGATGTTGGCGGAAATACAATGATGTTCAGACAGTTCATTGGTTCTTTTCGATCATCGACGCTGTTCTGTGGTGATACCACAGGCTGTGGCTCACCATTTCCTTCATCTCCATAGCACATGGCAAGAAATCTTTCGGCTTAGCCATTTTTTGTTACGGCGTCCTTTTCGCTTGTGCGACGTAGGTGAGGCGCTCGTGCGGGTGGACTCACATTCCACACGTGACAATTCTCGGATTTTTTTGTACCGCGCACACCGTTCCAGACTAATGTATGATTAAAAAGCTCTGCTGTAGTTCTTTGTGCAAGTCGGCATGGGAATTTGTGATGTCACTTTTGAATATAGAAATTAATAAAAGAAAACCCCCCCTTTCTGTCCTATTACAATAGTAACTTACCTGATCGTGACAAATAATACTAAGGGCAACTTGACTATACTCGATGGTGACAAGTTATATGATGTAATAATGTGGAATAATCCTGTGGATTATTATTATGGTATTGTAGAGGAATATGAGAGTTTAGATGATGATTATATTGATAAGAGGCAATATAATAAACTTAAACAAAAATAAAATGTGCGTGTATAATGTAAGACTAATTTTTGATGATGGAGGTTAAACATGTGTTGTTCATGGACATTTAATTATTTGAGTTAATGGTTTTAATACTTTGCTGAATAATGTAATGATTTTTGGAAAACAATGACATTTTATGGGAAAAATATTGTATATAATTTTGTATTGGAGTTAAATGTGTTATGTATTAGGTTAGGTTGTTGTTATGGTAGGGTATCAGAGGATACATTGTATTGGGTGTGTAGCAATGTTTATAATTTTATTTGATTGTTATTAATTGACATTAGGTAATTATAAATTTTATTATGGAATCAAAGTAATTTGAAACGTTTTAAAATGTAAATTTAGGTAATAAATTTAAAAAATTTTAGATTTGAGAAATTTATAATGAATTATAAATAATTAAAATTTGGTAAGTGAAGTATTTCGTAGAAATTCAGAGCTGAAGTCATGATGTGACAACTGGAATATTCAATAGAAAATTAAAACTAAAGTTATGTAAGGTTTGTAATTTTTATTCAAACTCAAATTTGAAATGATTATTTTAATGTGATGTTGGTATAATGTTTACTGTAAGGTGATACATTTATGAGAAATATAACATGGTTTTATAAAACATTTAAGGTTGGTAATGAGATAGTGGAAACGTAAGATGGGATTGTTCTTCAATTGAATCTGTAATTGAATTTGAGAATTATTTTTTGGAATTTGAATGATTTTGAGAAAAATCTGTTATGACTATGAGTGTATGTTAGTATTATGTGGTTTGAATCATGTGTATTATGTTAGCAATAAGGATACCTCTTGTTGAAGAGTTATATATTCTTTGTGTATTAAAATATTTAAGATAACAAATCAGTACTTTGATAAATGCAAATCAGTATGTCTAGGAGGAACCCAAATCGGTTAAGGATATGGAATGGTGAAAGGCCATTTGCTAATGTTTTTAATTGGTTGTTACAGAGTCTGGGTGGAACTGTGGAGGCGGACCTGTGCTGGCCAGTGTGTCAGGGCAGGGTCGCCAAGTGCCTGTCTGGCTTTATGGTGTTGGGATCCTGAGGAAGGAAGTCCAGTAAAGTCATGCAGGTGCGGCCACAACCACCGGATTAGGGAGGTGAGTACCCAAAATTATAATCAGGAAGTAAGGGGGGTAATGGCGCCATATCCTCACTGATCCTCTTAGGTTTAGGCAATGAGAGTTTTTATGTTTTTATATAAAACCTCTCATTGGGGGGGGGGGTCTTGTAACGGGGCAGAATTTGTATAACCGTCCTTTATAATAATTTTCAATGTTGTAATGATTTATATTAAAAGATCGTAAAAGCGTGTCTGGTTAGGAGGGAGGGGCACATGGTGATAATTTCAATCCGTAACTGGTGAATCACAGAAAAAGCACATGGCTTACGACACAATATTCAACAGCGACCCAATGACGAAGAAGGGATATCTGATGGCCTTATAAGGTGAGGAATGTTGCTAATTACCATCACGTCACCTGTGAATCATACAAACAACAAGTGCTTCCAACGGCGCCACAAGGTTCCGGTTGACGAACAAGAACGGAAATATTCAGCACCTCGGACGAGATGAAGTGTGGGAATCCGCTTAAAACTGGTTTTATATGCGTCACCAAGCGGAGTTTTTAGTGTTGAGACGCTATTGCAGAGCGCCTGTAACGCCCCAGTATCCAGCCGGCTACGAAACAAGATACACATGTGTTCTATCAGTGGCCTCGGGCATTTTTGGGTAGGCCAAAACGGTCATAGTAGGCCTACCAAATGTTGTGTGTATAAAATGTAACAGTAGTGAAGTACTTTTCAAAATCATTAATTGACAACAGTGACGATTACATAGCAGTTTCCAGCTCACCATCAGACCGTGCGGTCGTGTTATACAGTGCCCGCGGGCAAGTACGGGTAGGCCTACCGAATCTCTGTACGAAAGTGTGGAAAAGTTTAAAAAACGATAGTCAATTGTGAAAATAAAGCGTTCCAAAATTAAAGAAATTTCGACGAAACCGAAACATGATGCTTTCAGGCTTTTGAAATGTATAATGTGCATATAACAAATATTTACTATATAACAAATATATTTACTATATAACAAACATTATCATGTTAAAACGACAGAGACCGAAGATTTCTAGATTGTGGGGAATCGAAAGTGTGGAAGCGTTACATTTTTCGATGATGTTACATTTTTGTGGAATGACTCCCAGCCTAAACAATGATGACGTCATACAGCGTGACGGTAAATAAAATGTTACAAAAAGTTTCAAACGATGTCCAGCTAAAAGACATTATCATGTCAAAAACCATGGAAACATAAATAAATACGATTCGACGTTTTCGTGGGTTCTAAAGTGAGTGTCAGGTGATTGTGCAACTCCTGGAGATGACTACAGAATGGACAAGTAACAAACTTAATTGGCCAAAATTCAATTTTAACTTTTAAAACTTAATGTCATTTAATATGTTTTAATTGTTACGCAAAATCCATTAAAGTCACAATCAACAAAATAATGAAATCTCAATAGAATAGGAGGGGGTAAAAAGAGAGAGAGAGAGAGAGAGAGAGAGAGAGAGAGAGAGAGAGAGAGAGAGAGAGAGAGAGAGAGAGAGAGAGAGTACAAAATACTGGTTTGCAAATTAAAACATTTTTTTAGTTGTGTCATAATTTTTGTTAATTAAATTTTGTTCTATTTACAATAATCAAAATACAAGGAAGTTAATATGTTGAATAAAAGCGAATATGATATTGCTATAACCATGTGTTAGTGTAATTATTACGCCAAAAACCATAACCTATTCTGTACCAAGAGCTCGCCTAAATGAACTTGGAAGAGTTTTTTATATAAGGGATTTCAATTATATAAATTATTTCTTTTGGGAAGAGTGTAATTGGTTTCTGCATTTGAACCAAAAGATGCAGTGGCGGCCCTGGATTTATGTTATTGGAAATTTTCTTTTAAGGTAAGTCGAAATAAGATTGTAAAAATCGGGGGTAAGTATATGTTATTTAATTGTATAGTTACAAGTCTATTTCTTTCATTCTTGATTGCCTCAAGAAATTTATTTATTGCATTATAGATACTACTGGAGTTTGCATTATTATGCTGTAGCTGGTTATATAAAACATCCACATGAGACACGATGTGATGAGAAAATTCTAGCCAAATGTTGAAGTCCTGGTCATTCAGCATACGGAGAATACCTGCAGCTGCTTGCACAGTGGAATGATTTTGGTCAATTTGAAGTTTCTCAAAGCATACTATTAGACTTTCCTTGTTTTCAAAAACGGTGTTTACTAACCGGCTTTTAAAATTCCATCTTGTGTTTGATACTCAAGGTATTTATTTAGGAATACTGTCTAGAATAGATAATCATGAGGGTGACTTCGAAAAAATGCAGGTATAGCGGCAAGACTACTGAAAAAAATATGGGCTTGTGAGTTTTGTGATGCTGCCTTTTCTATAATTAAGTTTAATTGATGCGAATAACAGTGCACAAAATGTGCATATTTGTGTGACTGTTGAATTATTTTATGCACACCTCCCTTCTCGCCACTAAAAACGGGGGCTCCGTCATAAGTCTGAGCTATAAGTTTGTCACTGTCACCATTCAGGGCTCTATTTACTGTTCTAAAATGCATTCTGCTAACACTTCAGCATTTTGGGTTAAAAAATCCCCAGAATCTTTCATGCACGATTCCGCTCAGTTCATAACGAAAAACAATAACTTGCTGCGTAAGACCTGACACATCTGATGTATCATCTGACATTACTGATAAAAATTTAGATTGTTTAATTTCAGCACGTATTTCATCACAACACACCTCAAGGATACAGTCTAAAAGTTCGTTCTGAATTGTCTTAAGACGTTCCCTTAAACACTGTTGACTTCATAAAATGGCTTTTAAGAGACTCATCTAACTTTCCAGCAAATTCTAACAATCATCGAAATATACCAGGATTCGATGACTGTGAAGTTTCATCGTGACCATGTAATGGAAGCTCAAATTTTTCGCAAAACTTGACGCAGTCAATAATTTTCGAGAGAATTTCTCGATTTTGTCTCACTTTTTCATTGTGTTTGTTTGTTGTTTGTAAGCGTCACTTAACTGATGTGCAATGTTTACTTTTCTTAACATAGCTAAATCAATTACATTCTTCATATTGTAACGTGACGTTTCCCTCAACATAAAGATTGTCATATAAATATACTGAAGTACAAAACAATAATAAAGTAATAAACCTATGTCATGAGAGATGGGTATTAACAAGTAAATCTAAGACCATTGTAAGGTAGAATAAGAAAACTAAAATATCAAACATGTCTATATTGAACTTAATAACAATGATTCCAGTAGACTGCATAAGAATTAATGTACAGAATAGGTAAAAGCCTATAATGCATAGCCTAGCTGGATAACCAGTAATTGGAAACATGATAACATAAACTAAATTAAATTTAAGATAAAACTAGATTAAGTAGTTATATCTGATTGTGACTGATAGGCATATAGACAATTCAGATAGAGATTATTATGGGTGATAAAGTTTTATTTTTGTATAAAAATGTTATAATGTGTGGTAGGAAAGAAGGACTACTATTGTATGTTAAAAGAATGCTAAAGATGTAAAGAAGAATGTGATGTAAATAATTTAGTAACAGAAAGTGTAACAGATAAGCTGACTAGTAGATTATGAAAAAAGAAATAACTATTGTTTGTTATGGACAAGATAATAATGTAGTTAGTAAGAGATTAATGTTACACAAAACCTGCATCTACTTGGTAGGTAAAAGGAGACAATTTTGTGTATAAAAATTGTGCTAGACAATGCCATATGTAATAAGAAATAGTGTATTTTATTCGATTAAGGTATAAGTAATCATAAGTATTTGTAATGGACAAGTAATAATGTAATTAACAAGATGTTAACTTGGGCAAAAAAACCTACATCTACTTTAGAAGGTAGACAGGGACATTACAACGTATAAATGCTATATTAGATCATGATATGTCTAGTTTATAATGAATAAAGAATAAATGTTAACTTGTATTAGAATTAAGCAATTTTATTTTAAGAAACAAATAATGGTCCAAAGTACACAAGACATTATTATGCCTATTGTACAAGCCAAGGTTTTTATAAAAAGTTAATGTTCATAGTTGTAATCACTAGTATTAAAATACATGTTATTAACATAAAATCAATGTACAGCCAAGAAAACTAGTCATGTAACAAAAAACGATAACTTTTTAATATAATTTGTTAGACTAGGCCAAACTTTAAAAATCGGTATGGAGAACCATACATGACTTCCATGTTGTAAGATTTATGTTTAAAATAATTTACTTGAATTCGGTTCGGTAATTTCTAAAAAACTATCGCCCACCCTCAAACTAATTTCACTATTGTGACAATAACTTATGGGACGTATATTATTATTCCGCAAGTTGGAAGCGTCAATTTGTACTAATTTATTTTGTATTTAGTATAATGAGAATTCGTTGTTGTTCACTCTTCCTGCCATTCGCTCTCGCCTCGGCGTCCAAAACCAGTGACGTAATGCAGAGCTGTCAACTGCCGCTCCGTCCGCTTTGCTGTGCTGTCGTATTTTTTAATTTTAACAGTAATAATAATGCAAAATAAAACCAAACAGGTGTACTCTTTCAATCAATCTTTATTCAATTGAAGGATTGATCATTACGTTTCTCTTTTTTCTTTATTTTAAATACAAATTGTGACAAATTATGTCGTCTTCATTCATAAGTTGGTAAGTTGGAGTCCAACCAAAATAATGATTCTTGTTGTTTTTATTCTATTAAATAAAATAATCTCAGGGCGTATTCGGTCCGAATATTATGGTTAAACAATTAATACAACTCTTAAAATCAAAATACAAACTTTACAATAGAAGGATATAAAAAGGTTTTGATGTTTATAGTGCAAACTAGTAGTCGTGTGTGTGTTATCCACAGTTTTAGGTTATGAACAGTTTTAGATACTTATTAGTTGTCGTTCAGTTTTTTGTTATTCAAAAGGTGTAATAATTAATTTGTGTTATCTTTAAGTGTTCTTTAGTGTTGGTGTATTATATTGTATGTGGTTTTTTATTGTTTAGTTTTCTAAGTGGTTCGTGTGCTCGTATGTGGGTGTTGTTGTTAAATAAGGTTATAAAATTGTTCAGATTCACCCAGATCCTCTTCTTTTATTCGTTCAGGACGAAGATGGGGTCCAAATTTTCCTCAATTCCTCTTCCAGGATTTGTATTCTTCTGAATTGGTGTCTGGTTGTTCTTGGGTTCCTATAATGTTCTTCAACAACTGTCCTGATTCATTTACTATGTTTGGTTTAGGTTTACTCTGTTTAAACTATAATTAGTTAAGACGTTTTAAAAAAGCATCTGTCTTCAATGATGGTTGTTAAAGAAGTCCCTATTTTATTTATCTGAATTTTCGGTTGCTAAGGTAAAACTTGAAATCTGGTTGGTTGATTCAGATATACATTGTCATACAAATTCATTGTTTTATTGCATGAACTTGGCCAAAACTTTTAAATTAGTATAACTCTGTTATACTAATTGGGAATTTAAAACTAATAGCATCATTATTTTGGTTTTAACATTTGTGACAAATAGACACCAAACATGCCTATTTTTGCTTAAGAAATTCTGATGTTACATTTTTGCTATTTGAATTTTCTTAAATAATTTAAAACTGATTATTTCGATTCCATATTTGCTATGTATACTATTAATTATAAACCTATCCATATTACTACATTTGTTTTATAAAATTCTAAATGTATTTCCTAAAATTTACAAAATTACAAAGTTTTTATAGGCCTATGTCTTGACATGTTAAATTTCTAGAGACTCCAGGTGGTCTAGTGGCTAACGCGGGCGAATGATGCGCTCGTGGTCCCGGGTTCAATTCCCGGTGGAGGTTCCGTATGGCGTGCACTCAGCGTTGTCAGGCAAACTGAGTAGGCGCTGAGATAACAGCGCCGCCTCCTGGCTGTGAATACCGCAACTAGCGGCTGGTGGCGCGTAGTACTAGCCATACACCGTCACACTAACACAAAAGCCGCGCGGTACGCCTTGGTCCTGTTGAGAGGAGGTTTATTTTTATTTTTATCCATATTACTACATTTGTTTTATAAAATTCTAAATGCATTTCCTAAAATTTACAAAATTACAAAGTTTTTATAGGCCTATGTCTTAACATGTTAAATTTCTATTTTCTGTTATTGTAACACCTATTAACTACGCAACTACCATCAAAACTAGTCCCTATAACTCTATTAGTATTATTATTTAAAATTACAACAACAATTATTACTGGAACATTATAAAAAAACATAATTCACATTTTGTGATCAAACAATCTGTCTATGCCTGGTTACATAAATCCTGCATAAGACATGTCATCCACTCATTACTTAACAAAACTATAAATAACATAAACACAACTTTATTCTTACTTTTGAACATTTAAATAAAAAGTTTAATCATTTAATAATGATTTTCTATTTTTTCTATTTTTCTTAGGTAGTTCAGCCATTGCTGTACTAGGTACTTTTACTGTTTTTTCATCTTATATACATTTGATAATTATTATTTGATTGTACAGTATTTATCTTATAACATTGGGTCCACCATTATTCACACTATTAATTGTATGTTTCCATGTATCTATAATGATTGTGTTCTTGTATTATTCAATTATATTGGTTAGTTAACATTTTGGTATTATATTATTTTACATTCTATAGTATTTGGGCCTATTATCCCTCAATTTGTATTTTGATTATTATTATATTATGTGATACTTTCAACAAAACAATTTGTTTACTGATGGTAGTGGTCCATAATGCTGTCTGGCTTTGTAAGTCTTATTATTATAATTATTTTGCTTTTATCTCATCATCGGGGTATTTTACATCACTTTACCTAAACATTAATTTGGGTACAGTCAGTTATAGTCTAAGTCAGTTTAAATCTGTCATTTGTTCATCTTCACTATCATTTTTAAAAGATATGTTTCTTCTTGTTAAGTTTCTTATCCATGATCTTCATTAAATCTGGTACAATATCAAGCTGTGCCAAATGTAATGTTACATAACACCCTGCCACCAAATTTGATTATTTTAATAAAATAATATATTTTGTTGAAATTATCAATTATCTTATCTTCCATATTAGCACTTGTTATCCTTTTTATGATCTGGTATACTTGTCTTTAATTATAAGTGTTCTATCCCTGGAACATGTTACCTCGCTAACAAATTAATCATTATCACATATATCTTGGAATCAGTCGGGGGGCTCTCTTGACTTAATACCCCGCTGTCCTTGTAATACATAATACATCAATAATATCGATTGCTGGAGCTATCTCATCAGTCAATCACATTTAATAATCACTAGTCTATTCACGACTAAATCAAATAAAAATAATATAATAAAATATTCTTAGGATGGTTCACTCAGTTTAAATTCTCAGATCTAAATATTTCCTTCCATTGATTCCTTCAGATGTTCATTTTCTTGTGGCGATATTAATAACATTTTTTTTTCTTTATCAGTACTGCTTAATCTTCATTTTTCATTCACTATCTTTATTCAATTAACATGTAACAAGTATCTGTATCTATAGTTGTTGTTGATTCTCTCACAATCATGATAGGTTATTCGTAGTAAATTCGTTTCTAGTCTTGTCTTATTTTCATCGTCGATTGTCTACATTTGTCTTTTCTTATTCATTTTATAATACTTTGGTTTCTCCTGATTCATGGATGTTGTCTCTTTCTTTTATATTCAAATAATAAATTCGTAATTGTCTTTAATAAGAGGTGCTTATTTCGTTTAGAATTTTGAAATTTATACAAATTCGTTTATTCACTTGATCCAAAATAACATTATCAAAGTGTACTGTAAGTTGTCCTTACTGTTTGTTTGAATTTTGAGATTTATTAAAAAATGGTTTTAATTGGCTTCATAATACATTTTTAAGGAAACTTGGTTGTATGTTCCCTTAATCTTCTTCGTCTCCACATCACTAATTACATAAGTATTGTTGTTATTGTTTTTTACAACAACATATGGTCCGTTATAAAGTAATAATAGCTTTTTTCCATGATCCTTGGTTATTATTTGGTTTGTAAAATAATATGTCTTCATGTAGACAGTAATATGCAGTAATTTTTTCATCCTGTTGGATCAGTCTTTGCCTAAAATTGTTGATTTTTGTATTCTCTGTTTGTTGTTGCGAAATTGATTTCATGAGGTTTTCCAAATCTGATTTGTTTTTTATGATTGTGTATACCTTGATGATTGTTTCCTTTTCCCCTTCAAAAGCTTGCTGTTCTATGTTAATCCGGGACAATATATCTGCAGCAATATTCTGTTTTCCTGGAACATACTCCCAATTTATATGGTATTCCTGTAGTGCAAGTATCCACCTTGTCAATCTTCCATGGTTAAGCTTGCAATTTTTTAAGAAAGATATTGACTTATAGTCACTTCTCACAGTTATTGGGTATCCAAGAATATAGGTTCTGAATTTTCCACAAGCGAATAAAACGCTTAATAACTCCTTTTCCGTTACACTATAATTGCATTCACATCCATTAAGTATTCTGCTTGCAAAACTCACCACCTGATGGTTTCCCTCACTATCTTCTTGATATAATACAGATCCTAAACTTATCACTGGCATCGCAGTTCATGAAGAACGGTTGGTCGAAATTAGGATGTTTTAATATAACTGAATTTAAGAAATTATGCTTGATCATTTGGAGCAAGTTGTCTTGTTCCTGTCCCCATGACCATTTGTTCTTGGAGGATAATTGTGGAGAAAACTTCGCTGTCATTTCAGAATAATTTCTCTGAAACTTCCTATAGTAATTACAAAGTCCCAGAAATGATTGAAGTTGCTTTTTATTTTTAGGACTTGGGAACTTCTGGATAGCTTCTATCTTTTCATTGGATGGTGTTATTCCTTGTCTTGATAAGTTAAAACCCAGGAACTGGACTTCACTGGCGATAAGTTTGGACTTTTGAAGCTTTAGGGTGACGTTATTGTCTGATAATTTTTGTAATACTTGCCCTACTCTGTCACAATGGTCTTTCCAATTCACTGAAGTAATCAACAAGTCATCAGCATAGACTGTGGTAAATGGAATAGTATCTGGACCCAACACCTGGTCCATACATCTTACGAATACAGCTACTGAGTTTACCAGTCCAAACAGTAGTCGCTTGAACTGGTAGTTCCTCCCTTCGAAAATAAAGGCGACGTACTTTCGACTATCTGGGTGTAACTCCACCTGCCAATACCCACAAACAGTATCCCAGGTGCTGATAAATTGTATCCCATTAAATTTTTTCAATATCTCCTCAATCTCTCCGGGAGATGTTCTGTCAGTAATTATGATCTTATTGATCTCTCTAGCATCCAAACAGAGTCGTACTTTGCCATCTTTCTTGGCAACGGCTATTAACGGACTAGTATATGGGGAACAGCTATACTCAATAATATCTTCTGCTATCATTTTGTCTAGTTCAGTCCTCACTGCTTCTTTTAATGCATACGCAACGGGATATGATTTCTTATTAAAATTTACAGGCTCCTTGAATTGTAGTGTAAATTGATAATTTTTTACTTTGCCAGGTATATCAGAGAAAACATAGCGGTATTTATTATATACTGATATTAACTTTTCTATTTGTTGTGTAGTTAAATTACATTCATTTTGTTCTGACCGAAATTGTCGGATCTCTTCTAATTTTTCCAACCATAAACTGTCTTCACTCCCAAAGTATTCCCTTCTTATATTCCATGAATCATCTTGATCATTATTGAATTTTCTTATACTATTAATACTATTGCATGAAGGTACATTTTTATTTTCTACTAATTTTGCTGTCCATTCTATATTATCCATTTTTAATGACACTATGGCCCGTCTCATGTCAATTATTGCTGAGTATTTTCTCAAAATATCACAGCCTATTAGTAGATTAAATGGTAGGTTACTAGCTATTAGAAAAATCATAGGTATAGTTATATTTCCGCTGGTCACTGCTAATGATACCTGTTTTCTTATTGACTAGTTTTGCCTTCCGGTGGCTCCAATTAAAATTATATTCTGGATTGGTAGAGTCGGTAAGATGATCTTACTTAATTTTTGAATTTTGTGGTATTCGTTGTTATCGATTATACGACACGTTTGCGCCCGTATCTGTCATGAATCTTGTGTCTAGTCCATTCACTTGGGCGATAATATAGGCAATCTCATTATTCAAACTATTGTTCGTTATTGTATCTTCGTTTAGCAATTCGTCTCTCACATTTTTTAAAAAATGATTATGCACTATTGTTATTGTATTGTCAGTCGTTTTGTCTCGTCCTAGTAAGTACCCAAATTGTCGGTTCAGTGATGGGACCTGTTGGTTTCTCACTGTCGCAGTCCGTTTAAATCAGGGCTGATCTCCTCGGTCCTGTTGTCTGGTTGACCGGGTCTGTCTCTATTCTGTAATTCTTGTATCTCAATGGCGTTATTATTGAACGTCACCATGTTTCTGTTACTCCTGTCATCGTCGCAGCTCCTACTACATCTATGTTCATCCCGGTAGCCTCGGTTATTCTCCTCCTGAAAATTTCTCTCCCGGTTCCCATTATAATTCATTCGTCCCTGGTACGAACGTCTTCCCATATCTCTATCCTTGGTGCTCACATAATTCACATGTCTTCGATATGTTTGGTTTTGGTTGTTATAATTGCCATTATTATTCTGTCTGTATCGGTTATCCTAATTGTTTTGATGACCTCGGTTGTTCTGGTAGTGATTGTCTCTATCATTGGCATGCTGGTATCCGTTATTATGATTCGTAGGAGAGTTACGGTAATAGTGGCTGTTGTTATTGTTGTTATTATTCATCGCATTATTCCGTGGATAGTTGTTATTGTTATTATTATTTTGGTAATTACGTTGATAGTGGTTACCGTAGTTGTTGTTGTAATTATTATTATTTGGTCTATTCCCGTTGTTTTCATATCGGGCGTCGCGGCGACCATTATTTCTATCCATCTCGTCGCTCCTTCGTCTGTATTGGAGGAAGCTCTTCTCTTGTTCCATTTCCGCTAACAATGCCGACATCTCCTCAACGGTTTGTATCTGTCCGTTTATTCGGCCTCTACTAATTTCTCCACCATAGTGATAAGCCAATAGCCTCACTAACCATTCAGTAGGAATTGCAGGCTCTAAATGTCTGGCTATGTTAATCTTGCCCAGAAAGTATGCGGTCGGAGTTTGTTTGCCGTGTAGCTCATATCGGCCCAATCCTATGTCACTTCTTATCATGTGTTGTGTTGCATCAGACCAGTATTTGGATTTAAATTGTCTTCTAAATTCTTGAAAATTTTGTATATTCGGCCGCATCGCCGTCCACCAATTATCATAGACTTTTCTGAACATTTCGTCCAGCATACTTCTAATTACAACCCATCTGTCTTCTCCGGTTTTTGCTATTATTTCTTCTACCCATTCTAGGAATAGCATGGGGTTTCTTCTATAATTCTGGAAGTCGATAACTTCTCGATTTTCCTCATGTGTGGTATGGGCACCGGTACATTGTCTGTTTCTTAGAGAGTTGATTTCATCTCTATGGGCAGTTGTTTGGTCTTGTACCCGATTAAGACTAGTACCTATGCTTTCTAATCTTTCTCCCATCACTGCTTGGTTGGTTTGTATATTTTCTATTCGTCCATTCGTTTCTTCCCGGACGCTCAGTATCTCTTGGTTCATCCGCTCACACTTTTCCTTGGCCTCGGATTCTACCCTTTTAATTTCGGTCACCGGTTCTTCTAGCTTCTTGTCCCATTCTTCCTGCAATTGCCGGTTATTAATTTCCATCTTGTTATTCCATTCTTCTTTTATGACTCTTTGTGTTCATCCAGTTTTTTCGTGCTTTCCTGGTAATTTCCCTTCAATTCTTCCCTCAATGCTCTGTTATTTTCTCCTCCATTTTCCTGCTATTCTCCTTGAACTCTTCCTTTAATTGTTGATTGTCACTTTTTAATTCTTCCATTTTCTTACTGTTCTTATTGAACTCTTTCGTTATATTAGTCCCTTCTATCTTCTGGCTTAATTCTTCCTTCAATATTTCTAAGTTCTTATTATTATTCTCCATAGACTGTTTATTGTCCTTTTTTAATTCCTCCATCTTTTCTTCCGTTTTCTTACCAGTTTCCTGCATTAATTCCATCATACGTAATCATTTCTTGCGTCTTCTTGTAGCGGGTCATTTTTGGGTGTTTTTATTTTTAACAGTATGGGGCATTTATATCTTTTATTTCTTTCATTTTGTGCGGGATTTCTAAAATTATTGTGCAACGTTATGTCCATTACTACAGAAATCATGGCCAGTAGAACAGTTTGGAACAAAGCAGTAAGACGCAGTTGTTGTCGCGGAATGCTGCAAAGAATTCGCGCCACCCTAAAAATTCGCAGAACTCTGTACATGTGTGGCAAGGCACGCACGCCACTACGCGGGTGCGCGCTCTGCCAGGACGCCGAGTTTGGTTTAAAGCAAGATGGCTTGAGCAGAGGTAATTCAGCAATGTGCATTTGGGCGGCAGGAAATCATGGCCTTTTTGTGACATTAGCCAGTGCCTAGTTGAATTCGTCTGCTATCGTCACTCCGAAACTACATGCATAGCATAGGACGAAACTGTGACGACTAACTGTAAGGCATTGATGTCCGTCATCTTGACTAAAATCATCAAGGAGTGGGGAACTGAGAGACGCTGGCAGTCCTTTCCCGACTTTCGACTGCGCAGGCAGTCCGTTAAACGGGGCTCAGAAAATAAAACTTTTCTAAATTAAAATTCAGTGCAGTAAATAAAATGAAGTGCGGCTAATCTGATACAACAAAGAAGAACCCATATAAACTATTTTCGGACACGACTAAATACAAAATGAAAAAATTAAGTGCTCAAGTTATAAACGCGTGCCGGCAGGGAGAGGTTTTTAAAATGTTAAGGGTTTAAATAATATTCTGTGTGAGTGGGTGTGTTGCAGGCTGGGCTGTTTGTGTTTGTGTTTATGTGATCTAATTAAGGTAAGACAGTAGAATAAGTAATTACAAGTAGTACTCATGTAGCGAATCAAACAAAAGAAGAAACCAGTAAGAAGTTATGTAAGATGAAAAAGCATGGTAAAATTTGTTTTCTAATTTGAATTTAAACGACTTGACAAGATTAAAATATTAATTCTCTTCATTCAAAATGTGTATTAATACTTATTTCGTAACCTCACACTGTTTCTGACCTCGCTTATAAAAGAACTCTGGGTACCCTTAGGAAGATCCAAAATATCGGTAAGTAATAAACAGTAAAATTGAAAGTATAAATAAGTGAGTTTTTATACATTCTCGCCTTCTGTTTGTGTGGGTTTTTCTGGTTGTTTCTCTTGAGCCTTCCTTATTATAGTTTCTACTTCCTCAACCGGTGTTGCTTCCTTGTCTTCCATGCTTAATTCGCTTTCTTTCTTGGTTTCAGCCGCTCGTTTGCGCGATGTTTCACGCTTCCTCATTTTCGTTTATTTTCTATTGTTTGTTTATAAATTATATTTTAATTTATCGCCTCACACGTTGGTTCGCCAATTTGTAACAATAACTTATGGGACGTATATTATTATTCCGCAAGTTGGAAGCATCAATTTGTACCAATTTATTTTGTATTTAGTATAATGAGAATTCGTTGTTGTTCACTCTTCCCGCCGTTCACTCTCGCCTCGGCGTCCAAAACCAGTGACGTAATGCGGAGCTGCCAACTGCCGCTCCGTCCGCTTTGCTGTGCTGTCGTATTTTTAAATTTTAACAGTAATAATAATGCAAAATAAAACCAAACAGGTGTACTCTTTCAATCAATCTTTATTCAATTGAAGGATTGATCAATTACGTTTCTCTTTTTTCTTTATTTTAAATACAAATTGTGACAAATTATGTCGTCTTCATTCATAAGTTGGTAAGTTGGAATCCAACCAAAATAATGAACCTTGTTGTTTTTATTCTATTAAATAAAATAATCTCAGGCGTATTCGGTCCGAATATTATGGTTAAACAATTAATACAACTCTTAAAATCAAAATACAAACTTTACAATAGAAGGATATAAAAAGGTTTTGATGTTTATAGTGCAAACTAGTAGTCGTGTGTGTGTTATCCACAGTTTTAGGTTATGAACAGTTTTAGATATTTATTAGTTGTCGTTCAGTTTTTTGTTATTCAAAAGGTGTAATAATTAATTTGTGTTATCTTTAAGTGTTCATTAGTGTTGGTGTATTATATTGTATGTGGTTTTTTATTGTTTAGTTTTCTAAGTGGTTCGTGTGCTCGTATATGGTTGTTGTTGTTATATAAGGTTATAAAATTGTTCAGATTCACCCAGATCCTCTTCTTTTATTCGTTCAGGATGAAGATGGAGTCCAAATCTTCCTCAATTCCTCTTCCAGGATTTGTATTCTTCCGAATTGGTGTCTGGTTGTTCTTGGGTTCCTATAATGTTCTTCAACAACTGTCCTGATTCGTTTACTATGTTTGGTTTAGGTTTACTCTGTTTAAACTATAATTAGTTAAGACGTTTTAAAAATGCGTCTGTCTTCAATGATGGTTGTTAAAGAAGTCCCTATTTTGTTTATCTGAATTTTCGGTTGCTAAGGTAAAACTTGAAATCTGGTTGGTTGATTCAGATATACATTGTCATACAAATTCATTGTTTTATTGCATGAACTTGGCCAAAACTTTTAAATTAGTATAACTCTGTTATACTAATTGGGAATTTAAAACTAATAGCATCATTATTTTGGTTTTAACATTTGTGACACATAGACACCAAACATGCCTATTTTTGCTTAAGAAATTCTGATGTTACATTTTTGCTATTTGAATTTTCTTAAATAATTTAAAACTGATTATTTCGATTCCATATTTGCTATGTATACTATTAATTATAAACCTATCCATATTACTACATTTGTTTATAAAATTCTAAATGTATTTTCTAAAATTTACAAAATTACAAAGTTTTTATAGGCCTATGTCTTGACATGTTAAATTTCTAGAGCCTCCAGGTGGTCTAGTGGCTAACGCGAGCGAATGATGCGCTCGTGGTCCCGGGTTCAATTCCCGGCGGAGGTTCCGTATGGCGTGCACTCAGCGTTGTGAGGCAAACTGAGTAGGCGCTGAGATAACAGCGCCGCCTCCTGGCTGTGAATACCGCAACTAGCGGCTGGTGGCGCGTAGTACTAGCCATACACCGTCACACTAACACAAAAGCTGCACGGTACGCCTTGGTCCTGTTGAGAGGAGGTTTATTTTTATTTTTATCCATATTACTACATTTGTTTTATAAAATTCTAAATGCATTTCCTAAAATTTACAAAATTACAAAGTTTTTATAGGCCTATGTCTTAACATGTTAAATTTCTATTTTCTGTTATTGTAACACCTATTAACTACGCAACTACCATCAAAACTAGGTGAAAGTGTGCCGATAATAATTTTTAAACTTAATTAAAAATATTTTTGGTAAGTACATGTTCTTTTTTATCGTTTTTCCCTCATTCTCTGGATAACCCGGATTTTCGTTAACTCGGATCGGCCCCGGCCCCAGTTGATCCGGGTTAACGAGGTTCTACTGTATTTGGGCCTATTATCCCTCAATTTGTATTTTGATTATTATTATATTATGTGATACTTTCAACAAAACAATTTGTTTACTGATGGTAGTGGTCCATAATGCTGTCTGGCTTTGTAAGTCTTATTATTATAATTATTTTGCTTTTATCTCATCATCGGGGTATTTTACATCACTTTACCTAAACATTAATTTGGGTACGGTCAGTTATAGTCTAAGTCAGTTTAAATCTGTCATTTGTTCATCTTCACTATCATTTTTAAAAGATATGTTTCTTCTTGTTAAGTTTCTTATCCATGATCTTCATTAAATCTGGTACAATATCAAGCTGTGCCAAATGTAATGTTACATAACACCCTGCCACCAAATTTGATTATTTTAATAAAATAATATATTTTGTTGAAATTATCAATTATCTTATCTTCCATATTAGCACTTGTTATCCTTTTTATGATCTGGTATACTTGTCTTTAATTATAAGTGTTCTATCCCTGGAACATGTTACCTCGCTAACAAATTAATCATTATCACATATATCTTGGAATCAGTCGGGGGGCTCCCTTGACCTAATACCCCGCTGTCCTTGTAATACATAATACATCAATAATATCGATTGCTGGAGCTATCTCATCAGTCAATCACATTTAATAATCACTAGTCTATTCACGACTAAATCAAATAAAAATAATATAATAATATATTCTTAGGATGGTTCACTCAGTTTAAATTCTCAGATCTAAATATTTCCTTCCATTGATTCCTTCAGATGTTCATTTTCTTGTGGCGATATTAATAACATTTTTTTTTTCTTTATCAGTACTGCTTAATCTTCATTTTTCATTCACTATCTTTATTCAATTAACACGTAACAAGTATCTGTATCTATAGTTGTTGTTGATTCTCTCACAATCATGATAGGTTATTCGTAGTAAATTTGTTTCTAGTCTTGTCTTATTTTCATCGTCGATTGTCTACATTTGTCTTTTCTTATTCATTTTATAATACTTTGGTTTCTCCTGATTCATGGATGTTGTCTCTTTCTTTTATATTCAAATAATAAATTCGTAATTGTCTTTAATAAGAGGTGCTTATTTCGTTTAGAATTTTGAAATTTATACAAATTCGTTTATTCACTTGATCCAAAATAACATTATCAAAGTGTACTGTAAGTTGTCCTTACTGTTTGTTTGAATTTTGAGATTTATTAAAAAATGGTTTTAATTGGCTTCATAATACATTTTTAAGGAAACTTGGTTGTATGTTCCCTTAATCTTCTTCGTCTCCACATCACTAATTACATAAGTATTGTTGTTATTGTTTTTTACAACAACATATGGTCCGTTATAAAGTAATAATAGCTTTTTTCCATGATCCTTGGTTATTATTTGGTTTGTAAAATAATATGTCTTCATGTAGACAGTAATTTTTTCATCCTGTTGGATCAGTCTTTGCCTAAAATTGTTGATTTTTGTATCCTCTGTTTGTTGTTGCGAAATTGATTTCATGAGGTTTTCCAAATCTGATTTGTTTTTTATGATAGTGTATACCTTGACGATTGTTTCCTTTTCCCCTTCAAAAGCTTGCTGTTCTATGTTAATCCGGGACAATATAGCTGCAGCAATATTCTGTTTTCCTGGAACATACTCCCAATTTATATGTTATTCCTGTAGTGCAAGTATCCACCTTGTCAATCTTCCATGGTTAAGCTTGCAATTGTGATCTTACGTTTATTTTGATTTATAGATACGATATATTATATCTCACAAATGTGGTTATGTATACAAAAACTAGGACGCCATCTTTGTTACATAAGTCATGGGCCAGGATTTCGTTACGCGAAGTCATGAGGAACGGAAATTGCTTGAAATAAAAACAGCTGTTCTGATTGTTACCAATGAAATACCCCTTTTTATTCTCTATTTGTTTTACATACCTGTTTTCAAAACCAACTTTAACCCCTCCAAAAACATAATGTGTAATAATAATATTTGATTATTTACTTCTATAAGTTTAATGATTATACAATAATAATATATAGTTATATAGTGGTGCCCAACCCAGCACTTAGAAATTACAACACACACACGCAACCACTCTCTCTTCCATACCCATGGTACAAAATCTTATGAATGTTGGAGCTCCTTTTATATATATATTGAAAATTTTAAATAATTGATTTCTACAATAAAATTTTATACTGGGAAATAATGAAATAAGGATTTAAAGTGTACAAGGAACGCTCTCACCCATTTCGTGTTGGCCTCCTCGCACTGCTAGCATCGTCCCGACATCGGCACAATCGGTATAATTTTACGGCGGTTGATGGGGCACCTTTGTGTCAACCTACGTAACCCACCGTCGTGGGACCGATTCTAAACGTCGATCTTTACGGACGATTCATCGGCCGAGGACGCCTACACAAAGCCGAACTGTAACTTTCCTTAGTACATTTTGAATATAGATATTTATACTGTTTATTAACCACCTACAGTGGTCTAAAAAGTTAAAATTCACCCGTAAGTGAACGGGTTGCCGGCCGGCGTTGATCACAGCTGCAGAAGAAATGACGACACATCTTTGTTGGATTTTGCGGAAGTGGGGTGTACTGACGTCACAATCCCATTGTTTAACTTGTTGACAGTGCCGTGTTGTTGTTGTCAACACATTCTCCGCCTCTGACGTAATTAAGGTTCGGCTCTGTTATCGCAATAACTGCACATTGTTTTTTGTGATGTTACACATATTTTGCTATGAATTGGTTCAAATCCTGACAAATATTGTCATACACTACACTCACGGTATATTCGTATCGGGTGTTTAAGGTTGGGTTGAGTATGACAAAATTATAAAAATACAATAGTTATGTTCTAGTTACCATATTTAAGGTAATTCCAAAATTGTACCATCACAAAACCCCCTCAATGAAAGATGGTGTGACGAAGCACACAAACTTTCATTGACCCTTTCATACTTCCTAAAGGGATCAGCCAGGACAAGTCGCCACAACCCCCTTACAAATTTACATAAAAAATAACAACAACTCACCCTTGGTCTGGTGATGATGACCGTACCTAGATGACCTTACTGGACTTCTCCTGTGAGATCCCAACACCATAAGGCCACTTAGGCTCTTAACGCCCCTGCTCTGACTCGTTGGCCAGCTCAGGACCGCTGTCACACCACCAAACACTGAAACAATATATAATAAACATTAAAATAGTGGCTTAGTAAATCACTACATCCTCAACTGATCTGGTTCCCATTAGCTAAGTGCTGGTTTGTGCCAATAAGCACTGGGTTGGCTTAATATATTTATAAAATTATAATCCTCAAGAATTAAAAAGAATATCTCTTTTTCATATTACAAACCCTGAGTTGAAAAATGGTTTCGATTCCTATCGATAATATTTATCTTCATTCTTTTACAATTACTGTAATTGTAACATAAACACATTGATATAATAAAAAATTGAATAAAATATAATTGAAAATAAGAAAATTACACATTATAGATCTCACTAATCTAAAGAAAAACAAATTATAAAAGAATTAATAACTCTGTATATTTATTTATTGAATACTCTTAGTGAATGATAAAACAAAAAAAAATTCTTCTTCTTCTTCTTCTTCTTCTTATTATTAACAGGTAATTATTTGGCGCTGTTAATAATATTTATCCCCTCTTCTCCTCCACACACACTATTGCCCCCCCTGAACTGTTACGTTCAGTCGCCTCCACAAGGACTGAGGCAGAAGGATTGAGCACTTTTTTCTTTTCTCTCTCTCCCATCCTTGCTTTAGCATTACAAAATCTTCAAGGCAAATACCCTTACTATTACTATTACATTTATAATACACCCCTAAGGTCTACCACCCCAACCGAGGTGAAGTAGCCTATTCAAAAAGAATAATAGATTCCCCTAAACCTCCCAATAAATTTCCAAATTTCAACCAATTTTGCGGGCAACCAACCATGGTCAGGGTTACAATTTCTGGCCACAGCTGGTTGTCGTCCAGATCCACGATTAGTGTTGGTAAGACAGTAATCGCCCGAAATATGGGGAATCGAAAATATGTGTGACACATTGTGTCTTATGTAGTCCCAATCGGGGACTACCCTACAATTAACAAGTTATACATAAATCCATTATAAGACTATTATTAAATAAACATAATGATAATGTTCAAAATAAAGTCTCAAAAATTCACCATAGTAGCACTATGTCCTTTTAACCCCTTAAGGTTGTTACTTCACAAAAAATCAAAATTGAAATATCATTTAAAAAATGTTAATTCTTTCTTTAGTTACATTAATAAATTTGTAGACACTTTCCAAGTCCAAAACATCACTTTTCTAACACTACAGGAAAACAATGGATCTTCTGATATACTTAGTTACATAAAAAATATAACTCCTTAATGAGTTAACCTCTTAAGTTACACAATTTTCAATTTCTATTCTATGATTTTTTAGAATAAAACAAAATTCATGGAATCAATGCCAAAATATAGTTTTTTTTTTGTTTTTTTTTTCTACACATTATTTCCTTATTATAGAATCATGTTGAAATTTCTATAACATAAATACATTTTACATAATAATAATACATTAATAATTAACACTGATACATTAATACATTAAATATTCTTGATTCATTTTAATCTTGTTTTGCATATTCTATCTAAGTTGCATTTTAAGTTAAAATTTACAATTGCAATTAAGTCATTAATTAGACATCAATTTTATTATAATTATAAAATTCATTTTAAATTTATTATCAATATTCATATAATTTCCTTGTCTCATTATTCTCTGAACTTTCCACCTACCTAACTAACTAACCTTTCACCTTCTATCACTGTTTAGTCTGGATAACTCCTATATTCACTATACTTTTTATTATAATCTTACTCACCTTCTTCTAACTGACCATCAAATTTACCTATCATGACACCAATATCTCAATTATAAACTCCATTACTAATTCCATTTAAATCCTATGGCACCGCTCGTCTTTGCACTGGGTTGGGTGTTCCCTAACTGGCTATATACATCCATAATATTTTGCCCTTCCAAAAATTTCAGCAAACACTCCCTTAAAATTATGCTATTGCCTGCCACAACACTATTGGTTGGCTACTCTTTATCACCTCACCCCCACTACAGAATTCATCAACAATAATTATATGTTTATACCTCTACTTAAACACCTTCTCTACAAATAATCACTAACTACTGTGTCCCTAAATATCTAATAATTCTCTTTGTATTTTCTTAAAAATTCTTATCTTTCTAACTCCATTTACATTAATTAATCAACTCACCTGCATTTATCTATACCCAGGCTCTATCCCTGTTTAAACACTTACTGTAATCATTGACAATTCTCTTATAAAATTCCTCTCTTACCTACTTATAACAATATTTTTTTTCAAAATTCAAATATATATTCTTACTTAAACATTATTATTATTCATCAGTAATTACTTTCATTACCAATTAAAAATTAAAATATTATTATTAAACATGTCATATATGTAAAATATATAATAATACATACTGGTGTAAATATACCTGTAATACATAATACACATCAAAAATACATTGATAAAGACAGTTAATACAATGAAAAATATACACTCCAACTCATTAATTTATTATTTACCAAACTCAGTTCATAGCAGTCCAATTCAATACCACTTTTCATATTATTATTTAATGTTCATTTCACAATACAACAGTCTATCCACCATCATTAAACAACAAACGAATCTTAGGTCTATATAAATTCTTATTTAATAAATAGATTTTATTACTAGATACATTATATTCGTACTCCTTTATGAAACGGTTATTAAACAAATATTTCCAGTCACGATCAAGTAGGGTTCCGTTTATCTCAGTATCATATGTCATTAATCGGTTTATACTATAATTATCCCCATAATATTCCAACACAGGTAAGTACCTAATGTCTTTATTCTCATTTGTTGTTATTTCCAATTTATTGTTATTATCAGGTAAGTATTCATCATTTTCATATACCACATCTAACCCTAACCTTTCTAACAATTGTCTGTAATTTCTGTTTACTTTAAATATTTCTATTACTCTCTTACCCTCACAATATCTCTCTACACTTTCTTTCTTAATACATTTCTCTCCATAACACCAAAATACACTTTCTCTCTCCAAATATGCAGGGGTCCCTAACATAAAATTATCCCTAACATAAGTGCACCACTTATTTGGTACACAAAAATACAAAGAAACTTTATTTGTAGACCTTTCGTCTACTAAATATAAATTTAAGGAACTCTTATCCTTATAAAAATCACATGAAGACTTGTCTTCACCCCCTAATACAACATCAAAAGAAAATTCTACCCCCTGCACTCCTTGTACTAAAATACTTTCTCTCAACTTTCTTTCTGACTTAAAAAATTCAAACATTTCATTTTCACTCATTATACTTTCATTATTATTTTCTAACACCACATTCTTACTACTTGTAATACTCGATTTATCGGTACATTCATTATCTGAATTATTATTTTTAAATAGGTTTATATTCAGTACAGCATTTTGCTGGGTACTACTCTTTAGTACTTTCTGGCTTTCTAATTGACTTTTAATCGTGTTATTTACTGTGTCATAAACTAGATCAATTTTAGTGTCTAAATCATTAATGGTACTACTGAACTTATCATCAACAATTGCTAGTGTAGTTTTCTGTATGTTATCACAACGTGTTTCTACTGTGTTAATTCGCTCTTCTAAGTGAAAATTTTGACCTTTTATTTCATTCTTTAATTCATTGAATTTAATATCAGAATCTATTTTCTGTTCATCTAGTTTTTTGTCTAATTTTAATAGTAATTGCATCATTGCATTAGTTTCATCCTTATTACTATCTGATATAGTTGAAATGGGTGTGCCAGTTTTCGTTATCTCTGCAGACCCAGGCGTATTTGCCTCATCAGTCTGACTAATTGGGTTTAATTGAACCTCCATTTCACTAATTAAATTTATCTCAGATGCACTGGTTTCTATTACAATATTGTCACTGGTACTCATGTTGGCAATTTTGCAATACACGCATGCATACAATGGTATAACCTAACTATTGGGTTATGTTTACGTATTACAATTTTTAGTGTCTATTACCTCAAGCAACTTTTTCCGTTTTCTTTCTAGGCGTACACTATGTAATAATATATATACATAACATTACATAGGGTCCCTGTTCGGGCGACATCTGTGATCTTACGTTTATTTTGATTTATAGATACGATATATTATATCTCACAAATGTGGTTATGTATACAAAAACTAGGACGCCATCTTTGTTACATAAGTCATGGGCCAGGATTTCGTTACGCGAAGTCATGAGGAACGGAAATTGCTTGAAATAAAAACAGCTGTTCTGATTGTTACCAATGAAATACCCCTTTTTATTCTCTATTTGTTTTACATACCTGTTTTCAAAACCAACTTTAACCCCTCCAAAAACATAATGTGTAATAATAATATTTGATTATTTACTTCTATAAGTTTAATGATTATACAATAATAATATATAGTTATATAGTGGTGCCCAACCCAGCACTTAGAAATTACAACACACACACGCAACCACTCTCTCTTCCATACCCATGGTACAAAATCTTATGAATGTTGGAGCTCCTTTTATATATATATTGAAAATTTTAAATAATTGATTTCTACAATAAAATTTTATACTGGGAAATAATGAAATAAGGATTTAAAGTGTACAAGGAACGCTCTCACCCATTTCGTGTTGGCCTCCTCGCACTGCTAGCATCGTCCCGACATCGGCACAATCGGTATAATTTTACGGCGCTTGATGGGGCACCTTTGTGTCAACCTACGTAACCCACCGTCGTGGGACCGATTCTAAACGTCGATCTTTACGGACGATTCATCGGCCGAGGACGCCTACACAAAGCCGAACTGTAACTTTCCTTAGTACATTTTGAATATAGATATTTATACTGTTTATTAACCACCTACAGTGGTCTAAAAAGTTAAAATTCACCCGTAAGTGAACGGGTTGCCGGCCGGCGTTGATCACAGCTGCAGAAGAAATGACGACAAATCTTTGTTGGATTTTGCGGAAGTGGGGTGTACTGACGTCACAATCCCATTGTTTAACTTGTTGACAGCGCCGTGTTGTTGTTGTCAACACATTCTCCGCCTCTGACGTAATTAAAGTTCGGCTCTGTTATCGCAATAACTGCACATTGTTTTTTGTGATGTTACACATATTTTGCTATGAATTGGTTCAAATCCTGACAAATATTGTCATACACTACACTCACGGTATATTCGTATCGGGTGTTTAACGTTGGGATGAGTATGACAAAATTATAAAAATACAATAGTTATGTTCTAGTTACCATATTTAAGGTAATTCCAAAATTGTACCATGATTGTACCATCACACAATTTTTTAAGAAAGATATTGACTTATAGTCACTTCTCACAGTTATTGGGTATCCAAGAATATAGGTTCTGAATTTTCCACAAGCGAATAAAACGCTTAATAACTCCTTTTCCGTTACACTATAATTGCATTCACATCCATTAAGTATTCTGCTTGCAAAACTCACCACCTGATGGTTTCCCTCACTATCTTCTTGATATAATACAGATCCTAAACTTATCACTGGCATCGCAGTTCATGAAGAACGGTTGGTCGAAATTAGGATGTTTTAATATAACTGAATTTAAGAAATTATGCTTGATCATTTGGAGTAAGTTGTCTTGTTCCTGTCCCCATGACCATTTGTTCTTGGAGGATAATTGTGGAGAAAACTTAGCTGTCATTTCAGAATAATTTCTCTGAAACTTCCTATAGTAATTACAAAGTCCCAGAAATGATTGAAGTTGCTTTTTATTTTTAGGACTTGGGAACTTCTGGATAGCTTCTATCTTTTCATTGGATGGTGTTATTCCTTGTCTTGATAAGTTAAAACCCAGGAACTGGACTTCACTGGCGATAAGTTTGGACTTTTGAAGCTTTAGGGTGACGTTATTGTCTGATAATTTTTGTAATACTTGCCCTACTCTGTCACAATGGTCTTTCCAATTCACTGAAGTAATCAACAAGTCATCAGCATAGACTGTGGTAAATGGAATAGTATCTGGACCCAACACCTGGTCCATACATCTTACGAATACAGCTACTGAGTTTACCAGTCCAAACAGTAGTCGCTTGAACTGGTAGTTCCTCCCTTCGAAAATAAAGGCGACGTACTTTCGACTATCTGGGTGTAACTCCACCTGCCAATACCCACAAACAGTATCCCAGGTGCTGATAAATTGTATCCCATTAAATTTTTTCAATATCTCCTCAATCTCTCCGGGAGATGTTCTGTCATTAATTATGATCTTATTGATCTCTCTAGCATCCAAACAGAGTCGTACTTTGCCATCTTTCTTGGCAACGGCTATTAACGGACTAGTATATGGGGAACAGCTATACTCAATAATATCTTCTGCTATCATTTTGTCTAGTTCAGTCCTCACTGCTTCTTTTAATGCATACGCAACGGGATATGATTTCTTATTAAAATTTACAGGCTCCTTGAATTGTAGTGTAAATTGATAATTTTTTACTTTGCCAGGTATATCAGAGAAAACATAGCGGTATTTATTATATACTGATATTAACTTTTCTATTTGTTGTGTAGTTAAATTACATTCATTTTGTTCTGACCGAAATTGTCGGATCTCTTCTAATTTTTCCAACCATAAACTGTCTTCACTCCCAAAGTATTCCCTTCTTATATTCCATGAATCATCTTGATCATTATTGAATTTTCTTATACTATTAATACTATTGCATGAAGGTACATTTTTATTTTCTACTAATTTTGCTGTCCATTCTATATTATCCATTTTTAATGACACTATGGCCCGTCTCATGTCAATTATTGCTGAGTATTTTCTCAAAATATCACAGCCTATTAGTAGATTAAATGGTAGGTTACTAGCTATTAGAAAAATCATAGTTATAGTTATATTTCCGCTGGTCACTGCTAATGATACCTGTTTTCTTATTGACTTGTTTTGCCTTCCGGTGGCTCCAATTAAAATTATATTCTGGATTGGTAGAGTCGGTAAGATGATCTTACTTAATTTTTGAATTTTGTGGTATTCGTTGTTATCGATTATACGACACGTTTGCGCCCGTATCTGTCATGAATCTTGTGTCTAGTCCATTCACTTGGGCGATAATATAGGCAATCTCATTATTCAAACTATTGTTCGTTATTGTATCTTCGTTTAGCAATTCGTCTCTCACATTTTTTAAAAAATGATTATGCACTATTGTTATTGTATTGTCAGTCGTTTTGTCTCGTCCTAGTAAGTACCCAAATTGTCGGTTCAGTGATGGGACCTGTTGGTTTCTCACTGTCGCAGTCCGTTTAAATCAGGGCTGATCTCCTCGGTCCTGTTGTCTGTCTCTATTCTGTAATTCTTGTATCTCAATGGCGTTATTATTGAACGTCACCATGTTTCTGTTACTCCTGTCATCGTCGCAGCTCCTACTACATCTATGTTCATCCCGGTAGCGTCGGTTATTCTCCTCCTGAAAATTTCTCTCGCGGTTCCCATTATAATTCATTCGTCCCTGGTACGAACGTCTTCCCATATCTCTATCCTTGGTGCTCACATAATTCACATGTCTTCGATATGTTTGGTTTTGGTTGTTATAATTGCCATTATTATTCTGTCTGTATCGGTTATCGTAATTGTTTTGATGACCTCGGTTGTTCTGGTAGTGATTGTCTCTATCATTGGCATGCTGGTATCCGTTATTATGATTCGTAGGAGAGCTACGGTAATAGTGGCAGTTGTTATTGTTGTTATTATTCATCGCATTATTCCGTGGATAGTTGTTATTGTTATTATTATTTTGGTAATTACGTTGATAGTGGTTACCGTAGTTGTTGTTGTAATTATTATTATTTGGTCTATTCCCGTTGTTTTCATATCGGGCGTCGCGGCGACCATTATTTCTATCCATCTCGTCGCTCCTTCGTCTGTATTGGAGGAAGCTCTTCTCTTGTTCCATTTCCGCTAACAATGCCGACATCTCCTCAACGGTTTGTATCTGTCCGTTTATTCGGCCTCTACTAATTTCTCCACCATAGTGATAAGCCAATAGCCTCACTAAACATTCAGTAGGAATTGCAGGCTCTAAATGTCTGGCTATGCTAATCTTGCCCAGAAAGTATGCGGTCGGAGTTTGCCGTGTAGCTCATATCGGCCCAATCCTATGTCACTTCTTATCATGTGTTGTGTTGCATCAGACCAGTATTTTGATATAAATTGTCTTCTAAATTCTTGAAAATTTTGTATATTCGACCGCATCGCCGTCCACCAATTATCATAGACTTTTCTGAACATTTCGTCCAGCATACTTCTAATTACAACCCATCTGTCTTCTCCGGTTTTTGCTATTATTTCTTCTACCCGTTCTAGGAATAGCATGGGGTTTCTTCTATAATTCTGGAAGTCGATAACTTCTCGATTTTCCTCATGTGTGGTATGGGCACCGGTACATTGTCTGTTTCTTAGAGAGTTGATTTCATCTCTATGGGCAGTTGTTTGGTCTTGTACCCGATTAAGACTAGTACCTATGCTTTCTAATCTTTCTCCCATCACTGCTTGGTTGGTTTGTATATTTTCTATTCGTCCATTCGTTTCTTCCCGGACGCTCAGTATCTCTTGGTTCATCCGCTCACACTTTTCCTTGGCCTCGGATTCTACCCTTTTAATTTCGGTCACCGGTTCTTCTAGCTTCTTGTCCCATTCTTCCTGCAATTGCCGGTTATTAATTTCCATCTTGTTATTCCATTCTTCTTTTAATGACTCTTTGTGTTCATCCAGTTTTTTCGTGCTTTCCTGGTAATTTCCCTTCAATTCTTCCCTCAATGCTCTGTTATTTTCTCCTCCATTTTCCTGCTATTCTCCTTGAACTCTTCCTTTAATTGTTGATTGTCACTTTTTAATTCTTCCATTTTCTCCTCCATTTTCTTACTGTTCTTATTGAACTCTTTCGTTATATTAGTCCCTTCTATCTTCTGGCTTAATTTTTCCTTCAATATTTCTAAGTTCTTATTATTATTCTCCATAGACTGTTTATTGTCCTTTTTTAATTCCTCCATCTTTTCTTCTGTTTTCTTACCAGTTTCCTGCATTAATTCCATCATACATAATCATTTCTTGCGTCTTCTCGCCTTCTGTTTGTGTGGGTTTTTCTGGTTGTTTCTCTTGAGCCTTCCTTATTATAGTTTCTACTTTCTCAACCGGTGTTGCTTCCTTGTCTTCCATGCTTAATTCGCTTTCTTTCTTGGTTTCAGCCGCTCGTTTGCGCGATGTTTCTCGCTTCCTCATTTTCGTTTATTTTCTATTGTTTGTTTATAAATTATATTTTAATTTATCGCCTCACACGTTGGTTCGCCAATTTGTAACAATAACTTATGGGACGTATATTATTATTCCGCAAGTTGGAAGCATCAATTTGTACCAATTTATTTTGTATTTAGTATAATGAGAATTCGTTGTTGTTCACTCTTCCCGCCGTTCGCTCTCGCCTCGGCGTCCAAAACCAGTGATGTAATGCGGAGCTGCCAACTGCCGCTCCGTCCGCTTTGCTGTGCTGTCGTATTTTTTAATTTTAACAGTAATAATAATGCAAAATAAAACCAAACAGGTGTACTCTTTCAATCAATCTTTATTCAATTGAAGGATTGATCAATTACGTTTCTCTTTTTTCTTTATTTTAAATACAAATTGTGACAAATTATGTCGTCTTCATTCATAAGTTGGTAAGTTGGAATCCAACCAAAATAATGAACCTTGTTGTTTTTATTCTATTAAATAAAATAATCTCAGGGCGTATTCGGTCCGAATATTATGGTTAAACAATTAATACAACTCTTAAAATCAAAATACAAACTTTACAATAGAAGGATATAAAAAGGTTTTGATGTTTATAGTGCAAACTAGTAGTCGTGTGTGTGTTATCCACAGTTTTAGGTTATGAACAGTTTTAGATATTTATTAGTTGTCGTTCAGTTTTTTGTTATTCAAAAGGTGTAATAATTAATTTGTGTTATCTTTAAGTGTTCTTTAGTGTTGGTGTATTATATTGTATGTGGTTTTTTATTGTTTAGTTTTCTAAGTGGTTCGTGTGCTCGTATATGGGTGTTGTTGTTATATAAGGTTATAAAATTGTTCAGATTCACCCAGATCCTCTTCTTTTATTCGTTCAGGATGAAGATGGAGTCCAAATCTTCCGCAATTCCTCTTCCAGGATTTGTATTCTTCCGAATTGGTGTCTGGTTGTTCTTGGGTTCCTATAATGTTCTTCAACAACTGTCCTGATTCGTTTACTATGTTTGGTTTAGGTTTACTCTGTTTAAACTATAATTAGTTAAGACGTTTTAAAAACGCGTCTGTCTTCAATGATGGTTGTTAAAGAAGTCCCTATTTTATTTATCTGAATTTTCGGTTGCTAAGGTAAAACTTGAAATCTGGTTGGTTGATTCAGATATACATTGTCATACAAATTCATTGTTTTATTGCATGAACTTGGCCAAAACTTTTAAATTAGTATAACTCTGTTATACTAATTGGGAATTTAAAACTAATAGCATCATTATTTTGGTTTTAACATTTGTGACATATAGACACCAAACATGCCTATTTTTGCTTAAGAAATTCTGATGTTACATTTTTGCTATTTGAATTTTCTTAAATAATTTAAAACTGATTATTTCGATTCCATATTTGCTATGTATACTATTAATTATAAACCTATCCATATTACTACATTTGTTTTATAAAATTCTAAATGTATTTCCTAAAATTTACAAAATTACAAAGTTTTTATAGGCCTATGTCTTGACATGTTAAATTTCTAGAGCCTCCAGGTGGTCTAGTGGCTAACGCGGGCGAATGATGCGCTCGTGGTCCCGGGTTCAATTCCCGGCGGAGGTTCCGTATGGCGTGCACTCAGCGTTGTGAGGCAAACTGAGTAGGCGCTGAGATAACAGCGCCGCCTCCTGGCTGTGAATACCGCAACTAGCGGCTGGTGGCGCGTAGTACTAGCCATACACCGTCACACTAACACAAAAGCCGCGGTACGCCTTGGTCCTGTTGAGAGGAGGTTTATTTTTATTTTTATCCATATTACTACATTTGTTTTATAAAATTCTAAATGTATTTCCTAAAATTTACAAAATTACAAAGTTTTTATAGGCCTATGTCTTAACATGTTAAATTTCTATTTTCTGTTATTGTAACACCTATTAACTACGCAACTACCATCAAAACTACTCCCTATAACTCTATTAGTATTATTATTTAAAATTACAACAACAATTATTACTGGAACATTATAAAAAAACATAATTCACATTTTGTGATCAATCTGTCTATGCCTGGTTACATAAATCCTCCATAAGACATGTCATCCACTCATTACTTAACAAAACTATAAATAACATAAACACAACTTTATTCTTACTTTTGAACATTTAAATAAAAAGTTTAATCATTTAATAATGATTTTCTATTTTTTCTATTTTTCTTAGGTAGTTCAGCCATTGCTGTACTAGGTACTTTTACTGTTTTTTCATCTTATATACATTTGATAATTATTATTTGATTGTACAGTATTTATCTTATAACATTGGTTCCACCATTATTCACACTATTAATTGTATGTTTCCATGTATCTATAATGATTGTGTTCTTGTATTATTCAATTATATTGGTTAGTTAACATTTTGGTATTATATTATTTTACATTCTATAGTACAGTAGAACCTCGTTAACCCGGACCTCTTTAACCCGGACGTCCGTATAACCCGGACCAGTTTTGGAAAAAAAAATTACATGTATGTTGTTCAGCGTAGTAAATGAAGACTTGTTTTACAGACAATAAATCGGTATTCTCAGTAGGTACATTACTCGAATTCACTTGCCAGCGGGCGAGTTCATTGCACTCACCGCACCTGCTGTTGCTATGCAGCAAACTGGTGACTCAACCCTCTCCTTCCCCTCCCAGCGCCTCGCGCTTGACATTGACCTAGAAACAACATTCCTCAGCTGCGCTGCAATCTCGGTAGTGTTCGCGTGTTGTCCTAGTGTCACTGTCGAGGTACAGTATCGTTGTGCTGTTTCGTTAGCGTGTTGTTCGCGATGGCGACGAAACGTAAAAACATTGTTGTGACTATGAAAAAAAGGATGGAAGCATTGACAAGAATTGATAAGGGAGAATCGTTAAAGAACATTGCTGCTGAGTTTGGAGTAGGAACATCGACCGTATCTGATTGGAAAAAGAACAGAAAACGCATTGAAGACTTTTGTTTCAAAATGATTTCTAAGGACAGTTTGGATAATCGGTGTAAAGCAAAAACTGCTAAACTAGAAACTCTGGATGAAGCATTGTTTGTCTGGTTTTGTGCTGAAAGAGAACGTGGTTTGCCGATTTCTGGACCCATCATCCAACAGAAAGCATTGAGTTTGAACAAACAGTTGCCCCATGGAGACCCGAGTTTTACAGCTAGCCAGGGGTGGTTGGACAGATGGAAAAAACGGCATGGAGTGCGTCAACTTACAATCACTGGAGAAAGCTTGTCAGGTGATGTTGAAGCGGCAGAAAAATTTAAAAAAGAGTTTGAAGACTTTATTAAAAAGGAAGAACTGACTGCAGATCAAGTTTACAATGCCGATGAATCCGGTTTATTTTACCGGATGTTGCCGAGTAAAACGCTAGCCTCAAAATTAGGAGATTCAGCGAAAGGGTATAAAAAAGGGAAAGACCGCCTCACCATAATGACTTGCAGTAATGCATCAGGAAAGCACAAAATTCCTCTCCTTATAATAGGGAAGTCTAAAAACCCCCGTGCATTGAAAATGTGAAACGAGGCTCATTGCCTGTCGTTTACAGCTCACAAAAAAGTGCTTGGATGGTTAGTGACATTTTCAAACAATGGTTTTTCGAGAATTTTGTGCCGTCAGTAAAAAAATATTTGAAGAACTGTGGCCTTCCCAACAAGGCGGTTTTGCTGATTGACAATGCGCCTTCGCATCCGTCTGTCAATGAACTAGTCAAAGATGACATTTCAGTGAAGTTTTTACCACCTAATGTAACTTCTCTCGTTCAACCGATGGACCAAGGAGTTCTAGAAAAAATAAAAAAAGTGTACAAAAGGCAAATGCTAAGTCAACTGGTAGAGGACGAAGGAGAGCATGGTGTGGTAGAGGTGCTGAAATCTTTTAACGTAAAGACTGTTATTTATATGATTGCGGAAGCTTGGGACCAGGTTGGAAGAGAAACTTTGATAAAGTCATGGAAAAAGTTGTGGCCTGGTGTGTGTAACTTGCCAGAAAACAATACAATTGAAGAAGAAGAAAAAATAAGTGTGGAAGAAGATTTTATAGACATTTTTAAAAATATCGATGGCTGTTCCGATGTTGATGAAGAAGACATTGACAATTGGTTGCAAATTGACAATGACGGAGGTTATAAAGCGATCACAGAGGAAGAAATTATTGCATCATGCAGTGTTACAGAAAATGAAAATGAAGAGGATTCAGACAGTGTTGATGAACCAGCTGTGGTTATGACCCATGCAGAAGCAGTAGCAAACATAGATAAATTGATGGTTTATTTCGAGAGTCAAGCCGAAACATCGCCAAACGAACTTCTAATGCTAAAGCGGATGTGAGATCGCGCTGCTCGTAAGCGATACACAAAACTGAGGCAGCAAAAGCTCACTCCCTTTTTTACTACCGACTAGTTTGTACCTATATTGTGTACAGTGTAAATACATATTATGTGTTTTTAGGTGAAAGTGTGCCGATAATAATTTTTAAACTTAATTAAAAATATTTTTGGTAAGTACATGTTCTTTTTTATCGTTTTTCCCTCATTCTCTGGATAACCCGGATTTTCGTTAACTCGGATCGGCCCCGGCCCCAGTTGATCCGGGTTAACGAGGTTCTACTGTATTTGGGCCTATTATCCCTCAATTTGTATTTTGATTATTATTATATTACGTGATACTTTCAACAAAACAATTTGTTTACTGATGGTAGTGGTCCATAATGCTGTCTGGCTTTGTAAGTCTTATTATTATAATTATTTTGCTTCTATCTCATCATCGGGGTATTTTACATCACTTTACCTAAACATTAATGTGGGTACGGTCAGTTATAGTCTAAGTCAGTTTAAATCTGTCATTTGTTCATCTTCACTATCATTTTTAAAAGATATGTTTCTTCTTGTTAAGTTTCTTATCCATGATCTTCATTAAATCTGGTACAATATCAAGCTGTGCCAAATGTAATGTTACATAACACCCTGCCACCAAATTTGATTATTTTAATAAAATAATATATTTTGTTGAAATTATCAATTATCTTATCTTCCATATTAGCACTTGTTATCCTTTTTATGATCTGGTATACTTGTCTTTAATTATAAGTGTTCTATCCCTGGAACATGTTACCTCGCTAACAAATTAATCATTATCACATATATCTTGGAATCAGTCGGGGGGCTCTCTTGACCTAATACCCCGCTGTCCTTGTAATACATAATACATCAATAATATCGATTGCTGGAGCTATCTCATCAGTCAATCACATTTAATAATCACTAGTCTATTCACGACTAAATCAAATAAAAATAATATAATAATATATTCTTAGGATGGTTCACTCAGTTTAAATTCTCAGATCTAAATATTTCCTTCCATTGATTCCTTCAGATGTTCATTTTCTTGTGGCGATATTAATAACATTTTTTTTTTCTTTATCAGTACTGCTTAATCTTCATTTTTCATTCACTATCTTTATTCAATTAACACGTAACAAGTATCTGTATCTATAGTTGTTGTTGATTCTCTCACAATCATGATAGGTTATTCGTAGTAAATTCGTTTCTAGTCTTGTCTTATTTTCATCGTCGATTGTCTACATTTGTCTTTTCTTATTCATTTTATAATACTTTGGTTTCTCCTGATTCATGGATGTTGTCTCTTTCTTTTATATTCAAATAATAAATTCGTAATTGTCTTTAATAAGAGGTGCTTATTTCGTTTAGAATTTTGAAATTTATACAAATTCGTTTATTCACTTGATCCAAAATAACATTATCAAAGTGTACTGTAAGTTGTCCTTACTGTTTGTTTGAATTTTGAGATTTATTAAAAAATGGTTTTAATTGGCTTCATAACACATTTTTAAGGAAACTTGGTTGTATGTTCCCTTAATCTTCTTCGTCTCCACATCACTAATTACATAAGTATTGTTGTTATTGTTTTTTACAACAACATATGGTCCGTTATAAAGTAATAATAGCTTTTTTCTATGATCCTTGGTTATTATTTAGTTTGTAAAATAATGTCTTTATGTAGACAGTAATTTTTTCATCCTGTTGGATCAGTCTTTGCCTAAAATTGTTGATTTTTGTATCCTCTGTTTGTTGTTGCGAAATTGATTTCATGAGGTTTTCCAAATCTGATTTGTTTTTTATGATAGTGTATACCTTGACGATTGTTTCCTTTTCCCCTTCAAAAGCTTGCTGTTCTATGTTAATCCGGGACAATATATCTGCAGCAATATTCTGTTTTCCTGGAACATACTCCCAATTTATATGGTATTCCTGTAGTGCAAGTATCCACATTGTCAATCTTCCATGGTTAAGCTTGCAATTTTTTAAGAAAGATATTGACTTATAGTCACTTCTCACAGTTATTGGGTATCCAAGAATATAGGTTCTGAATTTTCCACAAGCGAATAAAACGCTTAATAACTCCTTTTCCGTTACACTATAATTGCATTCACATCCATTAAGTATTCTGCTTGCAAAACTCACCACCTGATGGTTTCCCTCACTATCTTCTTGATATAATACAGATCCTAAACTTATCACTGGCATCGCAGTTCATGAAGAACGGTTGGTCGAAATTAGGATGTTTTAATATAACTGAATTTAAGAAATTATGCTTGATCATTTGGAGTAAGTTGTCTTGTTCCTGTCCCCATGACCATTTGTTCTTGGAGGATAATTGTGGAGAAAACTTCGCTGTCATTTCAGAATAATTTCTCTGAAACTTCCTATAGTAATTACAAAGTCCCAGAAATGATTGAAGTTGCTTTTTATTTTTAGGACTTGGGAACTTCTGGATAGCTTCTATCTTTTCATTGGATGGTGTTATTCCTTGTCTTGATAAGTTAAAACCCAGGAACTGGACTTCACTGGCGATAAGTTTGGACTTTTGAAGCTTTAGGGTGACGTTATTGTCTGATAATTTTTGTAATACTTGCCCTACTCTGTCACAATGGTCTTTCCAATTCACTGAAGTAATCAACAAGTCATCAGCATAGACTGTGGTAAATGGAATAGTATCTGGACCCAACACCTGGTCCATACATCTTACGAATACAGCTACTGAGTTTACCAGTCCAAACAGTAGTCGCTTGAACTGGTAGTTCCTCCCTTCGAAAATAAAGGCGACGTACTTTCGACTATCTGGGTGTAACTCCACCTGCCAATACCCACAAACAGTATCCCAGGTGCTGATAAATTGTATCCCATTAAATTTTTTCAATATCTCCTCAATCTCTCCGGGAGATGTTCTGTCATTAATTATGATCTTATTGATCTCTCTAGCATCCAAACAGAGTCGTACTTTGCCATCTTTCTTGGCAACGGCTATTAACGGACTAGTATATGGGGAACAGCTATACTCAATAATATCTTCTGCTATCATTTTGTCTAGTTCAGTCCTCACTGCTTCTTTTAATGCATACGCAACGGGATATGATTTCTTATTAAAATTTACAGGCTCCTTGAATTGTAGTGTAAATTGATAATTTTTTACTTTGCCAGGTATATCAGAGAAAACATAGCGGTATTTATTATATACTGATATTAACTTTTCTATTTGTTGTGTAGTTAAATTACATTCATTTTGTTCTGACCGAAATTGTCGGATCTCTTCTAATTTTTCCAACCATAAACTGTCTTCACTCCCAAAGTATTCCCTTCTTATATTCCATGAATCATCTTGATCATTATTGAATTTTCTTATACTATTAATACTATTGCATGAAGGTACATTTTTATTTTCTACTAATTTTGCTGTCCATTCTATATTATCCATTTTTAATGACACTATGGCCCGTCTCATGTCAATTATTGCTGAGTATTTTCTCAAAATATCACAGCCTATTCAATGGTAGGTTACTAGCTATTAGAAAAATCATAGGTATAGTTATATTTCCGCTGGTCACTGCTAATGATACCTGTTTTCTTATTGACTTGTTTTGCCTTCCGGTGACGCCAATTAAAATTATATTCTGGATTGGTAGAGTCGGTAAGATGATCTTACTTAATTTTTGAATTTTGTGGTATTCGTTGTTATCGATTATACGACACGTTTGCGCCCGTATCTGTCATGAATCTTGTGTCTAGTCCATTCACTTGGGCGATAATATAGGCAATCTTATTATTCAAACTATTGTTCGTTATTGTATCTTCGTTTAGCAATTCGTCTCTCACATTTTTTAAAAAATGATTATGCACTATTGTTATTGTATTGTCAGTCGTTTTGTCTCGTCCTAGTAAGTACCCAAATTGTCGGTTCAGTGATGGGACCTGTTGGTTTCTCACTGTCGCAGTCCGTTTAAATCAGGGCTGATCTCCTCGGTCCTGTTGTCTGGTTGACCGGGTCTGTCTCTATTCTGTAATTCTTGTATCTCAATGGCGTTATTATTGAACGTCACCATGTTTCTGTTACTCCTGTCATCGTCGCAGCTCCTACTACATCTATGTTCATCCCGGTAGCGTCGGTTATTCTCCTCCTGAAAATTTCTCTCCCGGTTCCCATTATAATTCATTCGTCCCTGGTACGAACGTCTTCCCATATCTCTATCCTTGGTGCTCACATAATTCACATGTCTTCGATATGTTTGGTTTTGGTTGTTATAATTGCCATTATTATTCTGTCTGTATCGGTTATCGTAATTGTTTTGATGACCTCGGTTGTTCTGGTAGTGATTGTCTCTATCATTGGCATGCTGGTATCCGTTATTATGATTCGTAGGAGAGGTACGGTAATAGTGGCTGTTGTTATTATTCATCGCATTATTCCGTGGATAGTTATTGTTATTATTATTTTGGTAATTACGTTGATAGTGGTTACCGTAGTTTTTGTTGTAATTATTATTATTTGGTCTATTCCCGTTGTTTTCATATCGGGCGTCGCGGCGACCATTATTTCTATCCATCTCGTCGCTCCTTCGTCTGTATTGGAGGAAGCTCTTCTCTTGTTCCATTTCCGCTAACAATGCCGACATCTCCTCAACGGTTTGTATCTGTCCGTTTATTCGGCCTCTACTAATTTCTCCACCATAGTGATAAGCCAATAGCCTCACTAAACATTCAGTAGGAATTGCAGGCTCTAAATGTCTGGCTATGTTAATCTTGCCCAGAAAGTATGCGGTCGGAGTTTGCCGTGTAGCTCATATCGGCCCAATCCTATGTCACTTCTTATCATGTGTTGTGTTGCATCAGACCAGTATTTGGATTTAAATTGTCTTCTAAATTCTTGAAAATTTTGTATATTCGGCCGCATCGCCGTCCACCAATTATCATAGACTTTTCTGAACATTTCGTCCAGCATACTTCTAATTACAACCCATCTGTCTTCTCCGGTTTTTGCTATTATTTCTTCTACCCGTTCTAGGAATAGCATGGGGTTTCTTCTATAATTCTGGAAGTCGATAACTTCTCGATTTTCCTCATGTGTGGTATGGGCACCGGTACATTGTCTGTTTCTTAGAGAGTTGATTTCATCTCTATGGGCAGTTGTTTGGTCTTGTACCCGATTAAGACTAGTACCTATGCTTTCTAATCTTTCTCCCATCACTGCTTGGTTGGTTTGTATATTTTCTATTCGTCCATTCGTTTCTTCCCGGACGCTCAGTATCTCTTGGTTCATCCGCTCACACTTTTCCTTGGCCTCGGATTCTACCCTTTTAATTTCGGTCACTGGTTCTTCTAGCTTCTTGTCCCATTCTTCCTGCAATTGCCGGTTATTAATTTCCATCTTGTTATTCCATTCTTCTTTTAATGACTCTTTGTGTTCATCCAGTTTTTTCGTGCTTTCCTGGTAATTTCCCTTCAATTCTTCCCTCAATGCTCTGTTATTTTCTCCTCCATTTTCCTGCTATTCTCCTTGAACTCTTCCTTTAATTGTTGATTGTCACTTTTTAATTCTTCCATTTTCTCCTCCATTTTCTTACTGTTCTTATTGAACTCTTTCGTTATATTAGTCTCTTCTATCTTCTGGCTTAATTCTTCCTTCAATATTTCTAAGTTCTTATTATTATTCTCCATAGACTGTTTATTGTCCTTTTTTAATTCCTCCATCTTTTCTTCCGTTTTCTTACCAGTTTCCTGCATTAATTCCATCATACGTAATCATTTCTTGCGTCTTCTCGCCTTCTGTTTGTGTGGGTTTTTCTGGTTGTTTCTCTTGAGCCTTCCTTATTATAGTTTCTACTTTCTCAACCGGTGTTGCTTCCTTGTCTTCCATGCTTAATTCGCTTTCTTTCTTGGTTTCAGCCGCTCGTTTGCGCGATGTTTCTCGCTTCCTCATTTTCGTTTATTTTCTATTGTTTGTTTATAAATTATATTTTAATTTATCGCCTCACACGTTGGTTCGCCAATTTGTAACAATAACTTATGGGACGTATATTATTATTCCGCAAGTTGGAAGCGTCAATTTGTACCAATTTATTTTGTATTTAGTATAATGAGAATTCGTTGTTGTTCACTCTTCCTGCCGTTCGCTCTCGCCTCGGCGTCCAAAACCAGTGACGTAATGCGGAGCTGCCAACTGCCGCTCCGTCCGCTTTGCTGTGCTGTCGTATTTTTTAATTTTAACAGTAATAATAATGCAAAATAAAACCAAACAGGTATACTCTTTCAATCAATCTTTATTCAATTGAAGGATTGATCAATTACGTTTCTCTTTTTTCTTTATTTTAAATACAAATTGTGACAAATTATGTCGTCTTCATTCATAAGTTGGTAAGTTGGAATCCAACCAAAATAATGAACCTTGTTGTTTTTTTTCTATTAAATAAAATAATCTCAGGGCGTATTCGGTCCGAATATTATGGTTAAACAATTAATATACAACTCTTAAAATCAAAATACAAACTTTACAATAGAAGGATATAAAAAGGTTTTGATGTTTATAGTGCAAACTAGTAGTCATGTGTGTGTTATCCACAGTTTTAGGTTATGAACAGTTTTAGATATTTATTAGTTGTCGTTCAGTTTTTTGTTATTCAAAAGGTGTAATAATTAATTTGTTATCTTTAAGTGTTCTTTAGTGTTGGTGTATTATATTGTATGTGGTTTTTTATTGTTTAGTTTTCTAAGTGGTTCGTGTGCTCGTATATGGGTGTTGTTGTTATATAAGGTTATAAAATTGTTCAGATTCACCCAGATCCTCTTCTTTTATTCGTTCAGGATGAAGATGGAGTCCAAATCTTCCGCAATTCCTCTTCCAGGATTTGTATTCTTCCGAATTGGTGTCTGGTTGTTCTTGGGTTCCTATAATGTTCTTCAACAACTGTCCTGATTCATTTACTATGTTTGGTTTAGGTTTACTCTGTTTAAACTATAATTAGTTAAGACGTTTTAAAAACGCGTGTCTTCAATGATGGTTGTTAAAGAAGTCCCTATTTGATTTATCTGAATTTTTGGTTGCTAAGGTAAAACTTGAAATCTGGTTGGTTGATTCAGATATACATTGTCATACAAATTCATTGTTTTATTGCATGAACTTGGCCAAAACTTTTAAATTAGTATAACTCTGTTATACTAATTGGGAATTTAAAACTAATAGCATCATTATTTTGGTTTTAACATTTGTGACACATAGACACCAAACATGCCTATTTTTGCTTAAGAAATTCTGATGTTACATTTTTGCTATTTGAATTTTCTTAAATAATTTAAAACTGATTATTTCGATTCCATATTTGCTATGTATACTACTAATTATAAACCTATCCATATTACTACATTTGTTTTATAATATTCTAAATGTATTTCCTAAAATTTACAAAATTACAAAGTTTTTATAGGCCTATGTCTTAACATGTTAAATTTCTATTTTCTGTTATTGTAACACCTAATAACTATGCAACTACCATCAAAACTACTCCCTATAACTCTATTAGTATTATTATTTAAAATTACAACAATAATTATTACTGGAACATTATAAAAAAACATAATTCCCATTTTGTGATCAAACAATCTGTCTATGCCTGGTTACATAAATCCTGCATAAGACATGTCATCCACTCATTACTTAACAAAACTATAAATAATATAAACACAACTTTATTCTTACTTTTGAACATTTAAATAAAAAGTTTAATCATTTAATAATGATTTTCTATTTTTCTTAGGTAGTTCAGCCATTGCTGTACTAGGTACTTTTACTGTTTTTTCATCTTATATACATTTGATAATTATTATTTGATTGTACAGTATTTATCTTATAACATTGGGTCCACCATTATTCACACTATTAATTGTATGTTTCCATGTATCTATAATGATTGTGTTCTTGTATTATTCAATTATATTGGTTAGTTAACATTTTGGTATTATATTATTTTACATTCTATAGTATTTGGGCCTATTATCCCTCAATTTGTATTTTGATTATTATTATATTATGTGATACTTTCAACAAAACAATTTGTTTACTGATGGTAGTGGTCCATAATGCTGTCTGGCTTTGTAAGTCTTATTATTGTAATTATTTTGCTTTTATCTCATCATAGGGATATTTTACATCACTTTACCAAAACATTAATTTGGGTACGGTCAGTTATAGTCTAAGTCAGTTTAAATTTGTCATTTGTTCATCTTCACTATCATTTTAAAAGATATGTTTCTTCTTGTTAAGTTTCTTATCCATGATATTCATTAAATCTGGTACGATATCAAGCTGTGCCAAATGTAATGTTACACTATTTATAGATATTTTTGTTATTATGGGGTAGTCGTTTAATATAATGTTATTTTCAGTCACTTTATCCATAAAAATTAGGTAGGCTTACTTTATTCTTATAAAGAAACCGAACTTCGCAGATAATCATCCCTCCTCCAAAGTGCTCCGAAGTCACTCATGGACCCTGAGCATCTTGCAGAAGGTTCATTCCCTAAAGACGAAAAGTCTGTCTATGAACAGTTCCTCTGTAAACACATGCAGTTACACTGCCCAGCGATCCACAGGAAGCAAATCGCTATCCACGCTGGACACTTTTTCGGCTTGCATGCGTTGTGTTGGTGTGGGTTTCGGCACTTTCCATTTAAAAAGCAAATGTAAGAAAACAAACATGAGTGAGGCCAGAAATAACGCGAATTGTGTGTTTTGCCTGACCTTTTTATTGCGGTAATCATAATAATAAAATGGAAACATAAACAAAACATAATTGAGATATGCTTGCCTGCCACGAACGATATATTTTCTCTGATACAGGATTTAAATTAAAATGAAAAAAATATAGAATTTTGTTAAAGTGAAATGAAATGTTTCCATAGAAACTACTTCTTTGTTATCATTAACGTATTACACATATAAAGGGGCCTACAGACGTTATGATTTATCGGACCCGATATCGGGCCCGACGCGACAGTTCCCGATATCGTGACGTGTGTAGGCTCGTCGGCCGACTAAATAATCGGGGTTCCGATATCTGGTGGTCAGGCGGTCCGGACCTCCCGACTAGGCAGATCAGCCCGATACCCCCCCCCCCACTTCTCCCTGAAATCGGAACGTGTGTACAGTCGGACCCGATCAGGCCCGATGTCGGCCCCCCGATATCGGGTCCGATAAATTGTAACGTCTGTAGGCCTCTTAAAACTTATAAAATTTACTTCCGCCATCATCAACTACCATTTTAATTTATTAAAAAATTACCCCCTCCCCCTTCAACTACCCTTTTCATTTATAGATATTTCATCTACCTTTCTACAGTGGATTATTATGACCTTCTTTTCAGGATACTTTATTTATCAAAATTAGGCACTTTACTCTTGTTAAAACGTAAAACGTTGCAGGTAAACTACCCCTTCCCCTTAACTGATATAACCAAAATCAATAGGCCTTGAGTCCTCTACAATTCAGGGCTGTATGCAAAAAATTATTTGATTCTGTTTGAATTTGCGGCTGTTATCGTTTGCCATAGAAAAAATTCTACACACAGACACACACACACAGACACTTTTCAAAAAATTACTTTTTTTTCATGTTTTGATGGTAGTACAATCAGAATCTGCCGTTATCTCGAACACGATTTTTTTCATTTTTTCAATTTACGATTATCGAATTTTTACTATTACCTATTTTGGCGCTCCAAAGTGAGGCGTAACAGTGAACCTCAATCAGTTCATAAACCAGTATTCAATAAATTTTATTTTACATAAAAGGCGTCCACAACGTGAGGCACAACACATCAACACAACTCAAATCGTTATATTTCTATCATTATCTCATTATCAATTTGGCGAGCAATGTGAGGCCTAAGAAAATTGTATTTGAAAATTATTATTGATGATATTTATATCAAATATCATTACAATATGTTTTGCTGAATCTTCGTATTTTTTTTACTTTCTCGCCTAAATGTTTTAAATCATTCACTCCAACCTTTGTTCAAGTTGCATCACCTCCAAATAATAAAAAGGAAAGCAAAATAGTGCATTCTTTTCAGGACAGCCACACAACCACTTAGGTTTGGAATAAATGGACACATTAAATTTCCTACAATAAGTCTGATTTCTGCTTGACGATGACTGAGAAATAATAAATCAGGAGTCTCGCGACCTAAATTCTTAATTTCACTCTTCTCTGCTAATGATAACGATGAAAAACTGATGTTTTGCAAATATAAAACACTATTTTTATTTTTATTCATATTTGTTTTAAAACTGCAACGATAGAAATTAGCACAGTATACAAACACGGAACATGCCGCCAGCAAAAGATTTGCACGCACACGCTCTACTTCGCGACAGCCTTGGGCTGGACTGAATGCAGCCCGACCTTGGCTTGTTAACAAAGCGTTCTCCCACCACGTGCCTCAAGCGCAGACACAACGCGCACTTGTCTAAGTAGGGCACAGCCCGCCTACCACATACACGCATCAATTTACACGACCATCAATTGTGGCTGAACGCGAATATAAAAAGGTATTTATTATACCGGCAAATCTTTGAAGAATACATAATTTCCTAAATAAAGTTATTTAAATATGGTAATTAGTTTTCCTTGAAAATTTTAGGGAGTGCTGCAGCTCTTATGGACGAACCGCCACTGATTTTCACCATAACCTTTGAAAAAAGGAACATCACTTATTGTACTGTCACTAAAACTTTACGTTTGGCATAATTTTGATTGAAAATTATAATGATGATTACTAAATTGTAAGACTATGACTCACTGTATCAAGAAATACTAATTAAAACCACTTCTGCTCACTAAAGCAACACGAAGTGGTAGCAGTAGTAACAAAACAACCTACATTAACATTACAAAACTGGGGAAAAATTTGAAAGAAATCTGGGATGGCATGGCATTTTGTCAAAAGTGGAACTGTCATGCTAAAAGAAAGATGAATAGGAACACTAAAATACATCCAAGTGCACTATGGAATTCAGGTCTAAAAATTTAATTTTGGGACAAATGTCAAATACAAAGTCTTCACATGGAGGACCAGTTACAAAAGTAGGAAGTATAATTGAAGATAATAAAATGGTAACTAGAAGGAATACCAGAGGTTCATAGAAAGAAGAGGGCCGATTGAAATTAAAAACTGGAACACAAGTTCCTATATAAGGAACTACCAGTATTTTGAAATCCAAAGAATTGTAGTAAACATCACAATTACTGTAAAGTGATTATACAATCTAACAGAAGAACAAAAACGAGATAAATTCAAGTTCAACACTGTATTGCAAATAATGAAGTTGTGAAAATAGAATCATAACATGACTTATGTAGATTTAAAGAAATGCTGAACTTTAACAGTAAGTGTAAATAGTCACAGGAGACTAATGTGAAAATGGGAAAGAGAAAAATCATGAACGATTTAATTACAGTATAGTCAACTTGTGTGTTAAATTGCAGATATTTAAAATAAGTATAATTCAAAGTTTGTATTTGATATATTGTAATGGGACAAAATTTGATAATTAATTAATTTTAAATAATTAAAATTTGATAATTGAAGTATTTAATAGAAAATCCGAGCTGAAGTTATAATGTGAAATTCAAAGTTGAAATGGTTATTTTAATGTGATGTACCTATTTATGAGATATTGTAGTCTTACCCATTTCTTGACTATTAAAATTTGTATCTTTTCAGACGTCAACTGAAGTCTTATCGGTTATTAATAATTAAATGAATATGATTATATTAAATAAATAATTACCTTATTTTATCCACTAAGTGATCTTCTCTCTCTCTCTTTTTTTTTTTTTTTTTTTTTTTTTTTTTTTTTTTTTTTTTTTTTTTTAAGAAAAAGAAGATCACTTAGTGGATAAAATAAGGTAATTATTTATTTAATCATATACAGTGATCTGGAGACCAACGGTAACTATGTATATGATTATATGTAATGTTTGGTCCAGGGATTCGTTTAGTGTACTTAGGCAGAGAACAGTGGGCAAATACAAATAACAAAATGCGTATATCAAGTAAAATATAACGTTATTTATTTTCTCTCGAAAACATGAAAAAAATCATGAACACACTTATTCCGCCTTAAGGCGTAAAACTGATTATCAATAAACTACGACATCAAAATACTACTACGTATATCAAAAGTTATGCAAACTCAACACTTCTTGTTAGGCCTATTTTCATATTTTTTCGTTCACACAAACATACACATTTACTTATTTTTTATTTTTGTTGAGCTCCACTTTATAATTTATGAAAAAGCCAGTATTTTAAAATGTTGAAATGGTATACATATTGTTGAAATGTCTACTTCCCTTGATTATGCTGCGTAGAATTTCACCACACGGGACGTCTCCTCGTGGCATGCATTGTTCTGCTGTTTTCACTGTTACATTTTTACGTGTTACAGCCGAACTGTCAATTAATTACTGTTATTGATGAATATTTAGCCAATGTTTTCACTTTGAAATATATAGAAAGATTCACATTTTTGTTGTTTGCGGGCGCCCGCGATTACGTTACGTAACTTTCTTGCTGCTATACTGTGCAAAAGATGGTGGTCGACTGACTTTCAGTGTTAAAAATTTCCGTTTGGTTCGTCTCTAAACTGGTTCACTCCGCTCCCCGCCATACGTCTCGTCCTCAGCATTGAAGAGCTTCGCTGATCTTAGTATCACCTTTTCAACTGGCCACGAACTGACTTTCGTCAACAACATTCCTTTGTTATTAATCACTGACTACAAATAAACTTGAGATTAGCTGCATAACCATATATAGTCATGAAAACATTTACTGGCAATCGTGTCACCTCAAAGGGGCCTCATCTTTACATGTTATAAAATTTATGAAATTACACAATAATATTTAGGTAAATTTAGACCCATTACAATATACAACATGGTTTTGTAAAACATTTATAATATGTCCTTAAATTTTTAGTGACCGTCAATCAATGAATGTTTTAGTGGATGGTTAGTGAGGATCGGTCAATAATACAAATTTTAGCTATTTTGCGTCGACGTTTCGACAATATTTATTGTCATCTTCAGGACAATTGTTGCTGACGCCAAACACACTAAAACTTTTAAAATATGGTTTGTAATGAGATAACTGAAACGTAAAATGGAATCTTTAGAAAATTGAATCTATAATTGAAGTTGAGTATTTTTGTTTTTGATATGATTTACTATTGTACTATGATATATGGTCATATACGTATGTACGTTGGCATGTTATCTGGTTTAAACAATGTGTGTTATGTTAGAAATAAGGGTTTCCTTTGGAATTGTAAGCTGTTAATTGTGTGTTAAGATACTTAAGATACCAAATCAGTACTTTGGTCAATGTAAAACAGTACTTCTAGGAGAAACCCCAAATCAGTACAAGAATATGGAGTAGTGAAATGCCATTAGCTAATGTTGTTACAGAATCTGTGTGGAACGTGGCGGCGAACCTGTGCTGGCTAGCGTGTCAGGGCAGGGTCGCCAAGTGCCTGTCTGGCTTTACGGTGTTGGGATCCTGATAAAGGAAGTCCAGTAAGGTCATACAGGTGCGTCCACAGCCACTGGATTAAGGGGGTAAGTACCCAATTTTAATCAGGAAGTAAGGGGGGTCATGGCGCCATATCCTCACTGGTCCTCCTAGCTTTAGGCAATGAGAGTTTTTATGTTTTTGGACATAAAACCTCTCACTGGGGGGGGGGGGGGTCTTGTAACGGGACAAAATTTGGGTAACAAAATTATGTAGCAAGTCATTGTTTTATTGTAATGACGTGGGTCTGGTCAGGATTGTAGAGGTGGGAGCAGGTGATGTCCATATAAGGTAAAAGAACGTTACAAGTGATTCTATTGCTAACTAATGAATCATACAAACGGCACGTGTTTCCAATGACACAGTCAGTCTACCAGCGAAGTGGGGAGATAAAGTAAGACGCAATTTACAGACTATGAGAGGACGCAGGCAGAAATCTGCCTGGAACCAGTTTCAAAGGCGCAGAAAAAAACGGAATTAGCGTACCCGCCCCAGTCTCCAGTTGTCCAGCATACAGGACACACGTGTTCTTTTAGTGCCCGCAGGCATGTACGGTATGCCGAAGCAGTTACGGTAGGCCTACCTAAGTGTATTTAAAAATGTAACGGAACAGTGAAAAACTTTTTAAAATCATAAATTAGCGGCAGTGATGATGACATAACAGTTTTAAAAACGTTTATTTTGGTGTTTCAACGAAAAATGGACTTACAACGTAATGTGCAACAACTGGGACCACGTGCCAGATAAGTAACTAAAAAAGGACAAAAAACAATCAAAATTATTTAAAGTTGGTATTCTAAAACATTAGGAGAGAGAGAGGGAGAGGGGGGGGAGAGAGAGAGAGAGAGAGAGAGAGAGAGAGAGAGAGAGAGAGAGAGAGAGAGAGAGAGAGAGAGAGTGCAAAGTACTGGTTTGCAAATTAAAACTTTTAGATATTTTCTTTTGTCTATTAAATTTTGTCTTATTAACATTTAAAAATTAAAAAGATTCATAATATGTTGAATAAAAGAAAAAATGATACTGTCATGAACATGTGTTAGTTAATTAATTCACCATTCTGCCCATAACCTCATCTCTGTATCGATAAGTTTGTCTATACGGCCCTGGAGTTCTTCTATAAGGGAATTTTGTGTTATTTATTGAATTATTTCTGTGGGGAGAGTGAAATGGTTTCTACATTTACTCCTATAAATGTAGTGGCGGCCATTGGACTTTGGGAATCTTCTGAGTAAATGTAAGTCGTAAATCGTAGTATCGTAATAATCGGGGTTAAGTCTCTTCTGTTTTATTTTTATAATTTTTCTATAGTTACAATATACATTCTGAGTTTTTTACTTCTACTCAGCATTCCTATGTCAATAGTTTTTATAAACTACTGGAGTGTCTGTAATGTTTCCCATTTACTGAAGTGAATTTTGTTTGCAATCAAAATACACATTAATCAAGAATATAACTATGTGAATAATCAAAATACTTTCAAGGTGGCCGTTAGAAGGCTACACAAATGAGAATTAACACAGCACTATCATGGTTTATCAGTATTACCTTGCATTATCTTTCTCTTGTACTACAATATGTATTATAACATAAAGTTTATTACAAACATTCTAAAAAAAAAAAACAGCATTACAGAAGTTTAAATAATTACAAACAGCAACATATGTTAACCAATTTTATTACATACAAAATTGCAAGATTTGTAACATCTTAAACAGACTACTTAAATACAACTAATTCATCAAACCCCTTCATGTCATGTCCTTCAATCCTTGTCGCTGTGGTCTCCTCTGATAGTTAAATGAGTTCTGCCTCCGATCAAAACTGGCTGCTAACATGGTCTGATTAGGAGGCTGAATCCTTACACTCTCGATGTCAGAAAACATATATGATTCCAGTGACTATAACAGAAGAAAAGAAATTTATTAGTTAACTTAGCTAGCTAACCATCTTCCTGTTACTATGTACCTATACATGTGGAATTGGTTGTTAAATAATGAGAACAAATAACCATTATCCTTATTAACACATCCAGTAATGAATCGTTTTGAATAGCCAATATTTTTATTTGAGGGCCGGATGAAATGACTCATAGCACCAACCTATCTTCATTAATTAGAACAGCTTGAATGAATGGCTATCACTTCACAATGAGTATAAAGTTGAAAATCCATACTTTAAGATAACTCTACTTCAGTATAAAATTTCCTTCAATACTCAACTTTATTGCATTTGTTAATTGTTGAATACTCATCTTACCTACTGCTGATTATCTTCTATTAACTGTAACAGAAGCTCCATCAATTGATAACAAATTCCAATGGTACTACAAACAGCAATGAAATGTTTCTCAGTCTAAAACTTCACTTAAAGCACTTATATAGAGCTTGTGTGTTGATTTGAAAATGCTTCCAAACTGGAACCTGTTGCAGTTTGGAAGCAAAGTGTCTTTGTTTGGCAACACAAACTACCACTACTTGTCTGTTGTTAAGGGAGGAACACCGTTAACATTATCAGTGAATCCCTAGTTCACAGAATGCCAATTCTTCAATCCTTCAATGTTCTCAAATGTTAAAATGCAAGAGACATTGAGAGACTTTAGTACTGTTGGTTTTCAGTCATGCTTCATGTGAACTCGTTCTTCCAAAATCGTGTCCTTAATGTCAGTTACCAAGGGCAACTGAACAATGACCAAGAACTTTAGCTTACATTTGCTTTACAGAGGGTTCTTAACAGCTTAGAACTTTTTTGAATGAAGAAGAAAAGTATAATAAATTGCTCTACAGGAACTGTTTCAAAATGTTTCATAAAAATTAATTGCCTCCAAAAACTGTACTTTGTGAAATACATGCAAAAAATTATTTCATGTAAAACTTTTATAGACACTTTAGAAAAATAGAAGAGGCACCATATCCATAAACTTAAGAGTAAATGATATTGGTTCCTGTTCTGATACAAAAGCTTCCTACATGTAGCTTTTCTTTGAAATAACTGACATGCTGAAAGGCTGAATTAATGATACATTTTTTAAACTGAAAAACTGGACTGTCTTGCCTTGCTAAACTGGAAAACATGTCAATTTTACTAAAAGTTTTCAAGATAGGCACTTCATATTTGTATTTATTTTGTTGTAATCAAGAAGATAAGTGTAGAGTCTCATCCATCATTACTCATTAAGTTTGTTACAAACATAAAATGTTACTTTGTATTTTTAAGTAATGTAATTATATCACAACAAAAAAAAAAGATAACCTCCATATAACAAACTTCATCGCAGTTTATCAATGAAAAAATCATATAAATCTATATGTTTCCTGGTCTCAGCGGGTGGAAAAATGTTCATAGTATATTTTTCTGAACTATTTAATTACCAGAAATTTGAAATGTAGTCTTTCAAATTCAATATTTCTATTTCCATTTCAATATACCAATATTGCTCCATTATGCCCACCACCAGCTGCTTGCCCCCCCCCCCCATACTGTGGGGTTTGTAAGCCATCTGAGCCTGATATGGTTTCACAGAATTATTAAGACAAATGGGTACATGATGTAAATCCTGGGCTTGCATGCCTGCAAACTTACTCAAACATTACAGAAAATTATGAAACTGTATACTTTGATCCTAACTGTTTCTGTAACAGTGCTTTTGCATAATAGACATTTTCAGCCCTATAGTACATATAAGTCTTACCAAAAGAACTCTTTATCTAATTACATTTACCTCAGATGAAATATGGCCCTGATCCTGTAGCTGTTGTATAATTCTATCTGCTTCCATAGCAATTTCTTTTTTATTAAGATTCTTCACTGCTGTCTTTACTTTTTCAATCTATATTAATCAAAATAACAATACAGCATTATATCAACAGCACTACAATATTGAAGAAATGAGCATTCATATGGTTACGATAAAGAGTTAATAGAGAAGGAAACACTAATGCTTCTAATTTTAGGTTTTGTGTGTAAATGTGTTGGAAGACAACATCAAATTTAACTTATAAACAACTGTATGGATAGAGGGAAGTCTTTTAAGTTTCATTTGTTCTGTTAAATTCTTCCTGGAATTGCAGAGAGCTGCTGTTCTTGAACATCATGGACCTGTAAGTGTAAGTGTCCTGTTACATTATAAATGAACATATTATTATTATTGTATTATAGCCCTTGTTTTTATCACATGAATGTCATTGCTGTACAGACATGCATTTTGAAAGGAAAAGAAGGCCATACAATAAATACTTAAGAAGTTTACATACAGACGAGGCTACTTTCATTTTGGAATAGCAGGAGGTGAATGATGAATTAATGGTGTACGAGTGGCTAAGTAGTTCACAGTTTCAATCAATTGGTGCAATGCACAAGTAATTTTTTAAACAATGTAGTGAAACCATTCCTGAATTTAAAGGTTTAGTCTGACTGCAGGTTTCTGTCATCTGTGTTGATCTACAAAACAAGTAATGAACACAACTTCAAGGCAAGAATAAGGATGTGAGAGACATGATACACTATTTGTAGGTATCTTCTAAAAATTTACCAGCTGTTGGAAAAAATCTCGGCTGAGGTGATGACAAACACTTTGTCCCTTTAAAAGACAATTTAGAAAAGTAGAAGGATCATCAACAATTCAAATTCAGAATAAACTGCGTATACATTCGAATCTGAAGAAACTATTATAAAAATGTTTTCAAAATTTCAACGAAACTGTACATTAAAAAAAAGAAGCTTCTTTACTTAATGTGAAGATAGTAACAACTAAGTTCATGTATCAATACTTCGATCTTTATGTTCAAATGGTAGTAACTATCAAAAATGTTATTTGTAAATAATATTGTATACCTTATTAAAAAGCAACTTAGCTGTTTTTCAATGTTTTAAAAGTTTTCTTCCCTACTATTTCAGTAACATGAAAAGTGAATAAAAAAAATACTCTGTCTCAATAAATTTTAAAGTTTTAACACGTTTTTAAAACTGAATTTATAAACACATAAAAATACAAAATATATTTACAAAAGAGTAAATTTAGAATACAAAATACTTTTGATTGAGTATTGTTTATTTCATCTTTCATTTTTTACCTAATGCTTGATGTTTAATGATCAACCTTTCCTCAACCCATATAGGCATATTTTCAAGCTGGAAAAGTAGCTCAATGGTTTGGTAAGCTTGGCAACCAGCATACTTTTGCACCTTAATTCAAGTATGTCAAAAATAAGTTTCATGACATATCAAACAGAAATTTTAAAACTAGGATTTAATAGTTGGCACTGTAGTTAAACATTCTTGTAATGATTTACAAAAAAAGCTATTTTTCATTATCTTTCTATTCATTGCAGATTAGTCATTATTTCACTTTAGAGAGAGGTAAAGATATACAAACAGGCCAAGGCAAAAAAAAAAAAACTGCTGAAACTCGTATTTCTACAATAAATAAAGCTGCTCAATAGTGCACAGGCAAAGAAACCCTGGTATTTAAATGTGCTGTAATTTTATAATTACCAGGCTACTCAGCCGTGATCAACTGCTCTGTGATGACATTTTTAATTCACTAGATGTTTTGCCCCCCTCCCCCCAGAAGCTTTTTTCTCAGTAGTAAAATTAAAAAAAAGTTTGACAAGGTATGGTAGGCTGAACATACCCATAATTGAGTTAACTGTCATCACCTAATTATTTTTGCCTCAATTAGGGATACACTCGGCTTACCATCCCTTGTTGAACTTCTTTAAAAATATTTACTATTGAGAAAGAGGCCTACTGAGGTGGGTGACCAAAATGTCACCAAAAAGCAATCAAGTATAGCCCAACTGCCTGGAAATCATAAACTCTTTTAATAATGACTTGGGCTGTGACAACCTACACAACAGAATAAGTGTTCTGTGTTACAATAGAAATAAAAATTAATACTAAGCCTCTATCTGTACCCTTCCCCCACATAAACATGAATACTTACAACATCTTCACAATATGTGTGTTTTATATTATTTCGTGCATCCATTTCTAACACCGATCTTAGTAATGGGAAGACATCATCTAGGCGACCTAAATCTGTTAGTGCCAATACCTGAAAAACACTAGTTTTGTTAATATCAATTTTAATAATTCATCCATCTATACAAGTAAGTGAAATGTGCATAAGAGGTCAAAGAAGAAATATTGTTAACATTTTTCCAAACATTGGAACACTGCATACTCAGCGACAATGTCATGATGCAGCAACCATGAATTGCTGGCATTTTAGTCTACCATTGCCAGCACTGGATTATTGTCAATTTCTTTTTTGAATGTTTGACCATGCAGACAAACTGCTGATGAATAACAATCTTTCAGTCAAAAAAGACAAATAAAAGATAACTACAAGGGCTATTCAGAAAGTTATTCTGATAGGTATTAAAGGAAACTAAGAATATATTTACAAAACATTTTTATTCCTATTTGAAGTACATATCTTAAACTACTTTTCTACATAGTTTGTCATTTTTGAAACACTCCTCATAGCGAGGCACCAGGCGTTGTATTCATTTTGTCATAAAAATTTCCTGCCTGTGATTTGAATCATGTATTAACAGATTGTTTGACATCGTTGGTCACCAACAAAACATTTCTCATGCTTGAAAAGGTGATATTTGCTTGGTGTGGGGTCTAGGTTGTAAGGCGGATGATCAAATTGTTGCCAGCCAAACTTTGTGAGGAGATGTTCGTTGCTGCGCCAGTGTGTGTGCAGTGCTATGGTTCATCTCAATGTCCCAGGTAAGCATCCTAGATTGCTTACTCTGATCGGACTAAGCAAAAAATCTATGATTGGACTTCATAGAGTAAATAATCGTATTTTATTCAAATTACATCAAAGTACTCAACTTATGGGACTTCACTATAGAAACATCTCTGAGGTCTTACCCATTAATTATTTATCATGTTTAAACATTGTATTAAATGATCTTGCACGTGAACTTGTAGTAAGTTGTTTGTATGTCATTTAATGTCATGTATGTGACATAACATCATTTGTCATGTTAATGCACTTGTAGAAACCATGTGATCAGAGTGAATAGCAATGGCAACATTGTTCCTGTTTCATTAGAACTGACAATACCAAACTAGTTATAATATTACTACTATACGTATCATTACCTACCAAAAGAATAAACTAAGGTCAATTTCAAACCCAAAGTAACCCTTGTTGCAGCTGTTAAAATTATTATTATGACTCAAGCTATGAAAGCTGTGAACTAATCACATCATGCTGAGCCCTTAATGGCTGGATTTTAGCCTGTCTAAGCCACCAGCCACCAGTACTTACTGAGGGTTAGAGTCTCTTTGTGTCTATTCGTACTCAAGACATCATGTTTGAATAGCTTGTTTGCCTCCCTATACAACCGAGCAAAGTACTGACAAGTTGAGGACAGAAACTGGGTCTCCACAAACAAGACTGTATGGCAAACTGTATGTACTGGACAAACATGCTCCGCTGCAGCCAACTTCTCAGGCTGACCAAGACGGCAATGTCTCTGGTGTTCAGTGATGTGGGTATTGCCACTAAGTTTTGTAATTCTAATGTACACTTTCCAGCAGAAGCAGACCACTCTTACACACTGCGTGAAGCACGCGGATTCCTGGTGTCCTTCATCAGTTGCAGGCATTGTTGGATCTTCATGAAGACAGTGCACATTCCATGCCACTCGAGCAACTTCCCAATGTGGCCTGTCATACTCCTAACATAAGACAAGAATGCCACGCCGACCATCAGCTGCTCCTTTGAGATATCAGCTAAGCCAGATCTTCACGGACTCACAACTCTCCTAACCTCCACGGGGGAATAACCATTTGCTTGCAGTACCACCTCAAAAAGTGGAAGATACTGTGGTTCACATACACAATGAGCTCGATGAACCAGTGTCTTAATCAAAGCATGCTTCTGTCTGGGATGGTGATTCAAATCATGAGGCAAACTGCAATCAATATGCATCCAGTTCCAATAGACTTGGTACTCGAGTCCTCCATCGGTCCTTTTAAGGACCAACACATCAACGTACACCAGCTTACTGTCTCCTTCTCTCTCACGGTGAACAGGATGTTGTGGTAAACACTATTCAAGTGAGCCAGGAAGCGGTGCAGCTCCTCTTCCCTGTGGTTCAAGACAACAAAGCTGTCGCCCACATATCGGAAACTCTTTTTTTAATTTTTTAACATCTCAAATTTTCTCACACGAAAGGTCACCACCACCCAACTCAGAGGACTCCCCATAGCAACACTGTCAGTCTGTTTGTAGAAAGACCCGTTTCATTGGAAGTATGTCATTGTCAGCACATGGCAGAGCAGCGCTGGCATGTCCACTGGAAACAGACTGCTGATGTGACCCAGGGTTTCCTGCAGAGGAACCATCATGAAGAGGGACACAATGTCAAAACTGACCAAGATGTCCTCACATCCAATCTCAACACTCTTCAGCGTCTCATTGAAGTAATTTGAGTCTCACACAAAGGTGTCCATCAACCTGTTACACAGTTAAACAATCCAGAGATATTTTATCAGTACATATGTCAGAGAACTGATTGCACTGCCTACAGGACGTTCATTGTTATATGGATTTATCCTGAATATCATTTCAGAGTGGGTTCTAAAAAATTGAAGGGGATAAATATTATGATCACATATCTCCTAATAACACATCTGTTAATACATAAATTAATTTAGGTCCACACCACACATCGTGCAGGCCATTATTGTTAAGTAAGTGTCCATCCACACACAACACGGTGTCACTGTTTAAGTAGCATATATATTGTTGCAATCATTCGTCTTCTGCCAAATGCAACAATCCGCGAATTGTACCTTGCCCAACGCACTGACGTCACGCCCTCCCTTTTACTAACCCTTGTGCCGAGTTTTGAATAAACTAGGCTGTTTTTATGTTAACGAGGACGGACAGCGCCGAATTAATTAATTAAGTATTTAGCTTACCGGCGCCCGTCTTGTTAGGCTATCCGCCGTGCCGATCCGTGCGCGCTCTGGGACTACCACTACGTAACATTTTTGCAGTCGTTGTATAAACCAGTTCCGTATCAGCATTCAACGTAGAAGGTCGTTCTCATTCGCCTGGCAGCTTAGAGTTGGATTTTTGTCTACTATATATAACTATGCCTAAGTAAAAGCTACGCGACTCTCCGGGTTCCCGAATTAAGTCGTCAATCTGTCTCGCTCCAGCGGATGGCCGATCACCTGCCATCCATGAAGTTAATCCAGTTACTTTCAGTTTAGCTGTCAGGGCGAATGGACGGACACACGCTACAAGATCCTCAAGCCCTGTGCTGTAATACCAGGTGACATTTATGCCTTTTAAAAAATGTTTGTGGCCGCTACACCTTACATTGAGATATTTTGGAAATGCTCCAGTTTAGAACTTGTTGTGCACAAGTCCAATGGGACATTTGGGGTTAAATATTATCTTTTCCTTTTTACTAATGCTTACGCCTCAGAGAATTTGTAAACTCAGCCAGGGTCATGCATCACCCGATTTCATGTTAGTTTTTTTACTGTAAATATGGGTGGCACTGACTGTTACTAAGTGATATTAGTGTTAAGTATGCATGCATGGGTGCCTCGGTACCTTGTAGGGGAATTTCTTGATCGTTATATATATTCATTTATTTGAGTATTTGATTTTGTTATTAATTTAAAGGTTTGGGGAGGTGCTTTAACCTGTGGATGTTACCTGTCTGTGCCGTTATCCACAGGTCCATAACATGTCATAGTTTGCTGAATCTAGTCCGGGTGCATGGCCGTGCCTGAGGTCAAGTGGGTTCTTTATGAACACCTCAAGTATGTTTTATCAAATTAAATCCATAGATTCTGCTTTATGAAATTCATTTCAACTGTTTAAATAATTTTGTAATCACTAAACTTGTGCCATAGCCAGCACATGAATTGTTAAATTTTCCTTTTGATATTTCATAATAATACTTCACTGATAAATGTTAACGAAATGTAAAAAAATAAATCAATGCCAGTTCTAAGTTAATATTGGGTGGTTACGTTCCACTGATTTTGCTTGAAATTTTTGTTTTTTTGTAAGAAAATAAAAGAAATGAGAATATGCATTTTAGACAACCAGGCAGCCGTGTTGACCTCGTGATGGCACATTTATTATTATTTGGGGTACGAAATTGATATTTCCCTTTTATACTTGGTACTTAAGTGCTGTTCTGACTATTTTGCCAATTTGACTTTGGCCTTTCATATACTTATAATTTTTTGGGGGTGTTTCTACTCTGGTATTTTATGACTTATTTGTTTTTGGGTTTGTTATTTGAGAAGCTTATGAAGCTGGCCGGGTATTTGATCTGATTAAGGTGGTTTGAGGGTGGTACGATGAAAATATATATATGCTGTCAACCAGGTGGACATGGTGTGTAGTATTTATATGTAGATGTGTATATATATTTTTCTTATGTGTATCTATGTTAATTATATGTTGTGTGTCATGCATTTACTAGATTATTAGATGCTTTAGACTTGTTATACATATATATATATATATATATCATGTTTATGGGTTATGTTGCTTACTGGGAGGGTCGATACTATGCGCCGTTCTTACATTATACAGAAATACATGTATGCTGCTCAGTGATATTAAGGTCAATTATTTGGCGATGCATATGTTTAGTGTTGAATTATAATAACGATTTTGAGCTATTCTTATGAAGTGAAAGCACTTGTAATCATAACTTAATTGTATGAAGATGCAGATAGGTACACATACATACTATTGAACTCTATTAATGAATTGGGTCTATTATATGGATTATGTAAGATTAACTTTAATTATTTGAAGGCGCATATATACATATACAATTGTAAAAATAAACAAAAAAAACATGATTCCAATAAAACTGGTTATTGTTGTCTAAAATCAGAGTTTCATTTGCAAGTCCCGTCATACTGGACCCAGCGCATTTTTTCGCTTCTCTAGGCCTTCCGCCTAGTCCTAAATAACTAGTGGCCCCTCTTTCAAGAAAAAAAAAAAAAAAAAATTTTTTTTTGGAGATTTTTTTATGAGGCATAATAAAATTGAAAGAGGGGTTACACCCTATCATTGGCTTTGTTAAATCTCGTCAGTCTTCCATCAAACGCTGTGAGCAGAGCGGCCCGTCGCCGGACTCTCGTCAAGTATGGGAGCCTCAATAACCAATGTAACTATGATTGTTTTTGAGCTATCGTAAATCAATGCTAGTGGCTAATAATTTTGTATATTACGTTTGTAACAAAAAGAAGAAAACTTGTAATAGATGTAAAAAGATTGTTATCCATAACCAACCAAGACTGTAATAGTCAGCCTCGCCTAAAATTAAATTTCAGTCAGTCAACTTGATGAAAAGGCCTAAAATATGTAAGGTTCAGTGTCAGTACTCGTTATATAGGTAATTTGAAGTCGTAACCTTGTAATGCTATTTTGTAATATTGTAAATTGTAGCACGCACTGTATGAATGCATGTGTGCGTGTTAATCGAACAACGTGGGTATAAAGTGTACTAAAAGATGTGAAAACTTTCAGTTCAAAACTTGGTTCAACGTTCCGGACCGAAGACACGAGAACATGAACTTCGTACAGTTTTTACACGATCTTCCAGCACAGACATAGCAGTGGTTCAAACCAGGTACTGAGGAACACACAGCCGTAGCGACCAGATACAGCAGGTTGCAAAAGGACTTATCTGGATTGCCAAGTAACATTTTTACCTTTGATAACTTACGGTGGCAAGTGTTGCATAATCACGAAGCAAAAGCGAGACAAACTAGTTACTTATCATAAGTGTCTGAAACAATTTTATAAACTTTTGCGATAGATAACAGTGTCAGAAATTTATAAGTAGATCACAGCGTGTACGCTGAACACCATTTTGTAAACTAGCATTGATTTATGCGACCCCCCATATTTAGCATTTAACATTTTCTATATTCAGTTTTTCAAAAACAATTAGCTCAGTACTGACCGTTGCTGACTGGCACATAATTAGATAAATTTAGAGGCTCGTAATGTTTTTGAAATAAATGGGTTGCATCCGACTCTGCTCACAGATTGGCGCATTCAACAATTTCTTTTACTTACACCTCCTCCCTTTACAGAATTATAAATTATAGATATACTTGAGAAGTCGCAACACAGAAAAAGTGTCTTAAGCATTTTGATGGATTTAGATATTATGTTATGTTATTTGTGTATGCTGAACACTTCCGGGGCCCAGCAGCGGGAAGTGCCGCAGCAGAAGTGGTAGCAGAGCGTGGTTATTATGGGTTTTCCTTGGTCCATGGGTTACTAGGTATTTAATTACAATTTAATGGGTTATAAGCCATAGTTAATTTTGTTGATGTTGTGTGTGTTGAAATTTTGTATTGTTTGTATTGCACGGTATTGGTCACGTGAAATTTTGTATAGGATTTTGTGGGAGGTATTTTGAATGTTATATGCATAGTTAACAATTTTGTCACGAGTAGGTCTTTGCTGTAAGTTGTCGTGAAATCAGATCATTCAAATTATTCGCTCACGAGTAGAAAACCGCTAGTTGAACTTTGTTTGGCAGATAAGGCTGCCAGGCTAACCTGTTCGTCTTATCTGCATTCCACCGAACAGCTGCTCCCTTATCGTTGCACTTTGTATGTTTTGGTTTTCTCCACATACTCGGCTTAATAACCCCGTACCTTGCTCACATATGTCTGATTGTCCAGCTTGCTAACCGCCTCCCAATCTGCTGTTATTCAAAATATGTTTAGTGCATCTGTTGTTTGTATAAAAGTGACGTACTCTATTAATTCGGTAAATTTTATTTAGAAATGTGCGCATCTCAGTAAATCAGATTTTGTTTCGTGGAAGGTGTTACAAGAAAAAGCAAAATTAAAATTTTCATAAAATAGCAGCCTTTTACTAATGGAAAATGTTCGTTGTCAGTTGTCACACACACATTATCACCTGTTTCATGTTAATTGGTTTGCGTTAACTACGAATTAATATACGCGGCATTCAGAAAAAAAGAACCCGACTGTCATGTCGTGTCAACTAGTATTTCCTCGTCACGGTAAACTATTTTATATTGAATCAATGACTTCGTAATAAGCGACAGTGGAAAACTTTCGCGCTGAGAGAGAGAGGTCAGGAAAGAAACTCGTAAAAGAAAAAAGGCTCGTAAAGAGTGTGACCCCCCCTTTTGCCAGTGAATGTAGTATGGCGTACCCCCCCTTTGCCAGTGTATGTAGTCTGGTGTGCCCCACCAGTCGCAGTTTAGCCATGTACCCGTGTAGCGGTAATGGTGCGTACTACCCTCTTTATCTCACCTCGCACGATCTGATGATGGAGAGATGTGCTCTCCACCTTGTCATCCGTGTGCCGTAGAGAGAAGTTGCTGTAGTCGTAAAGCGCTTTTAAGGTGAGTGACCCCTCCAGTTTGATCTCTCGCTCTCAGCCGCGCGGTTGGTTGTCGATGCTCTTGACCAACCACCCTTCTCGGCTCTTGTTGTAACTCAAGTCTGTTGTACCCTCACATACTGAGTCGCAGTCCTCATGTTCGGGCGTGAACATGTTCCATGCTCATTAAAATATTAATTTGTAACTCAGCTTTCGGTCGCCTTGCCTGGTGAGCGGTGCGTGGACTGATCACCCCCTCGTCGTTCATTTTCAGTGAGGAAGCGTTGCTGCGCACAGGCAACGTTTCCAAGGTGACGGAAGGTTGCCCTTTGAGTTGTTTCCAGATGGCGGCTAGTGCCGCGCTAGTATCTGAATTTTCCCATTTACGTACATAAGCTACGGGTTTCCCCTGACTCGACTATGTTTGGTTACACTGACCGTACCGATTAATTTTGGTGAATTTAACCGTGGACAACTGTCGCTCCTGCTCCCGACGCTTGTCTTTCGGGGGGGGGGGCAGTCTGTTGCAATCATTCGTCTTCTGCCGAATGCAACAATCCGCGAATTGTACCTTGCCCGACGCACTGACGTCACGCCATCCCTTTTACTAACCCTATCGTTAGCTTTGTTAAATCTCGTCAGTCTCCCATCAAACGCAGTGAGCAGAGCGGCCCGTCGCCGGACTCTCGTCAAGTATGGGAGCCTCAATAACCAAGGTAACTATGATTGTTATTGAGCTATCGTAAATCAATGCTAGTGGCTAATAATTTTGTATATTACGTTTGTAACGAAAAGAAGAAAACTTGTAATAGATGTAAAAAGATTGTTATCCATAACCAACCAAGACTGTAATAGTCAGCCTCGCCTAAAATTAAATTTCAGTCAGTCAACTTGATGAAAAGACCTAAAATATGTAAGGTTCAGTGTCAGTACTCGTTATATAGGTAATTTGAAGTTGTAACCTTGTAATGCTATTTTGTAATATTGTAAATTGTAGCACACACTGTATGAATGCATGTGCGCGTGTTAATCGAACAATGTGGGTATAAAGTGTACTAAAAGATGTGAAAACTTTCAGTTCAAAACTTGGTTCAACGTTCCGGACCGAAGACACGAGAACACGAACTTTGTACAGTTTTTACACGATCTTCCAGCACAGACATAGCAGTGGTTCAAACCAGGTACTGAGAAACACGCACCCATAGCGACCAGATACAGCAGGTTGCAAAAGGACTTATCTGGATTGCCAAGTAACATTTTTACCTTTGATAACTTACGGTGGCAAGTGTTGCATAATCACGAAGCAAAAGCGAGACAAACTAGTTACTTATCATAAGTGTCTGAAACAATTGTATAAACTTTTGCGATAGATAACAGTGTCAGAAATTTATAAGTAGATCACAGCGTGTACGCTGAACACCATTTTGTAAACTAGCATTGATTTATGCGACACCCCCATATTTAGCATTTAACATTTTCTATATTCAGTTTTTCAAAAAAAATTAGGTCAGTACTGACCGTTGCTGACTGGCACATAATTAGATAAATTTAGAGGCTCGTAATGTTTTTGAAATAAACGGGTCGCATCCGACTCTGCTCACAGATTAACGCATTCAACAATTTCTTTTACTTACACCTCCTCCCTTTACAGAATTATATTAATTATAGATATACTTGAGAAGTAAGTCACAACACAGAAAAAGTGTCTTAGGGTCATTCCGTGCCAAATCACCCAATTTAAAATTAATTTGACACCCACCTCCTCAGATTTTGATGAAACTTGGCACAATTGATTCTATTACTATCCTGATAATACCAGCAAAAATTTTTTTGATCTATCATGTATAGTTTTTTTTTATTAATTTTTTAGTTTTTTTAATTTGGCGCTATCCGAAGCCTCAGAAATCGCCCCTTAAACGTGCACTCACAACTTTAAAAATATTTTTCTTGAAAACTATTCAAGATGTCATCATGAAATTTTGCAGGAAGTTTGTGTGTTATACCTAGAAGCAGCGAAAAATGCTCTTATTAACCTATTTCAATCCCTCAAAAAACTAAAAATATTTAAATATAATTTTTTAGAAATTTAAGAAACGGATGTTTTGTTTTACAAGAACCACAATATCTAGAGTCTCAGACATGATAGAATGCTCAAATTTGTTTTAAAATACTCTTAAATATATAGGCTATTAGATAATTAAAAAATATAGTTGGCTTTTTAACATGTTTAAAACAATTCAAAGATATACTAGTAAGTTTGAAATGTAATAATGAGGGTAACTAAAAGTAATATTTAAAAGCTCAGTACTCAGATTTTAATCTCAGTACTCTGATTTGGTGAATTATCAGCAGCTCAATTGTGCTGCTGATAATTTACATGACTCACCAAGCCTGTCTCAACAGGCTCTTTTCCAGTGGTGACATGCTCCTCTCTACAGTTGAATTAGTGCAGTTGTACCTATCTTTCATTAAGTGAGGACATACCTAGAGTGACTAATTGTTTCCTAGTTAAAGATTGTTTAAATTAATGTTTTTAAGTTAAGTGTTATTGAGGCAGTAATAATATAAACTTTTTTAAATTTACTTTGGGTTTTGAAGATAATTTAAATTCGTGTGAATATAAACTTATTTGTTTACTTTGTGTTTTGAAGAAAAGGTAAATTTGAGTGCACAAGTAGGGCATGGATGTTTTTTTAACAATAATTCAGTTGAATCAGTAAGTACTGGCAGTTTGTTTATAGTTTAAAACCCTCTAATAAGTACTCCCTTTTTTTTGCTAATTACTAAAAATAATATATCACTATTATTTTTTTATGTTTTTCTTCAATAACTAAAATATTTTGGAAGTATTATATGAAGAATAATACTTAAAAAATTTTTCATAACATGCTGTGAAGTATGCAAAACAGCATGGCAGATATTCAAGCCTGTAGCATTGGACTATTTAAAAAATCCAACTGTTTCCAAACAATCTACATACCTTCAAAAAAGTTACAATGTGTTTCTGAATTAAGTGACGAAGAAAAAGATTTGATTCGCCTTAGATCTGGAATTAATTTGTGTGAATTTAAAAATATCTGTTCTCATCACAGCTACTACTTTTTAAACGTATTTGAAAAGTATCAAACAATCTGTGTAGACCCGTTAAAAAAACACAAAAAGCCTATTAAAAAATCGTTGAGAAGTGTAAGTTTAAGTTTTTCAAAACAATTGATAGCAAAAAATATTTACATAAAACCTGGGCAAAAGCTTTGTTCAACATGCCGTAACTTTTGTGAAGAAAAAATAAAAGTCAGTGAGAATGAAACAGATGATGAACTCATGACTGAATTAGATTCATTAGAATCAAGAAATGTATCCCTCTCACATACAAACATTGCTCTAGATGATTTAGGTTTAACACCAACAAAGCTTCACACCTTGTCATCACGTAGTAAGGGGTCGTATTATAAAAGAAAAGTTGATAATGTAACTAAGGCTGTGAAAAGAAAAATTTCAAAAGCACTAGATTATGATGTACCAAGTTCTGATGATGAGGAAGAAGATACAAGTATGGTTAAAAAGGCACAGGATTTTGATGTGATGATTTGTCTTTTGAAAGAAAAGATTTTATCTGTTGGGAGGTCTCAAAAAATCCAGATTTTGACTTTGGCTCCAGAATCTTGGAGCAAAGAAAAAGTGATGAAGGAATTCAATGTGAATGAATACATGGTGCGACGAGCAAGAAAGCTGAAACATGAAAAGGGTATTTTGGCAATTCCTGATCCCAAAAAAGGTAAAACGCTTTCTGAAAATACAATTAAACTTGTAACAGACTTTTATCAAAATGATGAAAGTTCAAGAGTGTTACCTGGGGCTAAAGACAAAGTAAGTGTTAAAAAAAATGTTTACATGCAAAAAAGACTTATCCTTTGTAACTTGAGAGGACTCTATTCTTGTTTTAAATGGGAATATCCAGATGTAAAAGTAGGGTTTTCAAAATTTTGTTGTTTGAGACCTAAATGGTGTAGCCTTGCTGGTTCTGCAGGCACACACACTGTATGTGTTTGCTGCATCCAGCAAAATGTAAAACTGTTACTGGATGCTGCCAAAATTGAAGAATCATATAAAGACCTAATTAAGATGCTTGTGTGCAACATAGAAAATTCCAACTGCATGCTGCGCCATTGTGATAACTGTCCTGCAAAAACTGCATTAATCGATTATTTGACTGAAAAATTAAGTGAAGATTATGATTTAGAAGAAATTGTAATAAGCCAATGGGTGAATACCGACAGAGCAGAGATAGTAAAACAATCTATTAGTGTAGAGGACTATATTTCTTTATTGAGCAGATCACTATAAAAGCTAATACCCCATTCATTTGTCGCTAAATCGCAGTCATCAGCTTTTAAGAGACTGAAAGAAAACCCACCACCCAATACAGCAATTGTAGTAATGGATTTTAGTGAAAATTATTCATATGTCATTCAAAATGAAATCCAAAGTTATCATTGGAATAGAGGGGGTTGTACTCTTCATCCAGTAGGCATTTTTTTAAGAAACAAAGAGAATGTTTTGATTTCTAACCATTGTTTTATAAGTGATGATCTTGAGCATGACACACGTTTTGTTAACTGTGTCCAAAGGGAAATTATAAAATGGCTGGCAATAAATCATCCAGAAATAGACACAGTTCATTATTTCACTGATGGCTGTGCTGGTCAATATAAAAATCTAAATAGTTTTAAGAACCTGTCTGAGCATTTGAAAGACTTCAATATGAAAGCTGAACACTCGTTTTTTGCTACAAGTCATGGGAAATCAATATGTGATGGTCTAGGAGGAACGGTAAAAAGAATTTTAAGGAAAGCAAGCCTCCAGCTACCAGATGAAGATCAAATTATGACAGCAAGTGCTGTCTACAACTATTGTGAAAAGAACATTGAAAACATTCACTTTCACTTTATTGACAAAAAAGATGCTGATTCACTACGATTGGAACTAGAAAAACGATTTTCAACAACCCGGACTATTCCTAGTACTAGAAGTTTTCATAATTTCAAACCACTTCAGACAAACAACCTTGAAATTAGAAGGACTACTGACAGTCTTAACCCTGCACTAATCTTTTCTTATCAAACGTCTTCTGATTGGGTTTGTGTTCAACCATCTTCAAATAACTATGTTGGCTGCAAATTATGATGGTAACTGGTATTTTGGACTAGTAAAAACTATCTTCAGTGAAGAAGAAGATGCGGAAATTCTTTTTCTCCACCCTTCAGGACCAGCTGCATCTTTTTATTGGCCTCAAAGAGAAGATTCGTGCATAGTGCCTTTGAAACACATCATCAGTATAGTAGACGCACCTCAATCAAGTGGCACCGGAAGAATGTATTATTTCAAAAAAGATTGTGTGAAAAAAACTGAAAGCGGTTGGATGAAGTGGAAAAAGTATTTCAATCAGCATTAACATGTATTAAAAAGACACAACTCACAATATTGAATGTGTATTTTGAACAATAAATTGTGTTTAACGTAAGTACTCAATCATCTTTTGAATTTTAAAAGATATTCTTCTGTTGTGCACAGTAATTAAACATGTTAAAAAGCCAACTATATTTTTTAATTATCTAATAGCCTATATATTTAAGAGTATTTTAAAACAAATTTGAGCATTCTATCATGTCTGAGACTCTAGATATTGTGGGTTTTGTAAAACAAAACACCCGTTTCTTAAATTTCTAAAAAATTATATTTAAATATTTTTAGTTTTTTTAGGGATTGAAATAGGTTAATAAGAGGATTTTTCGCTGCTTTTAGGTATAACACACAAACTTCCTGCACAATTTCATGATGATATCTTGAATAGTTTTCAAGAAAAATATTTTTAAAGTTGCGAGTGCACGTTAAAGGCGCGATTTCCGAGACTTCGGATAGCGCCAAATTAAAAAAAACTAAAAAATTAATAAAAAAAAAACTATAAATGATAGAGCAAAAACATTTTGCAGGTGTTATCATTATAGTAATAGAATCAATTGTGTCAAGTTTCATAAAAATCTGAGGAGGTGGGTGTCATGACCTGGGTGACTTGACATGGAATGACCCCTTAAGCATTTTGATGGATTTAGATATTATGTTATGTTATTTGTATGTATGCTGAACACGTCCGGGGCCCAGCAGTGGGAAGTGCCGCAGCAATATGAATCAGGTTTTTATTTTGATATGCGTTTTTCACATTAATTAAAATTTCAACGTTTGACAATCTCTTAGAGTAATATACTAATATGATAAAGATATATTGTCTGATGATGGAACAATCATTCTGAAACATGTCATAGAGCTACTAGAAGTCACAAGACGCAACTGAAACAAGGTAATATAAAAATTAAATAACTAAATTATTATTGCTTATTACTAATAACATGTAGATCTATTTTAAATATCGGTATGGAGAACCATACATGACTTCCATATTCTAAGATTTATATTTAAATCTTAATATCGCCTGCCAAGCGCGATATATTTTCTCTTATACATGATTTACATTAAAATGAAAAAATTTTAATTTTATTGCCTGGCAACAAAATTATTTTATTTTTAACAATTACCATTGTTTGAAAAAGTTTAAATAAATTTTCAAGTACTTTACTCTTGTTAAAACGTAAAAGGTTGCTGGTAAACTACCCCTTCCCCTTAACCGATCTTCACCAAAATCGAAAGTCCTTGAGACCTCTACATTTCAGTTACGTATGCAAAATATTATTTGATTCTGTTTGAATTTGCGGCAGTTATCGTTTGCCATAGAAAATACGCTTGATAAAAAAATGTTGCAGGTAAACTACCCCTTCCCCTTAACCGATCTTCACCAAAAACAGTAGGTCTTGAGTACTCTACAAATCAGGGCTGTATGCAAAACATTATTTGATTCTGTTTGAATTTGCGGCTGTTATCGTTTGCCATAGAAAATACCCTTGTTAAAAAAACGTTGCAGGTAAACTACCCCTTTCCCCTTAACCGATCTTCACCAAAAACAATAGGTCTTGAGTACTCTACAAATCAGGGCTGTATGCAAAACATATTTGATTCTGTTTGAATTTGCGGCTGTTATCGTTTGCCATAGAAAATACCCTTGTTAAAAAAACGTTGCAGGTAAACTACCCCTTCCCCTTAACCGATCTTCACCAAAAACAATAGGTCTTGAAAACTCTACAATTCAGGGTTGTATGCGAAACATTATTTGATTCTGCTTGAATTTGCGGCCGTTATCGTTTGCCAAACAAACAAAATTACCCTTGATAAAAAAAAACCGTTGCAGGTAAACTACCCCTTTCCCTCATCCGATCTGCACCAAAAACAATAGGTCGTGAGTACTCTACAAATCAGGGCTGTATGCAAAAAATTATTTGATTCTGTTTGAATTTGCGGCAGTTATCGTTTGCCATAGAATAAAATCTACAGACACACAGACAGACAGACAGACAGACAGACAGACAGACACACAGACACTTTTCGGAAAACGACTTTTTTTCATGTTTTGAGTGTAGTAGAATCAGAATCTGCAATAATCTCGAACACGATTTTTTTTGCCATCACCATACTTCCATTCCATAAGGAATATGGAAGTAAAAGAATAATCAAAATTAATAAAACTACACAATTTTTTATTACTTCCATATTCCTTAAGGAATGGAAGTATGGTGATGGCAAAAAAAATCGTGTTCGAGATTATTGCAGATTCTGATTCTACTACACTCAAAACATGAAAAAAAGTCGTTTTCCGAAAAGTGTCTGTGTGTGTGTCTGTCTGTCTATCTGTAGATTTTTTTTCTATGGCAAACGATAACTGCCGCAAATTCAAACAGAATCAAATAATTTTTTGCATACAGCCCTGATTTGTAGAGGACTCGCGACCTATTGTTTTTGGTGAAGATCGGTTGAGGGAAAGGGGTAGTTTACCTGCAACGGTTTTTTTTTATCAAGGGAAATTTTTTTTTTTGGCAAACGATAACAGCCGCAAATTCAAACAGAATCAAATAATGTTTTGCATACAGCCCTGAATTGTAGAGTTCTCAAGACCTATTGTTTTTGGTGAAGATCGGTTAAGGGAAAGGGGTAGTTTACCTGTAACGTTTTATGTTTTAACAAGGGTATTTCCTATGGCAAACGATAACAGCCACAAATTCAAACAGAATCAAATAATGTTTTGCATACAGCCCTGAATTGTAGAGTTCTCAAGACCTATTGTTTTTGGTGAAGATCGGTTAAGGGAAAGGGGTAGTTTACCTACAACGTTTTTTTAACAAGGGTATTTTCTATGGCAAACGATAACAGCCGCAAATTCAAACAGAATCAAATAATTTTCTGCATACACCCCTGATTTGTAGAGTACTCAAGACCTATTGTTTTTGGTAAAGATCGGTTGAGGGAAAGGGGTAGTTTACCTGCAACGTTTTTTATCAAGCGTATTTTTTATGGCAAACGATAACTGCCGCAAATTCAAACAGAATCAAATAATTTTTTGCATACAGCCCTGATTTGTAGAGTACTCGCGACCTATTGTTTTTGGTGAAGATCGGTTGAGGGGAAGGGGTAGTTTACCTGCAACGGTTTTTTTTTATCGAGGGAAATTTTTTTTTTTAGGCAAACGATAACAGCCGTAAATTCAAACAGAATCAAATGATGTTTCGCATACAGCCCTGAATTGTAGAGTTCTCAAGACCTATTGTTTTTGGTGACGATCGGTTAAGGGAAAGGGGTAGTTTACCTACAACGTTTTTTTAACAAGGGTATTTTCTATGGCAAACGATAACAGCCGCAAATTCTAACAGAATCAAATAATTTTTTGCATACGTCAGTGAATTGTAGAGGACTCAAGGCCTTTAGATTTTGGTAAAGATCGGTTAAGGGGAAGGGGTAGTTTACCTGCAACCTTTTACGTTTTAACAAGAGTAAAGTACTTGAAAATTCATTTAAACTTTTTCAAACAATGGTAATTGTTGAAAATAAAATAATTTTGTTGCCAGGCATTCTGAAAATTTCAGATTTTGTCCCACAAAATCTGAAAAGATTATACGATAGTTTATGAAATGGTTAATAATACGTCAGTGGAAGGTGTAATGAGAAATTAGCAGAAATGGAAACCTGGGGAATGTTAACTGTTCTGTAGATACAATTTTGTCAGAATGTTTGGAAATGATCATCAACATTGAAGAAAAAGTAAGCATATTAAGAAACATATGTAAGTACTTATTATAAAAAAATAATGTTTGTTTTTTGATAAAGTCATTTTGATTATAAAATATAAATATTTACAACAAGAAAAGAATTTTCAGTTTTCAAAATTTAAATATATTTTTATAAAACAATGGGTTCTTCATTGAGGTGGGGACCATGTCACTCACTCCATCTCAAGCCTCCTCTCCCATTTTGCAGAAAAAGAGGACCCTGTCAAGGCTGATACTTTGACGACAGTGACAGGGCTTTCCACCAAATTCAGCAGAGTGACAGGTAGGCCCAACTCTGATTGGCTCCTCAGATTTCCCCAGCGTTAGTAGGTTCTATGAAAATATTTTATTTCAAAAATGATTTTAAATATAAATCTTAGATATGTTTTATAAATCTCATGTTTTATGTTTTAACATGGGTAATTTTTTATATGACGAACCATAACTGCCGTAAATTCAAACAGAATCAAATAATTTTTTACATATGTGCCTGAGCTATAGAGAACTCGATGTCTGTTGATTTTGGTGAAGATCGGTTACGGGGAAAGGGCAGTTTACCTGAAACATTTTTTGTTGTAACATGAGTAAAGTACTTAATTTTGATAAAGTATCTTGATAAGATCTTAATAATCCACTGTAGAAACGTAGATGAAATATCTATAAATGAAGAGGCTAGTTGAACGGGCTGGGGGTAATTTTCTATAAATCAAAATTATAGTTGAAGGGGGAGGGGATAATATTTTTTATATGTGTACTACGTTATTGGCAAGAAAGAAGCATTTTTTTGTTAAAATTCCTTCCCTGGCTGTTTGGCTGAAAATGATTTTAAATATAAATCTTAGAATATGGAAGTCATGTATGGTTCTCCATACCGATATTTTTTTGTAACTGAGCGGGACATTAGTTGAAATTGCAAAACCCCTTTCACCGTATATCCCTAAAGAACTCCATTACATGATGCCACAAGGCGAAAGGTACTACCATCACATTATGGCACTTTCTTAAAGTTTTGTTTCTTTACAGATAGGCATCTTAAAAAAAATACATCAAATTTTCTCACATTACAAAGTTTCTGAATGGATACAAAATATATCTTCAACAATAATTACCTTCAAATTTCTGAGTGTGACATAATTATGCTTAGGAAGTGATGAAATAAGTTCTATAGCTATGTGGGGGGAATTCTGTGAAACAGATAGTGCTGCAGCAAATGCAACAGCTCTCCTCATTGGTTGATGTCCATTCTCAACAATCTCTGCCCACAATTTTTTCATATAACTGAAAGCTTTTTCATTGTTCTGTAACATAATTGTAACAAACAACATAAACGATTATTTCTATATCAAATCTGCTATTTTCTGTCACATGTATTAAAGTGTGTGTGTGTGTGTGTGTGTGTGTGTGTGTGTGTGTGTGTGTGTGTGTGTGTACACATCAGGAAATTATTTTCTTTATAAATACTTATATATCTATATTGTTTTAGCATTATGCATATTTAACTGTGCTTATTTTCAATTGAATTTTATTCACTGCCATATTTATTTTGCTACAAGTAAGGTCTTGTCATGATTTATGTAAGGTTTAATTGTTTTAAGTTTTACCTTCTGGGATTGTTTTGTACACCATGTCTAGAGGGAACGGGAACATCACGAAAAAGAAAGGAACAGTTATAAACAGAGAATATCATGACACTGCTACAGATATCAGAATGTTAACTTCAGACATTAGCAAGTAAAAACAGATTAGATTAATTTGAAAAACAATTAGAAGTATGTGTATAGTGAAATCCACTTACGGAAATCATATATAGGCAAGATTAGAATATTTTTCGCTTGGTTAAGTCTGGCCATTCACAAGAAAAAAGCTGAGCAGGAGCAACATTTTGGTGCACTGGGAAATGAAAGTCCAGATGACATACTTGAAGGTGATCACTCATTCACCAAAAATAGAAAAGCCAAGTGAACTGATGGTGTCCATAGTAACTTCATGTTAAAAAAGTGTGTGCTGTGTCCATGGGACCCATACTATAACTGGCCCTGTGGTGTAGTTAAGCACAAGAAGTAGTTATTAATGTCCACACTCACTTGAAGGAACAGTAAGAGATACAGAGATTAAAGCACACAGTTGTTGCAGCTACAAATAACTTGATTTTTATGTCTGAAACATTTATGAGTGTCAAATTTTCCATAAGAAGATGATTTTCATTGATAATTTTACATATAACACCTGGAGGAAAATCAATGATTTCTATGTGGTTAAAAAATATACCGTCTTTACAAAAAATCTGAATGCCTTACTAATAGAAGAAAATATTTCAAACTGGAGTAATAATCCTGTGACAACTCTTACAAGCATGGATTTTAGCTCACTGAGATGTCAACAGAGGAGAATGTTATAAAATGAAAAACCAGAAATTGTTTTCTGGAGAATTAATTAAAAAAGAAATACTGCATTCAGCATATAAGATAAAATAACAAAAATATAGTATATTCAGATGAAACTTATCTCTATGACACTCAATACCAAACCAATGTATTGGTAATCTGAAATTGAGCTGGGGCTACAAAGTTGAATAGTAAATGATTAATACCAATATAATCATTTATGCTGCAAAAAAGGAAGGTTATAATCAGTATGGCATTAAAAATTTTTGTAAAGATGGTATATTTTTTCACCACATAAAAATCATGGATTTTCTTCCAAGTGATATGATATGTAAAATTATTCCAAAACCTCTATATATAGGAATTTTTAAAAAATCACAAATCAAAAAGCAATCAGATTACCATAACAACATGGGTTTTTATTACTTCTCTAAATTGATGGAAGAGTAATTACTGCCACATATATCAGCAAGTAAAGTTATTATACTTGATAATGCCAGATGTCACAACAAACAATATAATGAATGTTATATAATGAATATTAAGAATGTTATACATTTAAAAGATGATGTTTAGGACTGGCTAATGTTTGTCTTAAAATAGATTTATTACATGATGTGAGAAAACCAGAACATCTTATGTCATTAAAATACGTTCCAGTTGGTAAAAAATATACTGTGGATGACCATAAATTTTTCTGCACTCTGGACATACAGTACTATGTTTACCAACATGCAACCCTTTGTCTCATTGGGCATCAAATGAAGAATAGGTGAGAGACTCTCATTCAACAGAAGAAACAAACAACAGCGTTTGATTTTTTTTTTCAGAATTTCAGCCAAAAGTGCCAAAAGTTGAAAAAATGTTGTAATATGTATTACACAAAAAATTATGGTAGAATACTAGATAAGTAATGCTGTTACTGAAGAACTTAATGACAACTTATTTCACTTAATGCAAAACATCATAATCAGATACAAACTGAAATATATATATGTATTATGTACTAAAAAAATATATCATTTACTCAGCATCACATGATAATGTGATAATGAAGGAAGCAGATTCTAATATTAGCAAAACCTTATTTTGAGTACACATAAAAAAAAGTAATATAAATAAATCACTAATGATTACTTTATGAAGGCAGCCAATTAAATAAACAACATTGTTATGGCAAATAATACTTTTTCTTGTTCTCTCTCAATAATAGTATAGTAGAGTGTAATGTTGTATAGTAGAGTAAAAATAAAATAAAATCATAAACTGCAACAGTTATGGGTTTATAACCCATAAATATACTTGTACTTACATGTAGTCCATTATACTTATACTCTGACATGTATGTGATTCCATGGTGTTTTGTTAATACGTTTTTTGATAATGTATATTAGTGTTCTAATATTCAATTTTTTTTATACCATTGTATGTTTATAGATAAGATGTACTGTAAATATTTTATATACTAGTTTAGTATAATTTTACATAAACCGAACTTCAAAAGGATTTTTTAAAGTTTTTTTGTGACTATAAATTTTTCTGAAAACAGTTTCTAATGTGTGGAATCAAAACGTAAAGTGTAGTTTCTATGGTGGTGGTTGAAGTCTGTTTTTTTTTTTTAACATTTACAATCTCCACACGAAGTGATTTATAATGCCCCTTTCAGTGGGAAATCATGGTTATACATTATTTCCTAATATTAATTAGGGTTAATGACTGTCCAAGTTTTCTTATTCTTTCTTTTTCATTCGAAAGGTGAACATCCAGGGAGGAGAATTTTTGTACACGTCTGGGATTTATCAATCCTTAAAAAAAAACAGTTATTAATCACACATAGTTAGTCAGTACAAGTGATCATTGGGTTTATTACATTGTGATTTTCCATTAGAGGAAATTTATTACATTGTGATAAATTAGAGAAGTGGCAAGATACTTTTTTCTTTAGCATTTAAGTGCTCATTTATTGATGCATTACAAAAATATGTATCATTATTTAAAAAAAAAGACTTGATTGAGAGCCTGAAAATTGGAGATCTCATTAAGAATGGGCACATAAGAAAAGCATTGACTGTTGTTAAAATAAAACAGAAAGAAAAAAGCAACTGTGCATTTCATTCACATTTTCCTATTTTGTAACTAATTGTCTATTTAATTAAAATAGCATTACCAATAAAAAAATAATACAATTTTTGTTATGTGTACTTTATTAACCAAAAAGTCATTTTTAAAACCATTTTAATTTTTTGAAAAATGTAGTTATTTTATTATGAATGGCAGGCTCATGACAAATGAAGTGTCAGTTTTATTTGTTGTTTTCTACGTGCAGGTATTATGTCTGATTGTCTTACGATTTCATTTTCACATGGCAACTGTATATTAATTCGAATGTACATTTCAACACATATGTTGTATGGTTGTACAGTATAACTATGATTTGTAAATTGTGCATGTATTGTTATAGAGAAATTGGTGAAATTATCAATTTGTCGTACTTAAGCTACTGAAAAGGAAGAGAAGGGGTGGTATGGTAAGATTGAGAAAGACAGAGAGTCTGAATGGGAGGAGCACTATGTACCCACCCCGTATGTTTTTAAGTAAAAAATGTTACAGACAAATACACAATTTTATACACAACTTGCCTTATACTAAACTGTGCTTTCCTATAATGAATTACACCCACAATGTAACTCAACCACTAACAAATTTTTATTCTTCTATCTCCATTATCCATTTATTTTAACATTTCTTGTTTCTATGATTATTTTCTTAAATACTGTTGTTTTTTTACAGTAGAAAGTATGATCAATTAGTGTCATAATCTGAATATAATAAGATCATTTTTTGTCAGAAATCAATTCAAGAGAATCAAACCTTGGTTTAAATACCAATCTGTTAATTCTTACTGGCTGTTAATGACTAAATTACATTGATCGATACATGATTTTTATAAACCAACATTACTTGTAAAGTCTGAGTAAGCAAATAATAAAAGTTACGGTGATTTTATTACTTTATTATTTTTGTGTTATTATAACACTCACACTTAAATTTTTATTGGTAGGGTTGTTAATCTGTAACATACAAATTTCTATATACTGCATTTTAGAATAATTCTATTATCATTGATTTTTAATCAATATTGCAGCTAATTTTGAATCTCCTATTATTACTGTTAATATGAAAACATTCTGTTAACACCATAACTATATATATACACCTGGCTCTGAGCGCCTGTGAGGACACAGAAATTTTGTCTGACTGAGCGAACAAGGACACCCCCATATTTATATGTAATATATTATTTTCTTAGCTTTTTTTTTACTGCGCACTATATTTTCAACTATCTTCAATTTATATATACTCATATCAAAGTTATATAAAGTTGCATTAAGCCTAGAACGCTACCTATCCGTCAAAATGACAGGTACTTGAACTCTTACGCCTCCCCCCCACTTATGCTTTTATACTAGAAGTGGGGGAGCTGTGTATGTGCTAACGGGTGTTAGTAGGCTATTCAGCACTAACGAGAGTAGACGCTGCATTTCTTCTGACGTCACTACGAAGGTTACAAAACCAGGTATGCCCGTCAGTTTGTCGGTCAGTAGCTATATACGTAAATATATATCCGACTTTTAGATGGAGAGTAGTGATTACCGCTTACCCGTCAAATTGTCGGCAAGTAGTAGATTTCACTTTTCCTATTGTTTTCTCTATTACATCAGCTGGGGTTATTATATTTCAGTTTTTGAATTATCTTTCCTCTGGCCTATTTGTGAAGTTAGATTTTCTTTTCAGCCAAAATGAACAGAGAGATTGTTCATGAAAAAGATTACTTGAAAGTACTGAGTGAAGAGGAACAAGATGACAATGACTTCACGGAGTCTGAAATTCACGATGACGATTCTGCTGAAAGTGACTGTGAGTTACTCGCACCTTCCAACCTACTTGAAGAAGACTTTATGACAGGAGACACCTTTGCAGAAGCGATTAGGGTTTTACATGCAATAGACCAAGGCACTCTCCATGAAATTCCTGAAATAGTTGTTCATGAACCTAGACCGCTGACCGTTATACACCCTTCCTCTGATATTGAAGCTCCTTGCTTACCATTTACTTTTACCAATGACAGCACACTTGAACCGGGGAGACAGCAGTAAGGGAAAGAAAAGGAAGAAAAGAAGTCAGAAAAACCCAGGTACATCTCAGTATATGATGATGAAGAGAACTACCATGGATTGTGAATTTATAATTTCTTCTGATAAGCCAATCTTATTTGGAAAAAGTGGATATAAATGGAACTACAAGCTGATCTCTTTACAAAATAAAACTGCTGCTAGAAATGTGGTTCACGTGCGACCTGGTCCAACACCAGAAACCAAATACATTTATTGTCCTCTAGAATGTTCTTCTTTATTTTTGTCGGACGATGTAATAGATAAAATTGTGCTCCATTCAAATACTGCCATTAAAAATCAAGAGAAAAAAAAAGACAAAATTGGGGGAGCTTGAAAAATACTTCAAGGGAAGAAATAAAAGCACTTTTTGGTGTTCTTGTTTTATCTGCTGCTTTGAAAGACAATCATCTTCATTCTAGTGCTTTGTTTGACTGTAAAATCTCAGGGAACTCTTACCATGCAACAATGTCCCAGTTCCGGTTTGATTTTCTTTTAGCATGTCTTATATTTGATGACAAGGAGACAAGAAAAGAGCGAGTAAAGATCACAAAGCTAGCACCAATTTTAGAGACATTTGGAACATCTTTGTAGACAATTGTATAAAATACTATAAACCTGGCTCTTATATAACAATAGACGAACAATTGGTAGCATTTAGGGGATGGTGTGGGTTCAAAATGTACATCCCTTCTAAACCTAACAAGTATGGCATTAAGATAACAATGCGTGCGACAGTAGCACCTCTTATATGGTGGATGCAAAGTATACACAGGAAAAGGCTCTGTTCCTGCTGATACCCCAGCTGCTGATTACTACGTTGACAAATTGACTGCAAGCACCCGAGGCACACAGCGCAACGTGACAATGGACAATTGGTTCACGAATATTCCCTTGGTAAACAGACTTTTTTTGAGGAAAGAAACTTACTGTTGTGGGAATCATTAGAAAAAATAAAAGGGAGCTTCCAAAAGAATTTATAGATCTAAAGTTTAGCGGTCGGAAAGAGAAAACTTCTGTGTTCCTTTATGATAAGAATTGTACCATTTTGTTTTACATGCAAAAGAAAAAAGAATTCAAATCACAGTTATTACACAAGGGGTTAAATCCTTAAACGAACTACTCTTGTTATTGACTAAATGGGATAATGTGGATAACCCAAGTAATAATAATAATAATGATCAATAACATAAAAAATTTCAGCCACAACAACAACAACAACAACAGTTTAAAAATAAACCAAGATTTCAAAGATTCAATCAAAGCAAAGTATCGGCAATTACCGAGACAAATGCAAATGAAGAGCAGCCAAAAAAACATGTAAGGTTGCACGACATGGGTCCGTGCTTTATACAATTATAGCATACAATAACAAACGGCAGTATCAGAAATCATATGTTAGCAATACTAGTGATAGTAATATATACATTGCTTCTGGCTTATACCCTGATGTTAGGAATGAGTTAATATATAATAATTGTGTTGATGAATGTGTGGAAAATACTAGAGTTGAAGACAATAATGACATTGTTGTGATAGCAAGAATCAATGGTTGTGTTGGTAATGTTTTGCTTGATAGTGGTGCGCAAGTGTCATTAATTAATGAAAAATTTATTAACAAACATAAGCACCAATTTAAGAAAACACCTATCTTACCTGTAAATAATATTATGGTTACTACGGTGACCGGTGACACACAAATTATTTGTAAACAAGCACTTATATCAATAATTACACAAGGTATAGAACTTGAAGTGACTCTCCTTACAGTTAAAAATCTAGTATATGATGTTATATTAGGCACAGACACTTTAAGAAAAATACACGCCACAATCGATTTCAGTAACAAAAAACTTACATGCACAATTCGAAATAAATTATACACAGTTAAATTGGGATATTTGGACAGTGACTTGAAGCAATCTGATCAGTGTATTAACATACAAAAGCCAGTTTTTAAACTCGCAGATAAGATAATAAGTAGCGGCCAGTTCACTGGCAATAAACTAACAGCTGATCAAGAGACACGGTTAAATAATATCTTAAACAAATATGAATTGGTTTTTAAAAAAAACATACCATTACTAACGTATATGAGCATAGAATAAATGTAGTTGTTGAAAATAAGTTTGTCCGGAAAACCTATCCAATTCCATTACACTACCAAGGACAAGTTGAGGAAGAAATTAATAAAATGTTAACAAATGATATTATTGAATGTGCCGATATTAACTTCTTAATCCTATGGTAGTGGTAAAAAAAAAAAACGATATACGTATTTGTTTAGATATGCGCAATCTCAACAGCATAACGCAAAAGTGCTACGATTGTGCACGAAACGCCGAGAATCTATTTATAAAAAGTCACGGGGTCAGGTACATGTCGAGGCTGGACCTCAAAAGCGGGTTTTGGCAGATTCCATTAGCCGAAGATCGCCACAAATTTACGACATTTCTTTATAAGAACAAATGCTACCAATATAAAGTAGTTGCTTTCGGGTTAGTGACCAGCCTTGCTGCAATGGTTAAATGTCTAGAATTGGCACTAGGACCGGAAGTAGAAGAATTCGTAAGCATGTTTGTGGATGACATACTCGTAATATCTAAATCTTTTGAGGAGCATTTAAATCACCTCGATATTGTCTTCCGTAAGTTAAGAGATGCCAATCTTGTGCTTAACTTGGACAAGGGTGAGTTTGGAAAATCCCAAATAAAATTCCTGGGTCATATTATTTCAGCGGATGGGGTCAGTACTGATCCTGAGAAAATCCAGGCCATCACGGATTTTCCTAACCCCAAGAAAGCAAAAGATATCAGGGCGTTCCTTCGATTGACTGGGTATTTTCATCGTTTCATACCTGAATATTCAAAGACCATAGACCGCTTCTGGAACTACTAAGGAAAAATACCAAATGGCGATGGGAAGAGCGGCATAAGGCAGAATTCAACGCAACCAAGGACTTGTATAGTAAGAACCTGCATATATTCCATCCTGAAAAAGAAGGGACGTATGTACTTAATTGTGACGCGTCGGACTACGCGATCGGCGGAGTGTTATATCAGCAGAATAACCAAGGTGAACACAAGGTAATTGCCCACGTAATTCGTTCACTAAAAGGTGCTGAGAGGAACTATTTTACGTCGGAGAAGGAAATTCTCGTGATAGTATATTGTATCAGCAAATTCAGATATTACATTGTGGGACAACACTTCGAGATTTTATCAGACAATCAGGCGTTGTCTTTCATGCTCAAATGTAAACTCGCAAATGCGCGCATATCTAAATGGATCATGGCGATCCAAGAATATGTCAGTATCAAATATTGCAAAGCCAGTGAAAACAAAATGGCAGATACTTTAAGCAGATATCCTCCAATAATTGAAGAACAATACTCCTCAACAAGGAATGAAGTGGAGATCTAAATTAAAGAAAATCAGCGATGATATAAGAGTGCAGGACAACCCAAAGTATAAAATAGACAATGATGTGTTATACAAAATCATAGACGGGCAGTGGAAGATAATGGTACTGGATGAACTAGTCAAATATTTAACTTGGGCGTGCCATGAGAGTCTGGCGCATGCGGGAGCATATAAATTATTTAACAATGCAAGAAGACTGTGTGTGGTTAAATATGGCTAGAAAAGTTAAATCTATTTTGGGTACCTGCCACATATGCCAAACTGCAAAGTACCCGAATCAACATACGTATGTAGAAATGGTCAATATTATTACTAAAAACAAAAATGAGTTATTATGTATTGATTTTTTAGGTCCACTACCGCGTGCATCAAGAGGTATGAAGAATCTGGTGGTGTGGACGGATGCGTTCACTAAACATGTAAGTCTATATGCAATAGGACGACCCACCACGGCAGCCCACACTCAAAGTCAAAAATTCTCTTAATCTATATTTTACTATTCCTCTACTGGAATCCATACTACTAAAGAAAATGTGCTATTACTGTTCTGGTATGATAGTTTGTTTCTTATCTCAACTTTCATCCTAAACTTTCCACTTATCTTGTCATTTCCATAAGATACATAAGAAAAAGAAAAAAAAAGAAAATTTTCATTTTTAACTAATATTCATTTATTTATTCTTTAATCTGTCCCTTTTTAAGTAGTTCCTGTCAGAAATAATATACTTAACCCAATGTTCTTTCCAGTCGACAAAAATTTGTAGAATGCTCGTTCGTCGGGTCACTCAATGATTTCGCCTTTATCTGTTCTATAGTCACAAAATGTCCTTTCAATTTGTTCTCCATTTTTGAAAACAAGAAAAAGTCACACAAGGTCATATCTGGTGTACTAGTGTTGTTTTTGATAAAAAACAAAAAAAAAGTGTAGTGCAGTGTGACCTGCATATTATCATGGTGCAAAATCCAACCAAGAATTTTTTTTTTTTTTCATGTGAGTGATATTAAACTTCTATGTGATATTCTTTATTGACTGTATGGCTTCTAAAGTTCACATTAGACTATGCCATTGTAATAAAAGAAAACAGTAAGCAAGACCTTGATAATTTGACTGCTGAATTAGGCATGCTTTTTTCTTGATTTGGCTTGTTAGGAAGCTTCCATTGGAAAGATTAAACCATTGTTTTGATACCATAGCCATCACCTGGCACCCATACCACATCATTTTGACATCAATTTTTCATCACCTGTTACGATGCTGTTGACCGATTCTGGGTCATCAGCAACTTCAACCAACATTTGCTCAGTGATGTTTTTATGATGCCGGTCTTGCTAAAAACTTAACAGTCTTGGAACAAATTTAATAATCATGAAATGAATCCAATTGTTTCATGCCCAAAACATTAGTAAAAATTGGTTCACATGGTACATATGAGATACCAACTTCCTCAGCAGTCTCCCTTATTCAGCAATTACCAAGTCCAATACCCTTTTTTTCCACATTTTCATCAGTAGCTGATGTGCTATGACATCTGGTTTTCTTGTACTCTTCCATGTCTTTACAATCCTCTGGAAACATGTACCACTCATGAACACAGCATCCTTGCCAAGTCTTTTACTTGCACACTTCACTGCAATAACTTCATTTTTAATGTATAATTCAATTCAAATTCTGTTTTGTCATACTGAAAATAAAAAAATACCTAAGAAAGCCAAAGTGCATCAACACTTGCTTGTCAAACACAAACTACACATCCAATATGGCCAACATTTTGATAAGTACATCACAGACACTGGTACTCATCTGACAGAAAAAAAGTGTTACTAATTGAAAACAAATAGCATGCAAACTTAAAAAATTCTCCTTATTGTTTTATCACTCCATGTACATATAAGAAATATACAAAACTTCTAACAAGCATACTAATTTTTTTTTATATAGTTCTTGCAACTGTATAGTAATGGTGACAAGAATAATTTAAATAACAACCTCAAATACTGAAACCAGGCTATTGCTAAAAAATAAAAAAGTTTTCTTTCTGCAAAAACACAGTGTGAACACTTATTAACCTATAGAAATTACTGAAAGTTTAAAATGTAAATATATATTGGAATAATGCGCCACATAAAACTAGAAACTCACCAATTTATAGCAAGCAGCCAATGTCAAGACAACAACATTTTTAGGAAATTTTGCACCAATGTGTTGTTTCTCTTTCACAATGTCTGCAACTTGAAGTACTTCTTCATACATCTCATTTTTCAGAAGAAGATCCATTAAAATCTGGTAACTAATCAGTTGATCAAAAAAAATCTTTAACTCTGGATTTGTAAACAGCTAAAAAAAAATATTCAAATCAATTACGTAAAATCAACTAGAAATCTAATTTTTATAAAACATAACAATTTTATTGCTACTGATAATGCACGATCCTTATAATATTAGTTACTATACTCTTTCTGAAACAGAAAACAAGAATAAAATACTAGGTAATTCAAATGTAAACAAACGTGTTTCAAATGCCCTGGTCACAACTTACTTTAAAAGCTTCCTTTGGTTTATTGAGGTGATAATACAAACGCATAACTACTGGCCCAAATATGAAACTACCAAACCTCAAGTCTTTGTTCTGTGAATTGTATCTGAAAAAAAAAACCATCATGAATTTAGGGCTTGATACAGCTTTCAGAACTGCGATTATACCTTGTTCACAGAAAGTGGAGCCCTAAATTTAACACGTTTCAATTTAAGACACAAATTAAATAAATACAACATTAAAATCCTCACTTACTTCTCTATTTTACTGTGTAGTTTCAAATTTGTTGCATTTTTTTACTTACTATTAAGCAAAGTATGTCAAAACTGTTTTTTTTTTGCTCTTCTACTGTAAACATCAACTTATCTAGCTGTTGTGAAAAAGTAAAAAAAAAGTAAATGTATGAAAATGTTTTCTGTCAAAGAGTTGTTTATCACCGTTTTGTACACATTATGTCAAATTTTTATTCTTCCATCTTTAATCTTTTGGAAATTAATTTTTTTACTAAATGTCTGCTATTTCCGTAATGGGTACACTTCAAGAAGTACTCGTTACACTATATTTGACAAAACATTCTGTTAATGTCTATTAATACACTAAATTGTAGAAAGCATGTCTTTCTAATTTATATACATTCATTTTTGAACGGACAGCACAATTTCAATAATGTTCATGTCTGTTGTACAGTCAGTTCCATATAGGAACAAATTTTTCCTCTCGTCAAATGGGTCAGTTGGGAGCCTCAGTTGTATGTAATATCAACAGTTGGGAAACATACTTTACATATTTAATTTTATGTTGTTATTGCGTAACAAATAATTAAACACACAGACAGCATTAGACTCAGTTGTGCAGTTTTATAAGTGCAATGCCTGGTTGATGTTTAAAAATATTGTGCTGAATATTTATACCTAGGACTAAGTACACATTGAGCTCAATTTAAACTCATAGATGTTTAATTTTGTTGTATATATATAGAAGTTAATAAGTAGACTTAATTCTTATACAAAATACGTTACTTAAACATGAGTTAATACTTCATGGACACAAGTTCTTGACAGAAGAATGAAAATAAAAATAGGAACATTACCAGATATCTACATACGGAACGTGCATGCGTGCTTGCATCCACGCACACATACACACAGCTTAGTATTTATTATATACTAATAAATGATAGGAATTATTGGACAACAATAGCAAATGTTTGTGAAAATGTAAGAGTATGTTCAACATATTTACAAAGTATTGCATTTGATTGATTTTGCAAAAAGTAGCATTTTATGCTCCATCATAAAGCACATGGCTTCACAAGAAACATTTAATGTGGATATAACAAAACATAAAATATCGGTATGGAGAACCATACATGACTTCCATATTCTAAGATTTATATTTAAAATCATTTTCGAAATGAAATATTACCATAGAAACTACTTCTGTCTACTTACTGCTTCAGCCTTAACCACAGTACTGTGGTCACTAACGTATACCACTTCACGTTATCGCACTCGATTTTCACTGATGATGGAAGTCGATGGCATTGCCGAAATGTCTGGTTTTGTAGAAAACATTGGACTACGGCCCAATATCCCGGGAAGGAATTTTAACAAAAACTACTTATTTGTTGCCGATAACGTTGTACACATATATATCAGTGGCGAAGTTACATGGAGGCAATTGAGGCAATGCCTTCCCCAAAAAAATTCTGTAGAATAAAAATTATAAATACGTATGAACTACATAACGTAAAGATTATACATTGTTACTGCGACTGTCAAATTTATTAAACCGAAACGTGCTTTATTGAGCGACCGCTAGATGGTGACAGGTGAGATTCGGCATAGTTCGTTTAAAGCGAATGAGGCAACCTGAACTTGCCTCAGCGTTTTTTGTATACATCGTATGTAAGCAATGTAGTGGTGTGATAGGGAAGTGTAGGGAGGGGGGATTGTCCCGCGCTGTACACATAGAGCGTTGAGGCATGCCTCACTTCTGTGGTCCAAAGAGTTAAGTTAAAGCGCCTGTGTTGTTTCTAAGTGTTTATTTTATGCGGTTATTAAAAGTGTCACTGTTATTCCGCTGAACTAACAGATGATCAAGATTGTTATTTGAATTATTTGTAACATTAAACATATATATAGAAACTAATCAAGTTTAAAAATTTGAAGTTCAATCAGTTGTATTATTGTGTATGACTAATACAAGGATTGTTCAATAGAAACACGTATAGAACTGTAAAGCATTTTTTATTCAACGATTTTAAAAGAAGTCTCCAATAACATTAAGACATGAGTTCCACTGTTGCGCTAACCTGTAGATTCCCTGCTAGTAAAATTCTTACGGCTGTTTGTGGAACCATTCGGTTACAGCGAACTCTACCTCAGCGTCCGATTTGAACCACCGTCCTTTTAGTGATTCCTTAAAAAAAATTTAAGATAAGATTTTTGCCTACTCATTCATTAACTACTAGCTTCGCCAGTAAGCAAATTGATGTCCATTTTTTCGGCTTGCACGCGTTATGTTGGTGTGGGTTTCGGCACTTTCCATTTAAAAAGCGTGCAAATGTAAGAAAATAAACATGAGTGAGGCCAGAAATAACGTGAATTGTGTGTGTGTGTCCTACCTGCCTTTTTATTGCTGTATTAAATGAAAAATATTATATTACATTAAAATGAAAAAATTATAATTTTATTGCCTGGCAACAAAATTATTTTATTTTCAACAATTACCATTGTTTGAAAAAGTTTAAATAAATTTTCAAGTACTTTACTCTTGTTAAAACGTAAAAGGTTGCAGGTAAACTACCCCTTCCCCTTAACCGATCTTCACCAAAATCTAAAGGCCTAGAGTCCTCTACAATTCACTGACGTATGCAAAAAATTATTTGATTCTGTTTGAATTTGCGGCAGTTATCGTTTGCCATAGAAAATGCGCTTGATAAAAAACGTTGCAGGTAAACTACCCCTTCCCCTCAACCGATCTTCACCAAAAACAATAGGTGTTGAGTACTCTACAAATCAGGGCTGTATGAAGAAAATTATTTGATTCTGTTTGAATTTGCGGCTGTTATCGTTTGCCATAGAAAATACCCTTGTTAAAAAAACGTTGTAGGTAAACTACCCCTTTCCCTTAACCGATCTTCACCAAAAACAATAGGTCTTGAGAACTCTACAATTTAGGGCTGTATGCAAATAATCTTTTGATTCTGTTTGAATTTGTGGCTGTTATCGTTTGCCATAGGAAATACCCTTGTTAAAACATAAAACGTTACAGGTAAACTACCCCTTTCCCTCAACCGATCTTCACCAAAAACAATAGGTCGTGAGTACTCTACAAATCAGGGCTGTATGCAAAAAATTATTTGATTCTGTTTGAATCTGCGGCAGTTATCGTTTGCCATAGAAAAAAAATCTACAGACACACAGACAGACACACACACACACACAGACACTTTTCGGAAAACGACTTTTTTTCATGTTTTGAGTGTAGTACAATCAGAATCTGCAATAATCTCGAACACGATTTTTTTTGCCATCACCATACTTCCATTCCTTAAGGAATATGTAAGTAAAATCAGTATTCACTAATTACATTTATGGATAAAAAAAGGTACAAATGTGATAAATGATCACGATGTTTAGAAATGCTACCAGTTGATGATAATGTTTAACTATTTATATTATAAACAACAAAATGACAATGTTTTGACTACTTTGTACTTCCATGGTAGCCAAAATAATGGCTTTAAACATCATTTAAAACTTCTCAGTGACGTATTTCACACTTTTTTCTGTGTAATACAATTTTAATTGCAGTTTGACAAGAGTCAGGATTCATGTCAGTTACACCTTGCATGTTCTTGTGAATTTTTGTACATGTCATGATTCCTTGAGTGTGTATATAGTGTGCTGAGACAATAATTTTGTGCAACCTTTAATACTTGTTTAATAATGTTTTAAAATAATTTATTCAAGTTTAAAAATGTGTTGAGTAAAAAGAGTACAAGTAGTCAAGATAGGTGTACCACGTGTATCTTCTGAGAAGACATGTTATCTTAAAGGCTTCGCAACTGAGAATCATGGAGAAAAAATATAACACTTGGGGGAAGAACCAAGTGAACACTTGTAAATACTTCGAAATTGAGAATGAAAAAATTAAAACAGCTGTCAAGCTTCTTCAATCTTACATTAAAGTAGAAGAGCACAGACTGCAAACTTTACAAGCAGTAAAATGAGTTTTTAATGCTCGGTTCATTCAGAGTAGCTCTACAAAACTGGCGCTTTTGTCAGAAAGTAGAAAAAACCATCACTTTTTTGTATCTCACTGTATTATAAAATAACAACAACAAATATGAGACTAATAGGTTGTATAGGGAAATAAATGAGGACAATGGTACAAAATTAATTTTCATCTCAGATACTGAAATAGTTCTAAAAATTCTAAAGTCAGAGCTCTCCTATGGTTGAATAGAGTGTAATCATACAAATAAAGGTGACTTTCTTTTTTAACTGGATGTTGTACAACAATATTCATAATGTTCAAGACTTCAATATATTCTTTTAATGGGTTCGTAAGGGTTTCTATTACAGGCACTCTACAGCCTCTACTGGTGAACTGTTTTTTTGTATGTTAACTTCAGCAAATGTGTGGCCAACCATATATTTGTGCATCCAGTAGTAGAAATGACAGCCTTTCTTGGTTGCTGAGCTGCACAGACCCAGTGAATGAATAACCACCACTTAACTTGTCTAGAGAGGAGTGAGGGGAGATAACATGATAACAGTCCACTGTCTCACTTTACTCGCTAATTCTATCTCTGTCACACACATGCTTCTATTGTTTTCACCAGCCTTGTTGCAGCCAAAGTTCACACTATGAAACACTGGACAAGACTGCATGACCATGTGTCAAATGACTGAAAAAGTTGTTAGCCTCAAAATGACGTGTTTGTCCACTGTGGATCTTGAGCTCAGTGTTCAATTTCTATTGTCAGGTTTCTACCATTCTGAAATATTCATTCCTGAGGTCTAAGTGCCCATTTTATGAAAATCTCTAACTTCATTTGCTGCAAATTTTACAGGAGACGTACTCACTATGGTGAAGTTTTAGAATATTTGTACACATAACACTATCAGTGTCTGCAAAGGTGGGAGAAAAATATGCCAGTTTCCTGATACCATATGTTTTATATATATTCAAATACATATGTCATATTTATATTGTTTCATGATTTTTGTTAATTTTTGACATCTATTAACATGTTCTATAATAACTGAAAATGTGTCAAATTAATCAGCCCGTGTTGGTCATTATGACTGATGAATAACATTGTGGCAACCAAAAACTATCTGGCGCAGGAGACAGAATGACAAAAACACGCCAGAAAAGAACGTATTAATGTAATCATATGTTTCCACACTTCCTTCTTGACTGCAATGAAATAAATAGCAGATAATGGATTCTTTTCCTTTTAATTTTTTAAATTTCTATTCTCTCTGTTCTGGTATCAGTCACATAGGAACTATAACTACAATAAAATAACTTTAGATCTGTCATGTGACTTTGTAGTTTGTGTAAATTAAAATGACATGTTTCAGAACATATGCTCCATCTACAGCTTTCTAATCACTTTTGTTGAGGTCGTATAATGTTAACATTATAAGTTACACAACACAAATCTGTCACAATCTCACATATGTGCACCCTAGCAAAGTTGAATGGCCACTAAATTGGTACCTGAATGTTTATGCTTGAGCAGGTTCGATGTGGTATCATACAACAGTTTTGACTTAAACTTTAACTGATTGTGTAATATGAAATCTCCACTATAATGTTACTGTACACTTTGTATATTTCACATTCATCAAAGTGTTCATATAATGACATTTGTTGCAATCACTGAGACTAACAAAAATATGCTGAAATGTTTCATGTACAATAGTGTTGTATATCATCTTTTTGATTGGAATGGTGTCATTCATTGTGAGTATATCCCATGTGGAAAAACTAATAAGAAACTTACTTTGAAGTAATGCAGCATTTGAAGGAGGCAGTGAGAAAGATGCCTGAAGCTTGAGCAAAACAAACTGCTTGTGCCATACGGTACTCATTATTTAAAAACGTTTGCCACCCTGAGAGGAAACTTTTCTAAAACTGTACAAGAAATTAAATTCACTATATAACCTGAAGGCTGTTTCACAAAACAAATACCAGAACACATTCCTTAAGTGGAGAATAAAATGTATTAACAGTAGATGAAACTCCTGAGAGGTGATACATCTGGACTTCTATAATTTATCGGCTCAATAAATCTGAAAGCTTTAATGTGTCCATAACATGTGTAATGAGTAAATAAAATAATTCTGAAAAAATATGGTTTCTTTTTGAACATATATTATATTTGTGACTAAAACAAATGCACACACCTCCTTCCTAATCTTTTTTAAATTATAACTCTTTAAACTTATAGTCATTTTTTAAACTTCAAGAGACAGTGACCCTTTACAGTATGTATCAGGCAAAATATGTCAAATATGTTGATAGAAAACTGTCTAGAAAATAAAGAGTACATAAAATACCATAACTAGACTCAAGCCATTGAATAAGCAACTCTGACGTTTGATGTAGGCCTACGTGGTGGGAGTAAAAGCATGTATAAGAATCTTCACCAATCACATTACAGGAATTCGTTCATGTGACCATAGTTACAGCTGCACGGTAGTATGTTGCCATGTTCTTACCCAGATAAACATACATCAGTTTTGCACCATAATGCTTGGTAAATGTAAAGCTTCCTATGTACTACTGGCAATATTGCAGTGAAATGTCAGATTTGCTTATTGAACAGCTCGAGTATAATACTAAAGTCTGTAAAATGAACTGTGGCAGTTGGAACAGGTCAGACCGACTTTCACCCTCACTAACACACACGCAGCGGATTATACCTGGCCCTTGGTGGCCGCCGTGACTCACATACTGGACATTTCTAAGCGCAAGAGCATTTTTTTACTGAGCTAAAAAATTGCAAAACTGCAACAGTTTTTTAACTCTATGCGAAATTCTAAGAAAATATTGGTATGGAGAACCATACACGACTTCCATGTTCTAAGATTTATATTTAAAATCATTTTCGAAATGAAATATTTCCATAGAAACTACTTCTTTCTACTTACTGCTTCAGCCTTAACCACAGTACTGTGGTCACTAACGTATACCACCTCACGTTATCGCACTCGATTTTCACTGATGATGGAAGTCGATGGCACTGCCGAAACGTCTGGTTTTGCAGAAAACTTTGGTCTACGGCCAAACAGGATGGGAAGGAATTTTAACAACAAACTACTTCTTTGTTGCCGATAACGTAGTACATACATAAAAAATTATCCCCTCCCCCTTCAACTGTAATTTTCATTTATAGAAAATTACCCCCACCCCGTTCAACTAGCCTCTTCATTTATAGATATTTCATCTACGTTTCTACAGTGGATTATTAAGATCTTCTTATCAGGATACTTTATTTATCAAAATTAAGTACTTTACTCTTGTTACAACAAAAAATGTTTCAGGTAAACTACCCTTTCCCCCTAACCGATCTTCACCAAAATCAATAGGCCTCGAGTCCTCTACAACTCAGGCACGTATGTAAAAAATTATTTGATTCTGTTTGAATTTACGGCAGTTATCGTTCGTCATGAAAAAATTTCTCTTGTTACAACATAAAATGTTGCAGGTAAGCTAACCCTTTCCCTTAACCGATCTTCACCAAAATCAACAGGCCGTGAGTTCTCTACAATGTAGGGAAGTATGCAAAACATTATTTGATTATGTTTGAATTTACGTCAGTTATCGTTCGTCATAGAAAAAATTACCCTTGTTATCACATAAAACGCTGCTGGTAAACTACACCTTTCTCTTAATTGATCTTCACCAAAATCAATATGTCTTAAGTCCTCTACAATGTAGGGATCCATGCAAACCATTATTTGATTCTGTTTGAATGTGCGGCAGTTATCGTTCGTCATAGAAACAATTACTCTTGTTAAAACATTAAAAGTGGCAGGTAAACTACCCCTTTCCCTTAACCGATCTTCACCAAAATCAATAGGCCTTGAGTCCTCTACAACTCATGCATATATGTACAAAATTATTTGATTCTGTTTGAATTTACGGCAGTTATCGTTCTTCATGAAAAACGTTCTCTTGTTACAACATAAAATGTGGCAGGTAATCTACCCCTTTCCCTTAACCGATCTTCACCAAAAACAATAGGTCCTGAGAATACTACAATTCAGAGATGCGTGCAAAAAATTATTTGATTCTGTTTGAATTTGCAGCTGTTATCGTTTGCCATAGAAAAAAAAATCTACAGACACACACAGACACTTTTCGAAAAATGACTTTTTTTCATGTTTTGAGGGTAGTACAATCAGAATCTGCAATAATATCGACCACGATTTTTTTTGCCATCACCATACTTCCATTTCCTTATGGAACATGGAAGTAAAATGATACCAAACAACAACTATACTCCAGGCCACCTTTTGAGCAGACTAAAGCGGAAGTGAGGGAGTAGGCCAGGGCAAGGTGTGAGTGAAAAGGGCAGCCCCTACGGTGTTGTCAGATGGTAGGAGAGGGGCAGAGGGCACACGCCTGTCAGCACGAGTTATGGCAATGCTGTCGCCAAGGCGTAGCTGCCGCACTTACTTACTTATGGTGAGCACATTGACAGCTGTGCTGTATTGTAGTGCTAGAGCACAACTTTGAATCGCGCGCCGGTTCATTTGGCAACCAAGGCGAGTGTGACGAGGCGACGACATCACTTCCGCTTTAGTCTGTTCAAAAGGTGGCCCGGAGTATATCAACAAGCAATCACTGTCCTTTACAGTCATAATGAGGTCATTATCCTGTTATGAATCACATATTGTCTGTTTACAAACAGATAACATTAGTCATGGTTCAAAATGGAGTGCAGATAGCCATTTCCTCTATAACAAATAATGGAAATGAAAGGACATTACTCAAATAGTGTGACGATATATAATGCGACACTACTATACTCAATAGATTAGTCTAAGTCAAGAGTCTCCAAACTTTTTCACTTGAGTGCCGAATTGAAAAATCTTGGAAGTCAGGTGGGCCAACAACATATACGAGGGTTATTCGGAAAGTAAGGTACGAATCGCCGTAGCTAATAGAATGACCCGCGAACATTGAAACGCGAATGCGCACCGACTCCCGGCATGCCTTGCGTGTCAAACGACGCCATTTGCATTGGTATTGTTGCAGTGTGCTGTTTACAGTGTCAGTTCAAAATGTTTAAAACAATTGATCAGCCCGCCGACTGTGAAATACGTTCAGTGATTCGGTTTTTGACAGCAAGGAACGTTTCACCAGCGGAAATTCATCGACAGATAAGTGAAGTGTACGGCCCCAATGCGATGAGTGACAGCAAAGTGCGTAAGTGGGTGAGAGCTTTCAAGGACGGACGGGAAAATGTCCATCATGAACCGCGATCAGGCCGACCATCAGTGATCACAGAAGTTTTGGTCAATGCCGTGGACAAAAAATTCGTGATGACCGGCGATTCACAATTTCAACTTTAGCATTGGAATTTCCGAATGTGGGTAGTACAACTTTGCACAAAATTGTCTCTGAAAATTTGCAATTTCGCAAATTGTGCTCACGTTGGGTTCCCAGGCTGCTTACTGAGGAACACCAAATGAAAAGAATGGCTTGTGCTCTTGATTTTTTGGACCGATATCATAAAGAAGGTGATCAACTTTTAGAGAACATTGTCACAGGGGACGGCACATTGTCAATGGAATGGAGTCACACGACATCACCAGTCAAAGTCAAGGCCAAGCAGACAATCTCAACACGCAAGGTTATGGCAACCGTGTTTTGGGATAGACATAGAGTCTTGTTAGTCGAGTTTATGCAGCAAGGGACAACAATGAATGCAGCCGCTTACTGCGCTACCCTGACTAAACTTCGACGTGCAATACAGAATAAGCGACGTGGCCTTCTGACGTCTGGAGTTTTGTTGCTGCATGACTATGCCAGACCCCATTCTGCCATTCAAACCCAAAATCTGATCAGATCTTTTGGATGGGAACAGATTGACCACCCACCGTACAGCCCAGACTTGGCGCCGAGCGATTTTCACTTGTTCCGCTACCTAAAGGAGTTTCTCGGCGCCAAGCGCTTCGCCACAGATGACGAGGTGAAAGAAGCAGTTAAAGGCTGGTTATCCTCACAGGCGGCAGACTTCTATGACTTCGGCATACAAAAGCTTGTAGAACGTTATGACAAATGTTTAAACAAAAATTGAAACTACGTAGAAAAATAGAGAAAGATGTAAGGAATTAGATAAAAAAAGTTTTTTGAAAAAATCTGTGATGGTTTATTTTTTATAAGAAATCGGACCTTACTTTCCGAATAACCCTCGTATATAATAAACTTATTTTAAGCTTACTAAATAATCAAGTCAATAAAATATATATTTAAATAAAAATTAAGCAGAATTATCCAAAGAAAACAAATTCATTTATTCAGAATAATGTAAATAAAAGTAAGGAAAAAATAACATTCAAAGATATTTCTTATGTATTATTTTTTGCCTTTATTATGTACGTATGGGATGTGTGGAGTTGCTTCTGACATATAATGTCTGTCCATTTTGGGTCAAATTTTGATGCTCCTATCACTAAAATGGATTTCAAGTGTTCATCTGACAAGTTAGCCCTGTGCTTTGATTTTACAAAGTTCATTTTTGAAAACGTCTGTTCGCAGATATAGGTTGATCCAAACATTAAAAGCATTACTCTTGCCGAGAGCACGGGGGGAATACGAATCTTCACTTTGGGTTGATGTGAGTGAATAGCGTGATTCATTCAAGGCAGCCAGACGAACAAGCACATTAACCACGTAAATGTTTTAAACTTGTCCAAAATATTATAACATTTTACTGAACTTATTTCTTATTTAGTTATTTAGCAAAATGTTATAATATTAAAGTATTTTGACTACCTGTTTTAAAACTGCATGCAGCATCGGCCGGGTTGCCGTGGGCCGGACTATAACCCTTCACGGGCCGGATTCGGCCCACGGGCCATAGTGTGGAGACCCCGGGTCTAAGTGAAAGCTGAGTCAAGAGCGGTTATTTCGTTCGTGGTCATGGTGCTATCTCTATAAATTAGTTGTTATTTTTATATGAAGTTCAAGGTACAGTTTCGTAGTGTTACTTTTCCAGTCTTTGTACAGGATTACTTACTATAATGCGTTCGGCCTTAAAGCGTCAAGTGTTACATACTCAAGCAAGAACAATGGTAGCTTCTGTGATCGAATATTTTTCTAAAGAAAAAGAAAACAATGGACCTTTGATTGATGTAAAGAAAATCTTACAAAGAGTGGCTGATGCATGTGGGATTTCACTTAGTGGAGCTCAAAGAATAAATGCTGAAGTGTGCAAAGTACGGAGCGCCAGTCAAGACGGTGAAAAAAAATTGAATTAATGGATGAAGTACTACTGTTTAATTAGTGATTAAAACATTTAAATTTCGCCCCTGTTAAGGGCGTCAACTGAAGTAGTACACGTTAATTAAATGTTTAAATATTGAAATTTGTATTACCTACCTTTATTGGTAATTGACCAAGGTGTCGTCTGGTGTACTTAGCAGAGAAAAACAGGTAAATGCAATTAACAATTACGTATTTATAAGTTCAAATAAAATATTACTTTATTCTCTTTAGCATGACATTTTCTTTTGTTTTTTTGACTCTACTGTTATAACCCCATTCTTGTTATCGAATTACATGATACATAGTGACGACCTCTGCGCCACGCAACTACTACTAATACAAACAATATATATTTTACTTCTTATAAAATCTTAATTATTAAATCTATAATGTCTAGTTTAATTAAAACTAAATTATTATGATAGATCTAGACTGTATTCTATAATTTAAGACGAACCAATTCTTTGTTATCGCACACACCCACACATGCCAATTACCCCATTTTTTAGATTTTGTTAAACAATGAATTTAGTTTGGAAAGTTATTTCCTTTAGTGATTATATTATAGTGGTTAGTAATACTGTGTACTCATCCTAGTCTGGATTCCACGGGTTATGCAACGTCTCACGCACTGTTCCGCTGCAGTTTGTTCATTTTAACCTTCCGCCACTCATTACGATTCGTTCTTGTTCACACCGAATTACACATTTAGTCTTTTGTTTAGTGTCCACCCATTTTAATTATAATTTGATTCAAATTACTTTAGTGACTTTCGCACACCTGACCGGCCGGCCTTATTACTTGGTGTGAAGTGACGCTCGCTACAAAAGCTGGCGAGCATTTCCGTTTTCACCGCCTACATGATGTTGGCGGAAATACAATGACGTTCAGACAGTTCATTGGTTCTTTTCGATCATCGACGCTGTTCTGTGGTGATACCACAGGCTGTGGCTCACCATTTCCTTCGTCTCCATAGCACATGGCAAGAAATCTTTTGGCTTAGCCATTTTTTGTTACGGCGTCCTTTTCGCTTGTGCGACGCAGGTGAGGTGCTCGTGCGGGTGGACTCACATTCCACACGTGACAATTCTCGGATTTTTTTGTACCGCACACACCGTTCCAGACTAACGTATGATTAAAAAGCTCTGCTGTAGTTCTTTGTGCAAGTCGGCATGGGAATTTGCGATGTCACTTTTGAATATAGAAATTAATAAAAGGAACCCCCCCTTTCTGTCCTATTACATGGACGAACGGACAGATCATGACAATAACGATCGAGAAACCCATGAAGAGTGTTGTTCTTCATGCGCCAAAGAACAGGAAAAAGAGGAAATGTCATGTAACTGGACTGGATGATTTTAACCAATCTACATTTGTCACCACATTTATGAAATGTACAGAAGGAAAGAAGTCTCAACTCTCCGAAAACTGTTACCTTCTCTTCAGGACGCAGGTTTATTCAGTAGCTCATTTCCGTCGCTAGCGAAGGTACTGAAGGAAATTGGCTTTCGATATGCGAGGGGTTACCCAAAAATAACAGGAATTTTTTTTTAAAGCTATGTATTTAATTTTTTGTATAAAACAACCTTATCGCCTTCAAAGTACTCTCCATTACACTTAATACATTTGTCCAATCTGCGATCCCATTCCTGGAAACATTTTTCAAACTCGTCTGTTGTGATGGCCGACAGCTCCTGCCTCGTTTTTTTCTTTACCGCTTCCACGTCGTCAAAACGTTGTCCTTTCATGTCCCTCTTCATTCGCGGAAACAAGAAGAAATCGCACGGAGCGAGGTCAGGTGAGTAAGGGGCGTGGGGCAAGGGAGTCATGTTGATTTTTGCTAAAAACTGGTGCACTGAAATGGCTGCGTGAGCAGGTGCATTGCAAATTTTGCAGTGACCCTTTTCATCCCCAAATTTTCTGACAAAATTCGCTGAACCGAGCTCCAAGTTATTCCAGATAACTTACTAATCTCTTCAAAGGTCCGTCGTCGGTCTTCAAGCACGATTGCATGAACTTTTCAACATTTTCGTCAATTCTGGAAGCTGATGGACGTCCAGAACGAGGTTTGTCATCAATTGACATTTCACCTTCTTTGAAACGAGAAAACCATTGGTACACTTGAGTTTTTCCCATAGCACTATCCTTGTAAGCTGTTTTCAACATCACAACAGTTTCTGCAGCGTTTTTCCCAAGCAGGAAGCAAAATTTCACGGCAGGGCGCTGTTCACTTAAATCCGCTATGACAAAAAAAGAGGAGCAAGCGAAACTACTTTTACAAAATGAATTACTGTGACCGGACACAACTTTCCCAGGCGACAACAATGACGGCACTGAACTCGGAACGAGTTGCGCTACGCTCGCCTAGCGGGAGAAATGCGTACTACATAAGCTCCGCCAATCGCAGCGCTATTCCGGTTATTTTTGGGTACCCCCTCGTAAAAAATGCAACAACAGAAAAGTATTAATGGAGAAACCATCTGTTGCCCTGTCAAGATGCTGATTCCTTCAGAAGATGCAAAACATATATATGAGTAAGACAGTATTTTTAGACAAAACATGGATAAATGAAAATATTAGTAAAGACAAAGGTTGGACAGATGACTCGGTTAAAGGTACTCTGGCAACTCCATTAGGAAAGGGGAAACGACTGATAATTTGACACGCAGGAAGCCAGTTTGGATGGATAAAGGCACCACCTTTAGTGTTTCAATCAAAGGAGACCGGAGACTACCACGAAGATATGAATGCGGAAGTTTTTGAAAAATGGTTCATTGACACCCTGCTCCCAGCTAATCCACCTGGCTCAAAGATTATTATGGTCAACGCCCCATACCACTCTAGAGTGAAGAACAAAAAGGACAAAGCAACGACATTGTCTTCAACTAAGGCTTATATGAAAAACTGGCTGCAAGCACGAAATATACCCTTTCTTGACGATTATCATAAGCCTGAGCTTTATGAGCTCATACGTCTCCACAAAGCACAGCAGCCAACATATGGAATTGATGCCAAAGCACCAGAACTTGGATTTAAAGTGATTCGCCTTCCACCATACCACTGCCAGTAATATTCGATATAAATGGTATGGGCTTACCTCAAAGGATATGTGAAGGAAAGAAACGATACTTGTAAGCCGAAAAATATAGAAAATCTGTTCATGGAAGCTATTGCCATGTTCAGTGCCGATATGTGGAGTAAATATGTCAAGCACGTGGGAAAGCTGATTGACGACGACTGGAGGAGTGAGCGTCTTGATGACAATAGTGTTCAAGAGTTCATCATTAACTTGGCACCAGGTGACTCAGAGAGTGAGTGCAAGAGTGATACTAATGAAGAATACGACTTCGCAATCGCTCTTCTGCAGTAAAAGTAGTAAGTGAAAGCTCATGTATCTGGTGTAATAATATTAATAATTATGTACAATTAATTTAAAATGTTAAATGTTTAACTTTGCATGTTTGTGGTTACATTTTCTTACGTAATTGTATGCTTAATGAGTTATGCTTATTCTTGTTTATTATACAAATATTAATATCACCAATTATAATTGTAGGGTAGTCGCATTCTGTAATATATTCTCAAAATCATTTTAAAAATTATTATAGGTTTGTTTGCATTGACAATAAATGTCATACAAGGAAAGTTTAAAGCTATTATTACTAAGATTAGGACTATTGGTAACATGAATAATTTCAGCTGTAGGAAGTAGGATTTATTGTTACTTATGTAGACCTATAATAGCAAGTATGTCTAATTTGTGTACATATTTAGTTATTTATATTTTACTGATGATTACCATCTATATTATTGTATGAATACGAAAGAATACAATTTGAATTTGAGTGTAACAATATTTCATTTTTTTATTTTCCACATCAACAGTCGCTTGATCAGATTTTTATAGTGTTGAAAACAGAGATTTGTCGCAATTATATAATGTTTAGACGCATTTTTCTTAAAATTTCATGGAGGTTACAAAAATGGTAATTTCGTTTGGCATTAAAATCAAATTTAAAAAGTTGTAATTATGTAGTGGACGGCACACTTTGTGAATCATACCTGAGGCGCGCAGGGGGACTGTGAGTGTGCGTGCGTCAGTGAGGGCACCTCAGGCAGTCTGGTCGGTCACAACCACCACCGTTCATTTTACAGACTGTAAATGGTAAAAACACAGTACACAGAAAAATTTAACCGAATCCCAATATCAGATTTTATGAAACACAATTAACATAATCAGTTTTACAAAAATTACAAACTGGCCTATAATTTGGAAAACTGTTTTACTTAGTTTTATTATATTTTACTTATCCAGTAATTCTTTCGTTATGCAACAGTGGTACACTACTAACACCAACTGCTCTATGAATCGCTTACTGAGCTGCTGAAGAAAGAGAATTCAACAATTTACTTTCTTTTTACCAATTGTATCACACAATGTGGTATGTTACTTAATCCAAACCGCCTACAAAATTTGTTAAGTGCATTGTTTACACACTGTCAGGTTATCACGATCAAGATCCATTTAATTGTTCCATGACCAACTGATTGTAGTGATATCCTAAGCAGCACATACAATATCCAGTATTTGTGCAGCCTGTAAATATCTTGACTAAATGAGACATAAATCTGTTCTTATTTTTATTAAAACGTTTTTCTCCACTCACTGTGGTGTCTGTCTGTCCGGGTGGAATCTTGCGATTGATTTTTAACTACCTTCCAGACTAGCTAGAGCTTTGAAATTTGGCACACTTATGTATCTCCGATGACAATACAATAATCCATTGAAAAAATTGTGAAAATTTAAAATTTTGCACACTTATGTATCTCAGATGACAACAATACAATAATCCATTGATGAAAATGTAAAATCAATTTTAATAAAAAAAATCAAGAAAATTGTCAATTTTGCAAAATTATGAAAATTTGAAATTGTGCACACTTTGGCATTTTGAAACCACTTTCAACTACCCAACAAAGTATCAATCTACTCACTGAAAACACAATTCAAAATGTAATATAAAACTTCACACATCAAAACAATAACAGTAAACAATATTTCTGCAGTAGTACACGTTTTTCAGCTGTTTAACAAGTGTACCAACATTGGAAAGAAACATTATAGAGGTATAAATAAGCGTGAATGTATAAAAGACACTATTTACATTTTGCGTTACTATGGAAACAAAAATCAACGCTATATTGAGTCAAACAAAAAAATATTAAAAATACATATAGTTATCCGATTTTCATGATTTTTATACCATTTTATTCAGAAAAGTGTACAGAAAAATAAAAAATAAAAACGCAATTTGCTAGCATATAAAAACAAAAGTGTATGCTAGTGTTTGTTAAGTGAAACAAAAGTGTATGCTAGTGTAATATTAACGTATTCTGAAAGATGCCTAACTCGCGTGTTTGTGCACTTGTGTGGTTACAAAGGACATTTGTGCTTCAAGTACTTCTTTGTAAGAGCCGCTTCTTTGTAATGATGAAGGAGACGGCGACTCAAAAGAAGCGACAACACTATCGGCTCAAGCGTTCGCAAGAAACGGCTGAAGTTAAATTAAAGCGACTTGTAAATCGTAAAAAACGCATGTCACAAGCTCGTGCTATTGAAACCGACGACCAACACGCTTATCGTCTTGCTAAAGATCGAGAACGCAAATCGCTAGCTCGTGCTATTGAAACTAAAGACCAACGCGCTTATCGTCTTGCTAAAGATCGAGAATACACTTCTCAAGCTCGTGCGATGGAAAATGACGATCAACGCGCTACTCGACGCGAAAGAGATAGAGTATACACCTCTCAAGCACGACTCTATGAGACAGAAGAAAAGCATAAGGATATACAGCAATGTCGCCGCGATGCTCGTGCTCAGCATGCTGCTGATGCGCAAGAGTTCCATAAGGAAATCAACAACTTCTGCGATAGGACATGTGATATCTGCACAAAGCAGTGTTACGCTAATCAAGTGGTAAAATATCATACGATTGCTGCCAAATCATATCTACCTCCGGAACTCACGAACAAAAATGTATTGGAAGTTTGCCATCGATGTCATTGCCATTTGAAAAACAATCGCAAGACTAAACATCCATCAAAGGCGTACTGGAATAATATGGAGCCCGGTGACATTCCAAGTGAAATTAAAGTTCTCACTCAGTTTGAGCAAAAACTCTTGTCTCGCATGATACCTTACGTTAAAATAGTCAAATTCGACGGCAGATATGGCCAATACGGATTCAAAGGCCAGGCCACGCTGTTCGCACTTGACATTTTCGAGGTAAGCGAGAAGCTGCCTTCTATGTTGCCTCGCGACAGTGATAATGCGGGAATGGTTGTAGTCACAGAGACTCTCGAAAATTTAAATATCTCTCGTGAATACACAATTTCACGCGAACGGGTGTATGATGCGCTTAGCAAACAATCCGCTTTATAAGGACGTGACAATCAACGAATTTGCAAGACTCGACCGACAAGACATGATTCACGTTGTTCCAGCTGAGCCACAACAGAAGCAACCTTATTGCAATGAGGCTCATAGCAACGATAATTTTGCCAATGACGATCAGTTGCAAAGTGCATATATGCCAATTTGTGACGCTTCAAGGATTGTTCGCGATTCCTGGCATCAGGGTCGGAGTTACATTTTCAATTCCAGTTACGCTGGTTCGCAGTGCTTTGCTATGGTCACAGCAAATATTATTAGAGCCACCATTCTTCCTCCTGGTCGTTGGACCACTAATACCTTGAACCAGAATATGATTGAAGCGGATGGTTTTTGTGCGCTAATTCACTTTGAGACTGAAACAAGAGGTGGGGAGTCGTTTCCAATACCTCCTGATGGCTACCTGCAACTACGCAATCTGGACGTAGTCAAGAACGATATTCTAATGTTTGACAATTCGTTCGAGCTCGTTTATGATGACAACTGGCTATGCCAGGGCAGCTTGATAGATCGCATGAATGATGGAATCATCGGCCAAACTTTGCAAAATGCTATTAGTCATTTGTTTGCAGAACATCAAGCTGGCATTCTTGTTGTTGCGTCAAAGTCATTAGGCCTCATGCACTTCAATGACAAGTATTACTTTACCGACTCGCATGCTTGCAGCATCAAAGGTGCAAGCGCACGATGTGGTGACGGTAAAGCATGCATCATTGAATGCAACACGATTGAGGAATTTGTTCGCATTTGTCGACGCACCATTCACTCAAAAAATGAACCTTTTGTGATTTACTTCATCGACGTGCGTGTGAAGGGCGTTGTCGTTCAGATGGATGAATGTTTACGACAACATCAGCATGATATACCACAAGCAACTCATGATGATCCCGTGGTTGATGTGCATCCTATGGTTGATACACATCCCACACCCGAAAAGCATATTCATGTTCAGACATCAGTCATGGCTCCTATCGATGTCGCTCAGCCAGATGTTGCCGAAATATTAGATGATGCATTTCTTGATGGCGAAAATTTAAACGAAATTAAACGTAAGACGAAGGACAATATTGTTAACATAAATCACGAATTAAGAGCAGAAGAGTATTCGTGGTGGATGCTTTTTCCGTATGGAAACAATGGTTTGAAGGAGAACCGTGAAGTGATTATTACGCCATTAGATTACTTTCAATCGAGAATCCTTGGTCGCGATACACGGTTCCAGCGCAATGACTATCTCTTCTACGCGCTTTCGATGAACGAATATCTCAAAATTCAGTCCACTATTTCTGCTTGCTGCAAGAAGGTAAGAGGACAAGAGGGAGCTGTCGAAGATCTTCACCTCTACATGCGAAACTTACGTGGGTCTGCAGCATACTGGCAAATGGCGCATAACGAATTGATAGCGCAAATTCGTTGCCTTGGACCACCAACTTGGTTCTTAACATTGAGCTGCAATGACATCAACTGGCCAGACATGCGAAGAGCTCTCTTGATTGCTGACAAACGATCGAATGAGGACCCAACAAATATCAGTGTTGACGAATCTCAGCGTCTTATTAAAAAATAACAGGTTGTAGTCAGCCGTCATTTCATGAGGAGATTTAATGCCTTCATGAAATATATTAATAACAACGCGAAGATTTTAGGTGGCAAAGTTAGAGATTACTGGTGGCGTGTGGAATTTCAAAATCGAGGCAGTCCGCACATCCACATGGTTGTTTGGATTGAGAATGCACCTTCATTCGAGACCGAAGAAGGAATTGAACTCATCGATGCAGTAATCTCATGCCGACTCCCATCTGAATCTGAAGATCCTGATATGCACAATTTGGTTAAGCGCAGTCAAACGCATCACCACATTCATACATGTTACAAAAACAACTCTAACATGTCGCTTCGCCTTTCCGTGTAAGCCGTGTCAGCACACTCGCATTGTTGCTCAAACTTCAGACGAGTTCATAAGAAATGGCGGACGGTTCTGCATTCTGAAGCGACGAACTGAGGAAAAATTGATAAATAACTACTGCTCCGCGATCCTTCAATTGTGGGATGGCAACATTGACATTCAGCCATGTGGAACGAACGAGGCAATCGCCCGTTACGTTGCGAAATATATCGCAAAGTCTGAGCCCGTAAACTTGAATCAGGGTATTGCAGAGGCAATCAGACGAATTCGTCAAGAAGATTCAAATGTTGCTCGCAAGTTGTTTAAAATATTCATGAGAATTATGAAGGAGCGTCAAATTTCTGCATGCGAATGTGTATTCCGGTTGTGTCACCTTCCATTCCGCGGAAGTTCGAGAAAGTGCGTATTCTTGAACACGCGTAAGCCTGAACAACGATATCACGTCCTGAAGTTTGACGGCAATCAGGCAACGGGAGTGTGCTCCAACATCTTTGAGCGATACGAGAAGCGCCCTACAAATCATTCAGAATACAACTTCAAGGATATGAGTTTGGTTGAGTTTGCAATGCAATTTGAGCCATACTACACCAACAAAGGCGACACTGAAGAAAGCCTTGATGAAGACGATGCGGAACAGTCACAACAAAGGCGAAAGCTCATTACTCTCACAGACAAATCAAAAATGGTTGTACGAAATTTCCCAGCGGTCGTACGAGTGCCATTCTTCATGATGCACACGGATCCCGAGAACTACTTCTATAGCCTTCTTCTTCAATATCAGTCTTACGAATCTGAGACTGCTCTGCTCGGAGAGTTTGATAATGCGCGAGATGCATTCCTTGTCCGTGAACAAGAATTGAAGGAGAAGACCAAACACATGGAGGATTTCCGCAAAATAGATCGCCAACTTGAGATCGCTTTCAACCAAGCTCATGCATTCGATATTCTGCAGCGATCCCAAGAGTTTGTTGAAGAAGAGCTCGAGGAAGAAATCCCTGACCAAGGTATGACTGATGAACAATTCCAATTGGCTTGTGCTGCGATGATCATCAAGCAGCGAGAGCTCTTCTCTGCAGTCACTCGCAGCATTCAGGAGCAGCTGAGCGGAAGCAAACAACGCCTCAGGCTGTTTGTGACTGGCGGAGCTGGAGTCGGCAAGACCTTCACTTTTAATGCACTGAAAAATCAAGTCAATCGCTGCTTCGGCAAAAATGCAGTGAAAGTTGCAGCTTTAACGGGTGTAGCTGCGAGACTAGTTGGTGGATCAACTCTACATACTATGCTCAAGTTACCGGTTCAAAAGGATGGCTTCATTGTCTCCAACATGCCGATGTTGACGGGAAATTATTTAAAGATTATGCGAAAGCAGTGGAAGGATATTGAATACATCTTCATTGATGAAATTTCGATGGTCCCTTACGAGATGCTTTGCATGATCGACTCGCGATTAAGACAGCTCAAGAATAAGGATGATGAAGCATTTGGAGGTCTCAACATCATGCTGTTTGGTGACTTGATGCAGCTTCCACCCGTTAAAGGAGCTCAGGTTTTTGAACAACCAGTACGAATCTTCCCAGCACCATGCCTCTGGCGCTACTTCAGATTGGTTGAGCTTACCGAGAATATGTGCCAGCAGGGCGACACGTGTTTTGCCGATCTGCTCAATGCTCTTCGAATTGGTGAGCTCAAGGGTCCCCACTTTGACTTGCTGCTGTCAAAGACGTTGGTGAATGCAACAGGCGAATTCGCCTTGAACAAGGCGATTCGCATCTCCATTGAGAGCGCAAGTAGATGCCCACAATAATGCTGTTCTTGAGTACTACCGATCACAGGGAGAGAGAATATACAAAATAAAGGCGCAAGATCATGTAGCCGATGCTACGCGCAATGTCAAAAATGTCAAGTTGGACAATATCATCCCAGCCGACATCAATAAGACTGGGGGCTTGCCCAAGGATTTGGAGATATTTATCGGTGCAAAAGTAATGTTACGATCCAACATCAATGTCGAGAAGGGTCTTGTGAATGGCGCAATTGGCAATATCACCGAGATAATTTGGCCGTATTTCCGTCGCGACCAGATATACGACACAGATGTTCCCTCTGTTCGCATAGACTTCGGTAGGGATGGCATTCATCTGATTGAACCTCAATCTATTCAGTTTCCTGCTAAATTTAACTATGGAACGATCGAGAGACGAATGCTACCCATTGTCTTGTGTTGGGCTTGCACAGTTCATAAGATGCAAGGCTGCACCGTCGTCGATTATGCAGTCGTGTACCTTGGAAAATGCTTATTCCAAAAGGGACAAGCATACGTCGCTTTAAGTAGAGTGAGATCGCTGGATGGAGTGCGAATCGTGGATATGGAGTGCAGTAAGCTCTCGGGAAAGATACCCTGCAACGAAAAAGCCATTGAGGAGATGGAGAGACTGCGAAAATATAATCCTCCAGATGATCCTCAACCAAGTTGAAGGAATTGTACTCAGAAGTAATTTCGAGAGATTGTTTAAATTATAATTACTCTGCTCTTTAATCTTGCTTTTGTTTATAACTGATTTACTATTGCGCTACTCATTCTATGTAATTATGTTAAATTTTGTATACTTATGCATTAGCCCTATGGGGTAAATCCCCACAGGTAAATATATAGTCTATCTATCTATCTATCTATCTCTCTCTCGTTCCAGCACTCCAGAACATATTTGTCGAGCACATTTGCAGGACTCAGAGACTAAAAATGATAAAATAATATATAGTTAAAAAAAATTTTAAAAAAAACCTTTTTCTAATGGACTAAAAATATCAAAATAATTATATTTTGGAAATACTTAAAACACCTGAGACCAAATATCAGCTACAATGAAAAACCTGGCGCGCATTTCAGAAAATACGATCGTTACTCATATCATAAGGTTTAATGGAATTCAGTAATTGTTTCTCTAATAATATATTCAGAGGTATGAGTTTGAAAATAGAAGTCGTTCATGAAAATACTTGAATACATGGTAATACTTGAAACAACTGAGACCAAATAACAGCTAATACAATGAAAAACTTGGGGCGCACTCCAGTAATTGTTTCTCTAATAGTATATTAAGAGGTATGTGCCCCACGTTTTTCATATGATATGATATGAGTAACGGTCGCATTTTCTGAAAGCTGAAACACCACGTTTTTCATTGTAGCTGATATTTGGTCTCAGGTGTTTTAAGTATTTCCAAAATATAATTATTTTGATATTTTTAGTCCATTAGAAAAAGGTTTTTTTAAAAATTTTTTTTAACTATATATTATTATTAATTATATTTGCATAACTGAATGTGTTTAGGTTTTTGTTATTGTTCTAACATAACTAACAAATTGATAATAACTGATAAAACTGAAATATGTACAGATAATATCTTCTGTGTGAAGACAGACATCTCTTTTCAGCACAAGAATATAAGTTTCGCCTACATGAAAGTATGTGTGCAAACATTAAATGATAATCTAAATTATTATTTTAAAAAACTTACATTATGTATTAATTATGTATTAAGGTTATAATATAATATAAAATAACAAAACTGACAATAAATAGTCATATTAACTGTAAATAGAAAAACCAAGAGTGTAAACAAAATAAACAATATATACGAGGTGTGTTAAAAAAAAAGACTGAACATTTGCAACAAAAACTTTATTAATGTACGTACAACTTTATGCATGCTTATCCCCTTCAACGTATTCCCCCCTGCTGGCAATGCACCACTCCCATTTCTTCAAATTCTGGAACGATTCATGGAACACACTTTTTTGAATGGTGCGCAGCTGTTCTTCCGCACCTTTTCTTGATCTTCTATACTGTTTCAAAATGATGTACTTTCAAGGTCGCCTTCAGTTTTGGGAACAAGAAAAAGTCTGCTGGGGGTAAGTCTGGAGAGTAGGGCGTGTGGGGCAGAACAGTCGTATTGTTTATTGCCAGATAATCGACAACAAGGAGTGACGTGTGACCTGGTGCGTTATCATGTTGTAACATCGAAGTCTGTTCTTTCCACAGGTCTGGCCTCTTCATGCATACTGCTTCCGTCAAATGCCTTAAAACTTGCCTATAATACTCCTTATTTACTGTCTGACCATGTGGAACAAATTCATGATAAATCAACCCTTTCTCGTCAAAAAACATCACCAACATCACCTTCGTGTTTGACCGACTCATCCGAGCTTTTTTTGGTCAAGATGGCCCTTTTCCCAACCAACTGTGCCTTCATTTTGACATCGTATCCGTACACCCATGTCTCATCCCCTGTTATAATGTATTTGATGAAGTTTTCAACAGCACAGGCATGGTCAAGCAGTTCCTGATACTAGCGGGATTCTCTTTCTGACCACTGGACAACAAACGCAACACGAATTTTGCTGAGATGCGATGCTTGTTCGGTTTTCCTGTTAAAATATCGTGGCATGAATCCATGCTAATACCCACTTCCTCGGCAATCTCACGTACAGTTAAATGACGATCTTTACATAGCATAGTGCGAACTTTATCAGTTTTATAGTCATAACTGAAGGGTGACCAGATTTTGGATTTTCATTGGTCGATGTTCTTCCCGCTTTAAAACAACTAAACCAGTCGTATCACTGCGTTCGGCTCATATAATCATCCTCATATGCTTGCTGAAGCATTTCGAATGTTTCTATAAAAGTTTTACCGAGTTTTAAGCAAAATTTTATGCAAAAATGTGTTCTTCAAGCTCTTTCATTTTCACTACGGTAAAAATTCGCCAAGAGGTTAGAACACGTATTAATTTCAGCTGCTGAAGCGAGAATCATAAAAATGGTAGAAACAAGCGGACTGCTGCATGATGTTGCCGGATCACGCTCTATGCATATACCGTCATGGTATTATGAAAGTTCAGTCTTTTTTTTAACACACCTAACACAATCACATTAACTGTTACTGGTACATAAAATTTGTCATTCTTCTTGTCTTTCACCTGGTTGCTTCAGTCCAGGAAAGTTCACGTTCATTTAACATCCATGTTACCTTATCAGTCCCTGTTTTACTTGGTCTTCCTCTTGTTCTTTCCTGAACCCCCCCTTGCTTTCCATGCTACCTTTATTTATCTCTCCTGTGCCATCCTCACCATATGTCCAAAGCATTACAACTGCTGTCATGGTTATACATTTAATTCCTTCTCAATACTTAATGCATTGTTTTTCATCCTATCACATCTGGTGATATCATTCATGCTTCTCAAAAAATTCATTTTCACTGCTTGCAATTTGCTTTTCAAACACTCTCTTATAACCCAACTCTCAATTCCACATGTTAAAATCGGTCTAAACAAGGTTTTGTACACAAAATTTTTTTATATTTCTTCTTGTTGAATGGATTACTCAAAGCATAGAACAGTTTGACAGCACTTTCTTTTCCACAATTTATTTCAGCCTCAATTCGTCTGTCTTTGGTTACATTAACTCCCAAATATTTGAATGTATCCACTTGCTCTAACTCTCTGTCATTTAGTTGGATTGTTGATTATATTATACCTTTCTTGCCTATCACCATTACTTTAGCTTTATCATTATATTTATTGCTTGAAGTGCACTTTTCCATATCGCGAGGATGTATGTAATTTGTCATTTCTTGCAAATACAGTAAAACCTGTCTTTAGCGGCCATCCTTGGATCACCGTAAAATGTGGCTGCTTTGAAAGGTGGCCGTTTAATAAAAGGGTTGGCGGGGATAATAACAATACAGTATATTAAATACAGATTATCTACTATATTTTTTTATTATGTACTTGCAGTTGTACTTCCTATTTTCAGTATGTTTACAGTGAAATTACTTATATTCAAACACATTGGTAAAACATTATACTTTTGAAAAATAGTCTTTAAATGTACTTTGTTTTGCGCTAGTAGTTTTCTTTTTATTTGCATAATTTTTGACCAAACAATAAATTTTACTAAAGTGGTCCACAGAATTCTCCCCACATTCCGTATCGAGAGTAACGTACATATCTTTGATCCGCCTAAGAGATTGTGACACTTCTTTTAAACTCATTAGAGGTTCATTCATTCCTTCTTCTTCACTCTGAATGTCATCGTCACCCATTTCTGCAAAAAGCAGAAAAATTAATGTATTGTAAAAGTGTATATTCCGAATAGTGCAGATTTTAATCGATCATTTCAAAAAGTTTTGATTGTAAATACAGAAGTTTTTCTGACTTACCTTTGTAATCTTCCAAAACTCGATCCTCCCAATTACCCTCGAGATCGTCACAGCACTGTAGATTCTCCATTTCCACATTTTCATCATATGGCAGTCCAGCAACTGTAGCAAGTGTCTGAAGTTCTTGCGAAATTTCATGTAATGGTTGGGCCTGCATATCAGTGTCACTAATTTGAATGGCACATTCTGCAAAGCACTTCTTAATGGTGGTAACAGCAACCTCGTGTCAGGCTGTCTTGATCCAGGATACCGCATCGAGGATCGTGATCATCTTCGCCACATCAAATGCTAAATTGCTGTCATCCATATAGGACACAATGGAGCAAAGAACTCTTTTTCCATAAAAAAGTTTAAATGTCTGAATTATACCTTGGTCCAGTGGCTGAAGATGAGATGTCATGTTTGGTGGAATAAATAACAGTCTGATATTGGACAGTGATGAAACTGGATGACATGTCGCATTATTCAATAATAAAATTACGCGGCGATTTTTGTTTTGGATTTGTTTATTATATTCTTGTAACCAGTCTTCAAAAATTCTGGATGTCATCCACGCTTGTTAGTATGTCAACTAATGCCCAGAGTAATGTTGTTTCCAAATTCTTGAAACACCTCAGTTTTAATGACTTTCCAATAACTATCGGCTGCTCTTTTCACCAGCAGCACTACAACATAACATAATTGTTAGTCTTTCTTTAGCCATTTTCCACCTTTACATGCTTCACTTTCTAGTGTTAATGATTTATTTAGTAGGCCTACACCTTTAATATATAATCCAGTCTCATCAACGTTGTAAATGTCACTAAATTCGTATTCTGCCATAATACTCGGTAACCTGTCTTTCCAGTCATTGACTTAGATAACAGCTACACTTGTGACTTCGTTGTGCCGCTTTCTAAAACACTCTAACCAACCATTGCTAGATATGAAATTTTTGACTTTAATTTCTGTAGCAATTTCGAGTGCTTTCTGCCGTAACATACTTCCACTAACCACGAGTTTTTTTGAGCGAACATATTTTAACCACTCGTAAAGAATTTCGTTTACTTGTGTATACTTTGATTCTTGTTTTCTTTTTATTCCCCGATTCATATTGGATTCCCACTCTTTTAAAATAGGGTTTTAATTTTTATTATGTTGTTAATCTGTGTTCTTCTGCATTTAAAACCATCGGCAAGTTTCCTTGCTGAAACACCCTTATCGCTTTCAAAAATAACATTTCGCTTAGCCTCTAAATTCAAACACACTCTTCCGTTGTTACTGATTTTTGACACATTGTTATACTCTTAAACTACTGTTATTGTTTAACTACTACTAAATTACACTACAAATTACGAGAACACCTCTTAAGCACATGCGGATCGTTTAAGGTTTCAACAGTTTGGAACGTTCACATATAACTGATCGTTGACTACCATTTCAACGTTGTGGAAACTTCAGTAGTGTATTGTGTACAAACAACATTTTATAAGTTTAAAAATTATGCAAATACATATGGCTAGGTCGTTTCAGTTCATTACGTATAAACATTACTCGAGTGATGTTTGGTCTTTTCACCAGCAGCACTACAACATAACATAATTGTTAGTCTTTCTTTAGCCATTTTCCACCTTTACAAGCTTCACTTTCTAGTGTTAATGATTTATTTATTACACCTCTAAAATATAATCCAGTCTCATCAACGTTGTAAATGTCACTAAATTCGTATTCTGCAATAATACTCGGTAACCTGTCTTTCCAGTCATGACTTCGTTAACAGGTACACTTGTGACTTCGTTGTGCTGCTTTTTAAAACACTCTAACCAACCATTGCTAGATATGAAATTTTCGACTTTAATTTCTGTAGCAATTTCGAGTGCTTTCTGCCGTAACACACTTCCAATAACCACGAGTTTTTTTGAGCGAACATATTTTAACCACTCGTAAAGAATTTCGTTTACTTGTGTAAACTTTGATTCTTGTTTTCTTTTTATTCCCCGATTCATATTGGATTCCCACTCTTTCAAAATAGGGTTTTAATTTTTATTATGTTGTTAATCTGTGTTCTTCTGCATTTAAAACCATCGGCAAGTTTCCTTGCTGAAACACCCTTATCGCTTTCAAAAATAACATTTCGCTTAGCCTCTAAATTCAAACACACTCTTCCGTTGTTACTGATTTTTGATACATTGTTACACTCTTAAACTACTGTTATTGTTTAACCAGTGGCGAAGTTACATGGAGGCAATTGAGGCAATGCCTACCCTAAAAAATTCTGTAGAATAAAAATTATAAATATGTATGAACTACGTAACATAAAGATTATAAATTGTTACTGTGACTTTCGAATTTATTAAGCCGAAACGTGCTTTACTGCTCGACCGCTAGATGGTGACAGGTAAGATTCGGCATAGCTCATTTAAAGTGAATGAGGAAACAGGAACTTGCCTCAGCGTTTATTGTATACATCGTATGTAAGCAATGGACTAGCGCGATATGGAAGTGCGGGGAGGGGGTATTGTCCAGCGCTGTACACATAGAGCGTTGAGGCATGTCTCACTTCTTTGGTGCAAACAGTTAAGTTAAAGCGCGATGTGTTGTTTATAAGTGTGTTTATTTTATGCGGTTATTAAAAGTGTGCCCGTTATTCCGCTGAACTAACAGACTATCAAGATTGTTATTTGAATTATTTGTATCGTTAAACATATATATATATTATAACAGGACCAAATATCAATTATTTGGAGTTATATGTTAACTGTATACTTTAATCATGTTTAAATAAATTTCAATAGTCAAAACTCCACTGGTATGTAGTAGCAATGAAAATAATGCATTGTAAAAAGACGCACACGCGGCGGTTACATAATCAGCTCGCTGTGGAAACAACAGCCACACCCCAAACTTTTAATTATTAATATTTCGGAAACCTGTAAATTAAGGCGAAATATTATAGCCAAAATGTTTGCCGAAATATTAATAATAAAGTGTGCGAATTTTACGCAATATAATTAACTAATAACAGAGTTAATTAATTTAATGTGAATAACTTCTGTAATAATTAAGCTACATTAATGAGCTTTTAGTATGTTATAAATATAAAAATTTCCAACAAATTGTATATTTTAGATTTAGCACAACTTGGTTTGCAAGCAAGATAATTGCAATTTAAAACTATCACAGGAAATCCGGACCGACAATTCAGTTCCGCTGTGTTCATAATATTAGTAATAATATTAATTCTCCGTCTGTGGGAAACTAACTTCGTTCTCACGGACTAAGGTAATTCAAATTTTGTGTAGTAGGGAGAGTGTGTCAGCCAATCAAATCATTTGAAGGAATCCCAACCAGCGCGGAGTTTTGGGGCTGAACAAACACTCTACTGCCAGTATTTGCGAAGTACAGACGTAATTCTTCGATCGTCTCGAAACCGTAGTTGTGAAGATTCATCTGAAGACTCTACGTGGTCAACACGCATAATTACGAACATAGTAAATACAGATCAACTGTACGATTCGTAATTATAGCATCCAGTCGAGATACTCTTCATTTCAACAAACAAGCTTATTGTGTACTACAAGCTGTGGTCATAAGCACGCAAGAGATCTACCAGACTACCAGACCTTACTTCAAGAATACGACAGAGAGGCCGTCTAAACCATTAGTGAACCAGCTGACGAGCAGAGCTACCACTCGAACGACACACACACACGCTGACGCGGGACATGGAATCGACGAGGGACATAAACCAGTTCTTGCAGAAAGCCGCAGACGTAAAAACTTCAACAAACAGCAGGAGAGGAGAGTGTTGCTGAATTCTGAACTCAAAGCCGAAATCCAGGACACTCAAAGCAGATCACTATCTCTAGCAGATCGGACCAGGACAACGAGGGACATTTGGAGCATCTCTACCATCCACTTCAAAAACAGGAAAGCAAAATCAACTTATCTATTTTTCAAACGCTAAATTTTCTTTCTTTTTCAAGTAAAAGCATTGTAATTTAAATCATTCAGGTGCCACAAAAAATCAAAGACTCTAGTAAATAAGAATAATTCATTTGTGAAAATCTGTATAGCCAGTAGCAGTAATTAGTAAGTTTTAGTTAAGAATCAATAGAGATAAAACAGAAGCGCTATACAAATCTTAACAAACAATCTAATCATTACTCATACTGCAGTATATGAGAGTCAAATCACTAGAAAATAAAAGGACGTGAACTAGGCTGTCACGCCTAATTTATTTCTGGAAAATATTCAATTAACTTTAGAGTTTTTATATTTTATTTTATTTTCATTTGAATCTAATAATTTAAAGCAATTAAATTAAATTAAAATAAATTAATTAATTAAATTTTCACTTGAAATTAACCCTTCAAAATAACGAGTTTAATTTCTTAAAATTATCAACCATTTGAAAAACATTATTCAAGATCGATTCATTGTTTAGACTGTAAGGATAATTGATAATATAACCATTTTATTCTTGTGTGTTATTGGAGTAATAAACACCGTTTTATTACCCCATATTGCATTATTTTTATTGTTGTACTACGTAGCCTACCAACCTCACAAAACTCTTCACTTTTAAAGTAACTTCTTTTGTGTGCTGTTGTCATAAATTTGAGATTACATACTTGCGAAATCAAATCCAAAATCCACACGCCCTAGTCGGAAGAAAACCGCAAGATCGGACAGCAGGTAGGTACTCATACACTCACACAACACAACAACAACGCATATAAGTAGAGTTGCATATGGCTTGCCCGGAACGTGGGGCACGACAAAATTAAATTAATTAAATTCAAATTAAATTTAATTTTACGTGAAAACAAAGTTTGCTGTTTTAACTTTTAAAACAGCTGGCGTCCAACTGAACAATCCCCTAAGAAGAGTTTTGTGATTGGTGGTGGTACAGCAGTGAAATTATTGTGTATTTGAAATTATTCTATATTTGAGATTGTTGTGTAAAAATGGAATAGGAAAAAATGCTTAAACAGTTATTACAAGAAATTAAACAAAACGCAGCTAAAGCGGAACAAGCAAACGCGGAATTAACTGCTAACATGAACTCGAAATTTGAGAAAATCGACGCGAAATTTGAGCTTAGCAACGCGGAAATAACGTCCAAAATTGAGGCGCAAAAAGTCAGCCTAACCGAAGCATTAGAAAATAGCAACGCAGACATAAACGCGGAAATTAAACAGAGCAATAAAGAAAGTAGTAAAGAATTGACCGCGAAAATCGAGGAAAGCGCGAAAAATTTAGAAGCTAAAGTCACCGAAATCGCGGAATGCAATAAAGAGTTAACCGCTAAAGTTACGGAGATCGGAGAAAAAATACGTACGGTAGAAACGAAAATAAATGAACGGTTTAAGGTTTTTGAGACCACAATGCAAAAATCGTTTATCGAACAAGTTACACGTATGGAGGGCCGATTCAAAGAACACATTAGTAGGTGTGAGAAACAAACCGCGGATGTCGCGAAGAAGGTCGACTCGCTCGAGATAAGAATTCAAACGGATGCGACAGAAACGCAACGCCAAGTAAATAGACTTGACGCTTCAATTGTAGAGACGCGATCCAACATAGACTCTAATAAAGAAAGTGTATTACAAGCACTAAACGACGAGATTTTGAAAGTACGACAGGAAGTACGCAGGAGATCCGCTCCTAATATTCTAGTACAAGGTCCTGTCGATGAAAAGAATCGTGTATATTTCACAGGGGAAAATAACAAAAACCCTATTGAATTTTTGGTAGCCTGTGAAAATGAAATGGCGAGGGTAGTTTCGAGACTCGAAGATCAAGATAAAATACAATGGGTAGTAAACGCGATGCGTGATTCGGCGCATAAATGGTATAACATTGTACGCGATAAAGTGTCCACATACGCGGAGTTCAAACAGAAATTTGAAAGCCGGTATTGGAATTCGCACACTCAAAGACTTTTATGCAACGAATTAGAATATGGGCGTTTTGAACGGAAAATGGGTATTACGGCAGAAAATTATATCATCCAGCAGGTCGAGCGCGCAAAGCATTTAACCCCAGCATTTTCAGAGATCGACATAGTCACTAAACTAGCCTATCATTTCAACCACAATATACGGGTAGCTGTGTTTATGCAAGGTATACGCACGGTCGATGAACTGCTCATTTTAGTGTCCCAAAGCGAGACAGTTTTTGATTTAGGCGGTTGGCGTTATAACCCTGATTTTCGCCGAAATAACGAAGGTCAGAATACACGGGTACAATACCATCAGCAACCTGATCAGAGACCAAGTACACATTCTACTCCACCCCAGACACCGTCAAAACCGCCAAATAAAACCTTTGAAAACAATGGTAAACCAAATGTCGGTAGACCAAAGGGGCAAGGTAAGGGCAACGATGGGGCCCCGATCAGAGCAATTCAAACGGTCGAAATAGCTAGAAGTAATACAATAGAGCAAGACAGCGATATGCAAAGCATTAAGGACCCTAGTGAGAAGAAAATAAACCGTAAGTTTCCAAAAAACTTGGAAACGGGCGCCTCCAGGGGGGAAGCGCCATAAATCATGCCAAATTGTATAAAGCTAGAATAGGTAGAAATAAAAAAAATACTATATTTAAGAAAAGTGATTTTTCTCCAGAAATTTGTACGCCAGTTAATAAAGTATTCCAACCGGAAAGTACGGAACCATTGTTTGCGGTTAATACAATACAACAATGCACTCCGACAATTGTATGTCCGGTAGAACAGGAACTTGACGATAGCGTTCCCACACAATCAGCCTGGGAAGACGTTGAAGTAATATCCGGGGACGCTGATGAATTTAACGAGTGGATAGCGGAATATTGTAGAACCACCCATAAAAATGGTTACGATATACTGGACGCACTTTAAAAATAAATAATATTTAGAGTTAATAATAATTTAATTAAATAATAATTACAATTAAAATAAATTAACTGTGTTTTATAATATTAATAATAATTGTAAATAAATTGTGTATAAATGATAATGCATTTGTAGCGCGGTAAATAACAAGTGTATAATGCAAGGCGAAGCCAACGCACGGGCAGGAAATTGTTACGTCACACAATCCTACCGCTCTCAGCTGTTACAATGTAGGTCAAGCAATTAGCGCCGTGCGGTGTGCGATAACAATGGTAAACAAACCTCAGCGCATTCCTGGAACGCGTGCCACTGTTGACTAGCAAACATTCTTAAACGCTGCGATTAGCTACTAACAGTTCTGAAAACATTTACTACACAATGATTGCAAATATAATATTATTAATAGGGTGTAATTAGAATTAAGTTGTATATAAGGAAGAACATTGAGACCCATGTATGTGTACTTAAATAAGTAATACAATGTATAGTAGCAAGTATAATCGTTATAGAGTACGTTTATAATAATTTAAAAAAAAAATAATTGTAATTATTACACTCATTTTTTTTAAAACTAAGCAGGGGAGTATATAACAGGACCAAATATCAATTATTTGGAGTTATATGTTAACTGTATACTTTAATCATGTTTAAATAAATTTCAATAGTCAAAACTCCACTGGTATGTAGTAGCAATGAAAATAATGCATTGTAAAAAGACGCACACGCGGCGGTTACATAATCAGCTCGCTGTGGAAACAACAGCCACACCCCAAACTTTTAATTATTAATATTTCGGAAACCAGTAAATTAAGGCGAAATCTATTATAGCCAAAATGTTTGCCGAAATATTAATAATAAAGTGTGCGAATTTTACGCAATATAATTAACTAATAACAGAGTTAATTAATTTAATGTGAATAACTTCTGTAATAATTAAGCTACATTAATGAGCTTTTAGTATGATATAAATATAAAAATTTCCAACAAATTGTATATTTTAGATGTAGCACAACTTGGTTTGCAACCAAGATAATTGCAATTTAAAACTATCACAGGAAATCCGGACCGACAATTCAGTTCCGCTGTGTTAATAATACTAGTAATAATATTAGTTCTCCGTCTGTGGGAAACTAACTTCGTTCTCACGGACTAAGGTAATTCAAATTTTGTGTAGTAGGGAGAGTGTGTCAGCCAATCAAATCATTTGAAGGAATCCCAGCCAGCGCGGAGTTTTGGGGCTGAACATACACTCTACTGCCAGTATTTGCGAAGTACAGACGTAATTCTTCGATCGTCTCGAAACCGTAGTTGTGAAGATTCATCTGAAGACTCTACGTGGTCAACACGCATAATTACGAACATAGTAAATACAGATCAACTGTACGATTCGTAATTATAGCATCCAGTCGAGATACTCTTCATTTCAACAAACAAGCTTATTGTGTACTACAAGCTGTGGTCATAAGCACGCAAGAGATCTACCAGACTACCAGACCTTACTTCAAGAATACGACAGAGAGGCCGTCTAAACCATTAGTGAACCAGCTGACGAGCAGAGCTACCACTCGAACGACACACACACACGCTGACGCGGGACATGGAATCGACGAGGGACATAAACCAGTTCTTGCAGAAAGCCGCAGACGTAAAAACTTCAACAAACAGCAGGAGAGGAGAGTGTTGCTGAATTCTGAACTCAAAGCCGAAATCCAGGACACTCAAAGCAGATCACTATCTCTAGCAGATCGGACCAGGACAACGAGGGACATTTGGAGCATCTCTACCATCCACTTCAAAAACAGGAAAGCAAAATCAACTTATCTATTTTTCAAACGCTAAATTTTCTTTCTTTTTCAAGTAAAAGCATTGTAATTTAAATCATTCAGGTGCCACAAAAAATCAAAGACTCTAGTAAATAAGAATAATTCATTTGTGAAAATCTGTATAGCCAGTAGCAGTAATTAGTAAGTTTTAGTTAAGAATCAATAGAGATAAAACAGAAGCGCTATACAAATCTTAACAAACAATCTAATCATTACTCATACTGCAGTATATGAGAGTCAAATCACTAGAAAATAAAAGGACGTGAACTAGACTGTCACGCCTAATTTATTTCTGGAAAATATTCAATTAACTTTAGAGTTTTTATATTTTATTTTATTTTCATTTGAATCTAATAATTTAAAGCAATTAAATTAAATTAAAATAAATTAATTAATTAAATTTTCACTTGAAATTAACCCTTCGAAATAACGAGTTTAATTTCTTAAAATTATCAACCATTTGAAAAACATTATTCAAGATCGATTCATTGTTTAGACTGTAAGGATAATTGATAATATAACCATTTTATTCTTGTGTGTTATTGGAGTAATAAACACCGTTTTATTACCCCATATTGCATTATTTTTATTGTTGTACTACGTAGCCTACCAACCTCACAAAACTCTTCACTTTTAAAGTAACTTCTTTTGTGTGCTGTTGTCATAAATTTGAGATTACATACTTGCGAAATCAAATCCAAAATCCACACGCCCTAGTCGGAAGAAAACCGCAAGATCGGACAGCAGGTAGGTACTCATACACTCACACAACACAACAACAACGCATATAAGTAGAGTTGCAATATATATATAGAAGCTAATCAAGTTTACAAATTTGGAAGTTCAATCAGTTCTATTATTGTGTATGACTAATTATTGTTCTATAGAAACACGTTTAGAGCTGTAAAGCATTTTTTATTCAACAATTTTAAAAGAACTCTCCATTAACATTAAGGCATGAGTGCCACTGTTGCACTAATCTGTAGATTCCCTGCTAGTAAAATTCTTCCGGCTGTTTGCGGAACCATTCGCTAACAGCAAACTCTGCGTCAGCGTCTGATTTGAACCACCGTCCTTTTAGTGATTCCTTAAAAAAAAATTAATTTAAGATTTTTGCCTACCCATACATTAACTACTAGCTTCGCCACTGTTCATTTCTTAAACAATGTAAATTAAGTCATTGTAGACTCACCCGTTGGATCCTCGCTCTGCAGGAGTACCACATCACGTGGGAATACATTCCAGGCAGGAAGAACGTAGCGGCTGACATATTATCCAGAATAAATGTTGACAATCAGACATTTAAAGGAGAAAAGGAGAAAATCGCCAAGGTTTATTATATATTAAAGGATAGAAAGGACCTGGAAGAGATAGTAAATGAGATTGTACAACAGCAGAAACAAGATACCAAATTAGCAAACATACAAAGGAGAGTGATGGAATCAGAAGAAATTATTAACAGATTTTATTGCATACATAAGGATGTGTTATTCATTAAAACCAAAAGGAATCATGGAAATTGGAAGCTAGTAGTTCCAATATCTCTAGAAAATAAATTAACTAAGGACTACCATGTCAGATACGGACACATGGGAACTTTAAAAATAGTCAAAGCTTTGGAAGAAGAAATGTTTATTAAAAGTATAACACGAAAAGTGATTAAAAATATCAAAAAATGCTCTATATGCCAAATGGTTAAAACCAATAATGAGAGAAAGAATGGAATGATGATACCCATCACATCAAATAATAAACTTGAAAAAGTGTTTCTTGATATATGTGGATCATTCCCACATAGCGGAGGAAGGCATAGATTCGAGTTCATTGTGATTCTATTTGACCATTACACCAAATTATACGCTATAAACAGAGCAACCACAAAGAAAATCTTGGAAATAATAAAAAACAAATACATACCGGAAGTTGGAAAACCATATACAATAATAACCGATCACGGAACACAGTTTAAAGGAAGAAGATGGAGAGAAAAACTATTGGAAATAAATATAAAAACGTACAAAACGTCCGTATACCACCCAAGCAGTAATCCCGCTGAAAGAGTATTGAGAGAGGTGGGATGCATTTCGAGAACATACTGTCATGATAAACAGAGACAATGGCAAACATATTTAATATCAACAGAAGAATTTTTAAACATAAGTTACCACCATTTCATTGAAAACACCCCATATTCTATGATGTTTGGAAGAAAGCCACATCGAGAGATACAGGATTTGATAGACTTTCCAACCAACCCAGAAGACCCGTGTGAAGACAATAAATACTACAACAGAATCATGGAGAAGATAGAAAAACAAAAAACCAAATATTCACAGAACAGACAAAAGTAATTAACTATCACTTAGGAGAAAAAGTCTTAATAAAAAATCGTGAACTACGTAGTACATTCAAAGGTATAGCCAAGAAACTATTATTGTTATACGTAGGACCTTACGTCATAACAAAAGACAATGGCAACAATACGTATGAAGTAAGCAATCCAATAACTAAAAGGATCAAAGGAGTATATAACCAAGTTTCCATCAAGAAGTTCTACGAGGAAGGATGAACAAACAAAATAAAACATAAACTACAAATTTCAAAAAATATGTAAGATCACCTTACGCTATTATTTAGAAAACGTATGAGGTAAAATAAACTACAAAATTCAAAAAGAATAAGTAAGATCAACGTACACTACCACTTAGGAAACATATGAGATAAGGGATAAAATAAAGGAATAAACTACAAAATTCGTAATTAGTAAGTACAACCAACTTACACTAATATTTAGAAAATATGTGAGATAAAATAAACTAAACAAACGAAGTGAAAACAAGAATTAATAATACAAGAGAATTAGAAAGAGATCAATTAAAATAAACAAATATAGAACCAATCAAGAACTGCCAAGACAAATACATAAAATTGTAAAGAATATAGAATATTCAGAAGAAAAAAAATATATAAATTCAGTGGCGAAGTTACATGGAGGCAATTGAGGCAATGCCTACCCTAAAAATTCTGTAGAATAAAAATTATAAATACGTATGAACTACGTAACGTAAAGATTATACATTGTTACTGTGACTGTCGAATTTATTAAGCCGAAATGTGCTTTACTGAGCGACCGCTAGATGGTGACAGGTGAAATTCGGCATAAAGCGTTGAGGCAACGTGAACTTGCCTCAGAGTTTTTTGTATACATCGTATGTAAGCAATGTGCTGGCGTGAATGGGAAGTGCGGGGGAGGGGGATTGTCCCGTGCTGAACACATAGAGCGTTGAGGCATGTCTCACTTCTATGGTGCAAACAGTTAAGTTAAAGCGTGCTGTGTTATTTATAAGTGTGCTTATTTTATGCGGTTATTAAAAGTGTGCCTGTTATTCAGCTGAACTAACAGATGATCAAAATTGTTTTTTAAATTGTTTGTAACATTAAACATATAATATAGAAACTAATCAAGTTTAAAAATTTGAAGTTCAATCAGATGTATTACTGTGTATGACTTATACAAGGATTGTTTAATAGAAACACGTTTAGAGCTGGAAAGCATTTTTTATTCAACGATTTTAAAAGAAGTCTCCATTAACATTAAGACATGAGTCCTACTCTTGCACTAATCTGTAGATTCCCTGCTAGTAAAATTCTTACGGCTGTTTCTGGAACCATTCGGAACAGCAAACTCTACCTCAGCGTCCGATTTGAAACACCGTCCTTTTTGTGATTCCTTAAAAAAATTTAAGGTAAGATTTTTGCCTACCCATTCATTAACTACTAGCTTCGCCACTGTGTTTAACTACTACTAAATTACACTACAAATTATGAGAACACCTCTTAAGCACATGCGGATCGTTTAAGGTTTCAACAGTTTGGAACATTCACATATAACTGATCGTTGACTACCATTTCAACGTTGTGGAAACTTCAGTAGTGTATTGTGTACAAACAACATTTTATACGTTTAAAAATTATGCAAATACATATGGCTAGGTCGTTTCAGTTCATTACGTATAAACATTACTCGAGTGATGTTTGGTCTTTTCACCAGCAGCACTACAACATAACATAATTGTTAGTCTTTCTTTAGCCATTTTCCACCTTTACACGCTTCACTTTCTAGTGTTAATGATTTATTTAGTACACCTCTAAAATATAATCCAGTCTCATCAACGTTGTAAATGTCACTAAATTTGTATTCTGCAATAATACTCGGTAACCTGTCTTTCCAGTCATTGACTTCGTTAACAGGTACACTTGTGACTTCATTGTGCCGCTTTCTAAAACACTCTAACCAACCATTGCTAGATATGAAACTTTCGACTTTAATTTCTGTAGCAATTCGAGTGATTTCTGCCGTAACATACTTCTACTAACCACGAGTTTTTTGAGCGAACATTTTAACCACTCGTAAAGAATTTCGTTTACTTGTGTATACTTTGATTCTTGTTTTCTTTTTATTCCCCGATTCATATTGGATTCCCACTCATTTAAAATAGGGTTTTAATTTTACTTCCATATTCCTTAAGGAAATGGAAGTATGGTGATGGCAAAAAAAATCGTGTTCGAGATTATTGCAGATTCTGATTGTACTACACTCAAAACATGAAAAAAAGTCGTTTTCCGAAAAGTGTCTGTGTGTGTGTGTGTGTGTGTAGATTTTTTTTCTATGGCAAACGATAACTGCCGCAAATTCAAACAGAATCAAATAATTTTTTGCATGCAGCCCTGATTTGTAGAGTACTCACGACCTATTGTTTTTGGTGAAGACCGGTTGAGGGAAAGGGGTAGTTTACCTGCAACGGTTTTTTTTTATCAAGGGAAATTTTTTTATTTGGCAAACGATAACAGCCGCAAATTCAAACAGAATCAAATAATGTTTCGCATACAGCCCTGAATTGTAGATTTCTCAAGACCTGTTATTTTTTGTGAAGATCGGTTAAGGGAAAGGGGTAGTTTACCTGTAACGTTTTATGTTTTAACAAGGGTATTTCCTATGGCAAACGATAACAGCCGCAAATTCAAACAGAATCAAAATATTATTTGCATACAGCCCTAAATTGTAGAATTCTCAAGACCTATTGTTTTTGGTGAAGATCGGTTAAGGGAAAGGGGTAGTTTACCTGCAACGTTTTTTTAACAAGGGTATTTTCTATGGCAAACGATAACAGCCGCAAATTCAAACAGAATCAAATAATGTTTTGCATACAGCTCTGATTTGTTGAGTACTCAAGACCTATTGTTTTTGGTGAAGATCGGTTGAGGGGAAGGGGTAGTTTACCTGCAACGTTTTTTATCAAGCGTATTTTCTATGGCAAACGATAACTGCCGCAAATTCAAACAGAATCAAATAATTTTTTGCATACGTCAGTGAATTGTAGAGGACTCAAGCCCTTTTGATTTTGGTGAAGATCGGTTAAGGGGAAGGGGTAGTTTACATGCAACCTTTTACGTTTTAACAAGAGTAAAGTACTTGAAAATTCATTTAAACTTTTTCAAACAATGGTAATTGTTGAAAATAAAATATTTTGTTGCCAGGCAATAAAATTATAATTTTTTCATTTTAATGTAAATTATGTATATATTAGAAAATATATCGTGCTTGGCAGGCAAGCATATTTCAATTTCAGTTATGTACTGTTTACGTTTCCATTTTATTATTATGACTACTGCAGTAAAAAGGCAGGGAACACACACACACACACACACACACACACACACACACACACACACACACACACACACACACACACACACACACACACACACACAATTCGCGTTATTTCTGGCCTCATTCATGTTTATTTTCTTACATTTGCACGCTTTTTAAATGGAAAGTGCTGAACCCATACCAACATAACGCATGCAAGCCGAAAAAGTGTCCAGCGTGGATAGCGATTTGCTTCCTGTGGATCGCTGGGCAGTGTAACTGCACGTGTTTACAGAGGAACGATTCATAGACAGACTTTTCGTCTTTAGGGAATGAACCCTCTGCAAGATGCTGAGGGTCCATGAGTGACTTCAGAGCGCTCCTTCTTTTCCGCGTGTTTGTTCTGTGAAACGTACACTGTAGATTCGCAGCTTTATTCTAAGCAACGCTCAATAGGAAATGTTGAAAATTGTTGTCCACGGTGTACCCTCATAACACACTAAACCTGCTCTGATGTTTTAATTACGGACATCATAATATTAAAACTTTGGAAACTTGAGCACTACTTAATGAAGATCAATCATTAACTTATACAAGCCATTAATTTTATGCATATTTTTTATATATATGTTGTAACATAACAAAATTATCACGCTAAACATTTGACTTAATGCAACATAAATAAAGGAAAAAGTTCCATAGTGAGTGAGAAGAATAAATTGTTTTAAGGATTACACTAGAAACTGTATATTAAGTCAATAAAATGTTAATAAAAATGAAAAATGACAAAGAAAACCATTGATTAAAATAACTTACTATGTAAAAACCAGTTAAACCAGCAGTATACCCAGTAGATTGGGGAAGCAGTAAAAAGGGAAGGACCATAAAAAAGGAAATAAAAGGATGAAACCATATTAATAAGGGAATAATAATAAGGTCAAGATGCAGAGAAACCACAAGACCAGAAACTACTAATGTGATATTGAAAAAGGGACTAAATATATCAAGATTCCCACAAAGAGACCAGAACCAGGAAGAGATATGCCAAAACAAAATGATAGTCATGTAATACATACCATGAAACAAAATTAAAACTGATATATGTAGACCCAGAACAAGTTACAAGATACAATCCCAGAAAACCAAATTGTATACTAGTTGTAAGAATAATATGTCAAAAAACTATTAAAACAGACTACTATTAGTGTAGCCAAAATAAAGGACACCTTATAATAAAGTGTGATATAAAAAATATATTAAAACAGACTACCATTAGTGTAGGAAATACTGGATTAAAACTAAAGAGACAGTCTAATGACTGAGTGTAATTTAGATAATAAAAGTGTTTTAGTGTTTAGGCATAATAACAATATGATAGGTATAAGATGTTTTTTATTTTATTGTATGAACAAATTAAGTATAGGGAACACAAAAGACAGTCAATAACTGCAAGTGTCAGTAGTTATAAGATGTTTTTATTTTATTGTATGAACAATTTAGGTATAGGTAACACAAGAGACAGTTAATCACTTAAAGTGTCAGTAGTTCTAAGGTGTTTTTATGTTAATATTTTATCAAAATAGTTATAGTAAATAAAAAGAGACAGTGAATAACTGAAATTGTTACTAAGAATAAGATATTTTAATAGAATAAGGTTGTGACAAAATGAAACATAAAAACAAAGGACAGCCAAAGACTGATAATAATATGTTCTCATTATAATTCTAAGTATAGAGAAAATTAGGCATAAGATGTTTATGTTATGGTTCAATGATGTTATTATTATAAAGAAAGTTTAGTAGATACAAGATATTTCATTGTATTTTAAAATCATGTCATTTAATTTTCCATTGTGTAAGGCAGAGAGGCAAGTAGGACATAAAAATGTAATAATTTTATTCAAAACAGTAAACCATATATAATGTACAAACAGACCAGCTAAGACACCATTTTAGTCAACACAGACTGGCATATAAACCAAAAAATTATCTATCAGAGAATCAATCTATGTAATAGGAATAGAATTCAATATATACAATACAGAAATTGAAAATATAATTAATACAGATACAGTTAATAGCAAATAGAATGACAAAGGAAAGGAAATTAACTTCTTTTGGAAACAGTTAATAATAGGCCTATGATAGTAATCAAATCAGACTAAACAGTAAATTAATCAATATTGAAATGTTTTAACAACCAAATTATTAACAACAAAGTAATCACGGAATTATTAAGTATATTCCATGGAAATATTATAAGAAAAAACGAATAAAAACCTTTAAAACACTGAATTTGTACAAAATATGAGGCATACAATCATTATATAAAATTGTAATTTTTGGGCTTAAATGAGCTCGAAACAAACCCAGCTATATATCAAAAGATGTAAAATTAACTAATCAATATTACTGAATAGTTAGATTCATGTAAAATTAAGAAATATTTGAAATACAGTAAAAAATAAGAAAACTTATTATGTATATTTAGATGGTGAACCAAGTCTTAGACAGATATTTTTATAGTTAAACAATATAAAGAGGAAAAAGACATAGCACAAATTACCCTAAAACGACGACGTTGCGTCTATTAGTCTATTGTTAATCGTGAAACCGAATGGTTGGAAATGTGTTAGCAGAGTACTGAAAACAGAATAATTTGTGTAAAAACCAAGTGTGGTTATGCGGCGTGTAACGGAGATGATCTAAAAGTGAAAATAACCTTAACTATCAATTTCTAACACTTCACAAATTTCCAAAACACAGTAATAACACCATAAAACTCAACACAAGAAATCAACAGCCATTTTGAACAATTTTGGACAAGATTCACAGAACACCAATACACATATTTGAACACCGAACACTTCACAAGAAACCCATCACAAAACCGACATCGCAGAAGACGAGAGGACATTCTACACTATATTCCTGGACCAACACCACTTCGCAGAGAAGGGAATATCATTTTATTTCTGCGGGAGAATCTCAGCCAATTCCAGCAACGTAGCAGTTTAAAATCGAGGAGACGGCGGCCATACTTGATTTCTCACCAGCACGAGTGCAATGCCAGCTTGAAAGGAGTGACATCATTTCTTCGACTCGGTTCGAAATTCAATTTTTTCTAATTGACAATTTCAATAATAATTTTGTTCTGTTTCAGCTATTACCATTTAGTTTAAGAATACCTGTTAAGAATGTATCTTGTTCCTTGCCCTCTGACCATTTCGACTCGTTAAAAGAACCACAAATTTAACCTTGTAAAAATATATTTGTTGATTTTTTCGCTACCGACTGGAGCAACTAATAGCCAATGCCTTGGTCATGCGCAGTTTGACTGGCGCATAATTTTGAATGTTAATAAACGCAAATCATTACTCAGTTACCAGAATTGTTTTTATTTCTATAATTAATGTTACTATTATTTTTTTTTAAACAAAAAATAATTTACAGTGAGAGAATAGATATATAAGGAAATTACACACCCAATTAATTAATTAATTATTAATTAATTAAATTAAATAATTAAATCAAAACTCAATACAAGAAAAAGAAAAAATATTTTCACAATTTATAAAGGTTGATCTATTTGTTATTTATCAATCAGTCACACTTAAACATATTTAATATTTATATTAAATTTATTCTTTGTATTTGGTGAATACAAAGTGGAGCTGTATCATCGGCGAGTTCAATACCGAGATCCAGACAACATACACAATTCTGATTATCTATATCTTTATATTTTATTTATTATTATTATATTTGAAATTATATTACAAATTGGCTAGCCCAACTAGTGGGGCTAAAAGGAGAGCACAATACCTTGTTATCACAAAATCTACACACAATATATTTTTATTTTATTTTTATATTTATATTTGTAATTTATATTACAATGTGTACAACGTTATCGGCAACAAAGAAGTAGTTTTTGTTAAAATTCCTTCCCGGGATATTTGGCCGTAGTCCAATGTTTTCTACAAAACCAGACGTTTCGGCAATGCCATCGACTTCCATCATCAGTGAAAATCGAGTGCGATAACGTGAGGTGGTATATGTTAGTGACCACAGTACTGTGGTTAAGGCTGAAGCAGTAAGTAGAAAGAAGTAGTTTCTATGGTAATATTTCATTTCGAAAATTATTTTAATTATAAATCTTAGAATATGGAAGTCATGTATGGTTCTCCATACCGATATTTTATTATGTTGTTAATCTGTGTTCTTCTGCATTTAAAACCATCGGCAAGTTTCCTTGCTGAAACACCCTTATCGCTTTCAAAAATAACATTTCACTTAGCCTCTAAATTCAAACACACTCTTCTGTTGTTACTGATTTTTGATACATTGTTACACTCTTAAACTACTGTTATTGTTTAACTACTATTAAATTACACTACAAATTACGAGAACACCTCTTAAGCACATGCGGATCGTTTAAGGTTTCAACAGTTTGGAACGTTCACATATAACTGATCGTTGACTACCATTTCAACGTTGTGGAAACTTCAGTAGTGTATTGTGTACAAACAACATTTTGTAAGTTTAAAAATTATGCAAAAACATATGGCTAGGTCGTTTCAGTTCGTTACGTATAAACATTACTCGAGTGAGTAAACACCGACTTGGTGCTAGTTTCGGTAACCACAATGAACATTTCACTCTGGCAAACTGTCTGAGTCAAACTATCTGTGCATGTGTACTGGTGCCTACTGCCACTATACGTGCTCTCGTCTAAACACTGGTGACTGTGTCGTGCCACCTGCACTGTACCCATAACCTATTCTTAGAAATCTATATTGTCAAACTATAGTGTTTTGTCTACTGTAGACTACTGAATTCCAAATGACTAAACATCTCAGTAGCCATTTAAAAAAGGGAAAGATCCCATTAGGGGCTGCCCGCTGGCCGAGGGAAGAGGTGATCGTTTAATGGAGGAGAAATTGACACTGATCTTACGAGAAACAAAATCCGTTCCTCAGAAAAGTGGCCATTCAGAGGTGACTGCCGAAAAAAAGGTGGCTGTTAGGTCAGCTTTCACTGTACAACCAAGATATCTGGGAAGGCATATTCTATTAATTCCACTAGTGCAAAGTTTCTACATCGAAGAATGTTTTTACTTCTTTTACTATACCATTCATTGCTATTGTAAAAAGCGTTTGGCTGAGAACTTCACAATGTCTTTACCTTCTTTAGTGATAAACTACTCAGACTTAAATTTCCTGTACGCACAAAATTTTTAGTACATTCATCCATGTACATTTTCATGTTAACAGCTATGACAAAACATACACTTTTATAAATTCCCCTTCTTTTTATACTCCACCACAATAATACTCTTCGCATGCTATCAAATGCATTTCAGTATGTAAGAAGGGTATAAATATTTCTACCTTGGTATTCTTTTCAATTAATTGCTTTATTGTGAATATGTGATTCTGAATTCCCACCCCTTTCCTAAAACTACGCTGTCTCATGTAACTGAGGCTCAACTCACTCCTCTATTCTTTTTTTCTAATATTTATTCATATATTTTTGCTACAATATTTATAACAATGTTAACTGCTCCTACTACTTCCTCAATCTCAATTCAATTGTTCTTGTCGAACCTTTAAAAGTTTTTCACTGCTTCCTCTTCAGTAGCGTAATTTAAGATCATTTTTGCTCTGTACTTAATATCTCCTCAAAGTATTCTTTCCATTTCTTCATTTTTCCTTCTTCACCTCCAATTATTTTACCCTGCATAGATTTGATGTGCTTACACTTAGACAGTATTTCTCTCTGAATATTCTTAAGCACATTACAAAACAGTTTTTTGTTACCTACTCTATCACACTCACACTTCATTTTCTCCCCAAACTCTACAATTTTTTATTTTCTTTCAACACTATTTCTTTCATTCTTCTCCTTTGTTCCTTATATTTGTCACAATGTTCTACTGTTTAAGTACACTTTCCGTTTCTGCTTTTTTAATCTTTTCTTCCTGCTTCACCTCTTCATTCCACTACATGATTTATTTACTATTTTCTCTCATCTATGACATTCCACATACTTATGCCATCCTAAGCAATACTTCTTTAGTACTTCTCAACATACCTTCATCTAAAAGATAAAGAAAGATGAGGTCCATGTTTCAATTTCCTTATGTCTTTCCATTTGTAATTCTTCTTTTGTATTATATATTTTACTATCTCCTCCTCTTGTAATTTATATGATCTGATTAATTCTTTGGACTTAAGATTTTCCTTCCATCAATTATTTTTCTCGTTACTCTCACTGACGAATTTCTAATACTCCTGATTTTACAGACCTAAACTCATATGTTTACTTCGTTCATGACCTTCTGCTAAATAATTACTACTAAACTTATATTTAATTGAACTTTCTTTCTTTTGTAACTCCAATGTTAAAAACTTAAACCAATCCCGTTCTTATCCTGCACTCCCCTTTTAACATTTCTTTTGCTTAATTTTTTGTCTTCTTAACTTCCTCTTCCTGATTCCCATTTTTCCCAACCTCCTCTCAGAAGTATTTCACTTCCACCACACCATCCCTATTGAAAGTTTCATGTACCCTATTTTAACCTCTCTTTCTGTCTTCCTAGTTTTTTATTTGAATTTCTTTCTTTAACAAGTCATTGTGTAACTGAATGTGTTCATAAGTATTTGTTACTGTATTAAAATAATGAACTACTAATTGATAATAACTAACAAAATTGAAACGTTTTCAGAGTATATGCTCTATGTTGCTGAAGACATAGCTGTCTATATTTAGCAAAAGAATATAGGTTGGGTAGACATAGGTAAAAGTGTGCACGTGCGTGCATGTGTGTGTGTGTGTGTGTGTGTGCGTGCACAATCTAAAACTATAAAACTAGTTTACTTTTAATTTAAATAATTTAATATATCAAACATTTTATTAAAAACATCCATTTTATTTTTATATTAAATTTACAGTATTCAAGACAGCACTTACTTTAAAATCATTTTTTCAATCAACTCCATATCATCCATAGTATTATTAGATAAATATATCATATTTTTTAAATCTTCAGTAAAGACCATGTTAACTGAATCAGGTTTTACAAAATCATTCATTTTAGATCTGAATCTATCAGCCATACCATGGAATTGTGATTTCACAGTCTCTGTAGTTTTTATGAAATTATCAACACCAAGACTTGACAGAGAATATAGAGTACGGACACCTGAAACTAAAAACACATAAAAATATTAAAATAGTCAAAATTCTACATACAGAACACTATGTGTACTGCTGCATTTTTCTCTGGCATACTGATATTCACTGAAAATTTAGAAAGTAGAAACACAATACCTACTTTAAAAATTGTTTAGTGTTTTATTTTAATAATGGTTTACTGTAAATAACCTACATTGTCTCTTCAGACTCTGATCAGTCTACTATACTCATTTTTTGAATAGAGAAATTAATTTTTGAACTTGGCGCCACAGAAAATGGCTGATTGTTCTCTTAGTTTTATTTATTTTAAAAGCCACTCTTACATTTAAACTTCCTACATTCCTCCAACTTTCACAAGTTCTAAATAAGATGCAAAAACAGAGAACTACCTATTTAAAGGTCTATAGTGACTACAATGTAACACCTGCATTAATACATGCACATTTATCATGCATTTTATCATCCTCTCCTGTTTGATTGAGATTTTTTCTCTTACTGATTTCTTTTATATAATAGTAGTTTACAATCAAGTTATTTTTTCCTTACTTGGGACATGTTTTGAGTGTTACGCAGTGTACTCATCATCAGCCATGCTGGTGTTTAGTCTGATGTAGTTCTAGGTCCTGATTAATTGTTGCTGTTGGCTTAGGTTGTTTTTTTTTTGAGTGGGGGCTTGTTGGTTTCCACTTTATGGGCGTTAGAATTTTTTTTGTTCTAACATAAATTAGAATATCATCATTGTACTGATTATTTATTCTTAACATATTTCCAGTTCTGGCATAGTTTTGAGGAAAATCTGGTCTCATAATAGTTGGGCCTACAACACGTTATTTTTCCCATAATCCTTAATTCACCCACTCATTAAATATCTTAAGTCTGCAGATGTTAGTCTACTCATATGGTAATTTAAAACATTGTTAAAACTTCCAGACATCTAAAGTTTATCCAACATTAGATCCTACTAATCTTTTATTTATCATTAATCCACACGAGAGGGTGTCACACTTTATGCTTTGCCAATCAATTTCAGCTGCAAACATCTCCTTTAACATCGAGAACACAACTAACCAAACCTCACAGTTAGTGAGATCTGGAATCAAAACCACCATTTTAAACGCAACATGTGTATGGGATACTACACATGCCATATTATGCATAGGGTGTGCTATTATAACCTGTGTTCAGAATGTATTCATTCAGTTTACTGAACTGAAGGCTCCTTTTTCTGCACTACTATATATAAGTGCAGATAAATAAGAAACGTAAATGGCTTCTATGTGAACCTAACATAAAACGATTTAAACAAGTTCTACTATTTTAAACTGTGAATTACATTTACCATGACAATAATCAGTGAACAATATAAACCTTTTACAGTAGAGTGCTAATTAACCAGAAGTAAATTATCTGAGACATTTCTTGCACAATTACAAAACAAAAATTGGTTGGAACATTCTAAGACTCAGATGTCAGATAATTCACAAACTACAGAAGAAATGAGTTCAGCTAACACTGAAGTAGCAACTGTGAGGTTTGGAATGATCTCCGAGAATCACAAGATTGCAAATGGAAAAATATAGATGGTTTCTCTTCAAGACTCCTGAATCATTCTTATATTCTCTTCAAGAGGGAACAGAGCTCTTCCTTATTTAATTGAAGAGTGAAACTTGTGATTGACACAATGACACAAACCTCACAAATGCAAAAGTCGTAATCCTTGACGAAATAAAATAAAGGATCACCTTGCATCATTTTGATGGACAATAAGTTATCTCGCCCTTCTGAAAATGAAATTTTATAACTATTTAAATGAATTTAATTACTATCATTATTACAAATAACATAAGTAGAAATGTTTTTAACTTGCGCATTGACGCATTTCATGACAATTTTCACACCAAAAGTGCATTACTGGTCTGATTCTGCTGCACTCCTGATGTTGGTAGCGAGGTAGCATTGTTGTTTATTGTTGTGTAGTGTTCAAATAGCCTGCTTCATTAGAGATATGTTTGATTTAAAATTAGTTGGGGTTAGTTTATGTAATGTTTGTGTATTTAGACTGTTCAGTTGTCAAAAACATTTCTACTTGTCATGCTATTGTAATAGTGATAATGATAAAATTAAAATCAAGGCAACAAACCTAATTTGAATTAATTTAATTCCACTAATGCAATTCTGAAGTTCTCTATTTTCCACCAAACCTAAATTCCTTTATACAGCTGTTGATTTACACATCACTGGACTTCTGAAAAGTTAAGACAAGTTAAGACAGGAAAAGAACACAACATACTTTGCTACTAGCAACTAAAAATGTAACAGCACAGTTGCCATTTACAAAAATTTTGGATGACTTGGAGTCAGCTTACATGGCTACTGAAGTGTAGAACGAAATTTCCTAACAAACCTTGACTGTAAACAATCAGGGTAAGTTACCTTACCCTGGTGGCAGTAAATACTTTTGAAAGGTACCTACAGAAGAAGAGGCAGAAGGTACACTGTAAATGACAAATCCACTGTTTGTGAAAACACCACAGATTTCAATGACTGATAAGTTTGCTGTATTAACCAACTTACCAGAATTCAATGAGTGTGATGCTGAAGATGCTGCAGAGTGGCTTTCATATCAGGGCAGATCAAAAGATTGCAATTTTGGATAACACTAACGTCTTTCTGTTTAACCTAGGGAGAAAAAAATGAGGCTGAAGACAAATTGTGGCGAGAAGAAACTAGTAAAATAAGGTGTGACCTAGAGCACAGGAGATACTGTTCTGTAGCCTCCATAGAGATTACCTGGGCATTTGATCAGGTGTGACATAATGGGTTACTTTACAAGACTGAGTAGAACCTACCTCACACCTTCCTTGAAGTACTGTAACCCTACCTCACCAACAGACACTTCCAAGTAAAACATAGTGGAGCTCTCTGGTCCCAATAATATATGGAGTCCCACACGGTAGTGTACTTGGGGACCCATCCTATACCTGTTACACACAGCTGATGTAATGACAATAAGAGGTGCTATATTAGCTACCTTTGCTGATTGTACAGCCATTCTAACATCACATGAAAACACCTCATTGCCTCTAGATGGCTGCAACACCACCTAACCATGCTTGAATAATGGACAAAGAATTGGCGTATCAAAGCTAATGCTTACAAATTTGTTCACATCACAAGTACCTAAAAAAGGATACCTGTCTTCCAGTCACACTAAACAACTGCTCTCTACCCCAGCAGGATGTGGTAAAATATCTAGGCATATACCTTGATATATCCTTAACCTAGGCAAGGCATATGGCAAAAAAGTCAACAAATTTGCCTAACTTGCAGGAAAATGTATTGGTTCCTTGGGTGCATATCTTAGTTATCCCTCACAAATAAAGTAGGTCTATAGAACACAATTCTGTAGATTCGTCAGTTACTCATACATCATTAAGATTAAGTGCTTCCAACCCAAGCTCCTCGAAGCTGCTACTGATGCTCCTTGGTTTGTCTCCAATCTAATTTCCCACAGACATCACCAAATGCTGACAAGTTGTAGAACATGCCAAACAAGTTGTATATCTTAACTGATGAATGTTGTAACATGACATATGAGCCCTAAGATTTCAGTGATATAAAATGATTACACATGTCAAATAATGAGTCAAAGAGACAAGCCAAATAATTTGTCTAAAATGTCAAGCTCAACGCTACACGAGCTAACTATCACCAAATATAAACTCACAGCCATAAGAGTCAATAAACTGATGGTAAATACAAATGAAATGACATTATAGTGAAGAGAAATTGCACCACACAATGATTGTACCACCAGAAGCAACCACCCAATAGTTTTCGGTCAGTGAAGAACCAAACCAACACAAGAAAGAAGAGAGAAGAAAGAAGAATCAGTGAAGAACCAAACCAAACAACAAAGAAGAAAGAAGAATCAGTGAAGAACCAAACCAACACACGAAAGAAGAAAGAAGAATGAGTGAAGAAAAACTACTACGAGAAGGACATCCAACAACCATGGTATAAAGATTCCAAGAGCCAGTCAACTATAAATCAACATCTACCCATATGTGTAATAACTAACCAACCTGCAGATTAAAGAGATAGACAGAAAACTGACTAACTGAGATGACCAGTATATTATAAATAATGTTATAAATGAATAAGACAAGAAATGTCATACAAGGAAGGAAAACAACAATAATACTTATTGATTAGAAGCTGTAAATTAAGCATAGTAACAAGATATGCACAGCACCAATGTAACAAAAGGAGTATTAATTTGTCTCAGAATATCAGCAAACACTAGTCTAATAGTCTGACAATAATGTATATAAAAGCAAGAGGATAAATAAAAGGTTATTAGTTATCTTTATTAAAACCAGACATGTAAAAAATAAGGTTAAAAGAATGCCAATGTGTGTCAAACTAACATACACATTGTTAGCACCAATGACCAAATAACATAACCTATGATGTAGGTAAGATTCACCTGAATTCACAACTAACATTAGGAAAAACCTACCCAAACCAGGATGTATTATATGTAAAAGCAAGTAGAAATAACAATCTTTCTACAGGTAACAAAATCAGATACCCAAAATAAACTTTAAATAAAAAAACAAAGAAAGAAAGTGAACCAAAACCCACTAAAATGGAATTCACTTTATAGAACTTGTATAAAATCATATTATAAAAACGAATAGAAACGAAATGTCGATGTCAATACCACAATTAGAGTGTAATACCACTACTGTACTAGTGTACAAAGATAATAAAACAGAATATAATATATTACAATTGTATTTAAGTGCACCTGTCATGTGACACCAGGTGTAACTAGTATTATTTAACCAAATGCAATGTAGAAAAGTCTAGTGTATTAAACACACCAAGTCCAGTACTAAGACAATGTTATTACTCATCTATTGTAACTAAAAGATAATAACAAAAAGAACTCAAATACCAGAAAAGAATAACATTAAGTAGGCATCTAATGATGAAAGATAGAGACCACTTAATTAACCAGAAATGACCAAAATTACTTAATTTTCCAGCTAACAAAGGTAACCAGTAGTTGTAACCCTTTGTTATCATCAACTGGAAACAAATAGAAAGTAGACAAACACTTTCTAATAGTTGAAATATGTATATATAAATGTAAGAACCTAGGCTAAGATGACAGTAGCATAAGAATTGTATTTTATAAATAAATCTAAGTAAATAGCAACTAAGGAGTGTAAGAGAACTTGGAAGGCATGCCCTCAAGTGGGTATGAGTGCCATTATATAGTGATAATAGAGAATTAAATATAAAATAATAGTGTCTAGTGAACAGTACTAATCACAAACATTAACTTCCTTAATAATGGACCAAAGCACACCATGAGTAGACTCAAAAAATAGAGCTAAGTGTTACGAATCCAGTGATACGCTCAGATTTAAAATCGGAACAATATTAACAAAGTTATTACAATTATAAAGAATTTGTGTCAAATTGAGAAAAACATTCATAATCTCGAAACCAAAGACCCACGCCGACCTCAACAATTGAAATAAAATGCCGAGGGGGTATGTACACAAAATTAAAAATCGCCCACCAATCAAATCCACGGATTTAGCCAAATTTTGGACGTTTACTGAACGGAACGGCAGAGCGAGACCTGCGTTCTGGTCATTTTTCAATCAACATTGGAAGCGAGGAGATGTCGTCCGGTGAGAGAAAAAGTCAGCTGATCTATTAATGTGTGCGCGTCACCTAAGTAAACAGAGTGACCTAACCTAAAAATTGTGATAACGAATATACATTAGTATCAGAGTGTGAAGTGTAACAGTGCGTAATAAGGATTGCTCAGTGTATAATCCAGAGCAATTCCGGGATTAAAATTATCAAATAAAAGGGAGTATAAGTGATTATTACCATTTCAATCAAATCATGAAAAACTATATTATCGAAACATTTAATAACAATGAACATAGGTTAAGATGTATTTGTAACAGTAACTGAACAACAATAATGACAATCCTCAGAGATTTGATTATTTTATTTTGTGAATTTATTAAACTTACAATTAATCTCTATGCATAATTATTTTTTGTGTGACTTTACCACACTTGATGACAGTTGTCAACCATAACATATCAATTAATTTAACCAACAATTGCCAATGACTGAGGCTTGTCAGATGATTGAATTATTAACGAAAGTTTATTCCATGTTTTTATGTTCTATGATTTAGGAAAGGAACCTACTATTATAATATTTCAATGTTAATTTTATTGTGAATAATAACCAAGGTTGCCAGGATATATGGTTACTGACATCCATGCAATTATACTTATATAATTTGTGATGTTTTCAAGTTGTTTCTTCTGCAAGTAGATAATACTGTATATTCTTTTTAACACCTGACGCACGTTTCACTAAAAATATCAGAATCATCAGAGGTTTCTAAGTGAATTAATAACAATCGAAATAATTCTATTAATATAAAATTAACGAATGATCAGGATTGTTCATTAATTTTATATTAATAGAATTATTTAGATTGTTATTAATTCACTTAGAAACATCTGATGATACTGAGATTTTTCAGTTAAACCTGCGTCAGGTGTTAAAAAGAATATACAATATTATCTACTTGCAGAAGAAACAACTTGAAAACATCACAAATTATATAATTACTGCAATAAACATAGAGTTACTTATATAGAAAATTATACTTATATAACACTAAATAATGAATCAGATGTTTAACCAAATAACACTGTTTCAAAATATATAATTTCATTGTTCATTTTAATTGTATTATCAAGAATTATCTTGACATTAATTAACTTTGTTTCAAGCATTTATTATCAATTGAATCTAATAATTCTACTAACCTGTAATGTCCAGATTAGACACATGGTTATTATTTTTGTGTATTAATTATAAGTGACTGAATTATAGTCAACATCAAAGTATTTAATAACAATCGATGAGAGTTCTATTCAATGACTTGGTATCCTGTTAGCTCAAAGAATTCACGAAGGTATTAAACTAATATTAACCAACAAACATTTAGATACATTAAATTTGTAAACAGTTCTGCCACCCTGAGGCAAATTTTTGTAAAACTAAAAGTCTCATGCTTATCATTTTGAATCCAATTATAAATAATACTTCTGCTCATTTAGAACGAGCACCTGATTTGAATAAAATATTTGTTGACATAAGAAACAGAGTCAGTCAGTTTATTTCCTAGACTAGTTGAAAACAGGTGAATGAATTTGATTGGTCAACTCAACAAGCAGCGGCGAATACAAAAACGGTAAGTCCGTATGTACTGGATTGAGAGAGCGACCCTGCGAGTTCGACAAGACTCACCAAGTAAGTGTTTATTAGTGCAAATTGTTTGTGTTTTCAGCACGGAAACTATATCACCGCTTCAACGAGTCAACGGAAGAACTTCTGTGTGAATAAACTGACCGAAGTAAAAATACTTCGATAAATAAGTCCTTGTGCATCAACCGGACTTATCAAGTTGGATTCAACGCTAGGTTGAATTGAACCGGATAAGTCAATAATAAACAACACTAAACAAAAGTTTTTACAAATATTAAACAAAACTAAACGGGAAGTTAGCTCCCCAGAACCCCAAAACAATACACCTCAACCAAGGGATAACTTGCAATGTTCAATAACATGAACTGGCTGTGAACCTCCTTATGCAGCAACCAAGGAAGAGACTGAAGCATATGATCCATTAGACTTACCCTCACAGACAGTTATGTTGATTACAGGGTAAAATTTATGAACACAAATAGTAGGCTATGTTTTCATATTAACTGTATTAGAAGTAGTTTCACAAGAAGTCACATCTCTGTTACGTTATCACTATATCAAATACTCATTGTCTCGTAAAAAATAGAATGTAAATTTCATTTCTGTTCCACAAAAAATTCTGTATTTTGTTACCAGCTGTCATAATTCGAACCTTCTCATAGGTTATTGCTGAACCACTACTGTACTGTACTGGCCAAACTTTAGCCACCACTGTAAGTTCTAAGCAGTGTTCTACACTTTGATACTACACGAAAGGACTTCACAAGTGTCATAACTCAGAACCTGACAGTAGTAGAGAAACATTAACGTGAACAATTTTAATTAGCTATAGGTTCAGTGTGAACCAATAATTTAAAGAACTAACATACACTATTCAGATATGGAACACAAGTATTTCAGATAGTAGTTTTTACCTTATTGCCTGAACTAGCTATACTTGTGTTCTGCATCGAAATAGTATATATTAGTTCTTAATGTACTTAAACACATTATGGACAACAAACACAAAGAATTCAGTAACTTAAAACATTTTTAAGTATAACACTACCGACTCGCAACACAAAGTTTTATATTATACCCTGAACCACTTTTCGGTTATTATAAGCTTCATCAGAGGTTGTCACTGGGAGTGCTATCCATCTTGATCGTGGCGATGACGCTGTAGTTTGAAAGCTTGATGTTGTATGTGTGGGGTGTGATATGTTTGAATAATATGTGTGATTTGAATTGTGTCTGTTTGTTTAGGATCTCGTTTTTATGTGTTCTTGTGTGTTTGTATATTTCTGGTTGTTCAAGAGTGTCTAGCTTTCGGCCTTTTGTGTGTACGTGTAGTACATCCATGTTCCTTTTGATGTTTGTGTATGTGTAGTTGGTTCAATGAGGTGGTTTGCAAAGGTGGATTCGGTAGTGGAATGTAGTGCCTTTGTGTGTTCAGTGTCTCTCTGTTTGAAGCAACGTCCTGTCTGGCCTATATAGAATTTGTTGCAATCTGAGCAATTTACTTTGTAAACACCAGGTAGATCAAATTTGGTTTGTTCTTTGTGTGTGTGTTTTGATAGTGTGTGTTCTGGTTTGTTTGTAGTTTTGTATGAGCTCTGTATCCTGCTTTTTTAAATTTGTAGTCTATTTTTTCAGTGTGGTTATTGATGTATGTTGGTGTTATGAATTTGTTGTTTCTGTCTTTTGTCTCTTGTTTGTTTGTGTAGGAGTTTATTGACTATTGTTCTGTTGTATCCGTTGGATTCTGCTAGGTATTTTATCGTGTTTAGTTCATCTTTGTAGTCTTTTTCCTCTAGTGGGATGTTATTTAGTCTGCGTATCATAGTTCTGAAGGCAGCCAGTTTGTGTTGTATTGGGTGAATGGAGGAGTTGTGTATTAGTGTGTCAGCTGTAGTGGGTTTTCTGTATATACTGAATTTGTGTCTGTGTTCAAATTTTGTGATGGAGAGGTCTAGGAAGTTTATACTATTGTTGTACTCGTATTCAGCAGTGAAGGTTATGTTTTGTGTATTTTGTTTATGTGGGTTAGCTGTTTGCATTGTCTTTTGTTTCCCTTGTATAATATTATGATGTCGTCAACTTAGCTGTGCCAATATAGTATTTTATATGAGTGTCTATCATTGTTTGTGAGGATTCTTGTTTTTTCTATGTGTTGGAGAAAGACTTCTGCTAATATGCTGGATATGGGTGAGCCCATGGGTAGTCCGTTGTTATGTGTGTAAAATTTACTGTTATATGTGAAGTAGTTTTGTTTTGTGATTATGTTATTTCTATGATAAGATCTTCTGGTGTGTTGTTCTGTTTGAGTTTGTTTTGTAGGATGGTGATTGTTTCGGAGATAGGGATGTCATTATAACTGACACACTAATACACAACTCCTCCATTCACCCAATACAACACAAACTAGCTGCCTTCAGAACTATGATACACAGACTAAACAACATCCCACTACATGAAAAAGACTACAAAGACGAACTAAACACGATAAAATATCTAGCAGAATCCAATGGATACAACAGAACAATAGCCTAGTCAATAAAATCCTACACAAACAAACAAGAGACAAAGACAGAAACAATAAATTCATACACCAACATACATCACACTGAAAAAATAGACCACAAATTTAAAAAAGCAGGATACAGAATCCCATACAAATCTACAAACAAACCAGAACACACACTATCAAAACACACACACAAAGAACAAACCACATTTGATCTACCTGGTGTTTACAAAGTAAATTGCTCAGATTGCAACAAAATTCTACATAGGCCAGACAGAACGTTGCTTCAAACAGAGAGACACTGAACACACAAAGACACTACATTCCACTACCGAATCCACCTTTGCAAACCACCTCATTGAACCAAACCACACATACACAAACATCAAAGGTAACATGGATATTCTACACGTACATACAAAAGGCCAAAAGCTAGACACTCTTGAACAACCAGAAATATACAAACACACAAGAACACATAAAAACGAGATCCTAAACGAACAGACACAATTCAAATCACACATATTATTCAAACATATCACACCCCCACTCACACAACATCGAGCTTTCAAACTACAGCGCTGTCGCCAAGATCAAGACAGACAGCACTCCCAGTGGCAGCCTCTGACGAAGCTTATAATAAACGAAAACTGGTTCAGACTAAAATGTAAAATGTTTACCAATATAAAACTTTGTGTTCCGAGTCAGTAGTGTTATACTTATAATTAGTTACTCAACGGACACGTCAAGAACAACAGCATCCAAGAATTTAAAATCTGTTTCAGATGGAGACTTTTTTTTAATCCTGAAACAAATCAGAAATTATGACAATCTACAAGAGACGAAACTACTAAGGAGGTGCAAAGTACACAGAATATGAATCTTAATATAACATTAAAATAGTAATAAAAAAAGTAAACAGGAGGTTAATAGTTCTCAATGACAACCTGAGCTACGGCAGCCATAAAAACTTGCAAAAACCAAGTTTTTTGAGGTTATACATAAACTACAAATCAAAACTAGGCAGGGACGCAAAAAATTCGCACTTTTTATTTGCAAGCTGCGAAAAAATGCACAATTACTTTTAGCGATACAGTATTGAAACACAATGCTGCTTCGAGTTGATTGCTTTTACAGTTATCTGCACAAAAACCCAATATTAGTGGAAAACGAGTTCTGCCACAGAAAAGGAGACATGTACTACTTCTGTACTTTATGTTGGCCGGCAACCTTGGTGAAAGCAGTGTGCGGAAAACCCTGTTTTTTTTGTCAGTGTAACGGCACGTCTCACTATAAATAAACCTCCGCTCAACAGTCCGTTAATGACCAAGGCGTACCGCGCGGCTTTTGTGTTAGTGTGACGGTGTATGGCTAGTACTACGCGCCACCAGCCGCTAGTTGCGGTATTCACAGCCAGGAGGCGGCGCTGTTATCTCAGCGCCTACTCAGTTTGCCTCACGACGCTGAGTGCACGCCGTACGGAGCCTCCGCCGGGAATTGAACCCGGAACCACGAGCGCATCAATCGCCCGCGTTAGCCACTAGACCACCTGGAGGCACGTCTCACTGAGTGCATAAGTGTTGATGCGTTTTCAAAAACATTTACCATGTAGGCCTGTATTTCATTTAATTATTTAGTTTGTATCATTACTAGTGTTTAGTTTGGGACTGTGACGTGTGCTAAATAATCTAATTACATTTTAAATTTAATTTAATATTGTCTATGGTTGTGTTTTCAGATATCACGTTTTGTTAAACTAAATTTTATTTTGCTTAAAGTATTGTTACTTTTACAGTACATTTTATTTCATTACATAATCAGAAAGAATGCCTCCTATTAAACGAAGTTAGGTAAAAAGATTGTGCATAGCCAAGCTCGGGAAGTCATTTCTAATGTGTGTAAATTTATGGAAGGTGAAAAAAATGGAATTAGTATTCTACTAAAAAAGGTTCAAAAACGAATAGCGTCAGCAACAGGAGTTTCTGAAAGAACGATCCGCCATACTAAAAGTGAGGGGATAACAATAGAAAATGGACAGTCACCACACTTTACAACACCTCGTAAAGAAAGAAAGAGGAAGTCAACAAAATCTAATATTGATGATTTTGATAAATGTGTAATAAGAACAATTTACAATTTTACGACAACACAAAAAACATGTCTTATGCTACGAAAACTTCCATCAACTTCTTAATTCTAGTGTAAACTTTCAAGGTAGCTTATCATGTTTAAGGAAAGTTATTATAAACTTGGGGTTTAAGTGGAAGAAGATTAGAAATAATAGAAGTGTATTAAATGAACGTCAAGAGATAAGGGCAAAAAGAATTTGAATACCTTAGGAACATAAAACAATTCAGGACAGAAAACCGGCCAATCGTTTATACAGATGAGACGTATATACACATCTCGTGCAGTAAAAAGGTCATGGTATGATAAAAGTGGTGAAGGAGATGAAAGTGACCATTAAATAAAGGAGACAGATTCATAATAGTTCACCCGGGTACAGATCAAGGGTTCATCGATGGTGCCTTATTGGCTTTTAAATCGGGACAGAAAACAGGTGATTATCATGGGGATAAGAATAGAACAAATTTCAAGAAATGGGTAGTTGAAAAGCCAATTACGGGATTACCAAAAAACTCAGTGTTAGTATTAGATAATGCACCATACCAGAACTACCAATCTGAAAAATGTCCCACATCAAATAGTCCAGTCGGGATCTGTATTGGGTTGCTTTTTTTCGTCGGAACTCAAATTTTTATTGGAATGTCTCCCGAAGGATGCCTATAATGAGAATTTCGGTTTGCACCAGAAAAAAAAGTTGTGCTAAACTCAGGAAAAATCGTAGAGTGAAAAAATAGACATTTTGGGTCCTGTTTTATGGCCTTTTCGTTCGAATATCTCGGTAAGTATCGTATCTACGTGGAAAATGAATAGAAGTTAATTTGTTCGCAATAAAATTTCCTATCGGAATATGCTTTTGTAATTTGGAAAAGTCAATTTTCCGCATCACAGGAGTGAAAATTCGCGAAAAAAAAGTCGAAAAAATGTCGCTTTGGAAAACTGCTTATCGGAAAATGAAGAAAATTCTTAATGCTTCTAATAATGTAGCTAGAAAAACTTTAAGTTATAACAAAAACAATCGCGCAAGAAAAAACACGATATCTTTTTTCGTTTTTGCACAATAATTTTGCAATCCAGCTCTTTCCGGAAAATCTGAAAATTTTGAAAATATTGGTGATTGAAAAATACAGTCTTGTATGAATCGCTGATTTTTTTACTCGTAGAAGAGCATTTAAACTTTTAAACCCATTTTGAAAAATTCAAATCGGTTAATTAGGAGAGCCTAGGGAATTTTTAGAAATTGTAATTAATTTTTTTACTTATAAACAAATAGAATATTTTCACGAATTTTCAACCTATCAAATTCAAAAATTACAGGATGAAAGTACTCAGCAAGACGTTTTATTACAAAAAAAAAAAGTTGAAATTCGTTAATTCGTTCCCGAGATATTGCCCGTCAAAGTTCACCGGTGTTTACTAGTAAACAATTTTGCTATGAGCCTCATTCTTGAACAAAAGCCTTCGTTTTTCCAAGTACTTTTCATGTGAACATTTTCAAAACTTGCACCTGAACTCACGAGTTCAAAATAGCGGCGCGCTCTAAAATTGACAATATCTCGGCTTCTAACCAATCGATTTAGATGATTTTTTTTTTAAATCGAGGTCTCGTTTGATAAGGAGTCCAATTACGGCAATTGCAATAACAAATTTTAATAACAATTTGTTGTAACAATATAACAATTTTTAAGGGGGTCTAATAGTCGAATTTTATCCCTGATTTGATTGCAGGTCGGCAGACAGATTTTTGTACTCCCACCGCTCGTTCCTATATTTAGTCCTTTTCAGTTTCCCACACTGCACAGAACGTCACTGGAGGGGCGAAAACGTGTGCAAAAGTGCGAAGGAAATGCCTTCTATCGGTGCACGAAAAGCATATTCCGACAGGAAATTTTATTGCGAACAAATTAACCTCTATTCATTTTCCACGTAGAAACGATACTTACTGAGATATTCGAACGAAAAGGCCATAAAACAGGACCCAAAATGTCTATTTTTTCACTCTACGATTTTTCCTGAGTTTAGCACAACTTTTTTTTCTGGTGCAAACTGAAATCCTCATTATAGGCATCCTTCGGGAGACATTCCAATAAAAATTTGAGTTCCGATGGAAAAAAGCAACCCAATACAGATACCCACTTTTTTCGTTTACGTCATATTTTAGCAGCACTTGGATAAAGCATATTTCTGGTCACTTTAGATTTATATTTCTCTATTTCTTTTATTAGTATTCCACTTGCTTGCTTTATACTAGTAATTATTTATTATTTACATTATAAACAAATAACATTGTTGTGGTATTACAAATACATATTTGATACAATTTCGAGTAATACTGAGTAAAATTATAAATAGTAGTTAGTTGAATGAAATCCGGAAATGTCAACGATGTGTAAAACCCGAGTTGTAATAATTAAATAGTTAAGGGCACCCGCTGTAGCAACAGTAAGACGGCCGTTTTTGAAATGAAGTGTTACAACTGAGTCTACCCACTTTTCGCGCAGCTATGGAGCGACCACCGTAAAGTAACGCGATTATATAGTAAAGGCAAGGGGGCTCTTGGGCCACCCCACCTTACTTCGAGTTGGTTGCTTTTTCTGTGATCTGCACAAAAACCGAGAATTATTGAAAAACGAATTCTGTCACAAAAAAGGGAGACACGTCTAGTAACAGGCAAGTTGGTTCCTTACTTCGAGTTTCTTTGCGTGAATTTTACAAAAAGCAAGAAAGGTTAGTAGTTAGGTTAGTTTGGATTTTAACCTAACATCAGTTTTACCTTATTTACGTCCAAAAACTACCTTATTACCGAGTACGCAGCTAAATTAGACGTGAATTCCATGTAGAAAATGAAAAAAACGCGTTTTACATTATTTGGATCCCATAATTGTTTTTTGCAAATTTTTCGCAAAAAAAATTTGTGCGAATTTTTCGTAAAAAAATTTGTGCGAATTTTTCACGTCTGCACCTAGTTTTGTCCTGTAGTTTACGTAGAAACACAAAAAAACCCGGTTTTACAAGTTTTGTGGCTCCCAGAGCTAAGGTTGTTTACTGTCGACTATTACCAAATTGGTAAATCGTTTTATTCGACTCCAAGGTACCTACCGCAAGTATTGTGTTTTAAAAACTCTTGACATAATAAGTAATTGTATCTTGGTACTTTAGTATAAAACGATGCCATTGTAGTTACACTTTATATTAACACTTTCCACCGAGAACTGATATTATATATTAGTTTAACGATATTTATTTTAACCGCTTTCACACTCCACGAACATCAGAACACATCAGAACGTGTTCAGTGGTAACTTATAACCTAAAAGTGAACAGATCAGAATCCTAAACCGTGATTAGAACCTGAGGTGCCCATGAGATCTGAAATTGAGTCACTGGGTGAACGATTGCTCCTTTAAAAATTGACATAATTACTTATAAAGTTTTCTAATTATATGCAACAAAAATGATTTTTTAAACTGTCACGCATTATATAGCACTTAGGTAATTACATGTCATTTTGTTTTATAATTAATGTTGTGTTATGATACATAAATTGATTGAAATTGTAACTAATACAAATGTTAACTAATGGGTTAACATTTACTACTGATTATTATTAATAAGTAGTACTTGAATTGCATAACGTCCATTATTATTCTCAATGTTTAAGATTGAGAAGTATTTTTTGTCATGTTATTATATGTTTACTAAACTGGGAAAAAACCGGATATCAAAGATCAGCTGATCTGAAGTACTTAATTCCGACAATAGGTGGCTCTGAAAATCACGTGAAATTGAAGTTAGATTTTAGGGAGCTGTCTAATGTATTCTCTGTAGTGATATTTTAAGTATTAATTGTTGGATTTCTGTCACCCAACATAAATTTCTTAACTTTTTTCACCTAAAATTTTATAAGGTAAGGGAAAAATTGTATTTTCACAAATTATTATATATTAAACAACCTTAACCTACTTCAAAAAACAAACCAGATTTGAAAAATTCACTTATACTAAATTGGAAAATGTTGTTTTCCTTACCTGTGTTAGAACTAGTATATGTCCAATAATAAGATATTGTTTCGATAATTAAAGTTTAACATTTTTTATCAGCCAGTTATTAAAAAATTGGGTTTACAGGAGGAAAAAATAGTTGTATTAGTAATTTTAATTCATATCGTTTTAATAACATAGGTATCGAAGTTAGTAAAATATTAAGGGTGAGAATACTGAAGTGTATTCAACCAAATTTGTTTACTCTGATGGTTATCGCATAGAAGTAAAAATACATTGCATTGGAGAGATTACTCACTCCCCATGGACATTAACAAAAATGTGTTTATTTTTTATAGAGAGCCATATTATATAATCCTATACTAACTTGGCAGGAAATGCTGTTGGTATAAATTAATACAAATTTAAATTAATTTTTAGTTTATTAGTCAATATACCATAATTTTGTTAGATTCTTGCCTTACCTCTGTTCAGGGTAATTTGAATTGAATCAAGTCTCTTCTTTTATGAATGATTAACTCTCTGTTAACACTAGTCCAGCTCAATTATTTTTACTCTTGGAAAATTTCAAAGAACTTTCCAGTAGGACAGTCACATAATTGACTTTAAATGTGGCCTTTCATTTTGACAACTTTTCACAATAAACAGTATCATCTCTACTGAAGTTAACCTGTGATAGTATAGGGCAAGTTGCAATGTAATGTGACCATGTATTGTGCACTACTTATATTTCCTTAACATTGAGGTTAATTTTAAATAAGTGATGCTTTTTTAAAATATAGTATATGTTTTTTAATGCTCTAACATTGCTTTAAATTTTGGTTGAAACACTGACATACTGGTCTATATAAAGAAACACAAATACACTATCATTGTAGTGAAAAGGCACACTAATATGTTTAACACATGACAGACTCATAAAGATGAGCTGCAGACAGAAATAAAATCAGAGTAGTGTGTTGACAGTAAAGCATGTATGCAATTCTGCACATGCAGGCAGCAACCAGAGAGATTTTAGTTCATATTTCACCAGAAATTTCTGAGTTATTTACTGTGAACTTTTTGTTTACAGCTGTTATAAACCAATTATTGTTTAATTGTTGACAGTGGCATCACCATTGAACATTTTATTTGTATTTTCAACTAGCCTGAATGGCAAGGCTTAAAAGTGTCACAGTGGTTTTGACACTTGAAGTTTATATTTCTTTCTGTAATTCTGTATGTAAAGGAGATGTTTATTGAAAAGTCAGACACTGATGTACCATAAAAAATGTATTAGTAAGTCTCAAGAAACTGTCAAGAATTGTCAGCCAAAGATGCACCTAGATCTGGCAGGGCATTGGTTCTGACTGAGGATAAATTAGCCAGTATTTGAGACCATGTACCGGTTAGCATGGTGCACCTTGTTGTGATATACAGCTGTGAAACATGGACCTTGTCAGAAAGTGATAAGAAACAATTGAGAAGGATTGGAAGAAAAATGTTTAGAGTTATATTTGTTACGATTAAAAAAGGAGATACTTGGAGAATAAGGACAAGTGAAGAACTGAAAGCAGTAATTGAAGGGAAAAATATAGTAACCCAAAGTAATCAGTTCAAAGGTTGGCACAGCAGACAGGAGCCTAAAAAAAAAACAATACTCAAAGAACGCTAACTAAACATTTATAGCTACATCTGAACAAAAAACAGCAGTGTATCTGTTTCACAGTAATGACTGTAATAAGCGTGTTATTAATATTGTATAAGTGTGTATATAATATTGCCACTGGGTTAAGAATTTCATTAATGCAAATGGAAATGTTCATGACATCACATTTTGTATGATGAAGCATGATTCATTTTATCTGGCTATGTCAACAGTGAGAACAGTAGTGTGTGGTTGTTGTGAGTAATTACCATGAGATGTTGGAGCAGCTCTTACATGATGAAAAAAATTAGGTTTTTGGTTTGCTGTATTGCATAAGTGGATAATCCAGACTTAGTCTCCAACACAATAAGTTAAGACCAGAGGTTCTCAAACTTATCCTCGTGACCACCCTTAAAAGTAAATTTCCATGCCGTGACCCCCTCCACCGATCCCCTCCATCAGCCTTCCTTCCCTTCACAAAACCTACAATTACCACTGATTAAAAATGAGTTTTTCTACCTTAGTCACACCACTTCAGGTATAATTCATGAAAATTCTTTTACCTTTTCTCCTCCATATTATAATATTTCATAATAATCGATTTTAGAATATTTTAATTTTAATATTTCAATTTATTATATAATAATTCAATTTTAAATTAAATAAGCCGAGCTAACTAAGTCAACTTCTCAGTTTTTTCAATTTAAAATTGAAAAATGAATAATATAATATTGTTATCAAGTTTTTAGTAATTTAATAATAAATAATTAATTTTAAATTGAATACCTAGAGTGTAGAATAAGATTTGTTTTTTTTTTTCTAGATTTTTTTTCAGAAAAATTTTATGGTAAAAAAAATCGATTCAGTATGATGTACGGAAAGGTTTGTTTTAAAACATTAAAAATACAAATGTTTAAGGTACACTTACATAAATCTCTTATTGGTCCACACTTTCTCAGAATATAAAATCATGAAAAATATTAATTACAATTTACAAGAGTTCACATCAATATACACAACAGGGTGACAGGTAGTTACAATTGTGTAGGTAAGCATACTTTAGTTCTACAGCATGTTGTTACTTACAGAACATCATTAAGTCCCTAAATCTAATGTGATGGATGCACCTGTTTCTCACTGATGAGTTTTTGAAACTAGGAGTAAGGCTGGACAGCACCACTCTCAGTTCCTTTGATATGTCAAAGCCTCCCACGATATTTATTCTTGACAGCTGTTAAGGACATACTACTGACTCAGAACACAAAGGTTTTTACTGTTAAAAATATAAAATTTGTACATTGTAGCCTGAACCAGTTTTCACTTATTATAAGCTTCATCAGACGCTATGACGTGCTCTTATAATATGGCTTATCAATATCAGCCACTCTGTAGGTTATAACACAATATAATTCACTTTTTAAAAATATGTATTATAATATAATATATTATAATCTGTATTATATATCTGCATAACACAAGAGAATAAGTGTAACATCAGTACAAATTTTTTTCATTTATTAAAAACAGCTTCGTCTCTTTGGCATAGAGATATTCTGAACCTCGCTGTTTTGCTTCGTTTCATACTTGTATATGGCAGTCGGCATATGAGCAGACTGAAGTATTCAGCACCAAAAAGTGGCTTCGTACTCGTGTACTCGTAATACTCCTAACACTTGTAGTACTCGTTTATTTGTTGTTACTTGTGTATCCGTAATACTCCTAATACTGGTAGTACTTGTTTACTTGTTACTTTTGTATCTGTAATACCCCTAATATTTGTAGTACTCGTTTACTTGTTGTTACTTGTGTACTCGTTAGTTGTTTAGGGGGGTCCCATGACTCGGAACTGCAAGGCCCCGAATAACAGGTACTTCAACTTTTCAGTCACTGTTATATCCGTTCCACAAAAATATTCCAAAATACCTGTTATAGGTATATTAACCCACATCTACTCTGAATATTGATGCGTTGTTCTTTGTGAAAGATACTTAATTCAGATGGAATCTTTCCAAAAGGATCTTTTATCCACACACCACGTGATCAGAATTTTTGACGAAGTATTCTTCAAAATGCTCTTTCAGTTTGTCCATATGGTTGATAATGCAGGTTTTTACTGAAGAGAGAATCTTGTGGAAGTCAGCTTCTTTAAGCATAGTATCAAATGAAGGAAACATTTCCAGATCCCCACCTGAAATGCCGGTTTTCCAGAGCTGTAGTTTTTTAAGAAAAGCCTGCACTTTATCGTCCCATTGCCAAATGTTGGCTTCGCTTTTTTGCATGGATTTTTTAAGATTATTTAGTTCTTCAAATATATCAGACAAATATGCTAATTTTAGTTGGAAATCTGGGTGGCAATATAACTGACAAGGAGTGATCGTCCTGTTTAAAAAAAAATGAAAATTTCGTGGCTCAGTTCAAATAACATTCATGTTACGTATGGTATCCAAGTCACTTTTATGTAATATTAAGTGATTACCTGTATGCGGTCCGCCGTGTGACTTCTCAAACTTATTACGTTACGCGTTTCAAGGCTTATGCCTCATCATCAGACGTTTAAAACCAAAAACACATATCACACAAAACTGCGTTTGTCAAAAAATAAATAAAATTTATTTTATAAAATGTCAGTTCAAATACATGATTTAAAATCTTCCCTCTCAACAGCCATCACGCTTCAGTATGCAGAAGTAAACTGTGTGTTCAGAGCCCATATCTTTGCACAGAATTTTGATAAGTCATGATTTAAGTGGTCTTTTTTTATGTAATTTACAGTTTTCACAGTAGCTTGTAAAACTTCACTCAGAGCTGGGCTCAGTTCCTTTGATGCCAGGGCCTCCCTGTACAACATACAGTAATTCCATGTAGCATTTGGAGTTACAGTTTTAATCTTCGCTCGAAGACCTGTATTTTTTCCAGACATTGCTGGTGCTCCATCAGTGCAGATGATTCCTATGCATTTTTCCCATGTTAGTCCGTTTACTTTGAAAAAATCATCAATTATCTTAAAAATGCACTACTTGTTGCATGTGTTGAGAAGGTATGGCAAAAAGGCAATTCTTCCACAACTTTATAGCATCCAGAAATCGAATGTAGGCAATTAAATGAGATTCTTTATGAATACCTGTCGCTTCATCAACTCGAAGAGGATATTGGTTGTCCCGAAGTTTTTCTATGAGTTGCTCATTCAGATCTTCAGAAATATCTTCTATCTGCTGCTACACAATATCATTTGAAAGGGGAATGGTTTTTAATTGTTGAGCCATAGATTCACCAAATAAAATTGAGACTATATCAACTGCTGCTGGTAATACAAGATCTTCACCAATAGTATGTGGTTTCTTGCACTTGGCAATTCTATACCAAACATGATACGAGGCAAGAAGAGCTTTTGCTTGCACGCTTGTTGCTTTACTGAAGGTTTGCTGTGTACTTTTTAGCTCACTTTGTTTTTTAGCAAAACATTCTGTCTGTTTTTTGGCAAACTCACAACGCTTACCTTCAAGATGTCTTTTTAATGTATAAGGCTTCAGGCTTTCAGAACCTAAAACACTCGAGCATATTACACGGTGTGGCCGTTCCTCACTGTTACTGACAGTTTTGGTAAAACCCAAAGATAAATATAGTTGTCTTTATACCTTCTCATTTTGGTGACCCTACGTCTGGAAGCTCGTGATGTGAGACCCCTTTCCATTGTCCAATTCACTACTTACACACGCATTGTCTTCCTGTCGTTTAGTCAGAATCAAAAACCGTTTCATGGTGAGATGTCTAGTCTAGGTATAAACTTCAAAAATGAGAACACTTCTTGATACCCTTTTTGAATCATAATTTTTCTGGTATCATGAAATGAAATTTGTATTACATACGAAAAAAGGGACGGATATGATGACTCATTTCCACCGTTTAACTCACCAAGTCTCACTCCATAAATATCTACCAAGTAGCCAGTTCACTTAATTAAAACGTATTCACTGAATAGGCATATATTAGAAATAAACAGAGTGTATATGTGTGAGTGAGATTTCTTACTAAGTCCACTGAGTCACGTCCGGTGTCTGTTTTATCTAAAGCCCTATTCACATTACCACCCAGCCAGCTAATAAGAAGAAACCTGTTATCCAAGTTGCATAGCTAATGGTGGAAGTCATCTTCTTAAAGCATATTATCAAATGAAGGAAACATTTTCAGATCCCCACCTGAAATGCCTTTTTTCCGGAGCTGTAGTTTTTCAAGAAAAGCCTGCACTTTATCATCCTCACTGCTCTTTACGAACCACTTGTTAACCGGTGTTCCTTTACTGCCTTCCTGTACACAGTTTGTTTACAGACTAACTGAATGGAGTTTATGTGATTGTAAAACAACTGTTTCATTGTGGGAATGCGTTCTTTTAAATTTACATAACTGTATATTATTCTTCTAACAATGGGTGGAGTAACTGTCCACTGTTTTTAATTGTATTGTCAATAATTTAATTTTTAAGAGGAGGAGGATGGGGGAGTTGCTGGACTTCACACACCCCTCCCCCCTCGGGCTTGTGGCCCCCAGTTTGAGAACCCCCTGGTTTAGACTTTTATTATGAAATTAAGTACATTATTACATTGAACAACTAATGAAAAGGAAATTTTCCAAGCTTACCCCAACAAGATGTTTGTTAGTAATTATTCAATATATGTTATTTTTATTATTCATTTTATTATTTATAGTTTTTGTGATAGTAATATTGTACACATTTGAAATATCAAGAGAGAATATTTTTGTGTACACTAATTTAATTTCAACCTCCCTTGACTTTGATCCTGTTATGGTCTATCGTATTTGGTAGTTTCATTTTGTTTTAAAATTTGTTGTTCCTGTTAAGCTTTTTATAATTTAGTGATGATTTCTAATTAAATATTTATTAGATTTATATGGTTGTTTGTATGTAATTGGACTATTCAAAAAAAATTTACAGCTCTAGATAAATTTAATTACCTTTTGTTTGTACTGTGTGCTATTAATGGTTTATTTTTCTTTCTTTTAAACTGTTCATTCTGTTTACTACTTTTTTGACAACTGTATCAATTCTGTCAGTTTGTGACCCCCCCCCCTCTCTCTCTCTCTCTCTCTCTCTCTCTCTCTCTCTCTCTCTCTCTCTCTCTCTCTCTCTCTCTCTCTCTCTCTCTCTCTCTCTCTCTCTCTCTCTCTCTCTCTCTCTCTCTCGTATTGCTATTACAGTTCCCATATGAACTCAATTAAATTTTATAGATCAGAAAAGAAGTTTTAACAAAAATGACTGAGTATTGGCTTATATCTGCTCCTGGCGACAAAACATGCCAACAAACATGGGAGACTTTAAACAATGTGACAAGTAAACAGAACAATGTATCAGTCAACTATAAGTTTCACATTCCGGACCTCAAGGTAAGTATACATTTCAAAAGAAAATGTCAGATTTGCTAAGTGTGATGTGCAGATTTTTGTTGTTGGGTCTGTTGATATTTACATGTACTGTATATACACATAAAAGAGTTGTATGTTTTCACTTGTTGTGGGCTAGTACAATAGGTAAAATGTTAATTGACTTTTAATAGACTTTAGAATTGTTGGAACAATTATTTGGATATATCACCAGGTGACAGTGTATGCTGTGTAATACAATCACTGGATAATTGAATCAGATTCTCAGATGCCAGATCACAAATCTGTACCTTATTGAGTCTGCTTCATTGAGTCATCTCTTAAATGAATCTCTTTCTGAAAACAACTCGATTCCAATGACACTTTGTGTAATAATTATGGCTTTGTGGATCAGTAATCACACACACACACACACACACACACACACACACACACACACACACACACACACACACGAGTTTTTTCTCAGAGGGGCCAATTTCAGTGATCACGTATATGTACATTTTCAACTCTTGCTGGCTCAGTATTGGCGATATACAACGTTAGTTGCAATGTTATTCATTGCACTCTAGTGGACTGTTTTTCAAACATTTAGTATTCATTCTTTATTAGTGTGATGTAATATATGTGTTTGTGGTGACGAATTTTCATTCTCTGTCACACGTGTTTTGGAGTGTTGTGCTGAAGTGTGTTTGGAGATTATGTTGTGCTTAGTTTATAAAAGTGTTGAGGTGTGAAAGTATTTTCTTTTATAAATAATTTGTATTGTTCATTTTGTATAAATTATGCAGTGTGTCAAGTCAATATTTAATTTACTGTCAAGTCTTTCTAATAAACTGCCTTTTCAAAAGTCTTACCTTACTGGCTGAGGATGAAATTCATGAATTTGTTACGAACTATCAATCAGGTGATGAAGTATATATTTTTGACGAATTGGAGATGATCTATTTAACACTATTTATATAATTTTTATCAGTTACCCTATAATTAAAGTTGACAGTTTTGCATTAAATTACATTTTACAAAGTTTCAAAAATTTCCATTGTCAGACGCCTAACATACTAACCAAAATGCCACTAATCAGAGGGTTAAGTATGCACAGTATGTGACCTTAAACAATCATTCTTTCCCATACAGAAGAAATATGTTTACCTTATTATCATTTTCTAGAGAAAACAACCTACTTTTTTACCAGTGGACAAAATTGATTAATGTCAAGTATCTAGCTTAAATGAAGTTGTAGAAGATACCATGTTATTGCAAGTACTGACATGACAAAATAAATCCTTTTTGGTAGTTTTGTGTGTGTGATATTCTCACATGTAAAGAGCACATAATGCCTCAATACTATTGACTAACTAGATTTGCTGTAAGCATAGTATATACTGTGCTAGGTAATGGTTTGGTAAGCAGGTAAATTGAATAGGTAGCATTAAATGCAGCTGAGCGGTCTGAAGTCTCCTGACCCAATCCAAGAATCATAGTTTGTTTCATCAGTTTTATTTGGTTCCAGAGATCCATTCCATTGAATTTGCTCCATTGTAGTGTGTGTGCGCGCGCGCCCGCAACATAAGCATGAGTTATTCTTACTACCAAATGATAATTGTTCATATTGAATATGTATACAATTCAAAATAATTCTGTATAATGTAGGTGGGTACATTAGACCAGCTAGTTGGACTGTCAGATGATTTAGGTAAGCTAGATAACTTTGTGGACCAAGTAACACACAAAGTAGCTGCATATCTTGGTGAAGTGCTGGAAGACCAGAGGGACAAGCTTCATGAAAATCTCATGGCCAACAATGGTTTGTATTAGAGTACTGCAGTTTATTATTAATAAATTTATTCTAAGTACTTGTGTCATAAATATCGATTGATTAAGGCCCTCCCACACATCTTCATTTGCCTCCATTCAGCAAACAGAACCAAATCTTTAGGTTCTGGAATTGGTCATGTTTTGCTATCTTCATACCATTTGCTCTAAAAGACCATGATATGCTTCCACATATGTTCTCACATGCTGACATACCGAATGAAGGCATGAAATCCATATATAGTTTCAAAAATGGATACCTGCGACAAGCATCTCTTGATATGAAAGTTGATATTTTTTGTATGGATCAGGGAGGTTAATTATATGGTCAAAAATAAAAAATTTTGATGTAGTTTTTTTGTGCTTATTACATTTTATAATTAAAAGTATTTAAGTGTATTCCTTTATACCTGAATTCAGTTTATGAAAAAACAATGATCTTTTAAAAAACAAAATCAGAAGTATTTACAAAGATACTGTTACATGGGAGGGGGGATGACATGTATGTAATGCAGTTCCTTAAAAGGAGTAGGAAAATCATGAGATAAACTGTCTTTATTGTGTAGTTAACACTGGTTATTAATCCATCAACTCTTAAAACCAAGCTGTTAATATAAAGCATGCTTTTATGTATGCTGTTCAGTAATTTATAGCAAATATTCAGTAATTCTATTTCCCTACTTAGACAGTGACCTGAAATATCCAGTAGGATTTTGTTCTGAACATCACTACAGATACTGCTTGGAAAACATGATTTTTTTATATTAAGGAAATTTACTTTCAAGTGAATAGACTTCATCCTTTTCTTAATTTGTTTGAGTTTTATTAATAAGAAGGTCAACATCTAATTTACATGATTAGTACAAATTATCTGTAGAATAAGAACATGAGATTTGTACAGTTTTTTGTATGTATCTGAAAGAACCGTACAACCCTGGCCAAGTGCCATAACAAAGTCACATTGATGATAGGATACGTAATTGAGTAAAATTCATATTTTATGTCAAACAGTATATTCCTGTGTGAATATAAGTTCACCTTACGTGGCTTAGACAATATTTGATAGATTTTTTTTAATGATGGTATTTGCTAGATGATATCTGATAGATAGCCTACAATAGTCTTAACTGCATACTCACATATTGATGGCAATATGGTAGCAGGGCAATTATCAAGCTATTGTGACTCTCATGGGAGTGATGCCTCAAGATGTTGGATTTAAGCATCATTTAGTATAGTGTAAATTTTAACATGATTAAATTCAAAGTTATACTGAAGTTATTTCCACAATATGTTTTAAACAGATTCTATAAACTATATATGAAGTTTATGACATCAACTCTGGTTGTTTACATTGGCAGTAATCAGGAGTATTAAAGGGAATATCTCAACTTTATCATGAACCCATCTGTTTATGTAAGAAGAATAGTGTACTGGAGTAGTTACAACAGATGCAGATTTCCCTTTGAAATCATGCATTATAAATATATTTAACAAACCTGAGCATAAAATCACCAAAAATAATATTTAAAAAATATTTTTATTAATTAAAGCATTAATCAGGACAAAAATGTTCTAGGCTATGTGCTTAAACAACGGCATCTGAAAACTGAAAAAAAATGAAAAACAAATTTTGCTCAGAAACTGCTCATGAAAAGTGCCCAAAACTAACCCAGAAAGTCCTAAAATTGCTCATACCCTCATAACAAGTTTATGTATGAAATAAAAACCCAATATAAATATTCCCGAAGAAATTATAATGAAATAGCAAAAACTGTATATCTTTTCACCTCAGTAATACTTTATGCCCCATTAGCTCCTCTTTAATTTTCTGGTTACGACTAAATAGAAAAACAGAATCATTTTTTACAGTTTTATTTTGGCTGTAAATGTCTGTTAAGTATAAGATACAAAACCAGTGTTTTTATAATGCTGAGGATTGAGTGCTTGATTATTAAGAAAAAGCATGAAAATGTCTAATAGGAATATTATGAAAATGTCTAAACCATTAAGGCATCCAATTAATCCTAAACCATTTTAAAGGGAAAGTCAGGTACTGAGATTAACTTAAGGTTTTATGAAAGTTGAGTACTAGCTATACTGTTTGACCTCCAGTGTTTGGCTGGTGAGGACTCCCTGCCCAGTCATAGTAGCTATTCAACTCAGGCCATTTTTGCAACCAGTGTTTTTGTAAAGCTCCTCAACATGTAGAAAAAAAGCAAACCATTCCTATGAAGCCCAAACCCAGATTACCTCCAGGCGGTCCTAGCAAGATGCCCTTGTCTCTTTGTTAGTCCACTCTGTCAAAGGGTTTTGTGTTCTGTCATTTGAAATACCGTATATTTAGGAAACATTAAGGTAATGATATAAGTAAAAGAAGTTGTAATGTTTGTGATAGCCATTAAAATGTGTGGGCATATTTTACAGAAAATAGTTAATGTTTGGTGTATCTATAATAATTGTGATCTTTCAGTTCCATTATATACAAACAGTGGTTTCTTACATGTGTAGCAAAAATGATTTGCCTTGTATGTACTTGAAAGATTTTTAGTAGTTTTTCAGTGTACTAACTAGTGTGGTGTAAAATATATAATATTACATTGTATTCTGACATAAAAATATGCAGTTGACTGAATAAAATATTTACCGTACATTTTATTATGTAGGGGATTTGCCAAGTTACATAACACGTTTTCAGTGGGATATGGCTAAATATCCAATCAAACAGTCTCTTCGCAATATTGCCGACATTATCAGTAAACAAGTTGGTCAGATTGATGCTGACCTCAAAACCAAGTCAACGGCATACAATAATCTTAAGAGTAATCTTCAGAACATGGAAAAGAAACAGACGTAAGTTTGAATATTAGTATATGCTTAAAATTTGAAACATGTTATAATTAACTAGTAAATTATTTTGACTTTATTAGAAAATTAAGCTTAACTAATTAAGTTCAATTAATAGTTTAGTGTTTTTATAGGGGAAGCTTACTCACACGCAATTTGGCAGACCTAGTAAAGAAAGAACATTTCATTTTGGATTCTGAATATTTGACTACCCTGCTTGTTGTTGTTCCAAAGTAAGTGTATGTTTTAATAAATTTGAAGATTAGTAGATAATAATTCAGTGAGTATTGTTATTTCTGTTATGTGCAAGTGTAATATATTCACTATACTTGTGTATTTATATGAGCTTTTTAACTGGTTCCTGTTTGGTCTCCTCCAAAAGATGTGTGGAATCTAACAAAAGTACTGTGTGTGAAACTGCAACTGTTTCCATTGTTACTTTGTGTTTTAAAGTAATGTATTTAAAGTAAACTAATGTATGTATGCAAATGCTTTGATTTTAAAGCTTTGCTGTAAAAATTTGTTTCTGAAAACTAGCAGTTATGAATGATGAAAGTTATCGTTTCCACCAATCATATTGTTAAGCCCAAATTTCTTGATTAACCAGCACTTGTTGATTATTTATCATGAAATTGGTCTCGTTCTTTCTTTCCAAATTAGTTTGAGTTTAATACAAATGTGACTTCAATATATGACTATAGACCAAATAAAGATCAAGAAAAAAAGAGTTTAATATATAGTTTTATATAATGGAATATGAAAAAAGACATTCTCATATTGCTGCTGATCAGTATGAAATAAATATTCACAGTCGTAATATTATTATACAAGTTTTGATCATAAAGTTCCTGCAGTTTTTGTTTCATTAAAACATTATGTCTACTCTCATATATTTATATTGTCCTCTTCAAAATAATCCTTATCAAATAAAGCACTAATGCCAACGTTTTTCAGCCTTCGTAACAGTTCTAGAATGGACTTTGGTACATAACCTTGAGGTTACTTAGGGATCTTTTTTATGTCTTTAGCGGGCACAACACATTGTCCTTTCATAGTTGTTTTAGTGTTGAGAAGAGGAAAAAGTTGAATGAGGTCATGTCTGACGAGTACAGTATTTGCAGTATCACTACAGTGTTATTTTTGACCAAAATCATTAAAGAAACAATACATTGCAAACTCGTGTATTATTATCTCCACAAATTGTTATTTAAATCTGGCCTTTATTTTTATGATTAGCTTCACTCTTGACACAAGTGATGTAAAACGTCCTTTTTACTGTCATCATCTCCAACTGTCACAACTATCTTGGAAGCATTTGTACCATTTATAAACTACTCATTCATGCATACTAGACTCACTAAAACTATTCTGCAAATTTTCACCACATCACAGCACTTTATATCTTTTTTTTCAAACAGAACTTAATGCTAGTTTTTGATCCTGCATTGTACAGTTATTAAAATAGCTAACAAATCAAAACACAGCTCACCCAGTTAGCTATGAAATCCAAACTGTGCATCCAGTATGGCTACAAATTTTGTCAATTGCTACAAATAGGTGTACCAGCATCTCAAAAAAATTTTCTTGAATCAGAATTCTAAAGTGGAAAATTTTTTAATTGCATAAACTTTCTTTGTAAACCTTGTACATGTGTTGATTCCCCAAATATTTCATGATTTGAATGATTTTTTTTTTTATTTTAGATTATGATATTTATACTGTAAGAATATAACTAACACCCTCTTTCTTAATCACAGGTGAGAAATACGCATGTATGGATTCAATGTATATAAAGCATATTATACAATAAAAAATAAAGCATTGAGTTTCATTTATATTATCTTTATTAGGGGAAAAATTACAGTTTATATTATATACAGTAGAACCTCATTAACCCGGATCAACTGGGGCCGGGGCCGATCCGAGTTAACGAAAATCCGGGTTATCCAGAGAATGAGGGAAAAACGATAAAAAAGAACATGTACTTACCAAAAATATTTTTAATGGAGTTTAGAAATTATTATTGGCACACTTTCACCTAAAAACACATAATATGTATTTACACTGTACACAATATAGGTACAAAAAAGGCAGTGAGCTTTTGCTGCCTCAGTTTTGTGTATCGCTTACGAGCAGCGCGATCTCGCATCCGCTTTAGCATTAGAAGCTCGTTTGGCGATGTTTCGGCTTGACTCTCGAAATAAACCATCAATTTATCTATGTTTGCTACTGCTTCTGCGTGGGTCATAACCACAGCTGGTTCATCAACACTGTCTGAATCCTCTTCATTTTCATTTTCTGTAACACTGCATGATGCAATAATTTCTTCCTCTATGATCGCTTTATAACCTCCGTCATTGTCAATTTGCAACCAATTGTCAATGTCTTCTTCATCAACATCGGAACAGCCATCGATATTTTTAAAAATGTCTATAAAATCTTCTTCCACACTTGTTTTTTCTTCTTCTTCAATTGTATTGTTTTCTGGCAAATCACACACACCAGGCCACAACTTTTTCCATGACTTTATCAAAGTTTCTCTTCCAACCTGGTCCCAAGCTTCCGCAATCATATAAATAACAGTCTTTACGTTAAAAGATTTCAGCACCTCTACCACACCATGCTCTCCTTCGTCCTCTACCAGTTGACTTAGCATTTGCCTTTTGTACACTTTTTTTATTTTTTCTAGAACTCCTTGGTCCATCGGTTGAACGAGAGAAATTACATTAGGTGGTAAAAACTTCACTGAAATGTCATCTTTGACTAGTTCATTGACGGATGCAAAGGCGCATTGTCAATCAGCAAAACCGCCTTGTTGGGAAGGCCACAGTTCTTCAAATATTTTTTTACTGACGGCACAAAATTCTCAAAAAACCATTGTTTGAAAATGTCACTAACCATCCAAGCACTTTTTTGTGAGCTGTAAACAACAGGCAATGAGCCTCGTTTCACATTTTTCAATGCACGGGGGTTTTTAGACTTCCCTATTATAAGGAGAGGAATTTTGTGCTTTCCTGATGCATTACTGCAAGTCATTATGGTGAGGCGATCTTTCCCTTTTTTAAACCCTTTCGCTGAATCTCCTAATTTTGAGGCTAGCGTTTTACTCGGCAACATCCGGTAAAATAAACCGGATTCATCGGCATTGTAAACTTGATCTGCAGTCAATTCTTCCTTTTTAATAAAGTCTTCAAACTCTTTTTTAAATTTTTCTGCCGCTTCAACATCACCTGACAAGCTTTCTCCAGTGATTGTAAGTTGACGCACTCCATGCCATTTTTTCCATCTGTCCAACCACCCCTGGCTAGCTGTAAAACTTGGGTCTCCATGGGGCAACTGTTTGTTCAAACTCAATGCTTTCTGTTGGATGATGGGTCCAGAAATCGGCAAACCACGTTCTCTTTCAGCACAAAACCAGACAAACAATGCTTCATCCAGAGTTTCTAGTTTAGCAGTTTTTGCTTTACACCGATTATCCAAACTGTCCTTAGAAATCATTTTGAAACAAAAGTCTTCAATGTGTTTTCTGTTCTTTTTCCAATCAGATACGGTCGATGTTCCCACTCCAAACTCAGCAGAAATGTTCTTTAACGATTCTCCCTTATCAATTCTTGTCAATGCTTCCATCCTTTTTTTCATAGTCACAACAATGTTTTTACGTTTCGTCGCCATCGCGAACAACGCGCTAAAAAAACAGCACAACGATACTGTACCTTGACAGTGACACTAGGACAACACGCGAACACTACCGAGATTGCAGCGCAACTGAGGAATGTTGTTTCTAGGTCAATGTCAAGTGCGAGGCATGGGGAGGGGAAGGACAGGGTTGAGTCACCAGTTTGCTGCGTAGCAACAGCAGGTGGGGTGAGTGCAATGAACTCGCCCGCTGGAGGCGTGGGGAGGGGAAGGAGAGGGTTGGCAGGTGGGGTGAGTGCAATGAACTCGCCCGCTGGCAAGTGAATTCGAGTAATGTACTGTACCTACTGAGAATAGTGTAACATCACAAGATGTCACCTAACCTAAGTGTATGTTATCAGATTTTATAAAAACAAAACAACCATGTAAATAGGTATATAATAGTAGAAATAACCAAGAAAGAAGAAACCAAGAAAGAAGAATGAAGCAGAAGTGCCACATGAAACAGTAACCCAAGGGCTGTTTGACACTACAACTAGACTGAGACTAAAACGAACTGATGGACAGAATAAATTTACATTCAGCTGTCAATTCAGTAAATAGTTGATGTAAACCGAATGTCATATGTAAACAAAAAATGAACTAATGAGCAGTTAAATACTGTGAAAGCAGAATTAGCATTTTGCTGATAATAGATGTGACAATGACCAGTAAATTATGAATGCCAAAACTAATGTTAACAATGGCTACATAGTGAGAACTAAGATGTATTTCAGCATCAAATATACTTGTTAGAAAAGAGAACTATTTATAAGAGAGAATCTTATACAAATAAGATGTCTCCACGATTTACCGAATTGAGAACCAATAGGCATTATTAAGGCCAAATTTCAATGTAGGCGATATGTCTTAGCAAGCTTAGACCAAACATTAGTCAGTAAAATGGCTATTGAGGATTAGCACAAGTGTAAACTAAAATGCACAGAACTATGGTTATGCCTTGACATAACAAAAAATGTTATTAAAACAATAGGTTTAATCATAATTTTCATTGTTAAGTAGTAGTTTAAAACGAATTAGCATAAAACGAAATGTCATAGTCAGTAGGATCATTTATTACCATGTATAGAGTTTAGGTGTACAAGTAATGTTCAGCAAAAAATGTCAGTACAGCATTAATGGTGTTCGCACATAAACATTTGGTTAATAAAATGTTATGTGAATACAAGCAATATTAACCAAAAGTGTAAAATTGGCGACTCATAAATAGCAGACGACAGTAGAAGTAATGTACCCGAACGTTGGTTTTATAACAATGTCGGTTCAAGTGAAAGTAATTCGAGAACGAGTGATATCAAATTAAAGGAAAAAAAACAATCTTTAATTTGATAGTAATATTAACCCAATCGCAACTGTATTTAGTGCGGGAGAGGTGTTAGCATCATTCTAAAAATGTACATCGGGAAACTGTTTAAGAATAATAACAAAAACGGCAACGAGCTGTCACCGCAACATTCGACGGTTAGAAAAAGCCGTTATCAACTGCCAAAAAGTGACACGTCACACCGACACACCTACCAAAGCCAATCAGAAAATTAGTTAGTAATTAACATTTTTACCTAAGGCCGATCAAAGAAGGGGGTATATAAAGACGAAACAGCGAATTTTGAGACAGACCTTTACTGACTAGCGTGTAGCACAGACGTGTGCCCGTCATCTCTACATTTTTTAATAACACTTAACGTCATTTACATAGTACATTGGAACCAATAGTTCAACAACAAGAAACGACTACTTCGAGTTCATCCACAACAAACAACAGTGATTAAGTGCAGTTTCATTTTAATTTTGTGCAGGAATAACGAACAGAAAATAATTTATGGTTATTATTCACGATCCATTTTAATCAGAAGAGGATCGCATTATTCTGTTCTCGCGCGAGTTTAGTGCCGAAACCCAGTAATCATTATAATCCGATTACTGAAGTGATTAATAAGTTTTAATTAAATAATTAAAACTCAGAAGGTAACAGTGTAATCATTACTAATCTTGATCTGAGTGCCATAACCTGTACTTTTTTCAACAATAACCTGTACTGACGCAAAACACAAAAACATTTTTTAAGATTACACCACGTCTCGATTTATTATACAAATTTGTTATTAGTAATTAAGCTATATGTTAGTTGTAAGGGTTCTCACTTGATAAATATTGTCACTAAAAAAGCAAGCGTTGATGAAACGCGCGATCTTTCAACAGATCGTTTTTTTTTAATTACTTTGCGAAAGTAACCTAAAACTTTGTTGATCAATTTTATGTCAAAAGGATTATTGGATATTGTGTAGGCATAATTGTTTTCTTTCGTGTCTCAAAGAATTCACTACTGAGATTATAATAATTTTAATATTAAAAATAAATAGCATCTGGACTTAACCAGATTTATAATTCATGTTCTGAGCAAGCCGTATAAGGCATATAATAACTGACTTTTAATTGTACCACTTGGTACTACTGAGATTATCATAATTTTAATATTAAAAATAAATAGCATCTGGACTTAACCAGATTTATAATTCATGTTCTGAGCAAGCCGTATAAGGCATATAATAACTGACTGTTAATTGTACAACTTTGTATGTTTGCATTATATATTTTTTTTTTTGAATTCTCTATAAGGGTGTAAATAAACCCATTATTAACAGCATCACCTGATTTTGATTTATTTCTCTAGGATAATTGAATATTTTCTTTTAATAAGCTTAAACAACCTTCTGTTGTGTTTAACATATTGGAATAGCATTGCCAAAAGGTGGTACTCAACTATTTTAAATTTTCTAATCATCCAGTAATTTTTATGTGTGGGTTTTACACGGGATTTTCCCTGAATAAATCCGTGTGGCGCCCACTAATTAATAAACAAGGTAACCTAACCTTGCAACCAAAGGGAGTTGGTGATTGTAAGCTGAGTTGACAGTTTAGTGAACTTCTAGTAAACACAATCAGGTACGTAAAAGCAGATATTTGTTTATGATATTGTCCAGACTTTACGAGACGTGACATACTCAGACTACCTGCAATCTGGAGAAGAAGTTTTTACTACCAGTTTCAACCAGACGAGAACTATTATCAAGCAACCAACTGCTATACTTCATGTTTTAATTTAAGTTAATCTAGCATTTTAATTATAATCCACATCACTATTTTATTTATTTAATACAAGGGGATTTTTTTTTAAAACAAGTATAATTAAACCATTGTAAACACACTGTGAGTAACTTTGAATGTTTCATTTTAAATTACTTTACTACATTAGTAACCTTCAATTAGAAACAACTATTCTAAACATTGAGTTATCTCAAAAGAATACTTCACACATAGTTGAACTTTGCTGTAACGAGACTTTTAATATTTTAACCACGAATATAAGTTTAAACAACAACAACACTTTTATTTTATTTCAAGTTAATTGTAAACACACACGTTTTCATTTTATTACAAATAGGTTAGACCAAATAGTGTGGCGTTTAAACGAAATTTAAACGGAATTTAAACATTATTTTAATATTATTACTATAAACAAATAAACATAATAATTTTAAACACAACCCCTAATATTGGTTTACTTATAAATTGGCGCACCAACTAGTGTGGCTTAAAAAATATTAAATAAATATATTTTTTATATTTTATATTAGCCCGGTAGACACGAAAAAATTAACATACCACGCACACATCGATACAACACAAAATATAGAGCGAAAAGGGAGAGAGAAATGGGCTATTATAACCAGGAAACAGACTGGGACCAAATATACAGAATATTGAAAATCGATGGTGAAGAATTGAATCGCAAAATGGAAGAGGAGAAGAGATGGATAAAAGAGGAGTCAGACCAATTAAGAAGGAAGAGGGAAGAAGGATTTGCAAGACTCCACGAATGGGAAACCCCACAAACAAGGAGGGACCGGAATACAAGATGGTATAATAACCAACCAACATGGTGAAACGAAGAGAAGAGGAATTACCATTACCAGAGATGGGAAGATGAGCGTAGTAGAAGAGAAGCAGTCGAAAGAGAACTAAGAGACAATAAGATAAGACAAAATGAAGAATTGTTCTATAGTCGAGCTGCACAGCAGGAGGAAGAGGAGATAAGACGCCAGAATGAGAGACGAGAAGAAGAGCATAAACGGAGGGAAGCATTCGAAGAAGAATTGAGGAATGCCAAGAAATTAAGAAACGAACAGAGACAGATAGGTGAAGACTTAATGAAGAATGGGAAAAATACCAACGACAAAATCGAAGAAGACCATAACCAGAAGGAATCCATGGAACCACCACAAGAAAATATGACTAAAAACGTCCCAGAACAAGACGTCAATGATGGTGTAAAAGAGGAGGAAATATTAATAGATGACCTAGAGACCGAAACAATAACAAGTAAGGACCAGAATGAGCTATATGAATCTCCAAGTGAACCCAGTGAAGTCACTAACGAGAAAATAAAAACCCCCTACCAAGAAGAGAGTAAAGATGATGACACGACCAATCATTCAAGAGAATGATGGAGTAGTATGTTATTATATTGTCAAATGAAATTGTAATTACAGCATAGTATATAGTATATAAAATCATCCAGAATAAGTGAAAACCACCATCACTTGAAGGAGTAGAGAAGAAAAATAACAAAGAGTGTTAATTGTAAAGATAACTATTGTTATAATGGAATGAAAGGAAAGAAAAATGTTTGTCAATTATCAAATATTATACATCTCCAGAATATGTCAGAGAACATCAAACAAAAAAAAAAAAAAAAAAAAAACATTTAGTATACAAACAATGTAAGCCCTGATAATTCAGGATGAATATAACTCGTTAAGAAGGATTTATTGGACTATTGTGAAAACAAAAATATTGTAGACTCTAGATAGAACAAACCAAACGCATAAGTACTGTAAACATCAAAACAAGTGTATAATCTTAAGAATATTTAAATGAACCAAAACAAATTGTTAACTAGTACATAAGTAACTACATAGCTGATAAAAGCATAGCTGAAAAACATCAAGTCTAAAAGAAGTAATTACCTGTAAGAAAGAAAGTATGTTAGCAAGCATAAAGATGGAAATGTGATCTAAATGAAAACCTCTGATACCTTGAATATTATAGTGAATATATTATATTATTGAATATGAATGATATGTGATATTTTTTTTGAGTTGTGATAGTGCAACTATTGCCAGGTGCAATGTTTATTTTTTTTTCTCAGACAGAGAAGAGTAATGCCTCTGAATCTGAGAATGTGTAGTGAGGAACGGCAGAGGATGTTAGCCATAGTGAGCCACCCTGATTCCGAAACCTCTACAACAGTTAGGGAATTATATTGTTTTATTGTATCAAGGAATATTATGAAAGAATCTGTGAGGTATGAATTATAATAACCATTAAGATAATCACGAATGCAGAGATATGTGATGAGAAAGTAGAATGTGAATAAGACAGGGAATAATTAACTTGAGAAACAAGATCAATTGTAGTTGAATGACTTAGAGAGTAAGCAACTTGAAAATACTAGTAAATTAAGAATTGTACCGTTGGATAAAAAAACCAACCTAGAGTAATACACCAATAGTATGTTTAAAAAAATCAAAGAGTACAAGAGAAAAATTTTTTTATTGAAGTATACTAAGAAACTGACATGAATTGATAATTTTACAAAAAATAAATTTTTTCAAATGATCAATTTTAAAGAGGGTGTATATGTAACATCACAAGATGTCACCTAACCTAAGTGTATGTTATCAGATTTTATAAAAACAAAACAACCATGTAAATAGGTATATAATAGTAGAAATAACCAAGAAAGAAGAATGAAGCAGAAGTGCCACATGAAACAGTAACCCAAGGGCTGTTTGACACTACAACTAGACTGAGACTAAAACGAACTGATGGACAGAATAAATTTACATTCAGCTGTCAATTCAGTAAATAGTTGATGTAAACCGAATGTCATATGTAAACAAAAAATGAACTAATGAGCAGTTAAATACTGTGAAAGCAGAATTAGCATTTTGCTGATAATAGATGTGACAACGACCAGTAAATTATGAATGCCAAAACTAATGTTAACAATGGCTACATAGTGAGAACTAAGATGTATTTCAGCATCAAATATACTTGTTAGAAAAGAGAACTATTTATAAGAGAGAATCTTATACAAATAAGATGTCTCCACGATTTACCGAATTGAGAACCAATAGGCATTATTAAGGCCAAATTTCAATGTAGGCGATATGTCTTAGCAAGCTTAGACCAAACATTAGTCAGTAAAATGGCTATTGAGGATTAGCACAAGTGTAAACTAAAATGCACAGAACTATGGTTATGCCTTGACATAACAAAAAATGTTATTAAAACAATAGGTTTAATCATAATTTTCATTGTTAAGTAGTAGTTTAAAACGAATTAGCATAAAACGAAATGTCATAGTCAGTAGGATCATTTATTACCATGTATAGAGTTTAGGTGTACAAGTAATGTTCAGCAAAAAATGTCAGTACAGCATTAATGGTGTTCGCACATAAACATTTGATTAATAAAATGTTATATGAATACAAGCAATATTAACCAAAAGTGTAAAATCTGCGACTCATAAATAGCAGACGACAGTAGAAGTAATGTACCCGAACGTTGGTTTTATAACAATGTCGGTCAAAGTGAAAGTAATTCGAGAACGAGTGATATCAAATTAAAGGAAAAAAACAATCTTTAATTTGATAGTAATATTAACCCAATCGCAACTGTATTTAGTGCGGTAGAGGTGTTAGCATCATTCTAAAAATGTACATCGGGAAACTGTTTAAGAATAATAACAAAAACGGCAACGAGCTGTCACCGCAACATTCGACGGTTAGAAAAAGCCGTTATCAACTGCCAAAAAGTGACACGTCACACCGACACACCTACCAAAGCCAATCAGAAAATTAGTTAGTAATTAACATTTTTACCTAAGGCCGATCAAAGAAGGGGGTATATAAAGACGAAACAGCGAATTTTGAGACAGACCTTTACTGACTAGCGTGTAGCACAGACGTGTGCCCGTCATCTCTACATTTTTTAATAACACTTAACGTCATTTACATAGTACATTGGAACCAATAGTTCAACAACAAGAAACGACTACTTCGAGTTCATCCACAACAAACAACAGTGATTAAGTGCAGTTTCATTTTAACTTTGTGCGGGAATAACGAACAGAAAATAATTTATGGTTATTATTCACGATCCATTTTAATCAGAAGAGGGTCGCATTATTCTGTTCTCGCGCGAGTTTAGTGCCGAAATCCAGTAATCATTATAATCCGATTACTGAAGTGATTAATAAGTTTTAATTAAATAATTAAAACTCAGAAGGTAACAGTGTAATCATTACTAATCTTGATCTGAGCGCCATAACCTGTACTTTTTTCAACAATAACCTGTACTGACGCAAAACACAAAAACATTTTTTAAGATTACACCACGTCTCGATTTATTATACAAATTTGTTATTAGTAATTAAGCTATATGTTAGTTGTAAGGGTTCTCACTTGATAAATATTGTCACTAAAAAAGCAAGCGTTGATGAAACGCGCGATCTTTCAACAGATCGTTTTTTTTTAATTACTTTGCTAAAGTAACCTAAAACTTTGTTGATCAATTTTATGTCAAAAGGATTATTGGATATTGTGTAGGCATAATTGTTTTCTTTCGTGTCTCAAAGAATTCACTACTGAGATTATAATAATTTTAATATTAAAAATAAATAGCATCTGGACTTAACCAGATTTATAATTCATGTTCTGAGCAAGCCGTATAAGGCATATAATAACTGACTGTTAATTGTACAACTTTGTATGTTTGCATTATATTTGTTTTTTTTTGAATTCTCTATAAGGGTGTAAATAAACTCATTATTAACAGCATCACCTGATTTTGATTTATTTCTCTAGGATAATTGAATATTTTCTTTTAATAAGCTTAAACAACCTTCTGTTGTGTTTAACATATTGGAATAGCATTGCCAAAAGGTGGTACTCAACTATTTTAAATTTTCTAATCATCCAGTAATTTTTATGTGTGGGTTTTACACGGGATTTTCCCTGAATAAATCCGTGTGGCGCCCACTAATTAATAAACAAGGTAACCTAACCTTGCAACCAAAGGGAGTTGGTGATTGTAAGCTGAGTTGACAGTTTAGTGAACTTCTAGTAAACACAATCAGGTACGTAAAAGCAGATATTTGTTTATGATATTGTCCAGACTTTACGAGACGTGACATACTCAGACTACCTGCAATCTGGAGAAGAAGTTTTTACTACCAGTTTCAACCAGACGAGAACTATTATCAAGCAACCAACTGCTATACTTCATGTTTTAATTTAAGTTAATCTAGCATTTTAATTATAATCCACATCACTATTTTATTTATTTAATACAAGGGGATTTTTTTTTTAAACAAGTATAATTAAACCATTGTAAACACACTGTGAGTAACTTTGAATGTTTCATTTTAAATTACTTTACTACATTAGTAGCCTTCAATTAGAAACAACTATTCTAAACATTGAGTTATCTCAAAAGAATACTTCACACACAGTTGAACTTTGCTGTAACGAGACTTTTAATATTTTAACCACGAATATAAGTTTAAACAACAACAACACTTTTATTTTATTTCAAGTTAATTGTAAACATACACGTTTTCATTTTATTACAAATAGGTTAGACCAACTAGTGTGGCGTTTAAACGGAATTTAAACATTATTTTAATATAATTACTATAAACAAATAAACATAATAATTTTAAACACAACCCCTAATATTGGTTTACTTATAATAGCGATTTATCGTCTGTAAAACAAGTCTTCATTTACTACGCTAAACAACATAATTTTTTTTTTCCAAAACTGGTCCGGGTTATCCGGACATCCGGGTTAGAGAGGACCGGGTTAACGAGGTTCTACTGTACATTTTTGTAGCAAAATTATTTCACACCTCTTCATGTCTCACGAGTTTTTAGAAATTGCATGCAATCTGCTAAACAGTGACTATAGTATTTAATTCAGAATGGGAGATGTATTAATTAATTGTGGGAGATGTATTAATTAATTGTAAAAGTAATGATGAATTTATTAGTTAATTGTATTAAGTATGAAAAAGTTACAGCATTTATATACTACATAAACCGTACTAAGGCTTAAATTGTATTTTACATAAAAAATTGTTAATTTCTGAAACGCTCGTAAATTGGTGTAATATTACAGCTTGTAATCATTTACTGGGCTATAGAAACAGAAATAGTCCATTAAAAAAATAGAAATGTTGAAGATACCTAGAATAAACTTGAAAGTTTATATAGACATGTCTTTTGAAAGTTTTAATAGAGAGCATGTGAGGATGTTATATGTATTCTCTCTCTCTCTCTCTCTCACACACACACACACACACACACACACACACACACACACACACACACACACACATGGTAGATATATATGTCACAAAGGTTGGTTAGATAATGTTATATGCATAATGTATTTTACCCAGGTAGGCTGATGTAACAACATTAAGATTATAATGGCTATTGTATATTTCAGAAATTTGCTCAGTAAAATCATATGCAAGATTACCAAGACATGACTTGTAGAGAGTTTGAAGGTTCACATTGTAAGAATGAACTGATCTTAAAAAGTGTGTTATAATCTTTATTATATTGATTGACTTTGTAACAAAACATCGCACTTTACATACCTAAAATATTCAATTATTTCACTAAAACAGAGCAAAAGTAACAGACTACCAGTGACTAACATGCAATACAGACCTGTCATAAGTTTTACATTATATTAGTTTATATAGCATTTAAGAGTGTTATACTCCTAAACTAGTAATGATTCTAGTTTGATGCCTGAACTAGTTTTTTACTTCTGTCATATTGGTTAGTTGAAACACAGCTTTTTAAAATTCAGTAGTTTACCAAAACATAGGTTATATAACAAAATTATGGTGACATTTGTTTTTAATCAAGTTCCCTTGAAGAAATATTGTTCAAAAGCATATTGGCACTGCCTTTGTTGTTGTTTGCTAAGAAGTCAAATTTTAATATTTGAATATAAGAAATTACTTGAATATATTGTATTTAAATTTGGGTAAAGTAATGTATTTCTTAAACTTACATTTTTAAAATGAATGTTATTAACACAACTTTCATATTATTTTAAAGGTCTAACTTTAATGACTGGAACCATATGTATGAGAAATTAACGGATATGATTGTGCCCCGTTCAAGCCAGCTTGTCAGCCAAGACGCGGATTATGGATTATTTACAGTTACACTTTTTAAGAAAGTTGTTGATGAGTTTAAGCTTCATGCAAGAGAAAAAAAGTGAGAACTATTTTTGTTGTCATTGTTAAATCTTAATTTATAAGAGGTATAAAGTTGTAATTGATGAAATGTTTCATTGATAATACTGTGCTTAACACAACAAACTGGATTCTTATTACGTATGAGCTTGGATTTTCATAAATATTCTCTTCGTGAGGTGATGATGATGATGATGTTGATGATTGTTATTATTATTATTACTGTTGTTGTTTATGGTTATTCAGTGTGGACTTATCAAGTTTAAAAACAAATTGAAACTGCTAAATGTTAGATGTCCATACAGTTTGGTTTATAAATTATACATGTGTGAAAATTTACTAATAAAAAATGAAAAAAAAATTATACCAGTGACTTTGAACAGTATAACTGATATTAATTTTTAATGTTGGATTATTCTATTTAAATAATTTTTCAACAATTAAGAAACAATGAAAATGTAAAACAACACAAACATTATTATAGGAAAGACACCAATTACGTACTTTTCATAGAAAAAAACATTCAGAAGTAGATTGTAAAAGAAGCTCATACACAACTACATAAAAATGTAAAATTTGAGCATGGAAACAATTTTTTTTAAGATTTAAATCTTTTCCATTTTCCATAACTTATCCTCTCCCATTTGGAGAGGTAAAACTGAATAAAACTGTATACATTGGTTAGAGCTCAATGTTTTGGGCTCGAAACATAGTCCTCTACATGACTTCTTGAATGAAAATTACAATTGTTTATCACACTTTGTTCATTATATTTATACAATTGTAATTACATTTTGTTCATTTTAACCTGGGTATTCCATACAGAAAAATGTATTTATTGAATTTAGACACAAGAGTTGCTCAGGGTGTAATTTGCATCAGAGAAAAATAAGTGACAAAATATCACTAAAACGAAATTATTAGGTAATGTAGAAAATTTTATAAAATAATATAAAACGGTCATTTGATTTCTAACTTTAAAGAGCTGTATGTTTTTAGTAAATGGATGGGTAGGTGTCTTGTTTCTTAAGTGCAAGAAATTTTGAATATATGTTACACAATAATAATTTTATTTAAAATCTGTTAAAACGTAAGTGAATATCAGTTCTCTTTGCATGGAATATCTGATTTTAAAATATACTCAGGTGAATCATATTTTAATACTTTACAAATATATTTTTTAATCTTAAAATGAAATCACACATCCATATATAACATAAAAATAAAATTCTTAAATTCATAGCATAACAGCACAATAGGCCTGGATTTCTTGGGTGGTTTTTTTTAGGGGCAGTGGCGAGATATTGCACCTTTACAAGAAGTAATGATTGTAGCCATTGACCATTAAGAAAACCATATATAGTACCATACTAGAAGTATTTGTACACATTTTTAAAATATCCTTCCTTAGATTATTTCAAAAGTCAGTAGTTAAAATATAGTTAGCAGGCACCACAAAAAGAGAAATGTAATATTACAATATATGGTTAACAAACACTTTTTGCTACAGTCTATTTCTTGATGTATTTTCCTTATTTGGAACATGTTTCGATACGCTTTGTGTTCCCTTCCTCAGATTCCTCAAATAAGGAAATACATCTTGAGGTAAAATCATATAAATATTAAAAATATAACACACACACACACACACACACAAAGTTTTATGCATCCCAAAAAAATGCCAGAAATTGCTGAGGTCAAATAGAAGGAGCTTTTGTTTATTTACATATTTTATTAGTGTAATATTGATTTTTAAGAGTTGTTTCAATTGGAGTTTTCTGAACAGGTTTGTGGTAAGAGAGTTTACATACAATGAGGAGGAACTGGCAGCTGGAAAAAATGAAATTACAAAACTTGTGACAGACAAGAAAAAGCAGTTTGTAAGTACAGTTTATGTTAGTTTTTTAAAGCACAGTTTTTAAAACTGAGTATTTACAAATTGTAAGATGATTAAAATAAAACCATATTGGTTTTCAGGGTCCCTTGGTGAGGTGGCTTAAAGTCAATTTTAGTGAATGTTTCTGTGCATGGATACATGTTAAAGCGTTACGAGTCTTTGTGGAATCTGTACTTAGGTAAGCTTGATAGTATAACTTTCAGTGTTAAGTATTGAGTTATATTATTGTATCAGTAAACAGTAGTTACTTTAAGGGAACTGGGATAACCCTATGGGTAAAAAAAGTCGATTTTTAGGATTTTAGCTTATTTCATTCTCTGCATCTTTAGCTTTAATTTGATACCAAATTTATAATTTTCTGTGCAGTAGAACAGTATGTATAAGCACTTATGTGATTACGTGCACAGGTACGTTCACACTTCAGTTTAACTACATGGCTTACAACCACCCCTAAACATATTACATCATTACACTATTTCATTTTTCTGTCCTCCTGTACTGGTATTTTGTTTTGTTGTGTTGGCACTGCATGGTTAACTGAGTAACATAGCAACAAGTGATCAATAATTACAGTTTTGTTTTAGGTTACATTAGGTTAAAAAATTAGTAGGTATCTGACTGCTGCTGTCATCAATGAAATTCAAACTTATTATGGATTAGTGATTAGAAGATATGTAAACAGCTTAGAAAGATGAAAAAGCTGTTTTGGCAGAATATTTTCACCTTGCTTCAAGCAGAGACATCCATGTAATATGGATTAGGCCCAAAAGGCAAGAAAAATTGGTGCAAATATCAAAGGGTGAGCAAAAAGTAAACATTATGACCATAAAAATCACACATACTTTCCAAAAGTAATCGTGCAAGAAATAAAATTAATTTTTAAAGATTTAGGAAGGCCTGAGCTCTCAGAAAATGGTGTTACAGTATTCTCAGTCATGGTGGCACCGAAAATTTTAATGAGTCACTAAATTTCGTGATTTGGTCAAGGATTCCTGAATACATTCTCAACATAAGTATGTATAAATATAATTAAAACTGTTACATATCTCTCCAATAAAATACAAATAAATGTCCACAGTGTAAGGTGGTGTTTGTAGAGTGCTTAGCAAGACTTGTGTCTGTGACATAAAACTGTACTACACCAAGGGGATAAACAAATGTAGATAGTATGGTAACAGGTAGACATTACTGGCAACTCAGGTAAATTACTATTACAGCAGTACTCAGTATGAACTTACATAAAACAACTACAGTAATTTTGTACTAATATTTTTGCAAATTCTAAAAAACTGATTTTAATAAAAATAAGTGTAAATGAACCATATGTAAATATGATTGTAAATATGTGTAGAAGATAATAAAAATTAAGTTTTATGTAATGGAGCTGAAAATTTGTGTGAACTTTGGTTTAGATATGGGCTACCTGTTAACTTCCAAGCAGTGCTGTTACACCCACACAAGAAGAATACCAAACGACTTCGAGAAGTGTTGCAGCAGTTATATGGCCATCTAGACAGCAGTGCTCAGCAAGGAGGACATGCAGCATATGATGTAAATTATTCATATATATTTTTGTAGTAGTAACACACATTTAAACACAAAGAGAATCGTTATTATTTTCAAGTTACTTTCAAAATTGTAATAAGTTTTATTTATTCAAGCATTATATTATAGTTTGTATAGAAAGTTCGTGTTTTATGTTATATAAATTTAAATTGTCATAAGTGAAATAGAAACTACCGTACATTTCAAAATTGTTGAGTCAATACAAATTTTTTTAGGGTGAAATATAAAATCGCGTATATCAAAATTGTTTTTATTTTCAAGCTGTAAGGGATTGAAATTCCTAGCGATGTAATGGTACACTGTAAGAAAGTAATCATGACATCAAGTTTCTACTGATTCTCAGCATAGTATAAACATGAGGAAAATGCTTTGAATTTTAGCAGAGCCAGTAAAATGTAATTAACCTTATTTAACCAAATACACAAAGGCCACTTATACAAATGAACTGATATCAACATGGAACACATGCACACATTTTCAGCGCACCACCTGTTATCCCTTCCTAATTATTCAGTAACCGGTAATTAAAATAATATATAAAATGATAGACTAACAAAATGATGAAAGAAGGATATCAAATAAATGTTAAACACAAGACAGTAAATAGTCTCTTAGACAAGCCTTTAACATCACTTTAGTTTAACATTTTAGTGTATTTTGTTAAATGTTTGTGTAACTAGTACTCTGTCATATTCATATATATATTGTAGCATTACAGAAAATCCATCTTATTATAAGACCAAAAGAAAAGCAAAAATAGAATATAACATAGATTATTAAAAAACCAAACTGGGAAAAAAAGACAAAGTATTATAATAATTAATCAAGAATAAAAGTAAAATGAAATCCGAAATTAAAAGAAGTTAAGTTCATTAAAACCAACTTAAGTGATAATCCAACTTGTATATATATGTACCCAGGTAGAATAGGAGCAGTTAAGAAAAAACCATATATAAACCAAAACCACCGAATAAAAATATAACTAGTAAGCACATAAAAACAAAACCCCCAACAAAATATCTAAGAAAAGTACAATACAGTAGAAAAAAAAGAAACTATGTAAATTAAATATAAGTAGAAATATTAGATATATGATGGAAAGTGTACAAAGATAATTTAATTTGATTTTGAAAAAATGACAAACAATAATCCCATTTAAGTGATGTTCTTCATTCCCCAGTGACTAGATAAAATGGCTAGAAATCAAATTTGGGAATATAGTGAATAGTGAGAGTAAATCCCTAAATTAAACCAAAAACAGCAAAAGACTGCATAATAATTGATTTTAATAAACTGTTTAAATAAAAACAGATGTGTTTTGTTTATGTTAGCAGTTCATTGAACTCAAAGCATTGAATGCTTGAGATTAAGTTTATTTTTTTTAATATAATATCTTTATTATATTTTAATGATGTCAATTAAAAATAAAAACGGTTGTAATTAAGTAAGGGCAATTTAGTTAAGATTTTATTAGAATTGTATGTCAGAAAGGGTATTAGCAAGCTGAAATAATAGTAAACTTTGTAATTGAACTAACATAAAAAAAAAATAGGCCAAATGGTACCTCTCACCAACATTATAATTAGTAAATAAGTTAATGAAATTAATTAAATGATTGAAAATTGTTGAATGTAAATCACTAACCATGTATAATAACTGTAACAACACTTAGTGAAGGTAATTAAGGAACGTATAAGATATTATTAGTAAAAATACAAGTGTAATAACACTGGAGTCTAAAGAAAAGCCTAAATGGAAGATAGTATTCAAATTAGCTAACCAAATCATCTCTGAGAATTAAAGAACCCAAACCATAATAATTCAATCAATGATCTTGTTCAATGATAATTAGAATCTAACATAAATTGTCAACCATTTAATGTAGAAAGAAGTAAAGTAGGTAAGGCCTACAACCAAATATACTGTAAATATGACTTTTTGAGTTAAAAAATACTATAAAATATATCATGTGTGGTATTAAATGATGCAGAATTAAATAAGGAATTTGATTATGTAATTAGCATTTAATAAGAATAAATAATAAGCAAAATGTAATTTATAACATAATGTAAAATTCAATTCTTTTGTACAACATCAAATTTGAGGCTTAAGAGTCAGCTGATTTAAAACAATGAAAATTTACTAATAAATCAGCCAGGACCTTTTGTATGATGAAGAAAAAACGGGAGTTGATTGTTAAACGTCGAGGTGAACACATCAGAACGATCTCACACAAATTAAAAAAGATAGAAAATATAATTTTGACATGAACTAAACCTATAAAAAAAAAGAAATTTAAAAATAGAATTTATTAACACTGAGGTCAAATAAAAGAATGCAACCATTACATGTAGGAAGATTGGAAATTGTGATCAAGATATCGGAACAATCCAGGCACTAATTCAGAATTTGCCGATGTGAATATTCCCATTACAAAACTGTACCAGATACTTGAACGAGGACACTTCTACACACTTATTGCCGAACTAAACAACGGATCATTAATACGGAATCATCACTCTAAGACGAAGAAAACTGATCACTACTACTATGATGAGGAACATATAAAGAATCAACATTTATTTGGAGGAATTTCGTCGTGAAGATCTCAGTGTGCATACGCAGTAAGAAGACGGCCATCTTGTTGAATCTCAGACCAGCCTCAGTTAGCTGTGGTGACGTCAGCCTACGTAGAGCCATTGGTTCGAAAAAATCTAATTTTTATTAACCTTTTTATATTAAATATTATTTCTATTTTTGTCATTAAGAACTTGTTAATTGTAAGTATTGTACCTTTTCAGCATAACCCTTTCTCTGGCTTATGATAACAGCTAAAAGAACCTATAATTCAATGTTAATAATTTATATAAAGAAAACAATTTGCCCTGCGATATGAGTTTTCGAGCTGTGGATTAGTAGTTCAATTCAAAGTCAATTAATCGCAATTAGATTAATGAATTCATTTAACATTCCAATTTTGAGTTTTATTTCTTGGTGAACATATATTTAGAAGAATTTCAGGTAGCACTTGAAACCTGGACTTCAAGGAAGAAGAGAATAACATCGCAAAGGAGTACGATCACTGAATAGCTGAATACCACTAATCGATTATTACATTTCATAATCTATTTAACGCTGGAAACAAATTATTGTTATTATAACACAATAAATCAACTAAAATAGTAATTAAAAGAATTAAGGACTAATATAATAAATAAATAACTAATAAATAAATAATAATAAAGAAAAAAAAAGTTTTTTCTTTAATTAAATTGAAACATTTTTTACAAATTCATATATTTATTTTTGTAACCCATAACAAAGGAAACGTTACAAAATTGGCGCTCCAACTTAAGGGGCTGAAATTAGTAATTGATAGGCCATAAGAAATAAAAATAATCTGCCTAATTTCTAATTTTAGCTGGCAGCTGTTACAAGCTCAGAAGGGTAATAAAGATGCCAAAGAGATCAACGTCAAAGAAAAGGGCGGCAGAAGCCGAGAAAGAGATGGATATGGAAAACAAGGAGGCGACGCCAGTGGAAGACGTGGAAATGATACTACCTCCGGCTGAACCAACCAAACCAGTGTTACAGAAGAAACAACCAGAAAACCCACACCAACAGAGAACGCGGCAATGCAAGAAATGTTCAGGCTTATGATGGAGAAAATGGCAAGAAGATGGAGGAGAAAATGGATGAGAATAATAGAACAATAAGAGAAGAATTAAGGGAGAACAACCAATCCACAAAAGAAGAATTGAGTAAGAAAATGGATGAGAACAGTAAGAAAATGGATGAGAACAACCAATCCACAAAGGAAGAATTGGGAGAACTGAGTAACCAAATTGAAAATACCAATAAGAAAATAGATGAAAACAGTAAGAAGATGGAAAAAAGAATAAGAAGGTGGAAGAGAAATTGGAAGAATTGAAAGATGACAACCAAATGTTAAAGGAAGAGTTGAGTAAGAAAATAGATGAGAATAATCGAACATTAAGAGAAGAATTAAGGGAGGTTAACCAGAAAAATATTGACAAGTTAGATGAAAGGATAGAGTTGTTGAAAGAAGAGTTGAGCAAGGAAATCAACGATAATAATGAATCCACAAACAAGAAATTAGAAGAAGAAACAATAGGAATAAAACAACAAATTATAGAGGCTGACAAGGAGTGGAGTCAGACTAATCAAGAAGTACAAGATTTTAAGGAAGAAGTAAACACCAAAATTACTAATATCGAAGAAAACAATCGGAACAAATTGGAAGAAAACCGAAGAGAAACACAGGAAGAATTGGGGAATGTATGGAGCCAATTCACGGAAAGGTGTGATGGTATCGAAGTTGCCATGACCAATATAACTGGTCAAATACGTCAGAACCAGGAAGAAATAGAATTCATTCGGAATCGACCAACTAACATTACTAATGTCCCTACGACTGAAGGTCGAGAATGGCTAAATTTTAGGCAATATTAAAGAAAACCAATGGAATTTCTGGCCAGAATTGAGGAGTATTTTGCTAAACATCGGGGAAATAGATGGAGCACAAACCGTGAATTGTTAGATGAATCTTTCAGAGAAATTACAGACAATTGGTGGATGGCAATCAGGAGTGAAATAACGGACTACCGACAATTTAAGAACCTGTTCAAGGCAGAATATTTGTCCGAGTCGACACAAAACTTAATACGAGATAACATCTGTCACGGAAGATATAATGCCCACATAGGTACTACCTTGACCGCATATTTCCTAGGGAAAGTGTGTTTAGCGAAACACTTAGAACCAAACATACCAGAGGAGTGCCTTGTCGTATCACTATGACGAAGATATCATAAGAGCACAGAGGGGTAGCCAGATAAAAACAGTACAAGCCATGGCAGAATTGCTTGAGAACTATGAACATGAAGACTACTATCGCCAAAGTAGGAGGAGAAATGATAGACCGGATTTAAGAAATAATCATCAGTACCATAATAATAATAGTAATAATAAGAATTACTACCCCGGGAACCGCAACAACTCTAATTATTATAATCATAATAATAATAATAATAGTAATAACAGAAATAATAATAACCACCCCAATAATAGAAATAATTACTATAATAATAATAATAATAATAATCATAACAGTCAGAGAAACTCCAACCAAATAAATACAGACCATTATTCTAATAATAACAGGAATTATCAATCAAGTAATAATAATAATAACAATAGAAACTATGGACCAAGAGTAAATTATATAAGAGCAGAAGAAAATGGTCAAAGAAGGTATCCGCATCAGAGACGGAATAGTTTTCATGATTATGAAAATCGGCAGATGAATAGCGGACGTGATAATCCTATGTACAATAGACCCAGACGAAGTACCAGCTTGTATGATCAAGACAGACAAACAAACCACGAACCACCATTTGACCATCGTACTGAGCGGCAGGAACCGACTCAAGGTTTCCAGACCGACATCTCTGTCTACCCAATGGATAACAATAATGATAATTTAAACGGGAGGAGGCAGTGATAAATTTTCACGACCCTTCACTGCTCCTATCTCTTGGGTATGAACAAGAATTGCAAAATGAAAGTAACTTTAATAACTTTACCATTATTTGTAGTAATTATCTAAAAAATATACGAAATGAACTATTGGAAGAGAACACTACAAGTCTCAATAGCCATAATAACGAAATAATTTATATAAACGCAGAAGTTGAAGGAATTTTAGCTCAAATAATGATTGATACGGGCGCTAATGTATCCATAATTAATAGTGTTGAATTAGATAGAATACAAAAGGAATGTTGTCGAACACTGCCAATATTACTGGTCAATAATATTATATTAATAGGGGCCACTGGTCGCCAAAACAAAACTATAAGAAAACAAGTGTCCTTAAATGTTATTAGCAAGGGTGTAGCTATGAATATGGTGTTTTTAATTGCAACAGGATTGCCATTTAATATATTGGTAGGATGTGATCTACTAAGGAGAAACTCAGCTATTATTGATTTGAGCAAGGAGAAAGTATCGCTGTTCTCAGAAGGGGTAACGTGGACGGCGGATTTAGTAGGTAGCGAGATGATACTTCCCAGTAGGATCCACCAACAACTTCGTGAGATAAATTATATAGAAAATAAATCATCATGTAATCAAATAATATACGATAATACAGAAGATGACTTATGGGCACAGAAGATACAGGAAATAAGGAACTTCCGATGCGGGAATACAAAGGAAAAATTATCAGTACAACAAACAAACAATTTAATACGAATATATGAGAAGTATCGAACAGTGTTTTCAGATGAACCCAGGAAAATCAAAAACTACTAATGCAAAATTCAATTCAGGGAACCAGTGGAATTTAACAGAAAGTCTTATCCAATACTGCATTCACTGAAGGAGGCAGTACGAGCTGAGATTAATAAAATGATCAGTAGTGATATTATAGAAAGTAGTCAATCTCCATTCACCAGTCCAATCGTGGCTATTCCTAAGAAAAACGGCTAAGTCCGGCTTTGTTTGGATGCGCGCAAGATCAATAAAATGATAATAAATGATAGAACATCGCCCGGTGAGATTGAAGAAATTTTAAAGAGGTTCCACGGTACCAAGTTCATTAGTACATGGGACACTGTGTGCGGTTACTGGCAAGTGGAGTTGCACCCACAGAGTCGCCAGTATATGGCGTTCATATTTGAAGGACGCAATTATCAAGTCAAGAGATTGCCCTTCGGACTAGTGAATTCAGTAGCCATCTTTGTGGCATGTATGGACCAGATACTTGGCCAAGAAGCACTCCAGTTTACAACGTGTACGTAGACGATCTACTAATTACCTCGGCAAACTGGGAGGAACACTGCTACCGAGTGGAATAGGTACTAGAAAAATTAGCCACTAACAATATCACCCTTAAGTTAGAAAAATCAAAATTTATTCCTAAAGAAGTCCAGTTCTTGGGATTTAATTTCAATGCCCAAGGAATCTCACCGTCATTAGAAAAGGTGGAAGCAATACAGAAATTCCCTAAACCTAAGAATCGAAAACAATTGCAGTCATTTTTAGGAATCTGTAACTATTATAGAAAATTTCAAAACCAATATTCCGAGCTGACCACCAAATTCCAATATCAGTTATCCTCCAAAAACAAATGGATTTGGTGTCAAGAGCAAGACGTTACCTTTCAACTAATAAAGAACAAGTTTTTAGAAATAGTAGTACTTCACCATCCAAATTTTAACCAGCCTTTCTTTTTAAACTGCGATGCCAGCAACATCAGTCTGGGAACAACCCTGTATCAAGAAGATGAAAATGGTCATCATTTAGTGATTAGCTTCGCTAGTCGAACATTAAATCAATGTGAAAGAAACTACAATGTAACCGAAAAGGAGTTACTTAGTGTAGTGTTTGCTTGTAGTAAATTTCGTACATATATTTTGGGTTATCCAGTAACAGTCCAGACGGACCATAAATCTTTATCATTTTTAAGGAGATGTAAGTTGAGTCACGGTAGACTGACCCGGTGGATACTTGCCCTGCAAGAATATGATCTAAGATGGGAGTACATCCCAGGAAAAAAGAATGTTGTAGCTGACGTTTTATCACGGATTAATTTAGAAGATCAAACTTTTGAGGGAGAGAAGGAGAGTATACTTAAGATTTACAATATTATTAGAAACAGATCAGGTTTAGAGGCATTATTGCTGAACATCAGCACCCACCAGCAATCTAACCCAAAGTTAAGCAATATCAAGGATCGATTAGCAGAACAAGATGACACTGTAGTCAAATTCTGCTGTCTTAATCACGGTATATTATTTATTAAAACTTCTCTCAATCAGGAAAACTGTAAAGTTATTATCCCGACAAATATCGAAAAGGACCTAATCATGGACTACCATCTCCGATATGGCCATATGGGAGCCTTGAAAGTGATAAAGGCACTAGAAGAAAACTGTCACATCAAAAACATTAATCGGAAGGTAAGAAATTATATCAGAACTTGTCATATTTGCCAACTGGTGAAGACAAATAACGAAAAGAAGGAAGGCATTATGATACCAATCACCTCGAAAAAGAAGTTAGAAAAAGTATTCTTAGACATATGCGGGCCATTTCCTCGTAGTGGCGGTCGACACCGATATAAATATCTGATAATCATAATGGATCATTTCACAAAATTTATAAAACTATACCCTGTTAATCGTGCAACTACTCTGAAAATCCTGGGAGTGATAACTGAACAATATATTCCAGAAATAGGAAAGCCCTCATCAATTATAACTGACCATGGTACGCAATTTAAGGGGAGAAGATGGAGGAATACCTTATTAGCACTTGGAGTTAAAACTTACAAAACATCTGTTTACCACCCAAGTAGTAATCCGGCGGAGAGGGTGTTAAGAGAGGTGGGACGAATACTGAGGACGTACTGTCACCACCAACAGAAAAAATGGCAAGAATATCTGGCAGCCACGGAGGAATTCCTCAATTTAGCTCATCATCCATCTATAGGGATTACTCCATACTCCGCCATGTATGAGAAACCACCTCCCCGAGAGATCAAAGAAATAATAGCGTTTCCTAATAATGACGAATATAAATTTGATAAAATAAAATTTTATAATAAAGTGGCAGAGGACCAGGAGAAGCGCCAAAACAAGTATCAGAAAGCAATTGGAAAAATAGTCAAATATAAAATAGGAGAAAAAGTACTACCGAAAATCCGTGAATTACCAAGCACCCTAGAAGGGATCACTAAGAAGTTATTACTGCTATATACCGGACCATTTATAGTCACAAGAGCAAATAACGACAAAAGAGATTGTTTCAGAAAAAATCAAAGGCGTTTATAACCAGTCCTCAATCAAAAAATATTACGAGGATTAGAATAAAACTTAAAAATTCTAAAAGAAAAGTAAGGTCAACTTACACCAATTATTTACGGGACTTAAATTTTGAATTGAAGTATTTTTACTAAATTCTAAAACTAAATAAGATCAACTTATATCAATAATTTACAGGAATTAATTTTGAAGTAAAAAAATAAATCAACAAAATTCTAAATGAAAAATAACAACTTATATCAATAATATGAATAAACTAGTTTTGGAAAGGAAATATTAAAAAATTTACGAAATCCAAAAGGGAGTAAAGACCACTTAAATAATATAATGTTAATGAAATAATTTGGATGAAAACAAGAGCGAAATAATAATTTTTGAAAAAAAAATATAACTACAATCACTACTTTAATTTTAATTATAATAAGAACCATTGGAAGATGACTGTCATAACATAAAACCAGTAGAACAATTAATTAGAACCAAGGTGAAAAACAAGAAAAGGATTAATATTGATAACCAGAAGAAGACTGTGCGGACAACAGAATACATAAAGAGAATTCAGACGGAAAGGTTTACACATCATAACTAGCAATAAATTATATCAACAGAGCTATAAAACATAAGAAGAATAAATGAGATAGAAAGTATTAGCAAATCTGAGCAACCACGAAGTGAGGTTTCCAAGGATTTTTTGATTAGTCGAGAAATAGACTATTTTTTAATAATTTTTATTTTATGACTGTCTGTAGATGTATTCCAGCAGTATTATATTTTGAGCAGAGATGATGTTCCTCTGATCTCAAAAAAGTGTAGTATGGCCAGCAGAGTATATGTAGCCACAAGTGCCTCTCTGGACTGCCCCAGCTCACGTGTTAGGGAGTGAACATCCCATGGATAAAGCACCAAGGAAAGGAATGAATATATATAATAATAATGATATACCTCAGATTACGATAACTATCAAATAAGAATAAATTCAATGGGAAAAAAAAGCTCAATTACGAAGAAGCAGATATAGAAGTGGGTAGGAAGACAAAGAATGTAATAACCAATAAATATCATAAGCAATTATTTCATACATACTAAACATATGATCTGAATTAATCACTTCTGGAGGAGAGCAATCTGTAGCATGGCAGAAAATCCATCTTTATTATAAGACCAAAAGAGAAGGAAAATAGAATATAACATAGAGTATTAGAAAACCAAACTGGGAAAAAAGACAAAGTATTATAACAATTAATCAAGAATAAAAGTAAAATGAAATCCGAAATTAAAAGAAGTTAAGTTCATTGAAACCAACTTAAGTGATAATCCAACTTGTATAGTATATACCCAGGTAGAATAGGAGCAGTTAAGAAAAAACCATATATAAACCAAAACCACCGAATAAAAATATAACTAGTAAGCACATAAAAACAAAACCCCCAACAACAAAGTATCAAAGAAAAGTACAATACAGTAGAAAAAAAAAGAAACTATGTAAATTAAATATAAGTAGAAATATTAGATATATGATGGAAAGTATACAAAGATAATTTAATTTGATTGTGAAAAAATGACAAACAATAATCCCATTTAAGTGATGTTCTTCATTCCCCAATGACTAGATAAAATGGCTAGAAATCAAATTTGGGAATATAGTGAATAGTGAGAGTAAATCCCTAAATTAAACCAAAAACAGCAAAAGACTGCATAATAATTGATTTTAATAAACTGTTTAAATAAAAACAGATGTGTTTTGTTTATGTTAGCAGTTCATTGAACTCAAAGCACTGAATGTTTGAGATTAAGTTTATTTTTTTTAATATAATATCTTTATTATATTTTAATGATGTCAATTAATAATAAAAACGGTTGTAATTAAGTAAGGGCAATTTAGTTAAGATTTTATTAGAATTGTATGTCAGAAAGGGTATTAGCAAGCTGAAATAATAGTAAACTTTGTAATTGAACTAACATAAAAAAAATAGGCCAAATGGTACCTCTCACCAACATTATAATTAGTAAATAAGTTAATGAAATTAATTAAATGAATGAAAATTGTTGAATGTAAATCACTAACCATGTATAATAACTGTAACAACACTTAGTGAAGGTAATTAAGGATCGTATAAGATATTATTTGTAAAAATGCAAGTGTAATAACACTGGAGTCTAAAGAAAAGCCTAAATTGAAGATAGTATTCAAATTAGCTAACCAAATCATCTCTGAGAATTAAAGAACCCAAACCATAATAATTCAATCAATGATCTTGTTCAATGATAATTAGAATCTAACATAAATTGTCAACCATTTAATGTAGAAAGAAGTAAATTAGGTAAGGCCTACAACCAAATATACTGTAAATATAACTTTTTAAGTTAAAAAATACTATAAAATATATCATGTGTGGTATTAAATGATGCAGAATTAAATAAGGAATTTGATTATGTAATTAGCATTTAATAAGAATAAATAATAAGCAAAATGTAATTTATAATATAATGTAAAATTCAGTTCTTTTGTACAACATCAAATTTGAGGCTTAAGAGTCAGCTGATTTAAAACAATGAAAATTTACTAATACCGTATTTTCTCGCATAATTAACGCCCCCGCATAATTTACGCATCCCATTTCTGGGGGGTTCAAAGTGGGAAAAAAGAAATATTTGCGTATTTGATGCACCCACTTTCTCGATGATTTCATCACGCAGTTCCGGGTGCGTTTCGAAATAAAGATGTCAAGTAGTAGCTTTCCTATTGCGCAACCTCGCAATTCAAACCCTCGTGCAACTTCCTGTTATTACTCACTGCGGTATTTTAGTCCGGTGAGTGAATCAGCGAAGATGTGATTAGTGACAATCTATTCCAGTCTGGTAGAAACTCATTTTACGAGTGTTTCGGGTACACGGATGTTTTGTGATCTCAAAGTCGTTCATTAATCCACAATGAGCAAGTATTTGTGTAATACTGCGTCATATAAACTTGCGGTGATCGCTTATGCCGAAACACACGGGAATAGGGCAGCAGGCCGCAAATATTCTGTGTCCGAGTGTAACGTGCGGTACTGGCGAAAACAGAAAATTGCCCTTCAAGAGACCAACAAGTCTCGTAAAGCATTTTGCGGTCCAAAAAGTGGCAAGTTTCCGCAAGTAGAGGAGTATCTTCTGAAATATGTGATTTCGTTACGCAATGATGGATATGCCGTTTCTTACGAAATGCTGTTTTTTAAAGGACGAGAAATAGCTGCAGCACATGGGATCCAACTTGTGTGTGTGTGTGAAAACACCTAATCTGTACGTAGCCTAATTCTCTCTGTATTTCATTTGGCGTTCTTCTTCTGTAATTATTAATTATATTAATTGAGATTTTGGCTATTTATAGAGCTTTAATTACTGAACACAATGAAGTTTCCAGAATTGCTGTATATTTATTGGTTTTGATGTTATCGCAGGTTGAACTGAAAAAATGAATTGAGTAAAATTCATGTCTGATCCGACCGCGTGCTTCACTGTGACGAAGTTAGAGTGAGATAGTTGCTTATTATACGCTCTCTGTCTTGCTTACGGCGCACAGTCTGTCCCTTTCATATAACGCTCAGATATGACAACATGTTATGAATCGTTATATATACCCCTCCTCGGTATAAAAAAAATTGATTATTTATTAGTTTGCTCTATCTTATTATTAACATCATTAACTCCAACTTGCCTAATGTACTCTATTTGATTGTTCAGAAGAAAACTCAACCGTAATTTTACGCCAAATGACGATAACTTCAATGAGTTGAACTGATTTTGTGTATAATATATTTAATGTATCTTTTAAATGTCAATAAATTTCAAATGAAATTTGGGTATATCTGAAATCCTTGAATAATTTACGCACCCGAAATTTTCGCCAGTATTTTTTGTCAAAAAAGTGCGTTAATTATGCGAGAAAATACGAATCAGCCAGGACCTTTTGTATGATGAAGAAAAAACGGGAGTTGATTGTTAAACGTCGAGGTGAACACATCAGAACGATCTCACACAAATTAAAAAAGATAGAAAATATAATTTTGACATGAACTAAACCTATAAAAAAAAAGAAATTTAAAAATAGAATTTATTAACACTGAGGTGAAATAAAAGAATCCAACCATTACATGTAGGAAGATTGGAAATTGTGATCAAGATATCGGAACAATCCAGGCACTAATTCAGAATTTGCCAATGTGAATATTCCCATTACAAAACTGTACCAGGTACTTGAACGAGGACACTTCTACACACTTATTGCCGAACTAAACAACGGATCATTAATACGGAATCATCACTCTAAGACGAAGAAAACTGATCACTACTACTATGATGAGGAACACATAAAGAATCAACATTTATTTGGAGGAATTTCGTCGTGAAGATCTCAGTGTGCATACGCAGTAAGAAGACGGCCATCTTGTTGAATCTCAGACCAGCCTCAGTCAGATGTGGTGACATCAGCCTACGTAGAGCCATTTGTTCGAAAAAATCTAATTTTTATTAACCTTTTTATATTAAATATTATTTCTATTTTTGTCATTAAGAACTTGTTAATTGTAAGTATTGTACCTTTTCACATTATCCTTTCTCTCACTTATGATAACAGCTAAAATAACCTATAATTCAATGTTAATAATTTATATAAAGAAAACAATTTGCCCTGAGATATGTTTTCGAGCTGTAGATTAGTAGTTCGATTCAAAGTCGATTAATCGCAATTAGATTAATAAATTCATTTAACATTCCAATTTTGAGTTTTATTTCTTGGTGAACATATATTTAGACGAATTTCAGGTAGCACTTGAAACCTGGACTTCAAGGAAGAAGAGAATAACATCGCAAAGGAGTACGATCACTGAACAGCTGAATACCACTTATTGATTATTACATTTCATAATCTGTTTAACGCTGGAAACAAATTATTGTTATTATAACACAATAAATCAACTAAAATAGTAATTAAAAGAATTAAGGACTGATATAATAAATAAATAACTAATAAATAAATAATAATAAAGAAAAAAAATTTGTTTTTTCTTTAATTAAATTTAAACAAAATTTTTTACAAATTCATATAGTTTTGTAACCCATAACAAAGGAAACGTTACAATATTTAATTAAAAATATTCTTGCTTTTTTTAATTATTTGAAAGTTAAATCACTATAGGATACAAAACTCATGTTTGATTATAAGTAATATTTAATTACAACCCCAAACTAAACCCCATTCCTTATGCTTTACATATGTCTATGGCCTCATTTGATTAAAGATTGAACTATCTGTAAATAAACTTATGTCTTAATGAAAAAGTTAAGACCCATAAATACCTTTATATTCTAGTACTTAAGTAAGTAAAAATTATATATTCCTTAATAACAGTATGCTTGAACTGATACTTAAATATTACTATATTGTCAGTTATACTTAAGTATTATACTTAACTGTCAACACCTCAGGGTCTGTGAAATAATAGTCAGTTGCCTCTTCATCTGACTTTCCAGAAAACTTCGTAAAATGAAATATATAATTCATATAAATATAATATATTGTACTTGTACAATATAATAAATATAAATATAATATACTTGTACATATTATGTAAGTAGTGAGTAGAAAAATAATGGTAAATCTGACATCAAATAATACTTCACCCCATTTACTTTATTCGTTGTATATTGTCTCATCAAAACAGTGCTTTTTCTTTGCTAAACTTAATTAATATTTAGTTAAGAAGTATGTTATAGTACTTGTTCATTATATTATGGCTTTTGGAAGTAAGTCTGTTAGTAAATAAAAAATTGAAAACCTTTAGAACAGACTGTCTTGCATATTTACATTTATTCAGATGATGAATCAAACATGTATTGATACTTACTTCATTATGCTTCAGTTGCCTTCTGCTACTCCCACCCCACCCTGACTGACAAGGCTTGCCCTGCAGCATGCTGTTGAGCATTAACTAGAGGTAACAGAATATAATCCCTGGCATATTTTAAATTAGTACTTTTTAGTCACCTTGGTCAAGTCAGCCCATGAAAATTAGTAACGGTGCTAAAGATAATGGGTACTAAAAGGTGGGTGAAGTACATTATTGTTACTTCCGATATCAGTTTAGTATTTTAAGTGATTCGAAAAAACTAAGAGGCAAAAACACCTAAGAAAGGGGATCGAGAATACAAAGAATGTCCCAAAGGATACATAATGAAATCTTGAAGAGGGATAAAGGGGAAAAGTATACTCAGTCCAGTGGTGTAACTTTGGGGGGGATCAGAGGGATCAATCCTTTCCCAGAGCTATTAAAAATTTCAGAAATTCCATAATCACTTAGCGTAGGCCTATTTCTGAGGGAGGTTTGTGTCTTTAAATAAGGCTTATGAATAATTGTAGAAATAAAAGAAATTAAAATATTTGTAAATTAATAAAATGAAGTTAGTTTTCTTGATATGACAGTTACTTAACATTTGGTAAATAATGTACGTACTTGTGGCGTTAAAAAAACATCAGAAAACGAAGGCAGCGGCTATTAATCTACATTTCTCTTTTCCGCCCAGTCACACTTCCCCTTAAATGGTTGTTTGTCTTATAGTCTAATATCTTATTATGGTTTGTACCATCATCTCTGCACAGGTAAGTGTCATCTTTAAACTTTAGAGATCTTATTATTGAGCACTACGTAGTGTGTGTGAAGACTGAAACTGACACTAAGTAAAATTGCAGTTAATCTGATATGTGAGTAGTGTGAATGTACTAGTACAGTAGAACCCCGCTAGTCCGAACTAATTGGGACCAGGGCCGGTTCGGATTGGCAAAAATTCGGATTATCTGAAATAATTATTATTAAATAATTATAATTATTTATTTGATTTAAATATGGTCTTTAACTTATATGTAACTCATATATGCCCGTTTTTTATTCAACGAATTCATTTTACGATTTATAAGAGTTGAATATTTCATAAAATATTACGTAGTACAGTACTGGAATACAGTACAGATAAGGTGAACAGTATTGACACTGACATTCGGTGGCTTCTAGTGCGGTATTGCTGTTTACTATCACGGGCGCGCCAGGGCGTCAATGACTCATGCCAGTTTCTTAGTAATCCCACTTCCCCCACTCTTGTTTGTTTCTTCTCGTGGCCTTGCTTTCAGTAGTGAGACACCTGTCAGTCTGAGACATTGTGTGTGCATTCCAACTTACACACGTTTTCAGTGTTGTTTTTTAAGTGCGTATTGTATAAAAATGTTTTATTCTTCGTATTGTTTAAATTAGCAGCCATCCTTACTATTTCTTTTATGAATTTGCTAACTGCTATAATTTTTTATTGTTCGACTAAGCTTTTCGTCATTACTGACATCTTCAGGTCTTAAACAACCATTCTTCGTATTGTTTAAATTAGCAGCCATCCTTACTATTTCTTTTAATTCTTCGTATTGTTTAAATTAGCAGCCATCCTTACTATTTCTTTTACGTTGTTTAAGACCTGAAGATGTCAGTAATGACGAAAAGCTTAGTCGAACAATAAAAAATTATAGCAGTTAGCAAATTCATAAAAGAAATAATTGTATAAAAATGGTTGGTAAGCGGAAACATAGTTCATGTGCACTAAAAAATAAACTTGAAGTGTTGAAACGTGTGGACAAGGGTGAAAGTGGAATGAAATTAGCAGTGGAATTTGGTGTGGGTAAAGCAACAATAAGTGACTGGAAGAAAAACTGGTCCAAGGTTGAACAGTTTTGTGCGACAACATCCGAGAAGACTCTCGAGGAGTGTCATACATCAAAAGTGTCACAATTTGACAAAATTGATGAAGCCCTTTTCATATGGTTTTCACAAGAAAGGCAGAGAGGTACTCCACTGAGTGGTCCCCTAATCCAAGAAAAAGCAGTTCACCTCAATAAGCTGATAAATGGTGATCCTAAATTCATTGCGAGTAACGGCTGGCTGGACCGGTGGAAAAAAAGACACGGTATATGACAGTTATCCATTACCGGTGAACCACCGTAATGTATCAGCGAATCACCAGGTTGCACAAGAGTACATCGCTGAATTCGCAGACATAGTTTCATCGCAAAATTACTCGCCTCAAGAAATATACAATTGCGATGAAACTGGGTTAAATTTTAAGGCATTGCCAAACAAGAACTTAATGCACCTGGTTTCAAAATGTGCAAAGAACGTGTGACTGTTTTATCATACAGTAATGCAGCTGGGACTAATAAGTTGCCACTAATGGTTATTGGCAAATCAAAAAACCCAAGAGCATTTAAGAACATCAATGTGAACTCGCTTCCTGTATTCTACAGGCATCAAAAAAAGGTATGGATGACCAGTGCTTTATTTAAGGAATGGTTTCATGTCCAGTTTATTCCTTCAGTAAAAAAGTTCAGTGAAAAAAATGGTCTGCCACCCCGGGCGTTACTTGTCATTGACAACGCTCCATCACATGCTTCGACAGAAAAACTTGTTAATGGAGATATAAAAGCTATTTTTCTCACTCCGAATGTAACACCTTTGTTACAACCCATGGACCAAGAGGTGCTACAAAACATGAAATGTGTGTATAAAAAAATTCTTCTAAGGTCCCTTCTTGAAAATGAAGACAGTTCACAAACCATTCTCCAAAGTCTTAAGAAAATCAACATCAAAGATGTTATCTATTGGTTAGGTGAAGCATGGGACAATCTCAAAGAACAGAAGCTGAGAAAGTCGTTAAAAAATTATGGCCAAGTCTCTCTTACATCGATAGTCCGGAACAAGCTGATGACAGGACTGAAGTTTTACAGCTCATGCATCAAATTCCAGGCTGTGAAGAAGCAGACGAAACAGATATGAACGAGTGGGTGGCAGCTGACATGGAAGACCACCAAGTTTTGACAGATACGGAAATCGTTTCCCTGATCAGACAAGACTTCGATGAAGATTCTGATGTGATGGATGAAGCCGATGATTCAGAACATCTCATTTCACATTCAGAAGCAGCAAAGGCGCTGGAAATATCCCTGCAGTATGTGGAGCAGCATGCCAACGCTACAGCGGCGGACATCATGTTCATGAGACGCTGGTGGAATATTGCGTCGTCTGCTAGATTCACGTCTTTACGCCAGCAGAGAATAACTGATTTTGTGCAACCAGTGAATAAGTGAAGTGTTTATTTGGAAATTCTGTTAATAAAGTATAGAAACTGTAATCTAAGTACTGTACAGTACAATAATTGAATTCTGTTTTTGTAGTTTGTAGTTTTTGTAGTTTTGTTTAAGAATTTTATTCTAGTAATTGTAGGCCTACTGATTAATACGTATTACAGTGGTTGTGAAGTTATTTCTCTCTATTAATACAAATACATTATTTATTTATTTCCACCTACCTTCTAACTGTTTTCTTGGGCCAGGATCTTGTCACACGAACGTAGAATGCAAGCATGGTTTACAGGTTATATAAATCACTTAAGCAACTCATTTTTTGAAGAGAATTAAAATTTTTTAATATGTACTTATTTCAGTTTTGTATTCTTATTCTTTTCCAATAAAAAATCAAGACAAATTAAAATTTCCTTACATTTTTTGGCAAAACATCTTATATTGACAAAGTTAAAATCTACATCTTATATTAACACATTAACTATTTATCTATTACTCACATAAACAGCCCAGTCTGCCAGCATTCTCACATTCACTCTTAAAACCCCTTTTTAATATTAAAACGCCCCATTTTAATTAGAATGGATACATATATACCCCTTGCCGGCACGTGGCGTCCTCTCAACCTAGAGTTCCCTCATTTGTAAAGTTCGTCGATGTCCAAAAAAACAAATTATGGTGTCCTTTGTCCGAAAACTAACAACACTGTCACATTGTTACTAATTGAAACTCACTTTTTACTTGATACTCATAAATTTTGAAAGAGCCCCTTGAGGCAGATACCTGGCCAGGTAACGTCTGTAAGAGAACTGGGGAGAGCGTCTCTAAGCTCACTCTCAACTAGGTTGCCGTCCGACAAAGCGGAAAGCAATGCCTTCTATGTGGTAGTCATTGCTGTGGCACATTCAACACATGTGTTTTTTCGTGTGGTAGCCGTGGATGACATTTGGTGAGCACTGGTTGAAGTCACCAAAGAGGCTGGGTTTACACTTTACTTCCGTCAGCTTAAACGCACATTGCTGAATCAAATTCGCCCAAGCCATTTTGCTTTAACCAACTCGGCGTCGTCTGCGCACATGCTGGAGTAGTGCGTTTGGGCGTAGACGCCACACAAACGTAGAGTTCTTAGAATTGACGTCTGGCACATTCTTTTGCAAATGTTTCACAACAGCTACTACTGCGTACTGTTTCTCTGTTCGCACAGTGCTTTTATTGAAACACGTGGCCGTATACACAGATGGAAAATGAATTTAATAAAATGAAAACCAAAATTCAATGAAATAAAAACCCCTCACAATTCGTCCCGTTACAGTACCCCCCCCCCCCCAGTGAGAGGTCTTCTGTCGAAACAGAAGAAATCTCATTGCTAAAACCCCTAAGAGGACCGGTGAGGATATGGTGCCAACAACCCCCTTTAGCTCTTATACTTCATGGGTAAACAACCCCCCTGGCTCGGCGACTATGGCCACATCTGAACGAGATCACTGGACTTCTCTGTACGAGATCCCAACACCATAAAATCGAACAGACACGCACCACAGCGCACCTCACCTTCCAACATGCAACCCCAAAATCCAAATCCCTGGTCTTATATCATGCCAGATCCTCAACCGATATGTTCCCCCTTATCATGCACACTGGGCTGCCTTTAGCAGTTACTGGGCTCGTACACACACTTATTGCTACATCCTATCAAATCTTGTTATCAAATTTTGGAGTTTCCTTTAAATTGAAACCAAATCTATATTACCATTAATCTCAAAATCAAAATACAAATCTTTTATCTGAATTGATTAATTCTCTTCGTTATTATTGATAATTAAAAAACAAATAAATTGAACATTTATTAAAAACATGAACTTCCTTATCCTAACATGTGATTATACATATATCCTAAACAATACAATTCAATAAAAAACACTATTAATACACCCAAACAATAACATAATCAAAATTCAAAACATCAATTTGATGGCAGGCACTAAATCAAACAAATTTTTTTTTCAATATTAAAATTATTTAAATTTATTTAAATTAATTAAGAAACAAAATTGGCATCACTTCATTGCCAAAACTGGTTTAGTATAGAACATCACCCATCAGCTGATCAAACTGGGTCAAGTCCACAACCTTGACCTACATAAGTTATACATAAGTTACATCAGAAAATACATTGAACATCTTTAAAATTCTGTCTTTAAACACAAAAACATAATAAAATAAGACATTTACAAATAACAAAATATAATTATAATTAACAATAAAATTGATATTTAAATTAATCCAAAATTACACATTTTACAACTTTACTTTAATCTCAAATTCTATTAAAATTGTCACTTGTTTCAATTAAAATTTTAGATTTTTACTATGAATCTCTTTCTTTAATATTCTCAATCTTCATTAATTTGGGTGATTTAATTATTTATACTAACTTGATTGTATCAACATGGCATTTATACCTATATAATCTTTAACCCTCTGACTCTAACACTCATTAACAGCTTTAACTAAACATGACACCCATCTCTACCAAAACATCTATCAAACATCTCTAAACCCAACTTGCTACTCAACTCAATTCGCATCATTCTACTCTTATATAAAAAAAATACTCTCTACCCCTTTGTACTCAAGATGTGTGTTTCCCCCCCCCCAAAAAAAGCTCACTCCCTTATGTTGGTTCCTGGATACTACCTAAGGCAACCCTTTCCGGCGCTAAACGGTCCCTTCCCGTCCCAACCACTTTTGTTGGGGACTCCTACCACCCCATCCCCTCTTACAAAATTCCCATCCACTAATTACCATTCTCATTACATCACTTCAATTACAACAAAATATCATCATTTACTTATATCATCAATATATCAATCATTACTCTACATATATTCCCCATGTCTATTGTGTCACTATCAATACTTCTCAACTTCTATTATATTACATTTATTCATAACAACATTATTCTCTCTATTACCACCTTAAACTCAACTTGGGCTGGTCTACATGTCCCAACAAAATATTAATCACCCAAAATCTACCTTTTATTAATTTTCACAAATCATTTAAAATTCTAATCGTTTAGAATAAACTCTAACACATTAAAACATTATATTCAAGCCTTCATTACCTTGGAAATTTACAACTAATTCATAAGTGACATTCTACAGCGGATCAGCTGATTTTCTTAGCAAGGTGAATGACCTTACTACAAACACATTTCAAAATTATACCAATTATATGAAATATAAAATTTTTTCAATCCTTATCTCTAACATACTACACATCATTGTTTCCCCCTTTTCTGATTCTGGTACAATTAGGTAAACCACCTGCCGGTCGGTCTAGGTATTTACTTTGTTATAACCACATTTCAAAATTATATAGATTACCTATTTCTTCAATCCCTATATTCCTAACACAATAAAATAAAACATTTATGAGACAGAATAAACATCGTATAATAAACATATGAACATCTATTTATCAAATCGTAATACAAGCATTTAATTAGTGCAAAAGTGAGTAATCATCTTTAACGTTACAAAAATTTGAATTCGTTGCTCACCTGAGCAACCCCCTAGCCACACACACTATTGTTTTTTCTGTTGGACTGTGGCGCCCGTGTGCGTCCACAAGGACGGCGTAGGTGGAGGAATTGACCATCTCTTTGTCCTTGCTTCGGCGTTACATTTGAAAGGTTCAGATATCAACATATCTTTGTTATATAGTTATGCGCCCTTAATGCGGGTCTACCACCTGGCTTTGCTGTCCCTACTCGGACAGAGTGGCAGCCGCTGTTCCATAGTTTCCGGGATTTCCCCTAGTTTCACCCCCCATTAATTTCTACTATAAACCAATTTCAAGCCAGCTATGGTCAAGGGACTTAATTTATGGCCATAGCTGACCGCTAGCCAAAACCACGATTAGTGCTGGTAAGGCAGTAATCGCCCGAAAAGTCGGGGAAATCATCTTTACCTTCAGGCATGTTACACTCGTCATTAACTGCATGGCACGGCAGTCTATCAAGGTACAATATGAAATTGTACAAAAAAGGTGTGCCGTGCATTTTCGCCATTTCGGCCTCCGATGGAGGTAACACTCTCTGTTACCTCCAACACTTTCTGCTGTCTACTGTGGCACATGCCCCCACAGCCATAGCACACTATTAGCTAAATTAAATCATCATATAAAACATTATCATGTGAAATTTTCATTAACTCTTTTATCCATCATCATTTAAATCATTCATCACTTTCTACTATTAGATTCCTTAAAATTTTCAAATTTATTATTACATTTATTTTACCACCTTTCAGTTATTATTAATTTTTAATTATAGTTTCTATTTAACTCAATTATATCAAATTTTTTTCATTATTGAGTTAACATTCTTTCATTTGAGTTAAACACCTGTAAACATTAGATTCTCTCTGACTGGTATTATAAAATTTATACTTACAGTACATTATTCACCTACTGACATATACACAATATACACACCAATACCTCCACGTAACCTCTGAAACATTTAACAACAGTGTTATCTCATACAAAACAAGTTAACATTTATTTATTAATTAATCATGATCAAATTCAAATCTCATAAAACAATTTAAATCCATTAGAAAACTCAATTATACAACATTTAAATCAATCAAAAATATTCAAACATCTCAAATTATTTTAATTAAATTAATTATTGAAAACAACATTTTTAATTACTTTCACCAAGTACAATAACTACAATTCATTTATTATCTTCTTCCAAATTATTTTTGTTACTTATTTAGACTGCAAAATATTATTATTATTATCACAACAATTACCTATGTACACCTTGTTTACCTAACATTTTACAATACACACAATTAAATTCACTAAACATTTATTTACAATTCTTCATCATTAATTATTCAGTTATATCACACTTCATTGTCCAAGTCTGCCAGGTCTGAACCATAAAACAAAATACTTAAAATTGTCCATTTATGCATTTATGTTCAGCCTCCATCGTCAAAAATTAGTCTTGGTTTCACATGACAATATTCAATTTTATTTACATTCCACATATGGCTATCTTGTGTGTAATAACCATAAAATTTTAGTTCATTCATTTTACCATAATAATCATATACCAAGTCAACATTATTTATTTCTGTCCAGTCTCCATTAGTAATTATATTCATTATCAAGTCAGTTATTTTTTCATCATAAGGCAAATTGTTATTTTTTAAACATGTATCATCAAAATAATTCTCATTCTCTATTTTAACAGGTAAGTACTTCATATCATTTAACATCTCTTTCAACTCATTATAATCTCTCTTTAATTTATATAATTCTATCTCTCTATCAGTACACCACTCTCCATCTAAATTTCTCTCATCATAACACCATCTCTCACTTTCAACACCATTCCACACAGAGGGTACAAACTTATACAAAAAGGGGAAACAACTCAAATCTTCCATTAACACGGGACTCATGCCCTTCAACAACAATATTTGTGAACACCTTGGTTCACAGTAAACCTGGGGAAAATTTACCCTCTGCCACCATTCTACCTCTATACTATCTTTCCACTTTCTCTCTGACTCATAAACACACATTAACATTCCATTATTACATTCTAAAACTTCATCAGTACTCTCAATATTTACCCCAGTATTCTTTAACATCATATTTTCACTTATATTGTCATAATTCTCACTCCTACTTACCTCAGAATTGTAATTAACATCCTTATCATCACTAGTCAATACTTCATCATTTAACACTACCTCTCCCACTACCTTGTCATCATTAATATTTGTCATAACTATAACATTGTCATCTACCTTCTTATTCAGTATTTTATTTAATTTAACTTCTAAATTTTTATTCATCTCATCAAACTTTTTCTCGCAACTGCTACTTATTGATTCTACTATTTGTTCTGCAAACGTATCAAGGCGTGTATTAATTTCATTAATGTGCTTATTAAAATCAAAACTCTGTTATTTGATTTGTTTAATTTTATCTCATTATTTTGCATCTCAAATTTATCATTTATTTTAGTGTCACTAACATCGAGTCTAGCATTTATTTTATTATATTTAATATTGGAATCACTTTGTTGTTCATCTAACTTTACATCAAATTTATTGAAACTAGTACACAACATTATATTTTTTTCTAAAAGCAATTGGATCATTTTCATCATATCTTGATCCTCAGATTTTTTAATCGGGACTGGTGTTGAATGAATTACTCATCCATAATTTTCGACTCAGTTCCGGTTAATTCTATATTCATTTGGCTCTCTGTTTCAATGTCAGTTAAGCTGACATTCTCGTTATTATTTGCCATTTTTATATTATAAATTTACTAATTTTCTTAATTTACATATACTGCTCTTAGACTTACGTACCTTACATAATTGTTACGTACCGTTATTTAACCCACCAACCATACTTGCATCTTATTTGTAGGTCTGGTTTTTATATTAAATTTTAATTTATAAAAACTGTCCCTGTTCGGGCGCCAACTGTGAAGTTATTTCTCTCTATTAATACAAATACAAATACATTATTTATTTATTTCCACCTACCTTCTAACTGTTTTCTCGGGCCAGGATCTTGTCACACGAACGTAGAATGCAAGCATGGTTTACAGGTTATATAAATCACTTACGCAACTCATTTTTTGAAGAGAATTAAAATTTTTTAATATGTACTTATTTCAGTTTTGTATTGTTATTCTTTTCCAATAAAAAAATCAAGACAAATTAAAATTTCCTTACATTTTTTGGCAAAACATCTTATATTGACAAAGTTAAAATCTACATCTTATATTAACACATTAACTATTTATCTATTACTCACATAAACAGCCCAGTCTGCCAGCATTCTCACATTCACTCTTAAAACCCCTTTTTAATATTAAAACGCCCCATTTTAATTAGAATGGATACATATATACCCCTTGCCGGCACGTGGCGTCCTCTCAACCTAGAGTTCCCTCATTTGTATAGTTCGTCGATGTCCAAAAAAACAAATTATGGTGTCCTTTGTCCGAAAACTAACAACACTGTCACATTGTTACTAATTGAAACTCACTTTTCACTTGATACTCATAAATTTTGAAAGAGCCCCTTGAGGCAGATACCTGGCCAGGTAACGTCTGTAAGAGAACTGGGGAGAGCGTCTCTAAGCTCACTCTCAACTAGGTTGCCGTCCGACAAAGCAGAAAGCAATGCCTTCTATGTGGTAGTCATTGCTGTGGCACATTCAACACATGTGTTTTTTCGTGTGGTAGCCGTGGATGACATTTGGTGAGCACTGGTTGAAGTCACCAAAGAGGCTGGGTTTACACTTTATTTCCGTCAGCTTAAACGCACATTGCTGAATCAAATTCGCCCAAGTCATTTTGCTTTAGCCAACTCGGCGTCGTCTGCGCACATGCTGGAGTAGTGTGTTTGGGCGTAGACGCCACACAAACGTAGAGTTCTTAGAATTGACGTCTGGCACATTCTTTTGCAAATGTTTCACAACAGCTACTGTGTACTGTTTCTCTGTTCGCACAATGCTTTTATTCAAACACGTGGCCATATACACAGATGGAAAATGAATTTAGAATTTAATAAAATGAAAACCAAAATTCAATGAAATAAAAACCCCTCACAAATCGTCCCGTTACAGTACCCCCCCCCCCCCCAGTGAGAGGTCTTCTGTCGAAACAGAAGAAATCTCATTGCTAAAACCCCTAAGAGGACCGGTGAGGATATGGTGCTAACAACCCCCTTTAGCTCTTATACTTCATGGGTAAACAACCCCCCTGGCTCGGCTACTATGGCCACATCTGAACGAGATCACTGGACTTCTCTGTACGAGATCCCAACACCATAAAATCGAACAGACACGCACCACAGCGCACCTCACCTTCCAACATGCAACCCCAAAATCCAAATCCCTGGTCTTATATCATGCCAGATCCTCAACCGATATGTTCCCCCTTATCATGCACACTGGGCTGCCTTTAGCAGTTACTGGGCTCGTACACACACTTATTGCTACATCCTATCAAATCTTGTTATCAAATTTTGGAGTTTCCTTTAAATTGAAACCAAATCTATATTACCATTAATCTCAAAATCAAAATACAAATCTTTTATCTGAATTGATTAATTCTCTTCGTTATTATTGATAATTAAAAAACAAATAAATTGAACATTTATTAAAAACATGAACTTCCTTATCCTAACATGTGATTATACATATATCCTAAACAATACAATTCAATAAAAAACACTATTAATACACCCAAACAATAACATAATCAAAATTCAAAACATCAATTTGATGGCAGGCACAAAATCAAAAATTTTTTTTTTCAATATTAAAATTATTTAAATTTATTTAAATTAATTAAGAAACAAAATTGGCATCACTTCATTGCCAAAACTGGTTTAGTATAGAACATCACCCATCAGCTGATCAAACTGGGTCAAGTCCACAACCTTGACCTACATAAGTTATACATAAGTTACATCAGAAAATACATTGAACATCTTTAAAATTCTGTCTTTAAACACAAAAACATAATAAAATAAGACATTTACAAATAACAAAATATTATTATAATTAACAATAAAATTGATATTTAAATTAATCCAAAATTACACATTTTACAACTTTACTTTAATCTCAAATTCTATTAAAATTGTCACTTGTTTCAATTAAAATTTTAGATTTTTACTATGAATCTCTTTCTTTAATATTCTCAATATTCATTAATTTGGGTGATTTAATTATTTATACTAACTTGATTGTATCAACATGGCATTTATACCTATATAATCTTTACCCCTCTGACTTTAACACTCATTAACAGCTTTAACTAAACATGACACCCATCTCTACCAAAACATCTATCAAACATCTCTAAACCCAACTTACTACTCAACTCAATTCGCATCATTCTACTCTTATATAAAAAAATACTCTCTACCCCTTTGTACTCAAGATGTGTGTTCCCCCCCCCCCCCAAAAGCTCACTCCCTTATGTTGGTTCCTGGATTCTACCTAAGGCAACCCTTTCCGGCGCTAAACGGTCCCTTCCCGTCCCAACCACTTTTGTTGGGGACTCCTACCACCCCATCCCCTCTTACAAAATTCCCATCCACTAATTACCATTCTCATTACATCACTTCAAATACAACAAAATATCATCATTTACTTATATCATCAATATATCAATCATTACTCTACATATATTCCCCATGTCTATTGTGTCACTATCAATACTTCTCAACTTCTATTATATTACATTTATTCATAACAACATTATTCTCTCTATTACCACCTGAAGCTCAACTTGGGCTGGTCTACATGTCCCAACAAAATATTAATCACCCAAAATCTACCTTTTATTAATTTTCACAAATCATTTAAAATTCTCACCGTTTAGAATAAACTCTAACACATTAAAACATTATATTCAAGCCTTCATTACCTTGGAAATTTACAACTAATTCATAAGTGACATTCTACAGCGGACCAGCTGATTTTCTTAGCAAGGTGATTGACCTTACTACAAACACATTTCAAAATTATACCAATTATATGAAATATAAAATTTTTTCAATCCTTATCTCTAACATACTACACATCATTGTTTCCCCCTTTTCTGATTCTGGTACAATTAGGTAAACCACCTGCCGGTCGGTCTAGGTATTTACTTTGTTATAACCACATTTCAAAATTATATAGATTACCTATTTCTTGAATCCCTATATTCCTAACACAATAAAATAAAACATTTATGAGACAGAATAAACATCGTATAATAAACATATGAACATCTATTTATCAAATCGTAATACAAGCATTTAATTAGTGCAAAAGTGAGTAATCATCTTTAACGTTACAAAAATTTGAATTCGTTGCTCACCTGAGCAACCCCCTAGCCACACACACTATTGTTTTTTCTGTTGGACTGTGGCGCCCGTGTGCGTCCACAAGGACGGCGTAGGTGGAGGAATTGACCATCTCTTTGTCCTTGCTTCGGCGTTACATTTGAAAGGTTCAGATATCAACATATCTTTGTTATATAGTTATGCGCCCTTAATGCGGGTCTACCACCTGGCTTTGCTGTCCCTACTCGGACAGAGTGGCAGCCGCTGTTCCATAGTTTCCGGGATTTCCCCTAGTTTCACCCCCCATTAATTTCTACTATAAACCAATTTCAAGCCAGCTATGGTCAAGGGACTTAATTTATGGCCATAGCTGACTGCTAGCCAAAACCACGATTAGTGCTGGTAAGGCAGTAATCGCCCGAAAAGTCGGGGAAATCATCTTTACCTTCAGGCATGTTACACTCGTCATTAACTGCATGGCACGGCAGTCTATCAAGGTACAATATGAAATTGTACAAAAAAGGTGTGCCGTGCATTTTCGCCATTTCGGCCTCTGATGGAGGTAACACTCTCTGTTACCTCCAACACTTTCCGCTGTCTACTGTGGCACATGCCCCCACAGCCATAGCACACTATTAGCTAAATTAAATCATCATATAAAACATTATCATGTGAAATTTTCATTAACTCTTTTATCCATCATCATTTAAATCATTCATCACTTTCTACAATTAGATTCCTTAAAATTTTCAAATTTATTATTACATTTATTTTACCACCTTTCAGTTATTATTAATTTTTAATTATAGTTTCTATTTAACACAATTATTTCAAATTATTTGCATTATTGAGTTAACATTCTTTCATTTGAGTTAAACACCTGTAAACATTATATTCTCTCTGACTGGTATTATAAAATTTATACTTACAGTACATTATTCACCTACTGACATAAACACAAAATATACACAATATACACACCAATACCTCCACGTAACCTCTGAAACATTTAACAACAGTGTTATCTCATACAAAACAAGTTAACATTTATTTATTAATTAACCATGATCAAATTCAAATCTCATAAAACAATTTAAATCCATTAGAAAACTCAATTATACAACATTTAAATCAATCAAAAATATTCAAACATCTCAAATTATTTTAATTAAATTAATTATTGAAAACAACATTTTTAATTACTTTCACCAAGTACAATAACTACAATTCATTTATTATCTTCTTCCAAATTATTTTTGTTACTTATTTAGACTGCAAAATATTATTATTATTATCACAACAAATACCTACATACACCTTGTTTACCTAACGTTTTACAATACACACAATTAAATTCACTAAACATTTATTTACAATTCTTCATCATTAATTATTCAGTTATATCACACTTCATTGTCCAAGTCTGCCAGGTCTGAACCATAAAACAAAATACTTAAAATTGTCCATTTATGCATTTATGTTTAGCCTCCATCGTCAAAAATTAGTCTTGGTTTCACATGACAATATTCAATTTTATTTACATTCCACATATGGCTATCTTGTGTGTAATAACCATAAAATTTTAGTTCATTCATTTTACCATAATAATCATATACCAAGTCAACATTATTTATTTCTGTCCAGTCTCCATTAGTAATTATATTCATTATCAAGTCAGTTATTTTTTCATCATAAGGCAAATTGTTATTTTTTAAACATGTATCATCAAAATAATTCTCATTCTCTATTTTAACAGGTAAGTACTTCATATCATTTAACATCTCTTTCAACTCATTATAATCTCTCTTTAATTTATATAATTCTATCTCTCTATCAGTACACCACTCTCCATCTAAATTTCTCTCATCATAACACCATCTCTCACTTTCAACACCATTCCACACAGAGGGTACAAACTTATACAAAAAGGGGAAACAACTCAAATCTTCCATTAACACGGGACTCATGCCCTTCAACAACAATATTTGTGAACACCTTGGTTCACAGTAAACCTGGGGAAAATTTACCCTCTGCCACCATTCTACCTCTATACTATCTTTCCACTTTCTCTCTGACTCATAAACACACATTAACATTCCATTATTACATTCTAAAACTTCATCAGTACTCTCAATATTTACCCCAGTATTCTTTAACATCATATTTTCACTTATATTGTCATAATTCTCACTCCTACTTACCTCAGAATTGTAATTAACATCCTTATCATCACTAGTCAATACTTCATCATTTAACACTACCTCTCCCACTACCTTGTCATCATTAATATTTGTCATAACTATAACATTGTCATCTACCTTCTTATTCAGTATTTTATTTAATTTAACTTCTAAATTTTTATTCATCTCATCAAACTTTTTCTCGCAACTGCTACTTATTGATTCTACTATTTGTTCTGCAAACGTATCAAGGCGTGTATTAATTTCATTAATGTGCTTATTAAAATCAAAACTCTGTTATTTGATTTGTTTAATTTTATCTCATTATTTTGCATCTCAAATTTATCATTTATTTTAGTGTCACTAACATCGAGTCTAGCATTTATTTTATTATATTTAATATTGGAATCACTTTGTTGTTCATCTAACTTTACATCAAATTTATTGAAACTAGTACACAACATTATATTTTTTTCTAAAAGCAATTGGATCATTTTCATCATATCTTGATCCTCAGATTTTTTAATCGGGACTGGTGTTGAATGAATTACTCATCCATAATTTTCGACTCAGTTCCGGTTAATTCTATATTCATTTGGCTCTCTGTTTCAATGTCAGTTAAGCTGACATTCTCGTTATTATTTGCCATTTTTATATTATAAATTTACTAATTTTCTTAATTTACATATACTGCTCTTAGACTTACGTACCTTACATAATTGTTACGTACCGTTATTTAACCCTCCAACCATACTTGCATCTTATTTGTAGGTGTGGTTTTTATATTAAATTTTAATTTATAAAAACTGTCCCTGTTCGGGCGCCAACTGTGAAGTTATTTCTCTCTATTAATACAAATACAAATACATTATTTATTTATTTCCACCTACCTTCTAACTGTTTTCTCGGGCCAGGATCTTGTCACACGAACGTAGAATGCAAGCATGGTTTACAGGTTATATAAATCACTTACGCAACTCATTTTTTGAAGAGAATTAAAATTTTTTAATATGTACTTATTTCAGTTTTGTATTGTTATTCTTTTCCAATAAAAAAATCAAGACAAATTAAAATTTCCTTACATTTTTTGGCAAAACATCTTATATTGACAAAGTTAAAATCTACATCTTATATTAACACATTAACTATTTATCTATTACTCACATAAACAGCCCAGTCTGCCAGCATTCTCACATTCACTCTTAAAACCCCTTTTTAATATTAAAACGCCCCATTTTAATTAGAATGGATACATATATACCCCTTGCCGGCACGTGGCGTCCTCTCAACCTAGAGTTCCCTCATTTGTAAAGTTCGTCGATGTCCAAAAAAACAAATTATGGTGTCCTTTGTCCGAAAACTAACAACACTGTCACATTGTTACTAATTGAAACTCACTTTTTACTTGATACTCATAAATTTTGAAAGAGCCCCTTGAGGCAGATACCTGGCCAGGTAATGTCTGTAAGAGAACTGGGGAGAGCGTCTCTAAGCTCACTCTCAACTAGGTTGCCGTCCGACAAAGCGGAAAGCAATGCCTTCTATGTGGTAGTCATTGCTGTGGCACATTCAACACATGTGTTTTTTCGTGTGGTAGCCGTGGATGACATTTGGTGAGCACTGGTTGAAGTCACCAAAGAGGCTGGGTTTACACTTTATTTCCGTCAGCTTAAACGCACATTGCTGAATCAAATTCGCCCAAGTCATTTTGCTTTAACCAACTCTGCGTCGTCTGCGCACATGCTGGAGTAGTGCGTTTGGGCGTAGACGCCACACAAACGTAGAGCTAAGAATTGACGTCTGGCACATTCTTTTGCAAATGTTTCACAACAGCTACTGCGTACTGTTTCTCTGTTCGCACAATGCTTTTATTCAAACACGTGGCCGTATACACAGATGGAAAATGAATTTAGAATTTAATAAAATGAAAACCAAAATTCAATGAAATAAAAACCCCTCACAATTCGTCCCGTTACAGTACCCCCCCCCCCCAGTGAGAGGTCTTCTGTCAAAACAGAAGAAATCTCATTGCTAAAACCCCTAAGAGGACCGGTGAGGATATGGTGCCAACAACCCCCTTTAGCTCTTATACTTCATGGGTAAACAACCCCCCTGGCTCGGCGACTATGACCACATCTGAACGAGATCACTGGACTTCTCTGTACGAGATCCCAACACCATAAAATCGAACAGACACGCACCACAGCGCACCTCACCTTCCAACATGCAACCCCAAAATCCAAATCCCTGGTCTTATATCATGCCAGATCCTCAACCGATATGTTCCCCCTTATCATGCACACTGGGCTGCCTTTAGCAGTTACTGGGCTCGTACACACACTTATTGCTACATCCTATCAAATCTTGTTATCAAATTTTGGAGTTTCCTTTAAATTGAAACCAAATCTATATTACCATTAATCTCAAAATCAAAATACAAATCTTTTATCTGAATTGATTAATTCTCTTCGTTATTATTGATAATTAAAAAACAAATAAATTGAACATTTATTAAAAACATGAACTTTCTTATCCTAACATGTGATTATACATATATCCTAAACAATACAATTCAATAAAAAACACTATTAATACACCCAAACAATAACATAATCAAAATTCAAAACATCAATTTGATGGCAGGCACAAAATCAAAAATTTTTTTTTTCAATATTAAAATTATTTAAATTTATTTAAATTAATTAAGAAACAAAATTGGCATCACTTCATTGCCAAAACTGGTTTAGTATAGAACATCACCCATCAGCTGATTAAACTGGGTCAACTCCACAACCTTGACCTACATAAGTTATACATAAGTTACATCAGAAAATACATTGAACATCTTTAAAATTCTGTCTTTAAACACAAAAACATAATAAAATAAGACATTTACAAATAACAAAATATTATTATAATTAACAATAAAATTGATATTTAAATTAATCCAAAATTACACATTTTACAACTTTACTTTAATCTCAAATTCTATTAAAATTGTCACTTGTTTCAATTAAAATTTTAGATTTTTACTATGAATCTCTTTCTTTAATATTCTCAATATTCATTAATTTGGGTGATTTAATTATTTATACTAACTTGATTGTATCAACATGGCATTTATACCTATATAATCTTTACCCCTCTGACTTTAACACTCATTAACAGCTTTAACTAAACATGACACCCATCTCTACCAAAACATCTATCAAACATCTCTAAACCCAACTTACTACTCAACTCAATTCGCATCATTCTACTCTTATATAAAAAAATACTCTCTACCCCTTTGTACTCAAGATGTGTGTTCCCCCCCCCCCAAAAGCTCACTCCCTTATGTTGGTTCCTGGATTCTACCTAAGGCAACCCTTTCCGGCGCTAAGGTGGTTCGGATTATCCGGAATTTCGGACTAACGGGGTTCTACTGTACATCAGTATGCACATTAATTTTTTTTTGAAAATTCTGAAATAGCTATTTATATGTTCTGACTTATTTGGCTAAGTCTGAATTTTAAAAAAGTGCATTTTAGTATTACTGTATTTCCTTCAGTATACTGATACAAAATATCGGTATGGAGAACCATACATGACTTCCATGTTCTAAGATTTATATTTAAATCATTTACGAAATGAAATGTTTCCATAGAAACTAGTTCTTTCCACTTATTGCTTCAGCCTTAACCACAGTACTGTGGTCACTAACGTATACCACCACACGTTATCGCACTCGATTTTCACTGATGATGGCAGTCAATGGCACTGCTGAAACGTCTGGTTTTGCAGAAAACATTGGACTACAGCCAAGTAGCCCGGGAAGGAATTTTAACAACAAACTACTACTTTGTTGCCGATAACGTAGTACACATATAAAAATTATCCCCTCCCCCTTCAACTGTAATTTTCATTTATAGAAAATTACTCCCACCCCTGTATAACAACAAATTATTTACCTTTATTAGTTATTAATAATTATGCTTTATAGTTGTGTACTTACCACTATTACTTCTCACTAGGGTCCCAGGTTTCATTCTTAAGCGAGGCCAGAAACTGTGGGGGTACAAAATAAATACTCTAACGACATATATAGTGAAAAGAAAACTTTTGTTTAATTTTTCTAAATTATCATTACTCACAGTTACACCCCACATAGTTACATGCGATTCTATTTCGGAAACAAAGCACATTGCCATTCGCCATGAGGCGTAGTTATGGAATCAAATTAAAATCTCTTTCCCATTTATAATTTTATAAACATAATCCCACCAAAATATAAACATAATCAATCATGTCTTAACTTATAGAATTATATATATATATTTCACAACCCAGCACTGCTTAATTTTATATTTTATAATATTCACTCACTCACACACTCATTCACGCAGTACAATTTTATTGACTTCCCTAACTGAGCTCATTTATTTGAATTTAAATAGAATTTTAAAATTTTGTTTTATAAATTTGCTACTTAGCTGCAAATCTGTCCAGAAGACGTCGCATCTTTTCACGCGCACTACGGATGTTGGTTTTTTAATGTTCACTGAGTTATGTATTTTAAAACTGCCAATGCATTCTGATAAAGTTATGAATGGTTTATTTTATATTTTACACTTTGGTTCACATTTTAGTTGTGGGCGCAGCCGACGGCGAGCTGAAATGCTCACATCCGCACTGTTGATATATATATTGTTCTCACTGTTTCATTGAATTCACTTTTGTGTACATTTTAATAAAATTTAGGCTCGTCAGCCTATGTATTCACCCGGCCGCGATCCACAGCTGTTGACGACAGACACTGTTTACATTTTATATATATGCACGAGATGTAAAGTGGTAGCCGGCGGACACACACTGTTCGCCTCCATTGCTTTGAGATGTTTTTTGCCGACTGCTCTTTGTTTTCTGCACACTGGGCGAGAAAGAATGTTTCGTGCATGCTTTTCAAGCTGTTCACAGTGGCACACCCATGCGCTAATACGCTCCCCTCGCTGCTAACGTTCACATTCCCAGACTCATTAATGGCTTTTGTGCAACAACAACACCTATGTACGGCTTGGCTTGGAACCGCACTGACTGCAATGTGTTAAAAAACTGCCCAGCGTTTATGATTCAAATGTTGTTCAGCTGGAGTGGCAATTACATTTTACAGGTATTTAAGAAAAAAAAAATAAACCCCAATAGTTTGTCCCGTTACAAAACCCCCTCAATGAGAGGTTTTATGCCGAAGCATAAAAACTCTCATTGACACTCTCATACTTTCTAAAGGGATCAGCTAGGATATGTCGCCACAACCCCCTTACTGTTTATAAACAAAAATTATAATAACTCACCCTATGTCCGATGATGGTGACAGTACCTGCATGACCTTACTGGACTTCTCCTTCGAGATCCCAACACCATAAGGCCAATCAGGCGCTTTACGCTTTTGATCTGACGCGCAGGCCAGCTCAGGACCGCCGTCACAACATCACCAAACACTGAAACAATAAATCAAAAATATCAAAATAGTGGCCTGATATAATACCATACCCCTAACTGATCTGTTTCCCCTTAGCTATGTGCTGGCTTGTGTTAAGAAGCACTGGGTTTACTTTAACTCAACAAGAATTATACAGAAGTTCCGTTCTCTTAATTCACTACCCTTACCTTTATAAAATTTTTTCGATTCCAATCGATAATAATTAATCCTTTCCCATTAACAAGAAGAAATATAAATCTTTATACTAATGCAATAATACTTCCACAATATTTAAACACATTATCAAAATTTACTCAAATACAATTCATCTATATCTCCCCCTTTCTACAATTCTTAAACATTTTCAGTTTTATAGAAGAAGAAAAAATGACTATTATTATTATTATTATTATTATTAACAGTAAGTGATCTGGTGCTGTTAATAATACTTATCCCCTTTACTCCTCCACACACACACTATTTCCCCCCCTGAACTGTTGTGTTCAGTTGCCTCCACAAGGACTGAGCGGAAGGAGTGAGCACTTTTTCTTTTCTCTCTCTCCCATCCTTGCTTCAGCGTTACAAAAACTTCAGGGTAAGTACCCCTACTTTTATTCTTATGATATGCCCCTAAGGTCTACCACCTCTACTGAGGTGAAATATCCTATGCTCAAAAATAATCTTAGATTCCCTTTTTGTTCCCCATTAAATTTCTATGTTTGACCAATTTCAAAGGCAACCAACTGTGGTCAGTTTACAATAATTCTGCCCACAGCTGATTGTCATCCAAAACCACGATCTGGGTTGGTAAGACCGCGGTCGCCCGAAATGTAGGGAATCGCTTATAAAACATGTGATTCATACATACAATTCATGTTTAAATTCCCACACTAATACATAATAAACATAATACACTCATAATTAGCCTTGTGATTATTACATTAAAATAAACATTCACATTTAACTTTGATCACAATTTACACACCCTACATTTTTAAATTTGCATATAAAATTATAAACATTACATTTTAATTAATTAATTAATACTTTTAATTATTAAACTTTTATTAATTAGCCATCAGTTATTTATCATTTACTACCATTTAATTCTTCACAATTTCAAATTTATTATTAATATTCATATTACATGATTATTATTTCATTTCTTATTACCTTTCTACTATGAATTTTCTACTTAACCCTTCACATTTTTATCATTGATTAGTCTGGGTGACTCCTGTATTCACTATGATTTGACTTATTATATAGGCACTAACATTTATAATCTTACTCACCTTTCTTCCTACTTACACCCACTACTATTAACAACCAGATTTACATATTATGACACCAATCTCTCCATAACAACCCCCTTCACTAATTCCACGCACCTCAATTTATTCTCCTCTTCGTACTAGGATGCGTGTACCCGAACTCTACCAACTCATTCCATTATCGGTTCCTGACCCTTTCAGGTAACCCGTAACCCTCTTTAAATCTATTCCTCCCGCCATGACACCTGTCGCTTATGACTCCCTACACCACTACCCTTACTACAAAATATCACCATCAACAAATATATTTACCATTTACCTTACTCACCTCTCTACATATAATCACTACTACTGTGTCCCTAAAATATCTAACACCCTCTTTGTGTATTATTTTCTTCAAAATTCTTAATTCATCTAACACCCATTAAAATTAATTCTGCTTAACTCACCTGCCTTATTTCATTATCACCCAAACCCTTTTACAACATTTTCACCTTAATATAATCATTACATTACCCTGGAAAATTCATCACTTCTCTCCTTATAATAATATACCTCAATTCGAACATATTATCTGTTTAATCATCTACTAATCATTATAGAATCTTAATTTCATAAAATCATTTAACTTCATTATCAAACTTTCTTTTGTACAACCTTAATTAAGTAATTAATTTTCAATTATTTAATTCAATCCCTTTAAAATCTCACAATTACTTTCATCGCTTATTTAGTCTGTAAAATTTTATAATTATTATTAATTTATACTAATTAATTGAAAATTTAATTTAATTGATAATTAATATTATCAATTTCTACTACATATACACATTGTTTACATAACACATAGTACACCGTAATGTAATACACAAATACATTTAACATAATGACATCAACACATAAAAGAATATATAGTCCAACTTATTATTTGTTATCATTAACCACAAATCGTTTCATAAGACAATCCATTTCAAAACCACACTATTCACATAATTAAATGTTCATACACAATAAAACAATTACCCTCCATCGTCGAATAACAGTCTAATCTTAGGTCTATACAAGTCATTTATTATTGAATACATTATATTAGTACTATCAATATAATACTTATTTAATTTTTTATATCTTTCCACAATATCTTTTGAATTAATTGGTTTATTCCATATTATTCTCTCATGTACCTGGTCACGCTCAAGTATAGTCCTGTCGCCTTTAGTATAGTCTGTTAAAATCAGGTAAGTTATATTATCATCTTTAACAACATCATCTACTGCTATCTCAGTTTCACTATAAGGTAAGTACTCGTTATTATTATTACTTCTCTCTCCGCCTAACCTTTCTACAAAATCTTCATAATTTCTCTTTACTTTAAATATCTCTATTTCTCTCTTTCTCTCTCTCTCAATATATTTCTCACCATAACACCAAGCTACACTCTCTCTCTCCAAATATGCAGGGGACACTAACTCATCATTACTGCACCACCTATGAAGTGCACAAAAAACCCAGGGAAATTTATTTGCAGACATATCATCTTCCAAATACTCGCGTGAAGCCATTTCTTCACCCCCTACTACAACATTAAGGGAAAAATCTACCCCCTGCATCCACTCTACCTGTAAATCCTTTCTACACTCTCTCTCGGATTCATCACACACAAACATCTCATTATCAACTTCTACTCTCTCTACAATTTCGTTATCACTATCAACATCTACACAATCATTTTCTAACACCATATTTTTACTTCTATTATCATTGTTATCACTTGTAAACCCATTATTTAAATCATCATTATTACTCACCGTGTTATTAATTCTTTCTTCCTTATTTTTCGTCATATTGTCACTGCTACTTACCTTATTATTCCTTATCTGACTTAATCTCTCATCTAACCTTTTATTCACTTCGTCAAATTGTTTATCAAAATTATCATTTCGTTTTTTGATCTCATTTTTTACTTCATCAAATTTTACGTTAAAATTATTTTGTTATTTCTTTTATGAATTTGCTAACTGCTATAATTTTTTTATTGTTCGACTAAGCTTTTCGTCATTACTGACATCTTCAGGTCTTAAACAACGTCTATCAACTGTACGTTGTAGTCTTTTATACTTTAGGCCCCTCCCCTTATGTCATCGCCCCTCCTATTGGTTCTAGCTGCTACCGCTCTTCACGGGAACTTTGTCTACCTTTTTCCGTTAGGCATTTTTCTAACGTCCGTCAAATTGTTTTAAGAATCTCCCATTAATTTCTTCATTCTTGACTTATAATTTTTTGTAACCTTTTACATTTCGTCATTTTTTAGTGTGTTATTCTTATTATTTTAATTTATTTTTGTTTATTGTTTAATATATAATAAAATATTTCTTCATTTGTAAAATCCACTTTTATATTCATTAATTTATTTTTATCTTCTTTTTTAACTTTAAGTATTTTATTTTAATTTATTTTTGTTTATTGTTTAATATATAATAAAATATTTCTTCATTTGTAAAATCCACTTTTATATTCATTAATTTATTTTTAAAGTTAAATAGTTAAAATAGTTAAAATAATTAAAATAAATAAATAGTTAAAAAAGAAGATAAAAATAAATTAATGAATATAAAAGTGGATTTTACAAATGAAGAAATATTTTATTATATATTAAACAATAAACAAAAATAAATTAAAATAATAAGAATAACGCACTAAAAAATGACGAAATGTAAAAGGTTACAAAAAAATTATAAGTCAAGAATGAAGAAATTAACGGGAGATTCTTAAAACAATTTGACGGACGTTAGAAAAATGCCTAACGGAAAAAGGTAGACAAAGTTCCCGTGAAGAGCGGTAGCAGCTAGAACCAATAGGAGGGGCGATGACATAAGGGGAGGGGCCTAAAGTATAAAAGCCTACAACGTACAGTTGATAGACGTTGTTTAAGACCTGAAGATGTCAGTAATGACGAAAAGCTTAGTCGAACAATAAAAAAATTATAGCAGTTAGCAAATTCATAAAAGAAATAGTAAGGATGGCTGCTAATTTAAACAATACGAAAAATTATTTTGGATTTCTCTAATTTCACTTTTCTGTTCGTTAAATTTTTCATCAAATTTAGCATTCTGTATATTAAAAAGTGTTTGCATCATTTTCACTATCTCATTCTCGTCAGTCCTTTTAGTCGGGACTGGCGTTGAGTGAACACTCTCACTCATGATTTGTGATTCAGTTACACTTGTCTGGCCATCATTTGCACTGTCAGTGATGCTGACATTTTCCTTATTGTCTGCCATTTTTGAAAAAAATTTTGTTTAAATATATTTCTTTCAAAATTTTGTCCTGTAATATTACACAACCTTATTATATATAAAAAAATATTGTATTTAAACTATTTACCCTACCACATGTAGTCACAACATAACCTTATCTTTACGTCTTATATACCCTTTCAATACCTACTCTGTTTCTGATTTCTGGCTTATTTTATATAAAAATTTTATATAAAGTCCTTAGTTCGGGCTGCCATTTGTATAAAAACAAATTATTTACCTTTATTAGTTATTAATAATTATGCTTTATAGTTGTGTACTTACCACTATTACTTCTCACTAGGGTCCCAGGTTTCATTCTTAAGCGAGGCCAGAAACTGTGGGGGTACGAAATAAATACTCTAACAACATATATAGTGAAAAGAAAACTTTTGTTTAATTTTTCTAAATTATCATTACTCACAGTTACACCCCACATAGTTACATGCGATTCTATTTCGGAAACAAAGCACATTGCCATTCGCCATGAGGCGTAGTTATGGAATCAAATTAAAATCTCTTTCCCATTTATAATTTTATAAACATAATCCCACCAAAATATAAACATAATCAATCATGTCTTAACTTATAGAATTATATATATATTTCACAACCCAGCACTGCTTAATTTTATATTTTATATTATTCACGCACTCACACACTCATTCACGCAGTACAATTTTATTGACTTCCCTAACTGAGCTCATTTATTTGAATTTAAATTGAATTTTAAAATTTTGTTTTATAAATTTGCTACTTAGCTGCAAATCTGTCCAGAAGACATCGCATCTTTTCACGCGCACTACGGATGTTGGTTTTTTAATGTTCACTGAGTTATGTATTTTAAAACTGCCAATGCATTCTGATAAAGTTATGAATGGTTTATTTTATATTTTACACTTTGGTTCACATTTTAGTTGTGGGCGCAGCCGACGGCGAGTTGAAATGCTCACATCCGCAGTGTTGATATATATATTGTTCTCACTGTTTCATCGAATTCACTTTTGTGAATAAATAATAAAATTTAGGCTCGTCAGCCTATGTATTCACCCGGCCGCGATCCACAGCTGTTGACGACAGACACTGTTTACATTTTATATATATGCAACCGATCTTCACCAAAATCAACAGACCTTCAGTACTTAAAACTTCAGGAATGTATGCAAGAAATTATTTGATTCTCTTTGAATATGCGGCAGTTATCTTTCGTCATGAAAATAAAATTACCCTTGTTAAAACATAAAATGTTGCAGGTAAACTACCCCTTTCCCTTAACCGATCTTCACCAAAAACAATAGATCTTGAGAACTCTACAATTCAGGCTGTATGCAAAACATTATTTGATTCTGTTTGACGTTGCGGCTGTTATCGTTTGCCATAGAAAAAAATTACTCTTGTTAAAACATAAAATGTTGCAGGCGAACTACCCCTTTCCCTTAACCGATGTTCACCAAAAACAATAGGTGTTGAGAACTCTACAATTCAGGACTGTATGCGAAACATTGTTTGATTCTGTTTGAATTTGCGGCTGTTATCGTTTGTCATAGAAAAATATCGGTATGGAGAACCATACATGACTTCCATGTTCTAAGATTTATATTTAAAATCATTTACGAAATGAAATGTTTCCATAGAAACTACTTCTTTCCACTTATTGCTTCAGCCTTAGCCACAGTACTGTGAGTTTCCAATGTCGTAAAAGTGCACTTTTACTGTAATGATTTTAGTGTTTTTAATTTTTTAACGATCTCTAAAGAGTGATTAAGATTTCTGAAGATGGCAATTCGGTGCCGAAACGCGTCAAAATAAGACGAGAAAAACGAAGTCGCACGACGGATATATGGTAAATATCTATTATATATACACAGTGCTGTGGTCACTAACGTATACCACCACATGTTATCGCACTCAATTTTCACTGATGATGGTAGTCGATGGCACTGCCGAAACGTCTGGTTTTGCAGAAAACATTGATCTACGTCCAAACAGGCCGGGAAGGAATTTCAACAAGAAACTACTTCTTTGTTGCCGATAACATAGTACATATATAAAAAAAATCCCCTCCCCCTTCAACTATAATTTTCGTTTATAGAAAATTACTACCCCCACCCCGTTCAACTAGCCTCTTCATTTATAGACATTTCATCTACGTTTCTACAGTGGATTATTAAGATCTGCTTATCAGGATACTTTATTTATCAAAATTAAGTATTTTACTCTTGTTACAACAAAAAATGTTTCAGGTAAACTACCCTTTCCCCGTAACCGATTTTTACCAAAATCAATAGGCCTTGAGTCTTCTACAACTCAGGCACATATGTAAAAAATTATTTGATTCTGTTTGAATTTACGGCAGTTATCGTTCATCATGAAAACATTTCTCTTGTTACAACATAAAATGTTGCAGGTAAACTACCCCTTTCCCTTAACCGATCTTCACCAAAATCAACAGGCCTTGAGCTCTCTACAATTTAGATATGTATGCAAAAAATTATTTGATTATGTTAGAATTTACGGCAGTTATCGTTCGTCATAGAAAAAATTACCCTTGTTAAAACATAAAATGTTGCTGGTTAACCACCCCTTTCCCTTAACCGATCTTCACCAAAATCAATAGGCCTTCAGTCCTTTACAATTCAGGAACGTATGCAAAAAAATATTTGATTCTGTTTGAATGTGCGGCAGTTATCGTTCGTCATAGAAAAAATTACCTATGTTAAAACATAAAATGTTGCAGGTAAACTACCCCTTTCCCTTAACCAATCTTCACCAAAATCAACAGACCTTGAGTACTTAAAAATTCAGGAATGTATGCAACAAATAATTTGTTTCTCTTTTAATATGCGGCAGGTATCATTTGTCATAACAAAATTACCTTTTTAAAACATAAAACGTTGCAGGTAAACTACGCTTTTCTCTTAACGGATCTTCACCAAAATCAACAAACCTTTACTTCTCTATAATTCAGGGAGGTATTAAATAAATTATTTGATTCTGTTTGAATTTACGGCAGTTATCGTTCGTCATAGAAAAAATTACCCTTGTTAAAACATAAAACGTTGCAGGTAAACTACCCCTTTCCCTTAACTGATCTTCACCAAAAATGGCAGGTCTTGAGAACTCTACAATTCAGGGTGGTATGCAAAAATTATTTGATTCTGTTTGAATTTGCGGCTCTTATCGTTTGCCATAGAAAAACAATCCACACACAGACACACAATTTTCGAAAAATGACTTTTTTCATGTTTTGAGGGTAGTACAATCAGAATCTGCAATTATCTCGAACACGATTTTTTTTGCCATCACCATACTTCCATTTCCTTATGGAACATGGAAGTAAAACATCGGTATGGAGAACCATACATACTTCCATGTTCTAAGATTTATATTAAAAACCTTTTTCGAAATGAAACGTTTCCATAGAAACTACTTCTTTCTTCAGTCTTAACTACAGTACTGTTTTCACTAACGTATAGGACTACCACTTCACGTTAGTGGACTCGATTTTCACTGATGATGGCAGACGATGGCATTGCCGAAACGTCTGGTTTTGTGAAAAAGATTTACCACATCCAAACAATCCGGGAAGGAATTTTAACAAAATCACTTTGTTTCCGATAACGTAGTACACATATAAATAAAACGTGGCAGGTAAACTACCCCTTTCCCTTAACCGATCTTCACCAAAATCAATAGGCCTTCAGTTCTTTACAATTCAGGAATGTATGCAAAAAATTATTTGATTCTCTTTGAATTTACGGCAGTTATCGTTCGTCATAGAAAAATATCGGTATGGAGAACCATACATGACTTCCATGTCCTAAGATTTATGTTTAAAATCATTTATGAAATGAAATGTTTCCATAGAAACTACTTCTTTCCACTTATTGCTTCAGCCTTAACCACAGTACTGTGGTCATTAACGTATACCACCACACGTTATCGCACTCGATTTTCACTGATGATGGCAGTCGACGGCACTGCAGAAATGTCTGGTTTTGCAGAAAACATTGGACTACAGCCAAACAGCCCGGGAAGGAATTTTAACAACAAACTACTACTTTGTTGCCGATAACATAGTACACATATAAAAATTATACCCTCCTCCTTCAACTATAATTTTCATTTATAGAAAATTACCCCCACCCCATTCAACTAGCCTCTTCATTTATAGATATTTCATCTACGTTTCAACAGTGGATTATTAAGATCTTATCAGGATACTTTATTTATCAAAATTAAGTACTTTACTCTTGTTACAACAAAAAATGTTGCAGGTAAACTACCTCTTTCCCTTAACCGATCCTCACCAAAATCAATAGGCCTTGAGTATTCTACAACTCAGGCACATATGTAAAAAATTATTTGATTCTGTTTGAATTTACGGCAGTTATCGATCGTCATGAAAATATTTCTCTTGTTACAAGATAAAATGTTGCAGGTAAACTACCCCTTTCCCTTAACCGATCTTCACCAAAATCAACAGGCCTTGAGTCCTCTACAATTCAGGGATGCATGTAAAACATTATTTGATTCTGTGTGAATGTGTGGCAGTTATCGTTCGTCATACAAACAATTACTCTTGTTAAAACATTACAAGTGGCAGGTAACCCCTTTCCCTTAGCCGATCTTCACCAAAATCAATAGGAAATGAGTCCTCTACAACTCAGGCACATATGTAAAAAATTATTTGATTCTGTTTGAATTTACAGCAGTTATCGTTCTCATGAAAAACGTTCTCTTGTTACAATATAAAATGTTGCAGGTAAACTACCCCTTTCCCTAAACCGATCTTCAACAAAAGCAATAGGTCTTGAGAACTCTACAATTCAGGGTTGTATGCAAAACATTATTTGATTCTGTTTGAATTTGCGGCTGTTATCGTTTGCCATAGAAAAAAAATCTACACACACACACATTTCAAAAAATGACTTTTTTATGTTTTGAGGGTAGTACAATCAGAATCTGCAATTATCTCGAACACGATTTTTTTTGCCATCACCATACTTCCATTTCCTTATGGAACATGGAAGTAATGACCAGGTCATGTATCAGGAAAAGAAGGATTGATGCAAGTCCCCCTAAAAACAGAATCTCTTCTGTTATCAAGATATGATAATTCGTACAGAAATGTCTTTGGGACTCCAAGTTAAGGATGGTAAGTGTGGAGGCCACTAATCTATTCTCAGAAATAATTTCTTAGTACTAAAAAGTTACAAACTATAATTACATTTAATGACTTAAGTGAATCACTGGGAGATACAGTTCTTGTGTTACATAATTGAAAATAACTGAAAAAGTGATAACCTTTAATACAAGATGAATGGTAAAACAATCCTGAAACCTGTTTGGTCTAGATAGAACATAATATGTGGATAGAATTCGCCATAAGAGTGATTCTGAAATGTGTGGTATATGATTAAATGAACCTCATGGAAATATCACTAGTGTTAAACTATATACTGGTATATCATCGTACAACAACTAGTACAACTATTTTGTAGTCATACAAGTAAACTATATTCTGTTTTCTATTTCAGAGTGTTGATATACCTGGACTTGGATTTGGACAAACAGATTATTACCCATATGTGTACTACAAAATCAATATTGATATGGTTGAACAAGCAAAAGTGTAAAATACACCATATGCATGCGTACATATGAGTTTGATTTTTCCAAATCCCTAAATTTTTAATGTGTACATTGTTAGATCCTGGGCATGGTTTATCATTTGTTGGTAGCATCATGTAGATTTCTGTAGATTTATGTAATATAAAGTATTTTTTCTTATGTAAATACATACTTTTTGGGCTTTAAGCAAATGCAAAAAGTATAACATAAACATGTTAAAAGTGTTTGTATATGTTGCTTCCATTGTACAGTTCATTTGAAAATATAAAATGAATGTTCAGTGAACTTGGGTATCAGAGCAACAACACACTTGTACTGTTGTGATTTATTTTTCAAAAAGGTTATCATATTACACATATATATGTAACACATCCAAGTGTGTATATTAAAGCTTTAAATTATGTACCTATACAACAAACATGTAAACTTGCTTAATTTTTTTGTAATTAAAAATAAATGTTTATCTTATACATGGGTCTCTATTTCTGGACGTTTAGAATATGGTTACACCAAAGATGTGACTTGCAAAATTTAACAAAATCGTTTGCAGATAAACATAAAGTAAAGATGCATTAAATAAAGCTATCTGTGTACTTTGTGGATGTGCTCTGGCACCTAAGTGGGTTGTAAAATTTTTGTATATTTACTTTATTAACAATGTTTACTGTGAATGTCGGTATCCAATTCAAAAGAGAGTGTAAATTCTATTTTTAGTTTTATAGCGTATTGTCAGTGGTTACAAAATGTATAGATGTTAACAGTATTTTATTAAAAAAATAAGCATTGAAGTTTAAAAACTTCATTTGCATTGTATTATTTAGTTATGTATGATAGCAACCAAATGAAATTATAGATTATATGAGCAAATGTTATATTGTTATAGTTTTAAGAGGTAAGTAGAATTAAGGTACACACTCTTACATTCACAGATATTGAGTTACAGTTAACAAATCGCATGCATATTTACAACTAAAATATTAGTAATTTTAATGTGCAAATCAATTGCGCGCGCGCGCGTGTGTGTATGTGTGTGTGTGCTGAATAAGTCAGCATTTATGCATCAGTGTCCCATCAAAGCAGTAAACAGTTTATGCAGTAATGTGGAAAAGAAGATCAATGCAGATGTTAAAAATATTATATACATTTGACCTCTCTGTAGTCATGTAATGAGCTAAGTCCAACAGGTCGTTATAAAAGCTAGTTTACATGATGTTAATAGAATGTTGCCATAAGTTATTGGTATTGTGAAATTCCATGTAATATTGGAGTGTTGACAAATGTGCATGTGCATGTAAACTTGTAAGATCCCCATATCACAACATCTTTAACATGAGTTTCATGTTTCCCTTTTAAGTTTTGATTATTTAATAGTTTATTCATAATTAAGTAAGAAATCGTACAAAAATTTATTAAAAATTTCATGTTTCTGTACAAATTTCTTACATATATTGCGCACATTCATAATCACATTTTTATTGGTTGTGCATTACTGAGAGATATCAGGTGTCATGAGACGTGATATTAACAAAGATTTAATAATGTTATTAGTTTATTAGCAAATATGTGAAAACTAATTGTTGAACAGTTTCAAAATGTATAAAATGTACATCATACTTAAATAAATAGTGTTTAAGTGTAGTTAAAACATTTTCATAAGCTCTGTTGTGTGTCAAAAGTATTAAACCATGTAAAATGATATTATGCAACAAATATTTATTGAAAAAAATCAACAAATGTTATACTCAAAAAATATGTGACATATTGTGTCAGTCATTTGTAACTATGTAAATAACAAACATTCCAGCATAATTATTGTTAAGCTTATTTTGTTTGTGAACTCAATAAAATTTTTTGTGATTGAACTGAATAGTTACTTTTTTTAATATGGAAAGTCAAAATAAGGACCACCATGTGGTAGTAACACTAACTGCTCTGTTATTACTCATATTTTATGTATACGGTTGAGGCGTTTGTATTCTGGTTCCTTGCTGCGCTGTAAAGGCTCCATAATATCACTTCTGGAGTTTATCAAGAACTTTGATCTCTGCTGGCATGAGCAGGGTTGCCACTCTCTTTTTTTTTTTTTTTTTAAAAACTTCACTATCAAGTTAATTAATCAAAAACAATTTTTTAGCAAATTAAAATTATTTGTAATGTCAATATCTTATTCCACCATTGTGTTGACCTGTCTATGAAAGGAGAGGCAAATGTAATCATAGAATAACATTGTATTTTTACTCCATTATGAAGATTTAAACTTTGCTAAAGAAAATTGTTTAATTAGATTGGTAGCACTGACAATCATCTGTATTTGGAAAATGGAGAGAAGAGTCGTTATTAGCATGACTTTAGGTTATGATTAGCTGTTGAAAATACAAACAACAGTGAAAATAGTTTCTGTGTTCTGAAGTGGAATTTTTTTCTTTAAAGGTAAGAAAATGTATGATTACTGTAATATTTAAACATATATATTAATTACAGCAGAGCGTCGGTAATTCGGACTAATTGGTGTTCGACCGAGTCCGGATTTTCGAACATATACAAAAAATCAGTATTAAAGTGTAAGGATAGAAGAGGTATTTAACGAAAACTCAGGGTCAGGTTAGAAACATCATGTTTAACTATATTCATTCCAAGTACTTAACACAAATATTGCATACATTTTTTTTTAATATGAAGAAATTTAATTATGCAAATCAGAACTACAAAAAAGTCACTAATTCTTTTTTGAACCAGGTTTAAGGTGCGTTTATTGGAGGCCAGGTCTCTTGAGTCTCTTTAGTAACGAAAATTGGGTAGCAGAGCATTCGGGCTGCTTCTCCAGGATTGGAAATTGTAGTTTCCAATGTGTTGATTCCATCGGCGTGTGAAGGTCCAGCAGATGCCTCATCAGCGATGTCTTTACTTTCGTCGTTTTCGTTATCATCATGGGTCGGGTGGGGGGAGGCTTGACCTCAGCTACAGTGTTAGTTATTTCTTCATCATTTAAAATTTGATATCAATGGTTATTTTTATCACTTTCTAACCACTTGCTGCATTGTTTTCGTCGTGTCATAGTCTTCAAAACCTGGTATTAACTTTAATAATGACATAACTTCATCTAAAACATTTTCTTCCACCCTTTCACTTTTGGATGGATTTTCTTCTGTCGGGTCTTCTTCGATAGGCCGTAGTTTTTCCCACCCATAGGGTTTATTATAACACTGTACAGAGGCTAGGCTCAAAGACATTCAACAATTTGAAAAAGCTTGCACAAAATGTTTCCAATCTATTGGAATCTCAATTTTGATGCCGACGAATCGAATTTTTCTGTGGACGAGGTCCGAATTTTTGACGTACAGATTATCGATGCTCTACTGTAATTATATTACTTTATTAATAATAATGTTATCTTGTAGGTAGAAATTGAAATAAAACATTTTATCACTGTCGACACATTGTTTATTTATTGGTATCCAAATAATTTTTCACAAACAAAAATATAACACAGAAAATAATTTCAATCCACAACAAACTGTGATATCAATTATTGACACAACAGTAATTTATACAAACAAACAGATAACACAAATATAATATTGATCCAAAAATGTGGTTACCGAACACACACCAACTCTGCAACTTGCTTATTGAATTTCAAATCTGAACCGACTATTGACTCCATCTACTACTGTTTATATAAGAGGGTAAGTCAGTAAGTATCCGCAGTTTTGTTATAATCATCTGTAGGTTGGTAGTACCTCTTAGTGCTCTTGTACAGTGACAGACAATGCCATTGTCTCTGCTTGTGAACTGTTAGACCTTTTGTCACATCAATCAGCTGTGGATTGTTGCATGATAAACATGGCTGCCCCTCTCTCCATTTGCACCAATGAAAGACAGCGTGCAGTGATCCAGTTTTTGTCATGTGAAGGTGTCAGGATGTGAAATCCATAGAAGACTTTCAAAGCAATATGGGTATAATGTTTTACCACAGTGAAGTGAATATGAATGGATTGAAAAATTCAAAAACGGTTGGACAAGCATGAAGGACGAGGAAAGATCAGGACGCCCAACCTCTTCCACAACTGATGCCATTATTGAACAAGTTAATGCCATCATTCAGACCAACCAAAGTGTGACTATCGACGAAGTGCCATATAATCTGCAAACCAGTCATGGTTCTGCATATACAATTTCCCTTAAACAGCTCATTGAAGAGCACAAGCCCAATTGTGCAATTGTGTGGCCATCTGTCAACGCTTACTGGACCGCTATGCTAATGAAGGTGAAGCTTTCTTGAAGCGAATAATCATTGGAGATGAAACTTGGGTCCACCACTTTGAGCCTGAAAGCAAATGCCAGAGCATAGAATATAAACACTCTGAATCTCCAGTAAAAAAATTAAAGAGTAGGAAATCAACCCTATGCAGGAAAGGAAAACCCTCACAGTATTCTGGGACACACAAGTGCCAATACTGCAACAGTGTTTGGAGAAGAACTCTATGGTAAATAGTGCAAGTTACAGACAAACTACACCACAATGTAACACACAGTGCAACTAACAAACTGAATATGATCCAAACGCCGATGCCTATTGTCAGAAGGAGTGCTTTGTTGCATGACAATGCGCTCCCACCCACAATGCCCAGACTCTTGAGAAATTGCGTTTCGAGGTGTTGGTGCATCCTGCATACAGCCCCGATCTTGCCCTGTCCAATTACCATCTCTGTGGTCAATTTGAAGATGCCTTAAGGGGCCATCAACTCTCCAGGACCAAGAAGTGATGGAAGCGGTGTATACGTGGCTTGCTGCTCAGCTAGAAAACTTTTTCTGAAGAGTATCAGGAACCTTGTACAATGATGGACCAAGTGTATTGAAAAACAAAGGGACTATTGTGAAAAATGAGCTGTCAGATTTGTAGTGTTGTTATAATAAATTATTGGTGGATACTTATTGGCTTACCCTTGTATATTTGGTAATGACTTCATTCACCAACGTGTGTAATGTACTACTTACTAGACAGTCTAGACTGTTCGAGGCACATATTCTATAACCTGGTAGAAGAAACTTTATTTACAAATGTATTGTATATTTGTACACAACATTCTAGTGTATTCTATAAATACTGTGTATCAATATACACGTGTTGTACATCAATTGTGGGTAATGTAAATACAAGTAACGTATGCACTTAAACTATACATTATTCTAAAGATAAATAGTTCTAAGAATACCAGTGACAATATAATTTAATTTATTATGCAATTTTTGTAATATTACTTTGAATGTGGGTTTGGGGGTTCTCTAGTATACAACCAATTATACTAGCAGAGTACTAAAAGAGGTAGTATTCAAATTATACTTTGTTTTAACGAATGTTATAATTTCTAGCTAACTATTACAACAGAAGCTAGTCATAAAATCACTTACCAGAATACATGGTTAATGAAACTGAAGCCTTTACTGAAATTGATTAATTTTTATTAATGGCAAAATAATTCAACGTACTTACCATGTTACTGAATTCTCATGTGGTTCTGTTATAACAACAAGTAGCCTACCACTTTTTTTCTGTGATTTATTGATGTTAACATTCGCCTATATTTTGGTTCAGTTAACATATATAAATAGTATGGAAAAAGATATACAGAATATGCAATGAAGATCAAACATTATTTGCCTAAAATAATCCTTATTTTCAGATTTCAAAAAGTAGAAAATAAATAATTCGTATTCTTAGAGTTCATGAGATAAATTTCTGTCAGAAAGTTAACATACAGTTGGGTAATTAGGTTAGGTCTTTTTTTGTAATGCTCACATATTGTAATGCTTATAAAGTATTGGGATTTATTTGTTATTATTCCAGAGTGTTTTTTTATTATATAAATTGTGTTACAACATAAAGTGTTGTAGTATTTACAAACATTAATATTGTCTTGGATTTCGTTGTCCATGACGTGTCCGTTACTTAACTAAATATAATTATTTCTCTACGACTCGAACACAAAACTTTATGGGCAAAAAACAAAATTATCACAAATCATAACTACTTTACATATAACAATAAATTTTACACACGGAATGATGGTCTACCCACGGGCTCACCCATAACCAGCATTCTAGCAGAAGACTTCCTCCAACACTTAGAAAAAACAAAAAATCCTCACAAACAATTACAGACACTCACATAAAATACTATATTGGCACCGATATGTTGATGACATTCTAATACTATACAGGGGAAACAAAAGACAATGTGAACAGTTACTAACACACATAAACAAAATACATAAAATCAAAACCTTTACTGCCGAATACGAACACAACAATAGCATAAACTTCTTAGACCTCTCCATCACAAAACTTGAACACAGGCACAAATTCAGTATATACAGAAAACTGACACACTAATACACAACTCCTCCAATCACCCAATACAACACAAACTAGCTGCCTTCAGAACCATGATACATAGACTTAACAACATCTCCCTAGACGAAAAAGACTACAAAGACAAACTAAACATGATAAAATATCTAGCAGAATCCAACGGATACGACAGAATAATAGTCAATAAACTCCTACACAAAACAAACAACAGACAAAGACAGAAAACAACAAATTCATAACACTAACATACATCAACAAACAAACTGAAAAAATAGCCCACAAATTCAAAAAGCAGGATACAGAATCGCTTACAAAACAGAACACACACACACACAAAGCACAAAACAAATTCGATCTACCTGGTGTTTACAAACTAAACAAACTAAATTGTTCAGATTGCAACAAATTCTACATAGCCCAGACAGGACGTAGCTTCAAACAAAGATACATTGAACACACAAAGGCACTCCACTCCACTACAGAATCCACCTTTGCAAACCACCTCATTGAAGCAAACCACACATACAAAAACATCGACAATAACATGAACATTCTACACGTACACACAAAAGGCCGAAGACTAGACACTCTAGAACAATTGGAAATATACAAACACACGAAAACAAATAAAAACTACATCCTAAACGAACAGACACAATTCAAATCACACATATTATTCGAACATATCATACCCTGTAACGGTCTAAATTGGTGGGTATTTTTATTTATTACATTTTTTGGGTTTTATGAAAATTGTGTAAATTTTATTCCAACAAAGACAGACCATGTGTTGTAAGAGCAGTTTGTAACAAAGGCAACGCAGTAATATCACGTTGTGCAATCGGTAGAAGAATTTACCAAGCCTCATTTCCAAGAACTTTGTTTGAGTGTGACAGCACGCCCATATGCATTATACATCCAGGCGCGCGAGGTGACGCTACCGTCCAAAACTAAGATGGCCCAGAAACGATTTAATCCACTTTCATCGACTGAGGCGACGGATATGCAAATTAAGTCACGCCCATTTCGTGTCGTCAGCCAGTGCCACACCAATATATGCTATCATACACTGGCAAACTTTTACATGGATTAAATAGGAAGAAAGGACGACGAACAACTATGAGGCATTGATTTCCACACCATCAAGTTAGCGGCGAACACCTTGCCGCTCGCTCAGTTTCACTTGGAGACGTTGTCTGGCCAGACATCTGCCCCATGCGGCTCTCTTGAAATTATCAATTTCAAGTAAAAAGTGTTTTAATCACTAATAGTAATGTGACAGTGGAACGAGTACTCAAGTAGAAGATATCAAGTTTTATTTTGGACACATTATTCAATACAAAAAATGAGAAATACGCGCTCGAGTGATCACCACGTGTCGGTCGGGAATGGTATATGTTAAAATGTGTTAAGGGGTTTTAAATAATGCAGGTGTGGATGAGAGAGAGCAAAGCTGGGCTGTTTATGTTTGTGTTTATAGGTGACTTAGAATAAGGTAAGCATTAATGTATAAGTAGAAAGGATATAAGAACATGTTTCAAGAAAATTTCATTTAAAGGTCAAGTTAAAAATAATAGATGTTTTGCAAGAATATAAAAAAAATGAATAACAACTTATTTGATACAAAGTATAATGACTAAAAATAAAGTAAAATAATTTCTCTTCATAAAAAATGTATTGTGTAAATCATTCACACCACCTTAAAAATCATGCTTGTATCCTAACGTTCGTATGACGCAACCTTGGACCCGAGAACACCGATTGACGGTAAGTGGAAGTTTATAAATTTTGTTTGGTATTTTATTATTTGGTTAATTCGTAAGTTAACAATTGGCGCCTCGACAGGAACGAATTTAATAAATTAATGAAATTCCATACATACAAATAAGATACAAGCGTGATTTAGAGGTTAAGTGAAAATACGTAACGTAAAATATAGTCAAAGAGTTAAGATATGAGATTTGGTTCAGATAATAAATAAGTATATAACAACCAATAGCAAAGTTATAAAAAAGAGACTAAGTAGATTTATAAAAATGGAAAATACAGAGAATGAAGTCGTTTTGTCCGACTTAACTGTTATAAGCGAAATAGCTGAATTTGATGAATCAGCTGTTATGAGTAGTCTTGAAGTACATTCAACACCGAATGTAGGTCAAGACGACAAAACCACAAATATAAGTAACACGAATGAATCAAATAGTACAGATGATTCGGGGATCCAAACAACCCCAAAATTGAGTAGAGAAAGTAAAAATAATAATGAAGTCAGCTTCACTGAAAATAAAACAGAAAGTCAGTCGACACCGGTCCAAGATAAAAAGTCTGACGATAGTTACGAAATGTTCAAAATGATACAAACAATGTTAGATATGAAATTCAGTGAACAGAAGAGTGATTCTGACGCTAAATTTAATATCCAGAATAACAAATTTGACGAATTAAAAAATGGAATAAACGAAATTAATAGATGTTGTAAAAATACCAATGAAATAATAAGAACCAGTTTGAATAAATTAGAACATAGTGTTGAGCGAATGGGAGTAGTGGTGATGAATCCAAACAAGAACAATACGAATGAAAATTATAATGACAAAGAGTTAACTAATGATAATGTCGAAAATAATGAATGTAATATTGAGAATAGTAATGTAATTGAAAATGTAGTATCTGAGATTGATATATTGAAAATAAATGAGGAGAGTACGGATGAAGTTGTAGAATGTGATAATGAAATGTTAATGTGTGTTTATGAGTTAGAGAGAGAGTGGAAAGATAGTATAGTGGTAGAATGGGGGCAGAGGGTAAATTTTCCCCTTATTTTTTCTGAACCAGAGTGTTCACAAATGTCGTTTTTGAAGGGCAAGAGTCCCGTGTTAGTAGATGATTTAAGTTGTTCATTGTTGTTGTATAATTTTGTACCCTCTGTCTGGAGTAATATTGAGAGTGTGATATGGTATTATGATGAGAGAGATTTAAATAGAGAATTGTATGTTGAGAGAGAAACAGAATTATATGAATTGAATAGAGAGTATGATGAGTGGAAAGTAAGGTTAGAAGTGTGTCTAAATAATAATGACTTAATTGATAATACAAAAGTAACTAACCCGATAATGAATATATTTACTGATGGAGACTTAACAAAAATACTTAACGTAGACTTGGTGAATGATTATTATGATATAACGGATAAATTGAAATTGTTTGGTTATGACACACAAGACAATAGTATGTGGGTTAATAAAATTGAACAGTGCTATATAAAACAAAGATTAATCTTTGACGATGGAGGATAGACTATAAAACAATAAAGGACAATTATAAATATTTTTGTTTTATGGTTTTTGACCTGGCAGATTTGGACAATGAAGTGTGAAAAAATGGAACAGTTAATAACCAAAGTTTGTAAATAAATGCTTAGTAAATTTATTTGTGTGCATTGTAGAATGTTAAGTAAACAAGTGTGTGTAGAGGGTTGTAATAATAATATTAATATTTTGGCAATTTAAATAAATAATAAAATTAATTCTGGAGACAGTAATTGGCTAATTGTAATTGTTTTTATAGCAATGAAATTTGTATTTTAATAATGAATTTAATTAAAATAATTTGAGATGTTTTAAAATATTTAAAATGATTTAAATGTTGTATAATTAAATTTTCTAATGAATTTAAATGGTTTAACGATGTTAAATTGTTGAATATGAAATAACTTTGTGTTAAATGTTTCAGAGGTCACGTGAAAGTATGGGTGTATGGTATATATTTTGGGTATGTCAGTTTAAATGGATTGTAAGTATAAAAAATTTTATAATATCAGTCAGCTATAATAAAAATGTTTACAGAGGTAACTCAGATGAAAAGATTTTAATTCAATGATGAGATGATTTTAAATAATTGTGTTAAATAAAAATGATAATCAAAAAAGTTTTTAATAATAACTGGAAGATGATATATAGTAATTATTAACAATGAATTTATGAATGATTTAAATGATCAACGATTGATGAATATGTTACGTTAGAATGTTGTATATAAAGTTTTAAATTTTTATTATTTAGCTATTAAGGTGCTATTGCTAGGGTGGCCTGTGCCCTAGTAGATAGTAGAATGGGTTGGGGGTAACAGAGAGTGTTACCTCCATCGGAGGCGAAAATGGCGAAAATGTGCGGTACACCTTTTTCGTACAAATTTAATTTGTACCCTGATAAACGCTCGTGTCGCACATAACAATGACAAGTAGAACAGGCATTGAAATGAAGTTAGATTTCCCCGACTTTTCGGGCGATTACTGCCTTACCAGCACTAATCGTGCATTTGGCTAGCGGTCAGCTATGGCCATATTAAGTCCCTTGACCATAGCTGACTTGAAATTGGTTTATAATAGAAATTAAATGGGGGGGTGACACTAGGGGAAATCCAGGAACTATGGAACAGCGGCTGCCACTCTGTCCACGTGGGGACAGCATAGCCAGGTGGTAGACCCGTTTTAAGGGCGTTTCAATATGTACCAAGGATATGTTGATATCCACAAACGTTAAAATGTAAATGCCGAAGCAAAGACACGGAGATGTCCAATTCCTCCAAATATGCAGTCTTTGTGGAAGCGAAAGGGCGATACAGTCTTACATAAATTACAATAGTGTGTGTGGAACAGGGGGTTGCTCAGATGAGCAACGTGCTTAAATTTTGTAAATTAAAAACTGATAAATCCATTTTGCTCTAATAAAAACGCTTGTATTCCGCTCAAATAAATAGGTGCTCATACATTCAGTATAATGTGTTCATTCTATATTTTAAATGTAGTATTTTATTGTAGTAGGGTAGATATAAGAAATGATAAAAAGTATGTTTTGTATAATTTGTGTATTTTTAAACTAAGTAGATAACTAAACCGACTGGCAGGCGGTTAACATAAATTACCAGAGTCAGAAAAAGGGGGAAACAAGGATGTTAGAAGTAAGAATTGATAATCATATGTATTTAATGTAATCTGCACAATTTTTGAAATGTGTTTTCACTTTGTTAGGAGGGTCAGCTGATCAGTAATAAAATGTCACTGTTAAATTGTTTATTAATATTCCAGGTAATTAACGTTAAATATAAGGTTGTAATGTGTTAAAACATTGTTTTAAATCATGAGAAAAGTAAGTTAATAAAGTTGCGATGTTAAAATGAATTGTCAGAAATAATAAAAGATAGATTCTGGGTGATGAATATTTTTGTGGGACATATAGATCAGTCCAAGTTGAAGTTAAAGTTGAAGTAGTGGAGAGAAAAATATTGTTTTGAGTTAATGTAATATTGCTGTGAGTTAATGTTACAGATATTGAGAAATATTGATGTTGACACAGTAGTTATGAGGAATATATGTAGAGTAATGAGTGATATATTGATGTTTATAAATGATGATGTTATTTTTGTAGTTGAAGAGGTAATTAGACTGAGATTTGGGGATGGCAATTTTGTAAGAGGGGTAGTGTAATGTGGGAGTTCGCAACAAAAGGGTTGGGACGGGAAGGGACCGTTTGGCGCCAGAAAGGGTTACCTTAGATAGAATCCAGGAACCAACATAATGGATGAGCTTTTTGGGGGGGGGGACACTTATCCTAAGTACAAAGGGTTAGAGAGTATTTTTTATATATATTGAGAGAAGGTGGCAATTGGAGTTTAATAGTAAGTTGGGTTTAGAGATTGTTTGATAGATATTTTGATAGGGATGGGTGTCATATGAGTTACAGTTGTTAGTGGTATTAGAGTCAGAGTGAGAAAGATTATATATGTATACATGCCAAGTGGCATATCAAGCTAAAATAAATAATTAAATCACCCAAAGTAATGTAGAATGAGATTGTTAAATAAAGAAAGAGATTTATAACAAGAATATAAAAATTTTAGTTGCAGCCAGTGACAAATTTTGGATAGAATTTGGAATTGTAAAGTTATAAAGTGTTTATGTTGAATAATTTAAATATCAATTTGATTGTTAATTATAATAATGTTTTGTTAATTTTAAATATTGTATTTTCTTATGTTTTGTGTTGAAAGACAGAATTTTGCAGATGTTAAATGTATTTTCAGATAGAACTGGTATATAACATATGTAGGTCAAGGTTCTGGACTTGACCCAGTTTTGATCAGCTGATAGGTGAGGTGATATAATAGGCATGTTTAGCAAGGAAGTTAATTCAACTTTTGTTTTTAATTGATTTGAACAATATTTAAATAATTTCAATATGGAAAGAAAATATTTTAAGAAATTTAAATTTTTTGAATTTAAAATTTTGAAAAAAAAATTCTTGTTTTTCTTGATTTTGCGCCTGCCAGATAATGGATATTTGTAAACTTTGATTATTTTATTGTTTGTGTTCTAATCTTGTTTATTATTATTGAATTATTGTATTGAATTGTAATGTTAGACTCTAGGTGTAATCACATGTTAGGCTAAGGATGTTCTTATTTTTAAGAAATGTTCAATTGATTTATTTTAAATAACAGAAAAATTAATGGAGAGAATTATTCAATTTAGGTAACGGATTTGTAGTTTGATTTTAAAGGAGGCAATTGTTGATTTTAACTTAGAGAAATTTTGCAGAAATGTTTCAATGTTCAGAATATGTAGTATAAGTGTGTGTGTGAGCCCAGTATCTGCTAAAGGCAGCCCAGCTTGCATATAAGGGGCAGGGCCGGAACTAGCCCTCCTTTCACCCGGGGCAAGGGTATATTTCGGCGCCCCCTCCTCCCCCTCCACGCCATACTCACTCCACTTAAAACTATTTAACAAAAAACAAAAGCATATACTTTCCTGTACTTAAGTCAATGCTATTAATTACAGCTTCGTAGCTTTACTCATCAACACACTACACTATAGTGCAAACAGATAAAGTGAAATTCAGTTGTGAAATTACAGCACTCCTCTATTGTATTTTGTGTAATAATTTTTAATGGAATCTAAAAAGTAAAAGGTTTTTTCTTCATTTGTTAATCTGAAATTACAGAAGTGGGTAACACATTAAGAAATGAGACATTCAGTTAAACTTCAAATCATTCTTAAGTTTATTTGGTATTTTGGTTATAAATTGGTACAGTATTCATGTAGTACTTTACTATTTCAATTTGGAACACATTGAGATTTTTACATGAGTTTTGGGTACTAAATTTACTAACAGTCCTTATTCATTCTTGAATCTAAATAAATCAAATTGTCACTTTTTGAGCTTTTTTGGCAGCAAAGGTGTTAATAATGTCATCAAAAGAAATAGATGATGTTCTCTGGTGCTCGATAGAAATGATGCTCAAGTTAGAGAGTCTGTCTTGTTCCATTGTGCTCCTCAAGGTTGTAACTTGTATATGGCCGATTGAAACCGGGCGGGGATAATTCTCAATTAATAATGAATTCTTAACATCTATGTGATATGATTACTGCTTTTTAAATTACATCAAATTAAATGAAAATAAAATTGAAGACGTTAAAAACTAAATCGCACAAATAATGCTTTATTATTTGAAAAATTGTAACATATAGACGATATAGAAAATAATTTTACTATTTCTTCGCTTTTTCGGCGCCCTTTGTCTGGGCTGGCGCCTTCGGCGCCCCCTCCAAGCCGGCGCCCGGGGCACATGCCCCGTCTGCCCCCCCTAGTTCCGGCCCTGATAAGGGGAAACATATCGGTGGAGGATCTGGCATGATCTAAGCCAGGGATTGAGGATTTTTGGGGTAGCATGATAGAAGGTGAGGTGCGCTGTGGTGCGTGTCTGTTCGATTTTTCGGTGTTGGGATCTCTTACAGAGAAGTCCAGTGATCTCGTTCAGATGCGTCCGTAGTCGCCGAGCCAGGGGGGTCGTGTACCCATGAGGTGTAAGAACAAAAGGGGTTGTTGGCACCAGTTCCTCACTGGCCCTGATAAGGGGAAACATATCGGTGGAGGATCTGGCATGATCTAAGCCAGGGATTGAGGATTTTTGGGGTAGCATGATAGAAGGTGAGGTGCGCTGTGGTGCGTGTCTGTTCGATTTTTCGGTGTTGGGATCTCTTACAGAGAAGTCCAGTGATCTCGTTCAGATGCGTCCGTAGTCGCCGAGCCAGGGGGGTCGTGTACCCATGAGGTGTAAGAACAAAAGGGGTTGTTGGCACCAGTTCCTCACCGGTCCTCTTAGGGGTTTTATCAATGAGATTTCTTCTGTTTGGACAGAAGACCTCTCATTGAGGGGGTATTGTAATGGTCCAAATTTGTGGGTATTTTTATTTATTACATTTTTTGGGTTTTATGAAAATTGTGTAAATTTTATTCCAACAAAGACAGACCACGTGTTGTAAGAGCAGTTTGTAACAAAGGCAACGCAGTAATATCACGTTGTGCAATCGGTAGAAGAATTTACCAAGCCTCATTTCCAAGAACTTTGAGTGTGACAGCACGCCCATACGCATTATACATCCAGGCGCGCGAGGTGACGCTACCGTCCAAAACTAAGATGGCCCAGAAACGATTTAATCCACTTTCATCGACTGAGGCGACGGATATGCAAATTAAGTCACGCCCATTTCGTGTCGTCAGCCAGTGCCACACCAATATATGCTATCATACACTGGCAAACTTTTACATGGATTAAATAGGAAGAAAGGACAACGAACAACTGTGAGGCATTGATTTCCACACCATCATGTTAGCGGCGAACACCTTGCCGCTCGCTCAGTTTCACTTGGAGACGTTGTCTGGCCAGACATCTGCCCCATGGGGCTCTCTTAAAATTATCAATTTCAAGTAAAAAGTGTTTTAATCACTAATAGTAATGTGACAGTGGAACGAGTACTCAAGTAGAAGATATAAAGTTTTATTTCGGACACATTATTCAATACAAAAAATGAGAAATACGCGCTCGAGTGATCACCACGTGCCAGTCGGGAATGGTATATGTTAAAATGTGTTAAGGGGTTTTAAATAATGCAGGTGTGGATGAGAGAGTGAGCAAAGCTGGGCTGTTTGTTTGTGTTTATAGGTGACTTAGAATAAGGTAAGCATTAATGTATAAGTAGAAAGGATATAAGAACATGTTTCAAGAAAATTTCATTTAAAGGTCAAGTTAAAAATAATAGATGTTTTGCAAGAATATAAAAAAAATGAATAACAACTTATTTGATACAAAGTATAATGACTAAAAATAAAGTAAAATAATTTCTCTTCATAAAAAATGTATTGTGTAAATCATTCACACCACCTTAAAAATCATGCTTGTATCCTAACGTTCGTATGACGCAACCTTGGATAGTCCAAGAGCTGACCGTAAAAATTCCAGCCAATAAGTAAACAGAAGAAAATGTTTTGAAAATGGTAGTTCACACAGCGAGAATGGAAAAAATCATTTTGTGCCTGGGCGGAAGTTGTTCAATAATTTTTTCTACCCCACCACCGCAAATTTTTTGAACAGCAATTCAGCCAATAAAGTAACAACTTAAAATTACTGCGAAAACTTAGTGTTTATATAGTTGAGTAAAAAAATATTTTTGTGCCTCATTAAATCTTGTTGGAATGTTTTGGCACAATTGTTTTTTTATTTGTTTTTTTGAGCTGTTACTATACCCATCAAGTAACAGCTTCAAATCATGATTAAATTCAAGTTTATACTTTCTTTTAATGAAATATGCATTTGTGCCACGTCTAAGCCTGTCAGAAGTACCTGGCACAAAGCTTTGTATTTCTAAAAATAACATGGAATTCCCATCCACATAGGTTCTCCTTGCAGGTATATTTCCAGCCGGTAATTTTAGAAAACTATTATTATTATTATTATTTTTATTTATTTTTAGTCGCATGCCTCGAAAGAGTATGAGCGACCAGTTGATTTAACTCTAGAACAAACAATCAATGCCGATGCAGCTAATTCTCTAACAGGTATAAGCCATTTCACCAATTCCATTACTGCCAAGCAACGTTGGACGTTGAGTCATAGCATACGAACAAAAATTATATCCACAGTCTTACAAAACTTGAAAATAACCAAAGCAAATGATACCATCAAAGAATTAGACCCGCATAGAATAAATAAAGACCAAAAATGCTTAGAAAACATAATCGATAAGATAAATAAAAATATAAATCCATTTGATGAAAGAATAGATAATAATAGTTTATTTAATATTTTCACCGGTCGGGCTGCGTCTAAGGAGACTGCTTGTTTTCTACTGAATGTATATAAATTAGGCGAAGAACAGAAAGAAAATTTTATAATAGCTTGCAATAATGATCGCGATAGATTTGAAGCATCAATAAAAAAGAATGTCATTAAGAATTTTGCGTCGGAATGTCTGAGAAAAATGCAAAAAATTACTGATGGTAGTAAAAACGTCTTAATTAAAATGGAGTGTGATATTTTTGGTCGGTTGCTGGCAATTGCCTTAGAAGAAAAAATTGATAGGCGCAATGTTTATCATATCCATTATCACCAGCACCACCTGCTTTATGCCAATGTACTGGGGAAATGCACAAAACAGATAAATCAGCACTTACAAAAATATTACGCTCTTCTAACGAGAATTTACCACCAACTCGAATAGATGTTGATATAATTCATGGGTTTTACTTTTTATACCATTTAGGTCCATCAGTTCCTCAAACATTTGATAAAATAGCAGAAGTAATATTGTCAAAAATTTGTAAAACAACCGCATCCGAAATTCATATCATTTTTGATCAATATTTCATCCCCTCGATTAAGGAAGTAGAAAGGCTCAATCGTAATGAAATTAGTACTCCTTATACAATACTTGGACCATCACAAAAGAGGCCCAATGATTTTTATAAGGCTTTAAAAAATATTAAATTCAAAGAAGCATTAATTTCTTTTTTATCAGAATATTGGTGTTATAATAATGTGGTACCATTTTTGCGCAATAAAAAAGTTTATATTACAAATACAGATCAATGTTTCTTATATTGAATTATGGATAATACTGTTTTAAAAACAGTTGAACAAAATTACGATTGTCACCATGAAGAAGCTGATACCCGAATCATTTATCATTTGAGTAAACTGGAAAATAATAAAAAGGTCATGATTAAAGTGTCTGACACCGACATCCTTGTTACTGTACTTGGAAATATACATAAATTACCGACATTAGAAATATATTTAAGCACGATAGGATCAAAGCCTAACGTAATAAATTTTATAAATTGTACAAAATTAGCTGAAACACTTGGTGATCTTTTGTGTCGTGCTTTGCCCGGTTTTCACGCATACACAGGGTGTGATTGCACCGCTAGTTTTTATAGGAAAGGAAAGGTAAAGCCATTTAAAGAATTAGAAAAAATCTGCAAGTTCAACATGTATTTGCTTGTTTAAACAAAATTGAACAAATTGATAATATGAAGAACATGGAAATATTACAAGAATTTACATCCAAATTTTACGGCATAAATTGTAAGAGCGTAAACGATGCCAGATTGTTAATTTTTCAAAGTCGATTTTCATCAACGTCGGTCGCGGAATATTTTGTAAAAAAAGTGAAAAGCTTTGATTCAACCCTAATTCCTCCATGCTGGAGATCACTGAAACAAAAGATCTTATGTACAATTTATGTAACGTCAATGTGCCCAAAATGCTACAGAAGTAAATTGCGTCAAACTGTTACCAGAACAATGCGGTTGGATTGTCGATGACGACAAAATCGAACCATTTTGGTTCGAAGGTGAGCCCACACCTCTTTTAGTTGAAGACATTGTCCTGGTAGAGACAGACGAAGATATAGAATTTAATGAAGTTGATAATGATAGTGATGATTATAATGATGTTGGGTAAAAATTAAAAAAGTAGTAATTAACGCATGAAAAAATGAACTAAATTAATAATATTACAATTTTCTGTATAGTTCAATTCATTTAATTATAAGTGCGTTAAAGACCAATTTAATTATATTATATATGTATGTTTTGTAAAATGCTGTAATAAATCATTATTACTTTTTGTAAATAGTGATAATTATTCCCATTCCCATAGTGTTTACCATTTTATTCCCAAATACTCATATAATATAAATATGATACTAGAAATTGCATGTTATTACGTCACTCTCTATCTTATTTTAGTGGTATTTTGAAAAATAGAGTATTCAGAAATACAGTACAATGGCATAGCATAGCATTTGTAATCACTAATTGGACGAACAACAATAGTTTTCTAAAATTACCAGCTGGAAATATACCTGCGAGGAGAACCTACGTGGATGGTAATTCCATGTTATTTTTAGGAATACAAAGCTTTGTGCCAGGTACTTCTGACAGGCTTAGACGTGGCACAAATGCATATTTCATTAAAAGAAAGTATAAACTTGAATTTAATCATGATTTGAAGCTGTTACTCGATGGGTATAGTAACAGCTCAAAAAAACAATTGTGCCAAAACATTCCAACAAGATTTAATGAGGCACAAAAATATTTTTTTACTCAACTATATAAACACTAAGTTTTCGCAGTAATTTTAAGTTGTTACTTTATTGGCTGAATTGCTGTTCAAAAAATTTTGCGGTGGTGGGGTAGAAAAAATTATTGAACAACTTCCGCCCAGGCACAAAATGATTTTTTCCATTCTCGCTGTGTGAACTACCATTTTCAAAACATTTTCTTCTGTTTACTTATTGGCTGGAATTTTTACTGTCAGCTCTCAGTCTAGGACCCGAGAACACCGATTGACGGTTAGTGGAAGTTTATAAATTTTGTTTGGTATTTTATTATTTGGTTAATTCGTAAGTTAACAACCCCACACACATACAACATCGATCTTTCAAAAATCGATTCCGTCATCAACAACATGACGGACAGTGCTACCAGCGGCAGCCTCTGAAGAAGCTTTTTAAAAGTGAAAACCGGTTCAGGTTATAAGGTAACACTTTTACGTTTTTACCCATAAAAAGTTTTGTGTTCCGAGTTGTAGTGAAATAATTATATTTAATTAATATTGTATTTTATTGTTTAATAAAATTGCTATTTTTAATTACCTACCTAAGGAGTGATGTGTAACAGTTTGATTTTTACTTAGTCAAACTAAACTGACATATTGAACATGTTTGTGTGAAATTAACGAATTGATTTTTGATCAAATAAAAACACATTTATTTCATTAAAAGTTAAAAAACTTGATGTTTGCTATTAATTTATTATCTTTTTCAGATTATCAGTATGACAAAGTGTCAAGTTAAGGAGGAATGGTTGAAAAGAAAAGATCCTACTGGCCATACCATTTCATCTTGGACAGAAATAGTGGTTTGTCTGTAGTTTACTTTATAGTTTGTTAACATGATTTGAATTGTGATGTTAAGGGATACAAAGCCTTACTTCAAATTGCATGCACAAGTAAGCACAAAGAAAATGTGAAATTAAAGCTAGAAGAAAATCAGTTATGTTTACATATAGCAATACAACATGAGCTGGAGACTGGAGCTTCAAATTTAAGCTGCATTTCCAATTCTGAAAGCTCACAAGAGAGCTGAGTTGATTTGGACTGTAAAAACTGTGGCATGTAATAATGTCAGCATTAGCAAATTATGGCATTCACAAAGTAATTTCTTGTATAGTTCCTGGATGTGTACCAGATCCATTTTTGCTTTGTAGAACAAAACTGACATATTTGATAACATTAGGGTCCCCACTTTAGAAGGTTAGTGTTAGATGATGTTGAAAGTGCTTATTTTACTATAATTGTTGACGAAACGATCAATCATGAGAATAAAAAAGAATTTCAAGTGGCTATTAGATGAAATAGTAATGAACCACTTGGAAACCTTTTTTGTTAGGAACTGCCACTGGACAAGTTACTGTAGAACACTTATTGAAGCATTAGAAAATACTGATTTATTATTATCTGATACTTGCACTGTTGTCAAGCAAAGGTACTGATGTAAATAAAAAAGTTCACCATTTAATGAATGATGAAATTAAATCTGTTTGTGGAAAAGGTCTCATACATATTTGTATTTGCAATTTACACATAGTACATAATGCCTTTGTCAAAGGCCTTGAAGTATTCGGAATCGTTGTACACCAGTAAATTATTAGTGTGTAGTATTTCGTCAAAGAATGGCCTTTTCATATTGAAAACTTTAAAAAAATGAAAAATGAGCTTGGTGCTAAACATCACATTTTAAACATTCTTTGACTAGGTGGTTAACAATGATGGACTTTGTAAATAGAATCCTTGAGTAGTGGTCCTGTCTAAGATTTGTTATACTTTATTTCTCTTTATAGACCCAACCTTATATAAATGCTTATTATTCACCAATTTAATAATTGAATTTAAATGTCTGCTTTAAAACAACCTGAAATGAAAGCAAAACTTTATTTTGTTGCTAATAGTTCACAAATTTTTCATGTTTTTTCTTTAATTTTTCAGCACAGTGATCAGCTTAATCATTTACTGTATAGTGAGTTTAGGAACCTTATCATCATTTTGGCTAATAAGAGTTTGTAAAAAAGAGTTTAGGAAAAGTTTTGATAATAGAACATTTAATGAGTATGCTACTTTCTCTGAAGAGGAACATGTATTGTCGCCTGCAGACTTTGTTGCTAAATTTAGAGGGGTTTTAAAGGAATGCATGGTTAAATTATCAGATAGAAATAAAATTGATTTACCATGATACACAAAAACATATTATTTAAGCACCAAATCATATTATATTTAAAACTTGCCTGCATAAACTAATCTTCTGATTTTAAGTCCTTTCAGTGCTTGAATCCATTTCAGTTTGAAACAGATACTATTCTGAAAATTAGTTAATGAGTGGAATGTGCTTTGCCCTTCCACTTCCAATCATGTCAAACTTGAATTGGTCAATGTTGAAAGACAGCAGAGTTGATCATTTCTGGAGGAATATAACTAACATGAAAAGTAATAACCTAACTTAACCTTTTGAAGTATCCTAATGTACCTGTGGTTGTAAAGCTGCTTTGGCTTTGTCCCATGGGTATTTAGATGTTGAAAGGCAGTTTTCAAAATCAAAGCACATAGTTGCGGAGGGAAAACCCTTGATGAGTTTAAAGAACTAAAGTGGAAGATCTTATATTGAAGATGGAATAACAGATTTTCGAGGAAAAGTAGAGTTGGTTCCAGTTACTATGAATGTTTTAGTAGCAGCTCAAATGGCAAGACAAAAAGTCAACAATATCTCAAAGATTTGAAGAAAGCATCTGCCTTAAAGGAAGCTAAAGAAAAAGAGGAACAGGAGAGGGAGAATGATAGACTGAAATCTCCCAAAGAAGTGAATAGATCGAGAAAGAAAATTCTTGAGCTGGAAGAACAACTGCAGGTAGCAAATGCTGAAGAATAGAGTCTGAAAACTGTAGCTGATAAAATGCGGGAGCAGGCTAGAAAGATTAGTTAGTGCTAGAAAGTCAAAAAATGTTGCTGAAGTTGAATTAGCTCAAGCAGTGATAGACTTGGCTAATTCATTAAGAGCAAAGTAGCAGAAAACTGAAATAAAAGTAGAAAGTTTGTAACAGATTGTAGAAAAAAGGAAATCCACGCTTCCAGTTTTTTCAACAAATGCCCCAAGAAATACTGACACAGTAAAGGAATACTGATTATTGTGTTGTTTACAGCTAAGTATTTCTTCAAATATTAATTTCACCTTTTGCTAAGATTGTAACTACTCACTTACGTCGTAATTGTAAAATAAGTACAACGTTTGTGTGTTCGTCTCACACCTTGTCGTTACATTAATGGTTGCCGCTAACGAAGTCCGTAGCGATGTCACAATTATCAGTACAACCGAGTGGAAACCTTACCTGTAATGCTATAGGGGTTTGTGAATCCCGGGTGGCGCCAAATTGTTTGTTGAAAACAATTAAATTTATGAAATAATGTATTAAAAAGGTGTTTTCAGCGATGACGGCCGGGGCATTCGAATCGGTTCCCGCCTTTGTACAGCTTGCTGTATCGAACAGGTAGCGAAAGCGCTAGTCGTCTATTCTGTAAGTTCGCTAACACACACATATACAATACAATTCCCTATGAAATAAAAACAATGGTTACACTCTGTACTGTTTCTTTAATGGTTGTTTGGTAATTATGCAGTTTGACAATAATATTATTATTTGGTATTTAATAAATTTGCTCCGACATTAGTCATGAAACGCTTTCTCTCAGTTTGACGAAATCGATATTGAAACGAGCTATTCAATGCAGTAATGGCTGCTGTTTATAGTTTACACTTATACTCGTTCAAAATCTGGAGTCCTTTTGATTACAAGGAAAACATTCAGCATGACTACAATAAAAAAGTACACTACTTTACATTATTCGTACTTAAATAATATAAAGTGTGGCTACAATTTGTTCTGCAGTGTAGTAATATGTGTTTCAAAAGTTCGCAATCTGGTGCGAGGTTATTTTTTAGTTAACAAGTTTTTCTATGTAAGTTTATTTTATTTAATCCTTGAAGGAAATTATTTTCAATTCATAGTGAGAGTTCGTATAGATTTGAGAAATATTTAAAGTGCTTTTATTCCTGGAATTTGGGTATTTAAATGATACTTATCAGTTCAGAAGGTTTGTGATAGATCGTTGTTCATTTGAGTTGGAAAATTCATCAATTTTGAGTGATTTAGGCTGCTGGCGTCCTTTTCAGATTAGTCTTGGGAATTTCTTCTTTTAATTTTAATTTAAATTGTTCCTGGACATTAGTTAAATGTTATTACTCTTCATCTCCTTCTCACTTGTATATGTTTTTGACTTTTGATTAGTTTTTTAACATTTTAAAGTAAAATTTATGCCATACAAAATTTCGCATCCCTACTACATAAGTGTCACTATACGAGTAATGAGAATTAACGGAAAATTAGTAACCAACGGCTCATTTCTATGGTTACCTATTACCTTTGATTGGCTAAGGCATGGTTTATTACCATTGTTATTATATTTGAATTTTTATTCAAAATTACTGTATATTTTCTGATTGCTTTTATTCTTCTGTCTTCCTTCCTGAGTATTAAATATTATCACTACTGTTTGTCTTTCCTTTCAAAGATTAAATTAATACCTCATAAGGTTGGGTTCTATTAGATATTAACTTTTGTACAATTATTTTAACATTTGTTAATTACCTATTTCTTTTAATTTAAGTTCTTATTGCAACATTTTTCTTTTAAAATGATTTACACATTATTCTTGGCTAGTTACTCACCTTAGATTTGTTAATTTCCTTGTGGATTTTACACAATTTGTAATTATTTGTTTTGACAATTAGGCATTTCAGAGGCACTAGTAGCCATTGATCATATTTACTGAATTTATATAAATGATGTCTCATTTTATTCTAATGTGTTTTGTTTTGTTATTATCCCATTTGTATGGTTCTGTTATTTTCTACATTACCTGATTTTCTAGAGTAATTAGATTTGTATTGTCTTAACTTCTTAATTATCTATTTTGCCTTTGTTAACAATATGGCTACCACTCCCTGTTCTTCATCAATTGAAAACATAACATCTAGGCGTATGCTCTGTACAATTTCTTCTGTCATATCCTATTCATAAATATAACTACACAATTATTTAACAATTATTAAGTAAAGTTTGTTTACAACTCATTTCATTAATTACTATTTTTTGGGTGTTAAGCAATATCACACCTTTTGAATTTACTTAATTGATTTTCCCTTATAATCTGGGGTGTTTATTGATTACATTATTAACTTCTTATTCCCTAATTAATCTTTACCTTCAATCCATGTTAACACTAGCTGTTTATCTTTTCATGGGATTCTCCCTTTTAATTACCATTGTTTACAATTAAACTTAATTTTCTTAAAATCCTTTCTTAATAAAGGATATTATAAATATTCTTAATATCTTGATATTTCCAAAATATCACACCTTTTGAATTTACTTAATTGATTTTCCCTTATAATCTGGGGTGTTTATTGATTACATTATTAACTTCTTATTCCCTAATTAATCTTTACCTTCAATCCATGTTAACACTAGCTGTTTATCTTTTCATGGGATTCTCCCTTTTAATTACAATTGTTTACAATTAAACTTAATTTTCTTAAAATCCTTTCTTAATTAACAATGTCATCATCACCTTCCAGTGTTCATTTCTTATTACTAATTGTTTACATTTAATATTATCATTAACCATATATTTTTAGTTATTAATTTGGTTCACTTTTAATCACATAGTGTTTCCTCATCACTCTTCAGTGTTTATTCCACATTATGAAGTGCTTACCTCTAATTCTATCATTAAAACCTTATTCTTAATTATTATTTGTTTGACCATTAATCAATTATTGTTTATTATTGATTATTAAGCGTTTTATTACCATAAATATGGTTTCTAACTATTTTGGGGTTTTACACTTTCACTATTGCACTCCTTAAATATTTACATTAAGTGTTTCTTAGTGGGTAATCCCTATAATTACTTCTCTTTGTCACTTTACTTTCTCACTATTTCTTTCTTTACAAATATTATACATAGTATTACTAAGGTTATATTCCTATAGAGTTTTATTACATCTAACTCTAATTCTTGGGTTAGTGTACTTTTCTTTTTATTATATTACTTTACTGGGTTTTGTTAAATCAGTTACATTCATTATTTAATTGATAATAATATTTATTTCTGATATTGGATAATCATTGGCTTTATTCCCAATATTATACTTGAGTGTACCATTTCTCCCTTACATATTTGGGGTGTTTCTTATCCCTTGGTTTCACTTTATTTCCTTTACACTTGATTAGTTTCACATATATTAATACGTGAAGAGAAAACTTTGTATCACTTTTTAAGCATATTGCGTGCACGGAGGAGTGTGAGATTTGGCATAGTTAAAGTTTATATGGAGAAGGAGTGCAGAAAGCTAAAATTGATATATAATATGTGTTACAAATACATTAAATAAAATAAAATAAAACATTCATTTGCACTTGAAAATTCATTTAAACTTTTTCAAACAATGGTAATTGTTAAAAATAAAATAATTTTGTTGCCAGGCAATAAAATTATAATTTTTTCATTTTAGTGTACGTTCATACTGCCAATGTCAAACACATAATAGTCTGTCGTTTGTTTACGTTCATACTGCCAATGTCAAACACATAATAGTCTGTGGTCAAACAGTCGCACAGAGTAGAGATTGTCGCCAAAGAATTTTAAAATGTTGCCAACAAACAATTACTGACAGATTGACTGAATGAGCTGTGAATTTTGTGTGATTTCAAATGTTCCTTTTTCAATAGTCTGTGGAGTGTATGTCAAGGCAAAAAAGCGTTTATTTTATATTTTGTATATTAGATATCTGTGTTTTATATATTAATGTGCAGTTGAAAGTGAAATACAGCTTGCTTAATATACACCTGTTGCAAAAGGAAAATTTTGTAGCAGCAATTTGAATTGACTTACTCTCGCCTAATTATTATTGGTGGTTTCAAAAAAGTGAGTACATTTTATTATTTTTAAATTAAACCCTGTCTAATCTTAGTTTCAGTAATTTCATTACATGTTTTTTTTTTTCATTCAGATATTCGCACCTACTTCCATTATGCCTCGACATAGAACATTGACGGGTCGGAGTGAGAGAAAAAGAAGAAGGAATATATATTCGCGTGAAAGTCAAAATGATAATAGACCAAATGCAAATTTAAATAGTGTAAATAGTATAACATTGACGGGTCGGAGTGAGAGACAAAGAAGAAGGAATATATATTCGCGTGAAAGTCAAAATGATAATAGACCAAATGCAAATTTAAATAGTGTAAATAGTATACAAAATGATTAAATTATTTTGAGGGATACATTTAAATGCGCACTGAATGTCATTCCAAGAAATTTTAATACTTTTGATTGTGGATTAATGCATTTACAATGCAGGTTTTGCAATGCAAAACATTTCGAATCTGAGGTCACTTTAGGTGAAAGGACTGCATTCACTTCATGTTGTCATAAGGGTAAAGCAATATTACCGGCCTTAAGTCAAAATGAATACTTTAAATCATTGTATGATGGACTTACTTCAAATGAACCTTCAATAAAAAGAAAGTCAAAAATTATTTTGAAAACATTTGTAAATACAATTCATCATTTGCTATGGTTAGCTCAGAAGCTAAAATTTCGGATATAGTTACGCGTGGAGTGTATCATTTTAAAATACTTGATGTTTTTTATCACAGATCAGGTCCAATGACTGCTGGATATGGTCGCTCACCATGTTATGCGCAATTATATTTTTATGATGTTGACACTGTTGTCAATTATAGATTACGTGAACACTATAATCAAACATGCAATAACAATATAATGCACGAAATCTCTCTTGAATTGGAATGCATTAATCCTTTCGTTCGGTCATTCATTGCAATGAAAGATCATTGTCAGAGAGTTGAAAATCAAAATAAAGAAATTTGTATGCTCATTAAAGTAAATCGTGATTTAGATCTACGCCGTTATAATGATGCAGTTCAAACTGATGTAGCAGTAATATTTAGTACAGTTGATGGTGAGCCACCCTTTGAACGAAATATGGTTTCGTTTTCAAAAGTTAATGGTACCATTAAAAATATCTGTTTTGGATTCATCATTGGACCCTTTAGCGTATCCATTACTTTTTCCAAATGGTGATACTGGGTGGCATATCAATATTTCTCATAATGTACCAACTACATCTAATTCAAGAGCGCCCAGAAATAAATTAACTATGCTTCAGTATGCAGCCTATCGACTTGCAATTAGAGAAGATTTTAGCATGTTGCACCGTTCACAAAAATTATTTCTGGAGTGGATAGTTGATATTTATGTGAGAATAGAGGGCATAAGGTTACATTTCATTCGACAAAATCAAACAAGTCTTAGGTCTGAAGTTTACAACAATTTAACAGATTATTTAGAATTGAACCCCAATGCCAATAATGTTGGCCGTAGAGTAATTTTACCATCTTCATTCAATGGATCTCCAAGAAATATGTATCAGAATTATTTAGATGCAATGTCAATTGTACAACATTTCGGAAAGACTTCTTTGTTTATTACAATGACTTGCAATTCAAGTTGGCCTGAAATAGTTAGCAATATTGGTGTAGGTGAGTCAGCTAATTTTCGACTTGATATTGTTGTGCGTGTATTCAAGTCCAAACTGAAAGCATTAATTGAGGGCCTTACACTAAAAAAAATCTTCGGTAAGTTGAAGCACTCATTTATACAATTGAGTTTCAAAAGAGAGGATTGCCTCATTCTCACATTTTACTCTCTTTAAATGAGCAAGATAAAATTGTTAATGCTATCGATATTGATAAAGTTGTATCTGCGGAGATTCCTAACATTCAAACACATCCTACATTACATGAATATGTTGTAAAACACATGATGCATGGTCCATGTGGTGTACGTAATCCAAATTCTGTATGTATGAGAGATGGAAAATGCACAAAAGATTATCCAAAACGATTTAATGAATTTACATGTGAATCATTAAATGGATATCCATTATACAGAAGGCGTGATAATGGTATTAATGCTGAAGTTCGCGGTAGTTGCCTCGACAATCGTTATGTTGTACCATACAATCCGTATTTACTTGCCAAATTTAATTGCCATATAAATGTTGAAGTATGCACTACACTTAAAAGTGTTAAATGCATTTATAAATACGTGTATAAAGGCTATGACAGTTGTAATAATATATTTTAAATAAATATAGATGTGTGTTGATGATATCGATATTATGGAGTATGTGACTCCGATGTAATCAAGTTCAATATAATAAGTTGTATTGTAATATGTTTAATTGGTGTGGCTCTCGACGTCTTACTGGCCTGAAACACTTCCTTAAGTTTCCCAGCTGGTCGTGTCCCAATGGTACCAAGACCGGTCGAGTAGCGTAAAGTTGATGAAGGAATATATATGTTCAGCTTCGCCGAAAGTTTCAAAACAAAATTTATTGTTTTGAAGGAAATTTAAAAAAAAATTATGTTTATAAAAAAAAAATAATTAAAAAAAAAATTTTAATTTTATTAATTAATTAATTAGGATCAATTAATTAATATAGGGCTGTGAAGTTTTAAACAGTGTAATGCTCTTCTGAAAATTTTTATTAAAGTTTTAGTATAATTTAAATAATCTATCACCACTCATAAGACTGTCTGTAAACCAATCGATACTTGTTTACCTTTTTATTTTTTAGGTTATCTTCACTTACGGGTGGTAAAGTCCTTGTAGATTATCAATTAGAATTATATTATTGGTAATTAGTATTATTGAAGAAATAAAGAACTATTAAGTATTGAAAAGTATTAATGTTTTTTATTAAGTAATAGCAATATTGACTCTTATCGATTAGTATCGATTCTCAGGATATCGAAAAAAGTTACAAGTATATGATATAAAAATTATATAGGGTTCTTTAAACAGCCAGTTATTACCAAAGTCAGAGAAATCGGGCTAATATTTAAAAAGTATAACGTTACAATCAAATTAATAGTTATTAATAAACACAGACATTGAATAATAATTTGTAAATATAATAATTGTTTTCACCCAACAGCTGTTGAACTAAGAGGAGGCACTGGAATCGTCAAAGCAAATGGCCGCCGTCAAGTTGATCAAAATGTTGCTCGTTCCTGCAGTGTTCCAAATAATGTATTTTCTGGCAAAATTCCTGTTCTTGTCTCTGCAAATCTCTTGTTAAATGTTGTGTAGTGACTGGTGTAGTGATTCTGGGTTGTATTTAGTATGTCTGTGTAATTATAAGTCAAAACACTTTTCCCAATTCCGACACTAATTTGGTTAATGTGTTATACAGTTTTCTGGTGTTTTGTGGTGTTTTTCAGAGTAGAAATGTATTGTTTAGTGTTAATTAGTGTTTCTTGATCGTTTTTGTCACAATGTATAGGTTCTGGAAAGATTTTATAATTCACTCCCGACTTTACAGTAAAGTACTGTTCGCCACTAAACTTCACCTTTGTAAGATAGGTTAGATCGTCACAAAACTCTCGTTTATGTTATCCGTTCAAATACCAATAATCAACTAACTGTTTCCTTCAGTTTCAATTAAACTCTTAGCCCATATAATATTATCCTTAACATTGTTCAAAAATATTTTCACATCCTGTGTATACTTTACTATTTCACTATATGAATGCCTAAACTTTGGTTATTTGTCAATTTTATTCACTAGATGTGATTTAAATTAATCTTTCATTTCATTCAGCTTATTTTCAGATTAAAAATGCCATTTTATAGTGTTTTCTGTCCAAAAAATAGTAATTTCATTTTCAGTTTGGTATACTCTGAAGAGTCAAAACATCAAAATTTACTTCCTGTCATTATATAAATTCAGCCATTTTATCAGTTATATTTAATATTAATAATCCTATATTGTATTAAAAGGTTCATATTCCCTTATTTTCTGGTAATTAATTGAATTAGTTGTATTCGGAAACATTATTCTGAAATATACGACTCCCATGTCCAAATTTCTGAGTTTAGTCATTCTCATTTTTATTTATAATTCTGAATATAATTTATTAAAATCTCTCTAAATGGTATGTGCAATTATATGGCATGATCTCAAGTTTATTTTGTCTAAACCCCTTTTGTTTATTTGCTTTTAAATGAGTAATTTCTCTGTTTTGATGAAGTTTGGTTTCCATTCTTTTGGCCTATGATTTTTTAACAATTTTTCTTACAAAATAATTTACAAACAATATATGATGTGTGATACCCTCTCTGACTTTTACAAATAGTATTATAAATTAAACATGTTTTCAAATTACACAAAAACAATTAGTATTGGTTACAATACAAATAATAGTTAAACAGAATAAAGAATATTTTTTTTAAATAAATGGTTGTCTTCAAATCAGACATTTTGCAACAAAATTCCCATTTCCAACATGGAAATATGGTTTACAACAAAGGTTTTGTACTAACTAACATCTTAATTACTCTCTACTATTTACAAGTGGTAACTATTTTTATAGTTCTGATGTTAGTTGTTTCAGACCCAAACAAATGGCCTTATATCTAAAACATTTTTAAACATTCTTATACTATATACATAAAAACCTTATATTTATATTCTTATATCTAACTATTATTATAAGTAGGATTCTACAGTTTTTATACCGTCTTTTATACATTGTCTTTGGGGAATTGCACCCTGTCATTAACAAATAAATAGTATGAACCGTTCAAAAAGCACTATGAAATCTGTTTTTCTTTTTTCATGTAAAACAAAATGTTATTTTAAACAGATTCATGTCTTATGAACAACATATTGTCACAGTACACATTTTAAGTCATTGAAAAATGCATATTTCATTGCATCCAATGTTTGTGATTGCCAAGAATGAAACACAAGGTTCATTTTTTATAATACCCAAAACTATCACTGGTTCACTTTCACTTATATATTATGTTAATGCTAAATGGTCGCATAGTCTTATCAACATAATAAATTGGTTAGCGTTTTTCAATGGAGATTTGTTCCATGGGTACTATATTATTGTTTCATCTTAGTTCACAGGAAACTTTTACTTTGTTCACTTCTCTCTCTTAAATTTATATACATGTGGTTTTTATTTCGTTATACTTTTGTTTTTAGATATTTATTTTGGGGATATAGGGATTTGGGTGTCTTTTATAAGAGCATGACATCTTCTTCAGGATGCTGCCCTCTTCTTCTTTCTTCAGTCTTCTTTTCTCCTGCCTTCTGGGACTGGTATCTTCTCCATCTTCTTCTTGTTGCCATCAGGTTTCTTGGGATCTTCTCCATCTTCTTCTTTATTTCAGAAATACACAACCTGTATTGGTTGATCTTGGCTTATTTTAGGGTTTCTATTCTATTTATTCTCCCTCGTTGTGGGTTTGGTCATATTGTGTACTGCTTTGTTATTTACTATTTTACCTTCCTGGGTTATACCTTGAAAACCTTTGGTTATGAGACTGGTCTTGGATGACTCATCACTAGTAACTCCTTTTATTTTAACTTGTATTTTCTTTATAATAATGATTTCTTTCCACAGTTGCTATGAATTAATCTTTTTATATTAAACTTTGTGCTTTCTTCCAAATTTAAACATTATAACTTCATTATTCTAATGATCAATTGCCATTCAATATTATGCTTATATATGTCATGTTACAGATTGCTCCCCTCCAGAAGTAATTATTTCAGACATGTTTATGGATGAAATAATTTCTTATGATAATTTCATCATTTCTTATAATTCATTTTCTTCTCCATTTTTATATCGACTTTTTTATATTAGAGTTTTATTAATTTTATATATATGGTTACTTGTCTTACTACTGATCCTTTTCGGATAGTTAGTGTCTTCTGAGATATATTATAATTGTAATACATTTTCTTTCTATATCAACTTCGTGTTGTATCCTTGGGATATTAATTCCCTAACATTCCCTATCACGTGGGCTGGGGCAGATCAGAGGGGCACTGTACGCTACTTCTCTGCTGGCCATACACCACTTCTATAAATTGATTACAGAGGCATATCCATCCCTGCTCAAAAAACATAATGCTGCTGGAATTATCTTAAGTCAGTCATCGAATAAATAAATAAAAAGTAGTCTCATTTTCGACTAATAAAAATATCTTTGGATTCTCCACTTCGTAGTCTCTCAGATTATCTCACATTTTCTATCTTAATAAATCTTCATAATCATTATTATACTCATTACATATATATTTTTTCAAAACTCTTAACTTGTCTGATATATTTAATTTAATTATGGTTGAAAATCTTTCTTTTAATAATTTTGGTTACTGTTTACAGTGTAACTCTCTTTCTTCTTCATCTGAATTCTCTTTATACTTTCTTCTGGTTATTCATAGTATTAGCATGGTCTCTATATATAGTCTTTCTTATTCATTATTTGAATGGTCTTATTATATTATATTTAATTTTTTGACATTGTATCTATACATTAGATATACAGGTTGTTATATTGATCATTTTATTTAAACATTTTGGTTCTTTCCTTTCTCTTAGAAAGTTATTAATCCGCCTTCGCATTCATTAACATTAATTCATTTATATTATATTTCATGTGGTATTTCTTCTCTTTGCATTTCATATAGGTCTTATTATTATCATTTGTTCAAAATCATCTTCTCCATCTGTTTGGTATGAGTTGTTCTTCTTCGCTCTTAATTAACTGTTTTCATTATCGTTTCATAGGTAATTAGCCTCTTTGCTTCCAAATTTTTTCTTCTCAATTATAATTGACACTTTATTATTTTTTGGAACTTGGTTAGTTTTAATGTAAAATTCAAACTATTCTTTTTATTCAATTGGAAAATATTTCTCATAAATCCTTGTAATATGTTGATCTTATCTTGTTTCTAAGTTCTGACGTTCTATCAACATACAAATTCTGTTTAATTCATTTATTCCCAGAATTGTTTCATTCAGACTTGTTTATAGTACTGTGATTTTACTATTATTTCTGAATGTTTTGGTATTTCTCCAAATTCAAATTCTTCTTAATTATTTACCATAAAGTTTTCTCATAAACTTAGTTACAGTAAGTTAGTCTTACTTTATTTTTAAATTTTTTGTATTATTAAGTTCAAAATTCTCTCTCTTTCTCTTTCTTCCATAAAGTTTTGTTCTAAATTATCAGGTTGTAGTAAGAAGTACTTACTCAATTTTAAATTTTTTATAATTATATTTCAATTCAAAAGTCTTTCTTTTTCTTTCTTCCATAAGGTTTGTTCCAAAATTATTAGGTTGTAAGTTGTACTTACATTATTTTAGGATTTTTTCAATTAAATTAAAAAAATTCTTCTTCTTTTAATTCTCCAGAATGTTCTTTTCAAAATATTAGGTTGTAAGATGTACTTACATTATTTTAAAATTTTTTAAAAAAAATAAAAATTCTAAATTCCTTCTTCTTATAATTCTCCAAAATGTTTTTCTCTAAATATTAGGTTGTAAGATGTACTTACATTATTTTCGAATTTTTAAAATAAAATTCAAAATTCTAAAACTCACAACTCATTCTTCATAATATTTCTTCATAGAAGCTTGATTGTACACTCCTTTGATTTTTCCTGAAACGATTTCGCTCAACTCATATGTGTTGTTATGCTTATCATTTACCACAACATATGGGCCATTGTATAGTAATAGTAGTTTTTTGGTTATGCCTTCTAAGGTGCTAGGCAGCTCTCTATTTTTTAGGAGGACTTTTTCACCCTCTTTATATGTTACAATTCGCCCTATTGCCTTCTGGTACTTGGCTTGCCGTTTTTCCTGATCTTCTGCTACCTTATTGTAAAACTTCAACTGGTTGAATTTCCTATTGTTGTTCGTTGGAAATTCAATGATTTGTTCAATGTCTCGGGGAGTCGGCTTCTCATACATGGCTGAGTATGGTGGAATTCCTATAGCTGGATGGTGGGCGTAATTTAGGAATGTTTCTGTCGCTGCTAGGTACTCTTGCCACTTTTTCTGTTGGTTGTGACAGTACGTGCGCAATATCCTACCCACTTCTCTTAGTACTCTCTCAGCCGGATTGCTACTTGGGTGGTAGACTGATGTCTTATACGTTTTGACCCCAAGTGCTAATAAAGTGTCTCGCCATCTCCTCCCCTTAAACTGTGTACCATGGTCGGTAATAATAGAAGATGGTCTACCGATCTCTGGGATATACAAATCAATAATCACCGCCAAAACCTTTGCTGTTGTTGCCCGATTAACCGGATATAGCTTTATATACTTGGTGTAGTGATCCATTATGATTACCAAGTATTTATATCTGTGCCGACCACTGCTACGGGGAAATGGCCCGCATATATCCAAAAACACTTTTTCCAGTTTTGTGTTGGAAGTTATTGGTATCATGATACCCTCTGTCTTTTCATTGTTTACTTTTGCACATTGGCAGATCTTACAGGACTTGATGTATGTTCTCACCTTGCGGTTGATATTCTTGATCTTACAATTTTCGTCTAGAGCTTGTATCACTTTTAACGCTCCCATGTGACCATACCTGACATGGTAATCGATGATGACCTCCTTTTCGATTTGGTGTGGGATTATCACCTTCCATGTCTCATCGTCCAATGCGGTTTTTATGAATAAAATTCCCTTGTTAAGGTGGTAATATTTAGAAATGGTTTCATCATTGGCTTCCAAACGACTCACAATGTTTTTCAGCTTAGGATCAGACTGCTGATGGATTCGGATATTTATTAACAAAGCTTGTAAATCGGCTCTGGTCGTGAATATGTTATAAATTTTTACTAAGCTCTCCTTCTCTCCCTCGAAAGTCTGATCTTCCAGATTTATACGTGACAACACATCCGCTACCACGTTCTTCTTTCCTGGAATGTATTCCCATTTCAGGTCATATTCTTGTAGGGCGAGTACCCACCTAGCCAATCGGCCGTGACTCAATTTGCACCTACGAAGGAACGAGATGGATTTATGATCAGTTCGTACCGTGACTTGATATCCGAGAATGTACGTCCGGAACTTGCTGCATGCGAACACCACGCTCAACAATTCCTTTTCTGTCACACTGTAGTTCTTTTCGCACTGGTTCAGTGTGCGACTAGCGAAGCTTATTACCAGATGTTGTCCCTCCTCATCTTCCTGGTATAATGTCGTTCCTAAGCTTAGATCGCTAGCGTCACAGTTTAGAAAGAACGGTTTCTTAAAATCTGGGTGACGAAGTATCACACTCTCCAGAAACTTCTCTTTTATTAATCGGAAAGTAATATCTTGATCTTCACCCCAAATCCATTTGTTTTTGGCAGATAACTGTGGTTGAAACTTGGCGGTCAGCTCGGAATATCGGCTCTGAAACTTCCTGTAATAGTTACAGAGTCCGAGGAAAGATTGCAATTGTTTCCTGTTTCTTGGTTGCGGGAACCTCTGAATTGCCTCCACTTTCTCTGCTGATGGGGTAATACCTCGGTCGTCTAGGTTGAAGCCTAAAAATTGTACCTCGCGCGCTATGAATTTGGATTTCTCCAACTTCAGTGTTATGTTGTTCTGCGCTAGTTTGTTTAGTACAAATTCCACTCTGTAACAATGCTCCTCCCAGGTTCCGGATGTGATTAGTAAATCGTCAACATAGACGGTGGTAAATTGGAGCGCTTCTGGTCCCAAAATCTGGTCCATGCATGCCACAAATATGGCGACAGAATTGACAAGTCCGAAGGGCAGTCTCTTGAACTGGTAATTGCGCCCTTCGAAAATGAACGCTACATACTGGCGGCTTTGTGGATGCAGCTCCACCTGCCAATAACCACAGACCGTATCCCAGGTGCTAATAAATCTAGTACCATGAAAACGCTTTAAGATTTCTTCTATTTCACCGGGAGAAGTTCTGTCATTCACAATTGTCTTATTCAACTCACGCGCATCTAAACAGAGCCGGACTTGTCCGTCTTTCTTCGGAACAGCAATAATTGGACTAGTGTAAGGTGATTGACTAATCTCAATTATGTCATTGTCTATCATCTTGTTTATCTCTGTTCTCACGGCTTCTTTGAGCGACTGCGCTATTGGATATGACCTCCGGTTAAACTCTACGTTTTCTTTAAAACGAAGTTGGCACTGGTAGTTTTTTACCTTCCCTGGTTCATCAGAAAACACCGCCTTGTATTTCTCATATATAGCGATTAGACGATCAGCCAGATGTGTTGGTATTTTCTTGTTATCGCTTCCGCACTGGAAATTCCGTATTTCTTGGATCTTAACTGACCATAAATCCTCTCCACCATGGTTGTATATTATGGGTTTACAAAGAGGGCTGTTTCTAATAACATTTATTTTACGAAGTTGTTGATGTATAGGGCTGGGAAGTATAGTTGTGCTTCCTACCAGATCTGCGGTCCATGTTACTCCGTCTGGGAAAAGTGATACTTTATTTAAATTGAGATCGATTACCGCCGAATATCTACGAAGAATATCGCAACCGACTAAGATGTCAAATGGTAATCCGGTGGCGATTAAAAATTCCATGTCTAAAGCTATATCACGGCTAACGACACTTAAGGAAACTTGCTTCCTAATGGTTTTATTCTGGCGGCCAGTTGCACCTACCAACACAATGTTGTTGACTGGTAACATTGGCAAAGTTTTTCCACATGTACATTGTATTCTCTCCAACTCATTGGAGTTTATTATTGAAATATTAGCTCCTGTGTCTATCATTATTTTAGCGGGAACTCCTTCCACCTCCGCTGTTATATAAATTATCTCATTATTACTGTTGCTGAGACTCTTCTCGTTCTCTTCCAAAAGTTCAGTTCGTATGTCTTTCAAATAATGGTTACTGATAATAGTGATGTTTTTATCATTGTTTGCTTGTTGCAAATCATCCTTTTCTAACCCAGGAAGTATAAGCAGTAACGGGTCATCGTTGTTGATTACTGCCTCCTCTCGTTTAAAGCATTTTGGTCATTGTTTAAGTTATTGTTGACCGAGGCATCGTTCGGAAAACTCTGGTTTGTTTCCTGACGTTCTGTACCCTGGTTGATGTTTAACGCCCTGTTCGGTTGTCTGCCAAGATCTTCCAGGCTGGTACTTCGTCTTTCCTGTTCGTATCTTGGGCCGTCTCGTTCCGCACTCCTCCATCTTCGGTCGGCGCCGTGGAAGCTGCTCCTCCTCGGTTGATAATATCTCCTGGGTCCGCGATCTTCTGCTCTTATAAAATTTACCCTAGGGCGCGACACTCGGTTATTACTATTGTTATTATTGTTATTACTAAAATTGTTATTATAGTAATTTCGGTTAGGTGGGTAAGGTCTGTCACCATTATTGTTGGGATATGGATTTCTCTGACTGTATGGGACATTATTATGTTGGTAAAAATTGTTTCTATTATTTGGGTAAGGGTTATTATTCCTCACTCCGTTAAAATTACCGTTAAACTGGTTATTACGCGGCTGGTTGTTGGGGCCGTCGTAATTACTGGGCTGGTTCCGGTTACTTGCATGGTTATTGCCGTTATTGGGGTAGGTAGTCGGCCTTGCTTCTGGTCTCTCATTTCTCTTTCTGCTCTGCCGATAATACTCTTCGTTCTCGTATCCCTCCAATAACTCGGTCATTCCCTGGATCGTCTTGATCTGACTACCTCTCCGGGCCCTGATAATGTCCTCATCATAGTGATAAGATATCTTATTCACTAAACATTCTTCTGGGATTGCTGGCTCAAGGTGTTTTGCCATACACACCTTCCCCAAGAAATATGCCGTCATACTGCTACCTAATTGTGACCTGTATCTTCCATTACAAATATTGTCGCGGATCAAGTTCTGGGTGGTCTCAGACCAGTATTTTGTTTTAAACATTTTCCGGAACTGTTGGTAGTCGGAAATTTCACTCCGGTTGGCCATCCACCAATTATCTGTTATGTCTCGGAAAGACTCGTCGAATATCTCCCTGCTATGGCTCCATTGAGTAATTTTATGCTTGGTCAAATATTCTTCTACCCTAGCCAGGAACTCCATCGGCTTGCGTTTGTATTGCCGGAAGTTGAGCCACTCTCGGCTTTCGTTGACGGGCAATCCAGTGAAATGAGTCGGTCTGTTTCTTATTGCTTCCATCTCCTCTCGGCTTTGTCGCACCTGACCGGTGATATTGGCCATGGTCTCTTGTATATCATTACATCGTTCTGTGACCTGGTTGCGTACTTTTCCGAATTCTTCTTGATTTTCCTTCCTCTGTTCTTCTACCTTCCTACGACTATGTTCTTCGATATTTGTGAACTTGATGTTCACCACTTCTTTAAACTCATTCACCTCCTTTTCGGTCTGGTTGCACTTTCCATCAATCTCTCGAATCTGTCGATTGACCATTATATTTTCTTCTTCCATCTTCTTATCCATCGCTTTTTTGTTAACCTTGATTTCCTTATTCATTTCTTCTCGCAACAATTCCATTCTTTCGTCCAGTTTGTCCAAATTCTCCTGATTTACCTCCCTTAATTCTTCTCTTAAAATTTGATTGTCCTCTCTTAATTCTTCCAATTTCTCCCCCATCTTCTCTTCCAACTTCTTGCTGTTTTCTTCCATCTTCTTGCTATTTTCTTCCATCTTCTTGTTGTCTTCCTTCAATTCTTCCATGTTCTTGTTCATCCCAGTCAACTCTTCTTTTGTGGATTGGTTATCCTTCTTTAATTCTTCCAGCTTCTTGTTTGTCGTTTCGATTTTATTTCCTAAATCTTCCTTTAAAGACTGGCTATCACTTCCCATTTTCTTACTATTCTCGTCCATTTTCTTGTCCATTCCTTCCATCTTTTTATTGGTTCCTCCAATGTCTCCCTTCAAATCTTCCATTTTTTTATTCATTTCCATTATCACTCTAAACATCTCTTGCATTGTTGTGTCTTCTGCTTGTGAGGGTTTTTCCAATTGTTCCTTCCGGACATTGACTTCCTCTGTCTGAGTAGGCATCTCAGGTTGTTCCCCTGGTTGTTCATGTTTTTTGGACAACACTGGTGGCAACGAACTTTCCGCGTCTATTGGCGTTGCTTCCTTGTTGTCCATGTCAACTTCTATTTCTTTCTCGGCCTCCGCCGCCCGTTTCTTAGATGTTGCACGTCGTTGCATTTTCCCTTGAAATTCTCTGGCTTTGTAGCTGTTGCCTAGCTCCAACTAGTGATTGGGCAGAATGTATTGGCCTTCCAATCGCTAATTAAAGCCCCTAAAGTTGTGCGCCAATTTGTAATAATATATTTTAAATAAATATAGATGTGTGTTGATGATATCGATATTATGGAGTATGTGACTCCGATGTAATCAAGTTCAATATAATAAGTTGTATTGTAATATGTTTAATTGGTGTGGCTCTCGACGTCTTACTGGCCTGAAACACTTCCTTAAGTTTCCCAGCTGGTCGTGTCCCAATGGTAGCAAGACCGGTCGAGTAGCGTAAAGTTGATGAAGGAATATATATGTTCAGCTTCGCCGAAAGTTTCAAAACAAAATTTATTGTTTTGAAGGAAATTAAAAAAAAAATTATGTTTATAAAAAAAAAATAATTAAAAAAAAAAATTTTAATTTTATTAATTAATTAATTAGGATCAATTAATTAATATAGGGCTGTGAAGTTTTAAACAGTGTAATGCTCTTCTGAAAATTTTTATTAAAGTTTTAGTATAATTTAAATAATCTATCACCACTCATAAGACTGTCTGTAAACCAATCGATACTTGTTTACCTTTTTATTTTTTAGGTTATCTTCACTTACGGGTGGTAAAGTCCTTGTAGATTATCAATTAGAATTATATTATTGGTAATTAGTATTATTGAAGAAATAAAGAACTATTAAGTATTGAAAAGTATTAATGTTTTTTATTAAGTAATAGCAATATTGACTCTTATCGATTAGTATCGATTCTCAGGATATCGAAAAAAGTTACAAGTATATGATATAAAAATTATATAGGGTTCTTTAAACAGCCAGTTATTACCAAAGTCAGAGAAATCGGGCTAATATTTAAAAAGTATAACGTTACAATCAAATTAATAGTTATTAATAAACACAGACATTGAATAATAATTTGTAAATATAATAATTGTTTTCACCCAACAGCTGTTGAACTAAGAGGAGGCACTGGAATCGTCAAAGCAAATGGCCGCCGTCAAGTTGATCAAAATGTTGCTCGTTCCTGCAGTGTTCCAAATAATGTATTTTCTGGCAAAATTCCTGTTCTTGTCTCTGCAAATCTCTTGTTAAATGTTGTGTAGTGACTGGTGTAGTGATTCTGGGTTGTATTTAGTATGTCTGTGTAATTATAAGTCAAAACACTTTTCCCAATTCCGACACTAATTTGGTTAATGTGTTATACAGTTTTCTGGTGTTTTGTGGTGTTTTTCAGAGTAGAAATGTATTGTTTAGTGTTAATTAGTGTTTCTTGATCGTTTTTGTCACAATGTATAGGTTCTGGAAAGATTTTATAATTCACTCCCGACTTTACAGTAAAGTACTGTTCGCCACTAAACTTCACCTTTGTAAGATAGGTTAGATCGTCACAAAACTCTCGTTTGTTATCCGTTCAAATACCAATAATCAACTAACTGTTTCCTTCAGTTTCAATTAAACTCTTAGCCCATATAATATTATCCTTAACATTGTTCAAAAATATTTTCACATCCTGTGTATACTTTACTATTTCACTATATGAATGCCTAAACTTTGGTTATTTGTCAATTTTATTCACTAGATGTGATTTAAATTAATCTTTCATTTCATTCAGCTTATTTTCAGATTAAAAATGCCATTTTATAGTGTTTTCTGTCCAAAAAATAGTAATTTCATTTTCAGTTTGGTATACTCTGAAGAGTCAAAACAACAAAATTTACTTCCTGTCATTATATAAATTCAGCCATTTTATCAGTTATATTTAATATTAATAATCCTATATTGTATTAAAAGGTTCATATTCCCTTATTTTCTGGTAATTAATTGAATTAGTTGTATTCGGAAACATTATTCTGAAATATACGACTCCCATGTCCAAATTTCTGAGTTTAGTCATTCTCATTTTTATTTATAATTCTGAATATAATTTATTAAAATCTCTCTAAATGGTATGTGCAATTATATGGCATGATCTCAAGTTTATTTTGTCTAAACCCCTTTTGTTTATTTGCTTTTAAATGAGTAATTTCTCTGTTTTGATGAAGTTTGGTTTCCATTCTTTTGGCCTATGATTTTTTAACAATTTTTCTTACAAAATAATTTACAAACAATATATGATGTGTGATACCCTCTCTGACTTTTACAAATAGTATTATAAATTAAACATGTTTTCAAATTACACAAAAACAATTAGTATTGGTTACAATACAAATAATAGTTAAACAGAATAAAGAATATTTTTTTTAAATAAATGGTTGTCTTCAAATCAGACATTTTGCAACAAAATTCCCATTTCCAACATGGAAATATGGTTTACAACAAAGGTTTTGTACTAACTAACATCTTAATTACTCTCTACTATTTACAAGTGGTAACTATTTTTATAGTTCTGATGTTAGTTGTTTCAGACCCAAACAAATGGCCTTATATCTAAAACATTTTTAAACATTCTTATACTATATACATAAAAACCTTATATTTATATTCTTATATCTAACTATTATTATAAGTAGGATTCTACAGTTTTTATACCGTCTTTTATACATTGTCTTTGGGGAATTGCACCCTGTCATTAACAAATAAATAGTATGAACCGTTCAAAAAGCACTATGAAATCTGTTTTTCTTTTTTCATGTAAAACAAAATGTTATTTTAAACAGATTCATGTCTTATGAACAACATATTGTCACAGTACACATTTTAAGTCATTGAAAAATGCATATTTCATTGCATCCAATGTTTGTGATTGCCAAGAATGAAACACAAGGTTCATTTTTTATAATACCCAAAACTATCACTGGTTCACTTTCACTTATATATTATGTTAATGCTAAATGGTCGCATAGTCTTATCAACATAATAAATTGGTTAGCGTTTTTCAATGGAGATTTGTTCCATGGGTACTATATTATTGTTTCATCTTAGTTCACAGGAAACTTTTACTTTGTTCACTTCTCTCTCTTAAATTTATATACATGTGGTTTTTATTTCGTTATACTTTTGTTTTTAGATATTTATTTTGGGGATATAGGGATTTGGGTGTCTTTTATAAGAGCATGACATCTTCTTCAGGATGCTGCCCTCTTCTTCTTTCTTCAGTCTTCTTTTCTCCTGCCTTCTGGGACTGGTATCTTCTCCATCTTCTTCTTGTTGCCATCAGGTTTCTTGGGATCTTCTCCATCTTCTTCTTTATTTCAGAAATACACAACCTGTATTGGTTGATCTTGGCTTATTTTAGGGTTTCTATTCTATTTATTCTCCCTCGTTGTGGGTTTGGTCATATTGTGTACTGCTTTGTTATTTACTATTTTACCTTCCTGGGTTATACCTTGAAAACCTTTGGTTATGAGACTGGTCTTGGATGACTCATCACTAGTAACTCCTTTTATTTTAACTTGTATTTTCTTTATAATAATGATTTCTTTCCACAGTTGCTATGAATTAATCTTTTTATATTAAACTTTGTGCTTTCTTCCAAATTTAAACATTATAACTTCATTATTCTAATGATCAATTGCCATTCAATATTATGCTTATATATGTCATGTTACAGATTGCTCCCCTCCAGAAGTAATTATTTCAGACATGTTTATGGATGAAATAATTTCTTATGATAATTTCATCATTTCTTATAATTCATTTTCTTCTCCATTTTTATATCGACTTTTTTATATTAGAGTTTTATTAATTTTATATATATGGTTACTTGTCTTACTACTGATCCTTTTCGGATAGTTAGTGTCTTCTGAGATATATTATAATTGTAATACATTTTCTTTCTATATCAACTTCGTGTTGTATCCTTGGGATATTAATTCCCTAACATTCCCTATCACGTGGGCTGGGGCAGATCAGAGGGGCACTGTACGCTACTTCTCTGCTGGCCATACACCACTTCTATAAATTGATTACAGAGGCATATCCATCCCTGCTCAAAAAACATAATGCTGCTGGAATTATCTTCAGTCAGTCATCGAATAAATAAATAAAAAGTAGTCTCATTTTCGACTAATAAAAATATCTTTGGATTCTCCACTTCGTAGTCTCTCAGATTATCTCACATTTTCTATCTTAATAAATCTTCATAATCATTATTATACTCATTACATATATATTTTTTCAAAACTCTTAACTTGTCTGATATATTTAATTTAATTATGGTTGAAAATCTTTCTTTTAATAATTTTGGTTACTGTTTACAGTGTAACTCTCTTTCTTCTTCATCTGAATTCTCTTTATACTTTCTTCTGGTTATTCATAGTATTAGCATGGTCTCTATATATAGTCTTTCTTATTCATTATTTGAATGGTCTTATTATATTATATTTAATTTTTTGACATTGTATCTATACATTAGATATACAGGTTGTTATATTGATCATTTTATTTAAACATTTTGGTTCTTTCCTTTCTCTTAGAAAGTTATTAATCCGCCTTCGCATTCATTAACATTAATTCATTTATATTATATTTCATGTGGTATTTCTTCTCTTTGCATTTCATATAGGTCTTATTATTATCATTTGTTCAAAATCATCTTCTCCATCTGTTTGGTATGAGTTGTTCTTCTTCGCTCTTAATTAACTGTTTTCATTATCGTTTCATAGGTAATTAGCCTCTTTGCTTCCAAATTTTTTCTTCTCAATTATAATTGACACTTTATTATTTTTTGGAACTTGGTTAGTTTTAATGTAAAATTCAAACTATTCTTTTTATTCAATTGGAAAATATTTCTCATAAATCCTTGTAATATGTTGATCTTATCTTGTTTCTAAGTTCTGACGTTCTATCAACATACAAATTCTGTTTAATTCATTTATTCCCAGAATTGTTTCATTCAGACTTGTTTATAGTACTGTGATTTTACTATTATTTCTGAATGTTTTGGTATTTCTCCAAATTCAAATTCTTCTTAATTATTTACCATAAAGTTTTCTCATAAACTTAGTTACAGTAAGTTAGTCTTACTTTATTTTTAAATTTTTTGTATTATTAAGTTCAAAATTCTCTCTCTTTCTCTTTCTTCCATAAAGTTTTGTTCTAAATTATCAGGTTGTAGTAAGAAGTACTTACTCAATTTTAAATTTTTTATAATTATATTTCAATTCAAAAGTCTTTCTTTTTCTTTCTTCCATAAGGTTTGTTCCAAAATTATTAGGTTGTAAGTTGTACTTACATTATTTTAGGATTTTTTCAATTAAATTAAAAAAATTCTTCTTCTTTTAATTCTCCAGAATGTTCTTTTCAAAATATTAGGTTGTAAGATGTACTTACATTATTTTAAAATTTTTTAAAAAAAATAAAAATTCTAAATTCCTTCTTCTTATAATTCTCCAAAATGTTTTTCTCTAAATATTAGGTTGTAAGATGTACTTACATTATTTTCGAATTTTTAAAATAAAATTCAAAATTCTAAAACTCACAACTCATTCTTCATAATATTTCTTCATAGAAGCTTGATTGTACACTCCTTTGATTTTTCCTGAAACGATTTCGCTCAACTCATATGTGTTGTTATGCTTATCATTTACCACAACATATGGGCCATTGTATAGTAATAGTAGTTTTTTGGTTATGCCTTCTAAGGTGCTAGGCAGCTCTCTATTTTTTAGGAGGACTTTTTCACCCTCTTTATATGTTACAATTCGCCCTATTGCCTTCTGGTACTTGGCTTGCCGTTTTTCCTGATCTTCTGCTACCTTATTGTAAAACTTCAACTGGTTGAATTTCCTATTGTTGTTCGTTGGAAATTCAATGATTTGTTCAATGTCTCGGGGAGTCGGCTTCTCATACATGGCTGAGTATGGTGGAATTCCTATAGCTGGATGGTGGGCGTAATTTAGGAATGTTTCTGTCGCTGCTAGGTACTCTTGCCACTTTTTCTGTTGGTTGTGACAGTACGTGCGCAATATCCTACCCACTTCTCTTAGTACTCTCTCAGCCGGATTGCTACTTGGGTGGTAGACTGATGTCTTATACGTTTTGACCCCAAGTGCTAATAAAGTGTCTCGCCATCTCCTCCCCTTAAACTGTGTACCATGGTCGGTAATAATAGAAGATGGTCTACCGATCTCTGGGATATACAAATCAATAATCACCGCCAAAACCTTTGCTGTTGTTGCCCGATTAACCGGATATAGCTTTATATACTTGGTGTAGTGATCCATTATGATTACCAAGTATTTATATCTGTGCCGACCACTGCTACGGGGAAATGGCCCGCATATATCCAAAAACACTTTTTCCAGTTTTGTGTTGGAAGTTATTGGTATCATGATACCCTCTGTCTTTTCATTGTTTACTTTTGCACATTGGCAGATCTTACAGGACTTGATGTATGTTCTCACCTTGCGGTTGATATTCTTGATCTTACAATTTTCGTCTAGAGCTTGTATCACTTTTAACGCTCCCATGTGACCATACCTGACATGGTAATCGATGATGACCTCCTTTTCGATTTGGTGTGGGATTATCACCTTCCATGTCTCATCGTCCAATGCGGTTTTTATGAATAAAATTCCCTTGTTAAGGTGGTAATATTTAGAAATGGTTTCATCATTGGCTTCCAAACGACTCACAATGTTTTTCAGCTTAGGATCAGACTGCTGATGGATTCGGATATTTATTAACAAAGCTTGTAAATCGGCTCTGGTCGTGAATATGTTATAAATTTTTACTAAGCTCTCCTTCTCTCCCTCGAAAGTCTGATCTTCCAGATTTATACGTGACAACACATCCGCTACCACGTTCTTCTTTCCTGGAATGTATTCCCATTTCAGGTCATATTCTTGTAGGGCGAGTACCCACCTAGCCAATCGGCCGTGACTCAATTTGCACCTACGAAGGAACGAGATGGATTTATGATCAGTTCGTACCGTGACTTGATATCCGAGAATGTACGTCCGGAACTTGCTGCATGCGAACACCACGCTCAACAATTCCTTTTCTGTCACACTGTAGTTCTTTTCGCACTGGTTCAGTGTGCGACTAGCGAAGCTTATTACCAGATGTTGTCCCTCCTCATCTTCCTGGTATAATGTCGTTCCTAAGCTTAGATCGCTAGCGTCACAGTTTAGAAAGAACGGTTTCTTAAAATCTGGGTGACGAAGTATCACACTCTCCAGAAACTTCTCTTTTATTAATCGGAAAGTAATATCTTGATCTTCACCCCAAATCCATTTGTTTTTGGCAGATAACTGTGGTTGAAACTTGGCGGTCAGCTCGGAATATCGGCTCTGAAACTTCCTGTAATAGTTACAGAGTCCGAGGAAAGATTGCAATTGTTTCCTGTTTCTTGGTTGCGGGAACCTCTGAATTGCCTCCACTTTCTCTGCTGATGGGGTAATACCTCGGTCGTCTAGGTTGAAGCCTAAAAATTGTACCTCGCGCGCTATGAATTTGGATTTCTCCAACTTCAGTGTTATGTTGTTCTGCGCTAGTTTGTTTAGTACAAATTCCACTCTGTAACAATGCTCCTCCCAGGTTCCGGATGTGATTAGTAAATCGTCAACATAGACGGTGGTAAATTGGAGCGCTTCTGGTCCCAAAATCTGGTCCATGCATGCCACAAATATGGCGACAGAATTGACAAGTCCGAAGGGCAGTCTCTTGAACTGGTAATTGCGCCCTTCGAAAATGAACGCTACATACTGGCGGCTTTGTGGATGCAGCTCCACCTGCCAATAACCACAGACCGTATCCCAGGTGCTAATAAATCTAGTACCATGAAAACGCTTTAAGATTTCTTCTATTTCACCGGGAGAAGTTCTGTCATTCACAATTGTCTTATTCAACTCACGCGCATCTAAACAGAGCCGGACTTGTCCGTCTTTCTTCGGAACAGCAATAATTGGACTAGTGTAAGGTGATTGACTAATCTCAATTATGTCATTGTCTATCATCTTGTTTATCTCTGTTCTCACGGCTTCTTTGAGCGACTGCGCTATTGGATATGACCTCCGGTTAAACTCTACGTTTTCTTTAAAACGAAGTTGGCACTGGTAGTTTTTTACCTTCCCTGGTTCATCAGAAAACACCGCCTTGTATTTCTCATATATAGCGATTAGACGATCAGCCAGATGTGTTGGTATTTTCTTGTTATCGCTTCCGCACTGGAAATTCCGTATTTCTTGGATCTTAACTGACCATAAATCCTCTCCACCATGGTTGTATATTATGGGTTTACAAAGAGGGCTGTTTCTAATAACATTTATTTTACGAAGTTGTTGATGTATAGGGCTGGGAAGTATAGTTGTGCTTCCTACCAGATCTGCGGTCCATGTTACTCCGTCTGGGAAAAGTGATACTTTATTTAAATTGAGATCGATTACCGCCGAATATCTACGAAGAATATCGCAACCGACTAAGATGTCAAATGGTAATCCGGTGGCGATTAAAAATTCCATGTCTAAAGCTATATCACGGCTAACGACACTTAAGGAAACTTGCTTCCTAATGGTTTTATTCTGGCGGCCAGTTGCACCTACCAACACAATGTTGTTGACTGGTAACATTGGCAAAGTTTTTCCACATGTACATTGTATTCTCTCCAACTCATTGGAGTTTATTATTGAAATATTAGCTCCTGTGTCTATCATTATTTTAGCGGGAACTCCTTCCACCTCCGCTGTTATATAAATTATCTCATTATTACTGTTGCTGAGACTCTTCTCGTTCTCTTCCAAAAGTTCAGTTCGTATGTCTTTCAAATAATGGTTACTGATAATAGTGATGTTTTTATCATTGTTTGCTTGTTGCAAATCATCCTTTTCTAACCCAGGAAGTATAAGCAGTAACGGGTCATCGTTGTTGATTACTGCCTCCTCTCGTTTAAAGCATTTTGGTCATTGTTTAAGTTATTGTTGACCGAGGCATCGTTCGGAAAACTCTGGTTTGTTTCCTGACGTTCTGTACCCTGGTTGATGTTTAACGCCCTGTTCGGTTGTCTGCCAAGATCTTCCAGGCTGGTACTTCGTCTTTCCTGTTCGTATCTTGGGCCGTCTCGTTCCGCACTCCTCCATCTTCGGTCGGCGCCGTGGAAGCTGCTCCTCCTCGGTTGATAATATCTCCTGGGTCCGCGATCTTCTGCTCTTATAAAATTTACCCTAGGGCGCGACACTCGGTTATTACTATTGTTATTATTGTTATTACTAAAATTGTTATTATAGTAATTTCGGTTAGGTGGGTAAGGTCTGTCACCATTATTGTTGGGATATGGATTTCTCTGACTGTATGGGACATTATTATGTTGGTAAAAATTGTTTCTATTATTTGGGTAAGGGTTATTATTCCTCACTCCGTTAAAATTACCGTTAAACTGGTTATTACGCGGCTGGTTGTTGGGGCCGTCGTAATTACTGGGCTGGTTCCGGTTACTTGCATGGTTATTGCCGTTATTGGGGTAGGTAGTCGGCCTTGCTTCTGGTCTCTCATTTCTCTTTCTGCTCTGCCGATAATACTCTTCGTTCTCGTATCCCTCCAATAACTCGGTCATTCCCTGGATCGTCTTGATCTGACTACCTCTCCGGGCCCTGATAATGTCCTCATCATAGTGATAAGATATCTTATTCACTAAACATTCTTCTGGGATTGCTGGCTCAAGGTGTTTTGCCATACACACCTTCCCCAAGAAATATGCCGTCATACTGCTACCTAATTGTGACCTGTATCTTCCATTACAAATATTGTCGCGGATCAAGTTCTGGGTGGTCTCAGACCAGTATTTTGTTTTAAACATTTTCCGGAACTGTTGGTAGTCGGAAATTTCACTCCGGTTGGCCATCCACCAATTATCTGTTATGTCTCGGAAAGACTCGTCGAATATCTCCCTGCTATGGCTCCATTGAGTAATTTTATGCTTGGTCAAATATTCTTCTACCCTAGCCAGGAACTCCATCGGCTTGCGTTTGTATTGCCGGAAGTTGAGCCACTCTCGGCTTTCGTTGACGGGCAATCCAGTGAAATGAGTCGGTCTGTTTCTTATTGCTTCCATCTCCTCTCGGCTTTGTCGCACCTGACCGGTGATATTGGCCATGGTCTCTTGTATATCATTACATCGTTCTGTGACCTGGTTGCGTACTTTTCCGAATTCTTCTTGATTTTCCTTCCTCTGTTCTTCTACCTTCCTACGACTATGTTCTTCGATATTTGTGAACTTGATGTTCACCACTTCTTTAAACTCATTCACCTCCTTTTCGGTCTGGTTGCACTTTCCATCAATCTCTCGAATCTGTCGATTGACCATTATATTTTCTTCTTCCATCTTCTTATCCATCGCTTTTTTGTTAACCTTGATTTCCTTATTCATTTCTTCTCGCAACAATTCCATTCTTTCGTCCAGTTTGTCCAAATTCTCCTGATTTACCTCCCTTAATTCTTCTCTTAAAATTTGATTGTCCTCTCTTAATTCTTCCAATTTCTCCCCCATCTTCTCTTCCAACTTCTTGCTGTTTTCTTCCATCTTCTTGCTATTTTCTTCCATCTTCTTGTTGTCTTCCTTCAATTCTTCCATGTTCTTGTTCATCCCAGTCAACTCTTCTTTTGTGGATTGGTTATCCTTCTTTAATTCTTCCAGCTTCTTGTTTGTCGTTTCGATTTTATTTCCTAAATCTTCCTTTAAAGACTGGCTATCACTTCCCATTTTCTTACTATTCTCGTCCATTTTCTTGTCCATTCCTTCCATCTTTTTATTGGTTCCTCCAATGTCTCCCTTCAAATCTTCCATTTTTTTATTCATTTCCATTATCACTCTAAACATCTCTTGCATTGTTGTGTCTTCTGCTTGTGAGGGTTTTTCCAATTGTTCCTTCCGGACATTGACTTCCTCTGTCTGAGTAGGCATCTCAGGTTGTTCCCCTGGTTGTTCATGTTTTTTGGACAACACTGGTGGCAACGAACTTTCCGCGTCTATTGGCGTTGCTTCCTTGTTGTCCATGTCAACTTCTATTTCTTTCTCGGCCTCCGCCGCCCGTTTCTTAGATGTTGCACGTCGTTGCATTTTCCCTTGAAATTCTCTGGCTTTGTAGCTGTTGCCTAGCTCCAACTAGTGATTGGGCAGAATGTATTGGCCTTCCAATCGCTAATTAAAGCCCCTAAAGTTGTGCGCCAATTTGTAATAATATATTTTAAATAAATATAGATGTGTGTTGATGATATCGATATTATGGAGTATGTGACTCCGATGTAATCAAGTTCAATATAATAAGTTGTATTGTAATATGTTTAATTGGTGTGGCTCTCGACGTCTTACTGGCCTGAAACACTTCCTTAAGTTTCCCAGCTGGTCGTGTCCCAATGGTAGCAAGACCGGTCGAGTAGCGTAAAGTTGATGAAGGAATATATATGTTCAGCTTCGCCGAAAGTTTCAAAACAAAATTTATTGTTTTGAAGGAAATTTAAAAAAAAATTATGTTTATAAAAAAAAAATAATTAAAAAAAAAAATTTTAATTTTATTAATTAATTAATTAGGATCAATTAATTAATATAGGGCTGTGAAGTTTTAAACAGTGTAATGCTCTTCTGAAAATTTTTATTAAAGTTTTAGTATAATTTAAATAATCTATCACCACTCATAAGACTGTCTGTAAACCAATCGATACTTGTTTACCTTTTTATTTTTTAGGTTATCTTCACTTACGGGTGGTAAAGTCCTTGTAGATTATCAATTAGAATTATATTATTGGTAATTAGTATTATTGAAGAAATAAAGAACTATTAAGTATTGAAAAGTATTAATGTTTTTTATTAAGTAATAGCAATATTGACTCTTATCGATTAGTATCGATTCTCAGGATATCGAAAAAAGTTACAAGTATATGATATAAAAATTATATAGGGTTCTTTAAACAGCCAGTTATTACCAAAGTCAGAGAAATCGGGCTAATATTTAAAAAGTATAACGTTACAATCAAATTAATAGTTATTAATAAACACAGACATTGAATAATAATTTGTAAATATAATAATTGTTTTCACCCAACAGCTGTTGAACTAAGAGGAGGCACTGGAATCGTCAAAGCAAATGGCCGCCGTCAAGTTGATCAAAATGTTGCTCGTTCCTGCAGTGTTCCAAATAATGTATTTTCTGGCAAAATTCCTGTTCTTGTCTCTGCAAATCTCTTGTTAAATGTTGTGTAGTGACTGGTGTAGTGATTCTGGGTTGTATTTAGTATGTCTGTGTAATTATAAGTCAAAACACTTTTCCCAATTCCGACACTAATTTGGTTAATGTGTTATACAGTTTTCTGGTGTTTTGTGGTGTTTTTCAGAGTAGAAATGTATTGTTTAGTGTTAATTAGTGTTTCTTGATCGTTTTTGTCACAATGTATAGGTTCTGGAAAGATTTTATAATTCACTCCCGACTTTACAGTAAAGTACTGTTCGCCACTAAACTTCACCTTTGTAAGATAGGTTAGATCGTCACAAAACTCTCGTTTATGTTATCCGTTCAAATACCAATAATCAACTAACTGTTTCCTTCAGTTTCAATTAAACTCTTAGCCCATATAATATTATCCTTAACATTGTTCAAAAATATTTTCACATCCTGTGTATACTTTACTATTTCACTATATGAATGCCTAAACTTTGGTTATTTGTCAATTTTATTCACTAGATGTGATTTAAATTAATCTTTCATTTCATTCAGCTTATTTTCAGATTAAAAATGCCATTTTATAGTGTTTTCTGTCCAAAAAATAGTAATTTCATTTTCAGTTTGGTATACTCTGAAGAGTCAAAACATCAAAATTTACTTCCTGTCATTATATAAATTCAGCCATTTTATCAGTTATATTTAATATTAATAATCCTATATTGTATTAAAAGGTTCATATTCCCTTATTTTCTGGTAATTAATTGAATTAGTTGTATTCGGAAACATTATTCTGAAATATACGACTCCCATGTCCAAATTTCTGAGTTTAGTCATTCTCATTTTTATTTATAATTCTGAATATAATTTATTAAAATCTCTCTAAATGGTATGTGCAATTATATGGCATGATCTCAAGTTTATTTTGTCTAAACCCCTTTTGTTTATTTGCTTTTAAATGAGTAATTTCTCTGTTTTGATGAAGTTTGGTTTCCATTCTTTTGGCCTATGATTTTTTAACAATTTTTCTTACAAAATAATTTACAAACAATATATGATGTGTGATACCCTCTCTGACTTTTACAAATAGTATTATAAATTAAACATGTTTTCAAATTACACAAAAACAATTAGTATTGGTTACAATACAAATAATAGTTAAACAGAATAAAGAATATTTTTTTTAAATAAATGGTTGTCTTCAAATCAGACATTTTGCAACAAAATTCCCATTTCCAACATGGAAATATGGTTTACAACAAAGGTTTTGTACTAACTAACATCTTAATTACTCTCTACTATTTACAAGTGGTAACTATTTTTATAGTTCTGATGTTAGTTGTTTCAGACCCAAACAAATGGCCTTATATCTAAAACATTTTTAAACATTCTTATACTATATACATAAAAACCTTATATTTATATTCTTATATCTAACTATTATTATAAGTAGGATTCTACAGTTTTTATACCGTCTTTTATACATTGTCTTTGGGGAATTGCACCCTGTCATTAACAAATAAATAGTATGAACCGTTCAAAAAGCACTATGAAATCTGTTTTTCTTTTTTCATGTAAAACAAAATGTTATTTTAAACAGATTCATGTCTTATGAACAACATATTGTCACAGTACACATTTTAAGTCATTGAAAAATGCATATTTCATTGCATCCAATGTTTGTGATTGCCAAGAATGAAACACAAGGTTCATTTTTTATAATACCCAAAACTATCACTGGTTCACTTTCACTTATATATTATGTTAATGCTAAATGGTCGTATAGTCTTATCAACATAATAAATTGGTTAGCGTTTTTCAATGGAGATTTGTTCCATGGGTACTATATTATTGTTTCATCTTAGTTCACAGGAAACTTTTACTTTGTTCACTTCTCTCTCTTAAATTTATATACATGTGGTTTTTATTTCGTTATACTTTTGTTTTTAGATATTTATTTTGGGGATATAGGGATTTGGGTGTCTTTTATAAGAGCATGACATCTTCTTCAGGATGCTGCCCTCTTCTTCTTTCTTCAGTCTTCTTTTCTCCTGCCTTCTGGGACTGGTATCTTCTCCATCTTCTTCTTGTTGCCATCAGGTTTCTTGGGATCTTCTCCATCTTCTTTTTTATTTCAGAAATACACAACCTGTATTGGTTGATCTTGGCTTATTTTAGGGTTTCTATTCTATTTATTCTCCCTCGTTGTGGGTTTGGTCATATTGTGTACTGCTTTGTTATTTACTATTTTACCTTCCTGGGTTATACCTTGAAAACCTTTGGTTATGAGACTGGTCTTGGATGACTCATCACTAGTAACTCCTTTTATTTTAACTTGTATTTTCTTTATAATAATGATTTCTTTCCACAGTTGCTATGAATTAATCTTTTTATATTAAACTTAGTGCTTTCTTCCAAATTTAAACATTATAACTTCATTATTCTAATGATCAATTGCCATTCAATATTATGCTTATATCTGTCATGTTACACAGTGCATCTGTTGAATTAGGTTCAGAGAGAAATGAACCAGGTCAAGAAATACAAATTGATGAAGTTAAAAATTTTTTAAATGGCCGTTATGTCGGATCAACTGAAGCTGTATGGCGCATCTATGAATTACCAATGCATTTTCAATCACATGTCATCGTTAGACTTGACATTCATATACCGCGTAGACAGAATGTTTATTTTCGAGAAGGGCAAGAACGTCAAGCAATTGAAAATGCAAGACAAACAAAATTATTAGCATTTTTTGAATTGAATCGATCAGATCCATCAGCGCATGAATATAAGTATATTGAAATTCCTTTGCATTATGTGTGGGAAGATTCCCGAAAAAAATGGAAGAAGAGAAGGCGTGGAGGTGATAAAATCATTACACGCATATACGTAGTATCACCAAAAGACATCGAACTTTTCCATTTACGATTGCTTTTATTACATGTCTGTGGTCCAAAATCATTTGAGGATGTTAGAACATACAATGGAATATACACACTTCTTTTGTTGAAGCGTGCCATGCTCGCGGCATTGCTTCAAATGATAATGAATGGCGCGAATGTTTAAATGAAGCAAAAGAATTACATTCACCAAAACAAATGCGAAATTTATTTGGTTACATTTGTGCATTAAATGTGCCAGCCAATGCATTGGCGTTATGGAATGAATTTAAAGTATGTCTTAGTGAAGATTTTTTGAGAGATTACAACAAAGAAGTATCCTTTAACACAGCTCTATTAGAAATTGAAGATATTTTGAATGTTCATAATTTGTCATGTCAAGAACTTGGTTTACCAGTTCCCACGTATTCGCAGAGAACGACGAAGCAAATGCTATTGATCCAATAGAACAAGAGTTTCTGTTTTGTGAGCATTATGAAACTGCAAATATTGAACAGCGTAATCTAATTGATCATGTGATTCGTGAAGTTTTGCACCATGATACTGGATCTAATGTTTTTTGTTTAACCGCTCATGCAGGTTGTGGAAAAACATTCACACAAACAGCAATCATTCACAAATTAAATTCGCTTAATCTTAGTTGCATTGCAACAGCGTTCAGTGGCATAGCTTCAACTCTATTACTTGGAGGTAGAACTTTACACAATGTGTTTAAATTGCCTATGTAACGGGGCAAAAAGGGGTATTATTTTTATTGTAATTTCATTCCGTTTATTTCAATTTATACGGGACCAAAACAGCGAGTCGCCTACATAGAACGGCTCAGTGCGTTGGGTGCGGTGTGGTCAACAAGAGTTAATTCACAGAATTCCAGTGCGCACATGCCTGTGCTTTCCGTTGTGGAGAGGAGACAAAACCTTTGTGGCTAACAACCAGCCACAAAGGAATGCGTCTGGTGTGCAACGACGCAATACCATTCCAAGAACTGTAGTGCTGAGTGACGCGCGCAAACACCAGCAGGCGCGCCACCGACGCCGAGATGGTAAAACAATATGGCTAATTTTATAAAATCTGTTTGCAATGCTGCCGTGAGACGGCGGAAGTCTTGACGAAATCCCGCCTATCATTGTGACGAAACCAGTGGCAGTGAAATTTCTTCGACGTCCAAGACACAAATAACACGTGTTTTGTGTGCAACGAATAAGACTTTAACAACGAAGGCTGGGAACAGCGATGACATTTGTTAGCAGAAAAGGCAGTGATGTCCGGCCTCATGTAACACCAGTCGACCTAACGCCGCTGCGTCGGTTGGACGCATGGTAAGACTCAGGAGCCTCAAAGAAATTATTTCAATTGTAAAAACTTAAATATTCAAAAATAGTGAAACATACCGCAGAATGACGTAAGTGTAGTGAAGAAAAGTGGTGACAAACAAAACATTCGGAAATATTCAAAAATAGTGAAACATACCGCAGAATGACGTAAGTGTAGTGAAGAAAAGTGGTGACAAACAAAACATTCGGACATGTACTAAGTGCGGCACGAGGTGAAGTAGGAAGCAGAAAGTTAAGTAGGCGGCAACCCATTTTTATTATAATTATCCTAAATGTAAAAGAGCGCTTTAGATTAAGGGGACAATTTATATATGTGTGAGTGAAGTGCGTGTACGCAATTACTGGGCAGCCTTATAAATATATCTGTATAAAATTTATCATATCAATTCACAGAAATGAGCGATTGTATTTCTTCTATTGGGTTTTTGTGTAAATTTTCTATTTTTGTTTTGTTTTAAACTCATCTAACGTTCTCGGGGGTTTTCTGAATTTTTAAAGAGTAGTCAGATAGCGGGATTTTTATAAGGGCAAGAGTGTAGAGGTTTCGATGTATAACCTTAAAACATCATGGTGACCTGGGCTTTTTCTTTCAAGGTAAGTTTAACGGGGACGATGACGATGAAAGTTTTCTCTTTTACCATTTTTTATAATCATCCACTCATAATATAATACTCACCGCTGCCAGAATTTTACTTACAATCATCATCATCATCATGAAAAAAGAGTAATAAACCTTACAGAGGTAAATTTCAATACGGAAGAAAAAGAAATGTTAGCGAAAGGCTTAAAATACGCACCGCCACCAGAATTAAATCAAGAAAAAACGATTATTGAATGCGAAAGCATAATACAAAAACTAGGAAATGAAAATGATAAAAAAAGAATAAGGTGGGAAGTAGGGAATGTAGTAGATAAAATATTTAAGAAAAGTTTGTATAATTCAAAGAATGAACAAAAAATCAAAGCAACTGTAACTAAACTAAAGAATAAAATAAAGAAGAATGATATTATAGTTGCGAAGGCGGATAAAGGAAATACAATGGTACTAATGAGAAAGGAAGAATACATAAAGAAAACGGAAGAATTTATAAGGGAAGGACCATACGAGGAAATAAAGTATGATTATACAAGTAAGTATCAGTCAAGGATAAAACAAATGATGAAACAGATAACATTTATAGAAGAAAATAAGAAAAAGTATTTATTGGAAAGTAATCCAACAGCACCAACTTTTAAAAGTCAGGTTAAGATACATAAAGAAGGAAAACCAATTAGACCGATTGTTTCTTTTATTAATGCACCTATTTATAAATTATCAAAGGAAGTTAGCAGAGTACTGAAAGAGAAATATGAATTTGGGACAAAATACAACATAGAGAATAATGTAAAATTGATAGAAAAATTAGAAAATATTAGCATTAATGTAAATACAAATTGATATCACTGGATGTTAAGGACATGTTTACTAATATCACAGTAAATAAAGTTATTAAGTTAATAAACGATAATAATATGGGAGAATACAGGTATAAAAAACAGTTGATGAAAGTAATTAAAGAATGTGTAAATCAGAACTATTTTAGGTTTAATAACAAGTTTTATATACAGAAAAAAGGTTTACCTATGGGGTCTTCATTATCCCCTATTCTTGCTGAAATATACATGATTTTGAAAAGCAATTAATAACTGCCACTAAGTATAAAGACAATATAAAATTATGGTCTAGATACGTTGATGATGTATTAGTAATTTTGGAAGGAAGCATAGACGAAGTGCATGAGTTTATAAAGGAGGTAAATAATAAGGATAAAAACTTACAATTTAAGGAAGAGATAGGAGGTAAGCAAATAAATTACTTAGATTTAAACATAGAAATTAAAGATAATGAGAAACTACAGTTTGGGATATTTAGGAAAGAGTCGTATTCTGATATAATTATACCAAGAGAGTCTTACCACCCATACAGATATAAAATGGCGGCAATCAATTCCTTTTGTTACAGAGCTCAGAAGTGTTTAAAAGAGACCGAATCAAAAGATAGGGAGTTAAAAACGATAAAGGGAATTGTAAGGAATAATAATTATAGCACCAACATAGTGGATAAAGTTATGAAAAGGGTCAACATACAAAAAGCTAAAATAGAACCAGAACAAAAGAATTATGCAGGGTCATTGACATACATAGGTTCACATACTAGAAAAATTATAAAATGTTTTAATAAATATGGAGTAGATATAGCTATTAAAAAATGTGAAATGGTATTTGATTAGATAAGGAATAAGAATATAGAAAAAATTCCAGTATTACAGAAAAGCGGAATTTATAAATTAAAATGTAAAGACTGCAACAAAGTGTACCTAGGGGAGACAGGACGAAAATTCGTATGCAGGTCGTCTGACCACAAACGTGGAGAAGGTAATAGAACAACCAATTCGTTATATGCAAGACATTTCATAGAAGACAACCATAAGTTTGTTAATCCTTTGGAAGAATACGAAATTGTAAAAGTAGTAAATAACACAGTTGAAAGGAAGCTTAGAGAGGAGTTAGAAATATTGAAAGAAAGAGAAAAAGGGTTAGACAATTTAATTAATATTAAAATTAAATTTGATAATGAAGAAATATTTTATAACATGATTAAGAAGTAAATAATAGAGGGCAGATAGATAAGATTAAGAATTATATTGCATAGTACTAATTGGATGTTTTAAAATAAGGGTGTGTGCTGACCCACGTGTGTAGAGAGGAAGAGAGTAAGTTTAAAAGGATGCACACACACACACACACACACACACTGAAACACAAGGAATTTACTAGAAAAATATGTAACTGTACAGATGGTGAGACAGAGTTTAGGGGGTAGGGAAGGGTCATTAATTTTTAGTTTGTTGTGGGCGAGGAGGGTGGGGGAGAGGGGTGAAGGGTTGGGTTTCACATATTTCCTGTCTATTCCCGATCTGACGATGAGCTGTGAAGCGATCGGAATAATTTTTATATAGTGGTGTGCAACAGTGATCATTCTGATTCTGACGTAATAGAACAAAATTCAAAAAAATTATATGCAATGATTATAAAGGTATACTCTTTGACAAAAGAACCTCAATAACGTTCAAACTTAAAAATTTAATGAATTACGGTCGAATTTCGACCACTGGGCGACCACTAGTAAATATAATTACACAATTATTTAACAATTATTAAGTAAAGTTTGTTTACAACTCATTTCATTAATTACTATTTTTTGGGTGTTAAGCAATATCACACCTTTTGAATTTACTTAATTGATTTTCCCTTATAATCTGGGGTGTTTATTGATTACATTATTAACTTCTTATTCCCTAATTAATCTTTACCTTCAATCCATGTTAACACTAGCTGTTTATCTTTTCATGGGATTCTCCCTTTTAATTACCATTGTTTACAATTAAACTTAATTTTCTTAAAATCCTTTCTTAATTAACAATGTCATCATCACCTTCCAGTGTTCATTTCTTATTACCAATTGTTTACATTTAATATTATCATTAACCATATATTTTTAATTATTAATTTGGTTCACTTTTAATCACATAGTGTTTCCTCATCACTCTTCAGTGTTTATTCCACATTATGAAGTGCTTACATCTAATTCTATCATTAAAACCTTATTCTTAATTATTATTTGTTTGACCATTAATCAGTTATTGTTTATTATTGATTATTAAGCATTTTACTATTATATGGTTTCTAACTATTTTGTGGTTTTACACTTTCACTATTGCACTCCTTAAATGTTTACATTAAGTGTTTCTTAGTGGGTAATCCCTATAATTACTTCTCTTTGTCACTTTACTTTCTCACTATTTCTTTCTTTACAAATATTATACATAGTATTACTAAGGTTATATTCCTATAGAGTTTTATTACATCTAACTCCAATTCTTGGGTTAGTGTACTTTTCTTTTTATTATATTACTTTACTGGGTTTTGTTAAATCAGTTACATTAATTATTTAATTGATAATAATATTTATTTCTGTTATTGGATAATCATTAGCTTTATTCCCAATATTATACTTGAGTGTACCATTTCTCCCTTACATATTTGGGGTGTTTCTTATCCCTTGGTTTCACTTTATTTCCTTTACACTTGATTAGTTTCATTTTCATTTTTCTTCTTCTTCTCCTTCATTTTCAATTGGCTTTATTTTAATTTGGTTCTCGCCTTCTCGTTTGGTTTTATTTCATTTGGTTGTATGGATTCATTCACTTCCTTCAATTGGCTTCAGTTTTTTCCCTTCTTCTTTGTTTTCCTGTTTGTTTGGTCAATCACTCGGGTTAGGTCATGTCGTCGTTTGTCGTGTCATTGTCTTTATATTTTATTTATATTAAACATTTTATTTTATATGAAGTATTATTTTATATTTAGAATCATCTTTTTCATCCCTGGTATTGGGGTGGCTTATTTGTGTTGTAACAAGATTGATGGCTGACTTTTGTTTATTGTACCTGAAGTGGCATTTTTAATGTCACTGAAGGCATTATAATTTTAGAAATATTAGTATTGAATAATGTATTACTATATATAATGTATTTTATTCTTGTAAATATGTTCATAAAATAAACATAGAATGATTACATTGTGTTGTTTCTTCTCTTGCCTTCCATTTTGTTTCTTTTTATGTCAGCTTCAACAGTTGCATTTACTGATCATAATTAATTGTAAATATTTGTATTAGTTTCTGGAATTGATAGTACTGGCAATTGACATGTATTCCAGTACGTGGAATGGAATTGACATGTTACTTGTTGTAACATTAACAAATTTAATCTTTTTTCAAATCTTTCTAAATATTAAAAAAAAAATTTTTAGCCGTGAAAGTGTTTTTGATAATCATCTACACAGAAAAAATAAATTCTTTTAAAATATAATACTATTTGATTTCATAAAATACTTGTGAGAAAGCCCTTGGATCAGTTATATTTTCCTTTGATATTATAATGATATATTTTCCTTTGATATTATAATGAAATAATGTATAATCTCACTTTTCTTTATATAAAATCTCACTTAGAAGCACTCCAGACAATACAAACTACATACAAACCGCCTCAGCACATCATGGAACTAACAAAGCACTGTCTGACCTTCACCATTATCGCCGGTCATCGCTAATCTCTTCATGGACAATCTCGAGAAGAAAGCAATGAGCACAGCACAGCTAAAACCTTCTTTGTGGATTACATACATTGACGACTGCTTCGTAATATGGCCACATTAACAGAGTTCCTGACGCATATAAACAGCATCAACGCAAGAATAGAGTTCACTATGGAAACGGAGACAGACAACAGCATTTCATTCCTTGATGTTTTCATAAAGAAGAAAGACAGTCACCTCACTCGGCTTTTCTACATACAGAAAACCCACACAGACAAACAGATACTTACCCAGACAGTCCCATTACCACCCAGCACAGTTACAGTCTGTAGTGAAGACACGCACAGAGCCCTACACCTACCGGACGAGGAACACAGGAAACAGGAGCTGAACACTTTGAAGGAGACGCTGTTTTCCAATGGTTACAACCCATCTGATTTAAACACCACAAAAGATCCAACTGGAGAAAGAACCACAGGAGTACGTCAGCAACTTAACATTACCATATACAAAGGGCACAACAGACATAATAGGGAGAATACTCAAGAAATATCACATCAGGACAACATTCAACATGCATAAAAAAATCAACGCCTTTCTAAAAAATCCGAAGGACCGCATACACTTAGAGGGACAAGGTGTATATCAAATACCATGCAAAAACTGCAACTGATCTTATATCAGCCACTCTGGGAGAAATAGCCATCAAATTGGCAGTAACAAAAAAAGAAGACAACACATCCCTAACGAAACACACCAAAGAAACAGGACACACTTTTGATTTCAAAAACACAAAAATCTTGGCAAGAAGTAACTAAGAAAATCAGAGAGTACAGAGAAGGTATCGAAATCTACCAGATCAGGGAGGGAGCGGTCAACAACAGAAATGAATGTACAAAATTAGCGACCACGTGGAAATTCCTGACAGTTTACAAATTAACAAGCAACATATGGCCACAACACTCTCACCCCCACGCTGTAACCCTCCCATGGCAAAAATCACAAGGGGAGCACGATATAAAACTCTCGCCGCAGTTAAATCAACATCAGTACACCTTGAAAATGTTCCGGGATTACGGAACGAAACGCAGCATTATAAACATCACACACACACACAGATATACCCAAAAAGCTACTACAACATATATATATATATATATTCCTTTGTATGTAATATTATATATTCCTTTTCTGAAATATAATGATACTGATTTTTTTAAATACATGGCATGACATTTTTGTACGTGGTTATTGTGTGAATTCTTATTAGCTTTTCGGTATTATTCACTTACACCTAATTTTCTAAATTTTTTACCAAATTACTCACTTGTCTTACCTTTTTAACTTGCAATGAGTGGCAACCCTTCATGAGCAATTGGCTGTGACTGTATTAGGTGCCTCCTGCATGCAGTGAATTGCTGTTACTAGGGCTGTAACTAGTGAAATGAGACTAGTATACAACCTTTCAGTAAGCCTGTGTCTGGTTTATGCAGCATTAGCTAATGTATGAAATTCATCAGCAACTGCTATCCATCCCTTTTTTCAAAATATTTTACAGCTTAATTTATAAAATTATAGTTTATTTTCACATTTTGCTTTAAGTCTACACACTGTCTCACACCTTTACAGTGCATTGCATTTTTTCAAGTAGTTTTTATTTTTAGATAAACGACATTAATCTTTGTAACATATCATTCACTCAGCTGTTTAATAACCCACAGTAATCAGAATTATTAGACTTTGAGGAAACAAAGCAGTCCTATATGAGTCTTCATGGTCTCCTACCTTTCTAAGAAAATATACAATTGGAAAAAAACAATTTAATCATCAGTTGAAAACATAATTTTTATGTTTATTTGCCCTATCCCAACTTTTGACAGTTTGATACTATCTAAAGTTGCATTTGTACTAGGTACCGGTAATGTCACTGAAATAACAGTGATACATTGCTGTGATATCTTCAGTTGGAGAAATCTAAAGTCACAGTATCTGAACTTGAAGTGACTTTTAACAGAGTTCATGTTAGATTTGGGATTACTGATTAAATTAATCATTAAACAATTTTTAACTTAATCATTAGATTGTAAAATGGTTAACTTTCATCATTAATTGTTAAATTTATTTGGTACCGATTAAAAAAATGAGTTAATTTTGGCTGCCCAAGAGGAAGACTAGCCAAAATCAGTTTTGAAGTCAATGTTTGTTCCAGGTAATCCTAATCCGTTGACAGACAATAGATTGGGGTTACCGTTACGTCTGCTTGGGAACATTGGGCTGGTAGGGGAGTTTTCTGTTTACTGTTTAATTTTGCGCATGACTTTTTTTCAGATAAGTAGACAACACTTCTTTCTCAACTTCCATTGTGACCAAGCACCTACCACACTGTGGCACAGATTGCAATCAAATACTGTAGAATTGAAGCTGGCAAATTCCGCCAATTTTGGGGCAAGTAAACGTGTGAATTCAGATTGTCCATATGAACAAATGCATTTGTGTCAAAAAATGTATGCACTTTAAGAGTTACCAGGGGCATTAACTTTAGCTTTAATCAGTTGAAAATTTTTATTAACTTTCCCAAGTCTGGTTCATGTGTCTTTCATGTGTTCTCCTTTTACTGATTTTGTTATCGAAGCCAGGAAGTTCTTTCCTTACACCAACCTTCTGCAGTTATTGAAGTAAATATTGGACTATGTCCTCAAAATTGGCTGCCTCTCCACCAGACATACAGCACAGCAAGCAGAAACGTACTTCAAGACATAAGTCCTCAGTGCCTGGTGTTTAAACACTGTGTGTGATGTCACAGTCATTATATCGTTTACAGTGCTTTATATGCAGCAGTAGTGTTAGAGGGAACTCTAGATTTCGTATTTTGCCATTCATCCGTTTTAAGATAACCAGGAACAGGAATTTTACATTAGTTGATCTATAATATTTTATCAGTCCAAATTGCAAAAGAAGTCTTAATCTGACAGCAGTACAGTAAAATATTTAAAACTAACAAATTTATATAATATATTATACTGATTTGGTATGGTTAATATTCAAAGACGTCAGTTCTATTTGCCTGTAAGTCTCATCCATCTCAATAATTAGCACTTGCCTTATTATATGTACAGTATCTTTCCTTTATTAAATGACAAACCAGAGGCAACAAATACAATGAAATTGGTTTATTGTTTAACATTCATGTTTCGTAGATTGTAGTCCAATCTAATGCCTTTACATATATGCAACAAGGGCTGTTTTATGAATGCCTTGGAGGAGCTGGAAATTTATAATGCATATAATAATGATAGCAGTCGTGATTGTGTTCTGAATGAACAATTGAACTTTGTATCTAACCGCCTGTATGATACTGCTTTGAGATTGCTCAACGAATTCCAATCAGTAGCAGACAACACTTGAACGGGTGTGCACCCTACATCACGTGCACATAATATGCTTGTTTCTGCAATTTTATTTTTTGACAAACGCAGTTTTGTGTGATATGTGTGTTTTTTGGTTTTTAAACGTCTGATGATGAGGCATACGCCTTGAAACGCGTAACGTAACCAAGTTTGAGAAGTCACACGGCGGACCGCATACAGGTAATCAATTATTATTATATGGTTTATTGTTGTTATTGCTAAGCACTAAGCACATTAAGTCACTTGAATGTCTTGTTGATTGTGAAATTTAGCTTGTAATACTTTCTTTAATATTAAAAGTATATGAAATTAAAAATATATACTAGAAATGCACTGCTCAGTGTGAAATTCAGCTCAAAAATACAGTGTGACATGCTATTGTTTTAATTTGGAACATTTATTTAACAAAAGAAATTAAATACATGAAACTGAAAAACTCAAAAAGTTTTTCTATGGGTGTAGTGAAAGTCAATGTGGGCTTCATAACTACCTTTGCTTGCCTGTAACAGTTTCTTGCCCTCTATGACAAGGATCAGAGATCTTCCTTATGACAACTTCTGCCGTTCACTATTTTAAGTGTTGCATGCTCCAAATTGGTTCAGTATACAACCTTGCTTCAATGTTTCACAAAACGCCCAGAAATGAAAAATCCATAAATGTTAATCCAGAGAGCATGGAGGCCATGGATGGCTTCCACCCAAACCAGTGTTGTGGAAATGCCTCATCGAGAAAGTTCCTAACAAGGTTGGCTAATATGCACAAGCACCATGTTGGAAGATCACATTCCCATCTTTGACTTTTGTCAGATGTTAACAGATGACAAAATATAGTTGTTACTGTGCATTTAGGAAAATTAGACCAATCAGACAATCTTTAGCCAAGGTGCATCAGACTCACATTCAGTAAAGATATGGAAACATTTCTCAGCCCAAATTGTTACAGTGTCCTGAAACATTAAAGGCAAGCCTCATCACTGAAAATAACAATCTAGTACAGGAAGAAATTTTAAAGTAAAAAGCTTCCTTACGCAATGAAGAGTTTCATACAGATTATCCAAAGAGTATATTTGATAAAGCATTCAGCTGAGATTTGAACTGAGAGCAGGGAGGTTTATTGGGGGCACAAATAGGATTGTTTATAAATGTCTCAAAAAATATAAATTTTAACCAAAAATGCATCAGGTCCTTTGTTAAAGCTCCAAAAAGTTCCAACAATTGAGTTTTATCTTTTCTGTCCAATGAAAACTGATCAATATTAAAGATGAAGACGATCTTTGAACACACAATTCCCAATTTGTTTTTTGGTAGATACCCGAAGAACTATGCATTTTTGTAAACAAATTTTCTTTTTACAGCTTATAAAATTTCTTTATTCATTCCTATGCTATGAAAATTAACTTGAGATATGGCCAATTAGTTTCCATGTCCCCAAGTTGTTTATTTTTATTACATTTTCATAATTTTAAAACAAATGCAGAGGAAAAATGGTTTCTGGGCATTTTACTTATGGCTTTAAGTTAAAAATTAACAGTTATGAAAGTTTGAAATATGCTATGTGAATTTTTGGTCAAAAATGCTAATAATTTGATTGGTTATTCATGAACTATGAATGCAGCAAACAAAAAAATTATGAAAAATTCTTTTTAAAAGCTTATAAAATTTGCACAATTTTGTTGTTGTTTCCTATATAGTCAAAATTAATAAAATTATAGGTATTTAAATTTGTTTAGTTTTTTCTTGATATTTTTAAAACTATGTCTTCGAGTAAAAATCTTAAGTGTTTTGTACATAATAAAATCATATTTCACCAGTTTGCATTAAAAGAAAAAAAGATATGGACTTTCAAATGAGTGGTTACTTTTCATACGTTAAACAAAATTAATTATAAAGTATGTTTTTGCAGATATCTTAAAAATATAAATTTTAGCAAAAATGCACAACAGCAGTCATCTTTTCCCATAGATGTATATATACTACTGGATTGCTAACGCTGTGCTATGAATTTGGTCTGCGGCTGTTCTACTCTCCCCACCACTATGTAGGGCTCCTACAGCTGCACTGCATTGAAACTCGATAACAGAACATGCTTAGCTGTTTATTCGCTTCAAAACTGACACAACTGAACTAATTTTTAATAAACACAGCATAGTAGGATTTATTCTGTAAAACAGAGAAGATATGTACACATTGTTTTAAAATGGTTATTATTGCAATTTTACAAATGTTTAAACTTAGATATATTTTAGAACAGTATATTCTATTATTATATTATAATATAATATAATTATATTATTTACTTTACAGATTTTGATATAAGCATTCATTTTTTTAGTTGTTATTGCACAATTTTTATACGTAGGTATATTAAATATTAAACAAAATAATTTTAATTTTTGATGTACCCCTAACTTTAATTTATTCAACAATGCAGTTTTTTCTTTTGCAAATACATTGCAAACTATTTTTAAAAACTCACTACCTACTAATTGTATTAATTTCAGCTCATGGCTGTCATATATTGTTACAACGGTCTACTCGATCGTTGAAGGTACAGTGGAAAACAAATTACAAGACACCACTTAAGTCACTAATTACCAGCTTTAATTTTCTCAGGTAAACAGTTCGTAATTAACAACACAGTCTCCTACAACAAATCAAATAAAAATTGTTCACATGCAATAAAATTTCAACTAATATTAAAACACAATTGTATTACAATACACCGCCAGTTTATAAAACACAGCAATAACCACTTGAACGCACACAGTAATATCGCCCGAGAATAACTCGTAATATATCGCCACTATAACTGAAAACTATTTATACAACGCTCACAGACCAGAATATTCCAAAATGCGCGTTAGCGCCAGTGTGTGTGATGTAATTTATTGCGGCCTTGACACAGACCACGCAGCTGGCGGCTTCCAGAAAAGTCTCGCGAATGCGTCGAGAGTCATGTACACCACACGCATTACATTCCGGATTCCTCTGGAACATTCGATAAACACGTAGATTGTTCTGTGATGCTGTAACACTGCCCTCTCCTTAAGCCTGTTCATCCCGAACTGACAAACCGTTTCTGAAGTAATACTTAGCCAGGTGATCTAGGTGGACGACCTTGAACTTTCGCTGTCCTTCCTGTTGAATCCCGTTGATTCTTTTTTCACAGTGTAGGGTCCTTCCCAGTTAGACTGAAGCTTAGGTGAGCGACCATGATGGCGCTTTGGGTTGAACAACCAGACCCGATATCCTTCTTGGAAACCCACACTATTGCTGCAAATGTCATACCGAGTTTTCTTTTTATCACTGGCAATCTTCAGCCGTCGTCTTACCAAGCGATTCGTTTCTCGCAGTTGGTTTTCTAATTGCGAGTAACAGTTCTGTGGATCTTGGGACTGAGTCTCAGGTGATCCGAACGTCAAGTCCCCAGGAAGACGAATCTCCCGCCCAAACACCAATGTTGCTGGAGTCATGCCAGTTGTGTCGTGTAATGATGATCTATACGCCATGAGGAATAGTGGTATACATTGGTCCCAGTCTGTTTGGTTCTCATCAACAACCTTTGAAAGATGCTGCTCAAGTGTCCTATTGAATCTCTCAACCATCCCGTCAGACTGAGGATGCAGAGGCGTTGTCCTGGTCTTTCGAATTCTGAGTAGAAAGCATAATTCTTTAAAAACTCCTGATTCGAAATTTCTCCCTTGATCCGTATGGATTTCCATAGGGGCTCCATAACGGCAACAGAGGTTGTGAACTAACTCCTTTGCCATAGTGGTAACCTCCTGATTTGGAATTGCATAGGCTTCCACCCACTTAGTAGTCACCTACAACCATGATGTACCGGTTTACATCGTCAGTAACTGGGAATGGTCCAGCAATGTCTATGGCAATTCTCTCAAAAGACAGTCCAACGTTATACTGTCTCATTTTTCCCCTGCTTTTGGTTTTTGGGCCCTTGCTTGCAGCACATATTTCACACGTCTGAACCCATTCCTCTACATCGTGGCGAAGATGAAGCCAATAGAATCACTTCCGTATTTTGTCAAGGGTTTTGTTAATGCCAAGATGGCCTCCAGATGTTCCATCATGCATCTCCTTCAAAACAGACTGCACTTTACTTCGGGGAACTATCAACTGCTTGACCACGTCTCGTCCATCTACACTTACCCAAGCCCCTTTCAGCAATCCGTTTTCTAAGGTAAGAGATTCCCATTGTGCCCAGTACCCCTTCAACACTTCGGAACCATGGCAGTTAACTTGCTAATCCGGGTGGCGACCTTCCTCTTTTGCTGCCAAGATCGGTCCAATGTCTTCATCTGTCTTGTGTTGTCCTGCCGTCTGCCAGGAAATCTACAGTGATGGCTTGAACATGTTCGCTTGAGTTTTGTTCTTCCTTTCTGTGGCAGTGTCGGCAGTCTTCCGGGCACGGTCTTCGTGATAAGCCATCTGCATTGCCATGCAGGCGCCCCCATCGATGTTGTACCTTGAAGTTGTACTCTTGCAGACGTTCCAGCCACCTTGCCAACTGTCCTTCCAGATTTTTAAATCTCAAGAGCCACGCAAACACGGCATGGTCGGTACATAGCGAAAACTCTCTTCCATAGAGGTATTTATGGAAGTGCTCCAACACTCGGACGATTGACAGCAACTCTCTCCTTGTAACGCAATAATTTCTTTCCGGTTTAGAATGTGTCTTGCTGTAATACGCTATTACTCGTTCTTCACAGTTTTGCACTTGAGACAAAACTGCTCCTAGACCAGTATTGCTTGCGTCTGTGTCAACAATGTACTTCCCTTCGGAAGCTGGGAAAGCATGAATAGGCTGCGAACATAATGCAATTTTCAAAGTCCTAAATGCTTGAGCACATCCTCTCGACCACTGGAAGTTTCGTTTATTTTCCATTAGCTCATGTAGTGGTTTAGCAATAGTAGCGAAGCCTTTCACAAAACGTCTGTAATATGAGCATAGCTATGAAACTTCGAACTTCGTGTTTACTCTTCGGCACTGGCCAGTCTCTTACAGTGTCTACTTTATTAGGATCCATGCTAACACCCACTGCCGAAACCAGATGGCCCAGATACTATATTTCCTTCTGGAATAGAGAACACTTCTTCGGGCTCAGCTTCAGTTGGGCACCGTGAATTCTAGTTAGAACCTCCTTAAGGTTTTCCGAATGGTCTTTGAAAGTCTTCCCGATGACTATGACATCGTCGAAATAAACAAGGCAAGTTTTCCATGTCAGACCTTGGAGTACCAGGTCCATCAATCTTTCAAATGTTGCTGGTGCATTACAGAGTCCAAATGGCATGACGTTAAATTGTGGAATAAGCCACTTGGGGTCGAGAAAACAGTCTTTTCCTTGTCTTCTTGATGAAGACCCACTTGCCAATATCCACTCTTCAGGTCCAATGTGGAAAACCACTGTGCTCCGGACAGCATGTCGAGTGTATCGTCAACCCGAGGTAATGGATAGCAGTCTTTCTTTGTAACGTCATTTAACCTCCGGTAGTCTACGCAGAAACGTAATCCACCATCCTTCTTCGCTACCAGCACTACAGGAGAAGACCAAGCATTTGACAAAGGTTCGATTACTCCCTCTGTCAACATGTCCTGTACTAACCGAGACATTTCCTCTTGCTTAGATAATGGAAGCCTTCGAGGAGGTTGGCATATCGGTGTTGTGTCCCCGGTATTGATGCGATGTTGTACAAGAGAGGTTCTTCCCAGTGACTGTCCCCGAACTGCAAAAGAATCTTTGAATTCATGTAAAAACCATCCGAGTTCTTTTACCTCACCCCTTGAGAGGTCATTAGAAGATCTGTTCAATAATTCCTGCAGTTCCTCAATAACTTGTGTGCAATAATTTGGAAGTATCCGAAGCACAACTGGATCTTTGTTGGTTGTGTCATTCCGGCTACCCAGGCCACAGGAGTCAATTTGCCTAGGAGCGTATTGCTTTGTAAAGTGACAGCTTGATCCAGAATATTCGCCACTCTAATAGGTACATTTCCGATTTCGTCAGGTTTTACAAAACTTTGGCAATTAGTGTGCCTGGTGTGCTGACTACATGGGGTTCGAATATAGAGCACTAGTTGCCTCTAGTATCTACCTCGGTTCTAACCATGATGATGTTTTCGGAGTTTGGTGGAACAGTTGCGGTCACTTGGTTTACGACGTCCATCGATTTTTCTGATGTAGTCATTGTGGAGAGCATTACCTCTTCTCCTCTGATTCTCAAGACATTGTTTTTGAGGTCGACTATAATCCGTATGCGTTGATAACGTCCACACCAAGAATTGCTTCATCCACAATGTCTGCAACCAGTACTTGATGATTAAACTCAAGTCGACCGAGGCATAGGTGTATCTCCACTTTTCTAAACACTTTTACAGGCCGTCCAGTAGCTGTTTGCAAGCTGCAAGAGAACCAGATTGGCTTGAGATCTTTCACCACGTTGGGCTGCACAATGGAAACTGTTGCATTTGTGTCAACTGTAATCGAGGTTGGCCTTTCTTGAACGAATCCGGTAACCACCAAGCTCCTGCTGTTTTTCTCTGAAGTGTAGAAATTGCATATTATGTAGGGGCTTCGTTCCTCCAGTTAGTCAGCACACGCCCCGTTGTACCAACAACTGCTCGTTTCCCTGCTGCTGAACTCTAACCCCTGCTGCTCCCGACAATCCCGCTGTAGATGTCCAGGTTTCCCACTTCGATAACACTTCGGTCTTCCATCCTTTCTTACTTTATTCTGTGGCGCCGACCGTCAAGTATCTGTTCTTTGTTCTTCTTCCTCATCATCTGTGCTGTCGCGATCTTTTAGCGTGCGCACTTTATGACTTGTCCAACCAGACGCTGATTTGGTGCCCTCAAATTGCAAAGCATGTACCAGGGAAAATACAGAAAACAGTTGCTTGAAATTATTAATTTTAAATTATTAAAAATTTTATAAAAACGCACATGATTTGGGGGCACACAAATATTTAAATGGTCAGATCTTACTCAATTTTCATCGAATAGGAGAACAATTTTTTGTAAATTTAGTTAAGTTTCAATGAAGATTCAATGCACTTTTTACTAAAATGCATAGTTTCTTAGTTACTTGCAAAAACAGACTGGGATTTGTGAGTTAATAAAAAGAGTAAGTAAGGCTTCATCTTTATAAAGCCACATGTTGGTCAACTTTCATTGTGCAGAAAAGAAGAAAAACCAAATTGCTGAGGACATAATTTTTGCTAAAATGCACATTTTTAGACATTTACAAGAAACCCCATATTTTCCCCCATATGAAAATCAAATTGCCTTTGACTGAGGAATTTTTTTTCTTTATATGGTGAATGTTTGTCAGTTTCTTCTTTACTATCTAGAAACTGTTCATCATTGTCAATTTCGTCCATGGTATCAACAGGAAACTTCTATCTTCTGCAATTGACACCCGCGCATATTTTATATAATAATTGTAGTTCATAACCAGTAAAATGCATGCATTTCTTTAAAACCTTGTGAACTCTAGTTTTTAGAAGTCCTAACTTTCAAGCATATTTATGAACTGATATTTTAGAACTCCAAATGAAACTACTTCTAATGTCTACAAATAATCTCTCACTAATATGTATTACCCACCAGAATGATGGTCCGATTAGTACTCTTTATTTACCACTGCGCCTAGTGATGAAATTTTGTGGAACACAAAAACATAATCTTCATCTGACAACCACGATCTTCAACTCATTTACACAGTCTTTGAAGCTTGTAAACTGCTTGTTCATGCACAGAAGTCCTGCCAGAAGCCTTCTGAACACGTTTACCAGGACAGAGCAGTTTATCAGTTTACACAAAAAATTTAATCCATGTTCTTCAATCTTGCATCCAGTGCAACGTTGCATTGTAGACTGACAAAACATTGCATAATACACCTACTACAGGGACGACTTACTCAATACCTGTGAAATCTAAACTATGTATCAAATAGGGCTAAAATTTTAGATCATGATTTTCATTAACACGTGTACTAACATCACATACAAACAGCTTTTTAATCACACACTTGTATCGGTGGTAATTGCAAAATTACACGAACTTTTTGATCAAACTTCATATGACAAGGGGAAACTAAATAGCAATAAAACAATATTTCAACAATGTCATGTTTATTGGATACAATAATTGCATAATCATTTTATTTCTGTGTGCATGTAAATCTTTTTACACAAAGCTGATAACATTTACTTCTATGATAAGTCTATTCCAAATTGTTAGCTAATTACAGCACTTTCTCTTTGAAGCATTTTGCTTAAGAGAAGAAGAGATATTTTCAAGCCAGATAAGATGAAATACATCTCAAGCATGAACTTCAGCTATCATGATGCATAATCCATTACTTATTTACCATATTACACACTATACAAGTAGGAATTAATGAGACAGAAGTGTACTGTGAACTGTCTTAACTGTTTAGTAGTATTTTTGAAATATATTTTCCATGTAACTTATGCATTATTGCCATACTATGTCTAAAATATACATATTAATATATATATATATATATATATATACATATGATTAATAACAAATAAACAATGCTAATTCTTTCTTGTTAAAATATAACATACAATTTTCTTTGGCAAATTTTTTTTGTACAAGAACTTCATAATAACGCATAATAACTTTATACAGTGCACTGACATAACTTGGAAATATAAGGAATGTAATGACTAATATAAGTACATAACAAACAAAAGTTCGAGTATACAAATATAAGAGGCTTATCCAGAAAGTAAGTACCGTTTGGACATTAAGAAAATGATACAAATTATTTTCAAATTAATTTATTTTTCAAAAATTCTACATACCTTAATCTACGTTTATACATAGTCACCATGCAAGTTGAGACATTTGTCGTATCTTGGCACTAATTTTAATATGCCCGCTTCAAAGAATTCGGCCGCCTGCAACTTCAACCACTGCTGGACGGTTCCCTTTATCTCATCACTTTCGAACTTCTGGCCGGCAAGAAATTTCTTCAGATGCAAAAACAAATGGAAATCGCTGGGAGCCAAATCTGGACTGTAAGGAGGATGACTGAATTGTTCCCAGCAAAATGAATCAACAAGCGCTGCCGTTACACGTGCGCTATGCGGTCGCGCGTTGTCATGCACAAACACAACCACTCCGGAAGTCAGCAGTCCACGCCTTTTGTTTTGTATTGCTCGCCATAACTTTTTGAGTGTTTCACAGTAAACTTCTGCGTTGATTGTTGTGCCTCGTTCCATAAATTGCACTAAACAAAATTCCCTGACAGTCCCAAAAAACGCACTTGATTTTTTTTACAGAAAGAGGTGGCTTTGCTTTCTTGGCTTTCGGGGAACCAGTATGTCGCCATTGCAGTGACTGTCATTTAGTTTCTGGTGTCTCGTAAGAAACCCATGTTTCATCACCAGTGACAATTCTTTTCAAAAAACAATTTCCATCTCTTTCATAACGCTGCAAAAATTCCAAGGCTGCTCCCATGCGTTTCGTTTTGTGACTGTCCGTTAGCATTTTCGGCACCCATCTCGAACACAGTTTTTTGTAGTGTAAATGTTCAGTCACAATTTCGTGTAATAAAGATCTAGAAATGTTTGAAAAATCTATTGGAAAATCAGAAATCGTGAATCGCCTATTCGAACGAACCTTCTCGTCAACACTGCGCAGCAATTCTTTGTTGACTAAGGACGGGCGACCACTACGCTCCTTGTTGTGAACATTTTCTCTTCCATCGTTAAACATCCTAACCCACTTTCTCACCATACCTTCACTAATCGCATTTTGTTCATAAACTTCACAAATCAGACGGTGAATTTCATAAGGACGAAGATTTCTCGCATTCAAAAACCTAATAACTGTTCTTATTTCACAACTGGGGGGCCGATCGATTTTTTTAAACATGATTACCGATGTGTAGTAAACGTAAATCGGAACGTAAACAAACAAAATAGCTTGGCTACTTCGTCATCGAACAGAAGGAAGTAACTACGCATATATATGCGCAGACGGTACTTACTTTCTGGATAAGCCTCGTAAACTGTACAGTACTGTTTTATATATTAAAATAATATTTTACAACTGGAAACAAGTACTATGAGTTTATATAATTATACAAAGGTAGGATGAAAAAATCTGGAGAGATGGTGCCACTACCCTCATTATTTTAATATGTTATATGATTTTATCCTTCATAGGCTGAAGCTTGATGTGTCATGTCAGCAAGTTTTTTAGTGTTAGTTTGACAGTCCACTGCAGTAAACAACTCAAACAGTTTTAATGGTGTGTAGACTGAACATCCATGCCATAATTAAATGTATCGTTTGATAAGTTTAGCTGCAAACGGTACAAAAAAGAGCTGGATTTGATATTAGTGGACTATTCCCCATCGAATACAATGGTTAAGTGGCGGATTGCTGAATTTAAAATGGATCACACAAGCAAAACTGATGAACCATGCAGTGGACATCCCATTGAAGTGACTATGCCAAAAACAATAAAAAAACTTCATAAAAGTTTTTCATAATTTGTGATTATGGTCTCCAAGTCGCGTTATTGAAATAAAACTTATAGTTTTACCTTATTTCCTTTCCATCTTGCGACTTCGTTATATGTCATACACGAAATGTTTCGGGAAACATGTTCCCATCTTCAGGTTTAAAAACTTTTCGTTCTCACATGAAGAACTTGTCAACGTAAATAAAAACTTTTACTAACATAATTAAAAACACACTACATTAATAACGTACCGCGCGAAGAATCAGTGCGCACTGTTCGGGTTCATAATCGCAACTGTTGATTTCTCATTCGTCTATAATCTGATAAACATGTTGTAACGAAGTCGTTGCGACTTCGTTATAAACATATAACGAAGTCGCAAGATGGAAAGGAAATAAGGTAAAACTATAAGTTTTATTTTAAAAGCTTTTTTTAGACCATAATGTGAAAGTGATTGAGATAGCAGAGACCGTTGGCATATCAACAGAATGTGTCCACAGTATCTTACACAAAAATTTGGGTATGACAAAACTGTTTATTAGATGGGTGCCATATTTGTTTACACCTGACCAAAAACAATGATGAAGGATGTTTCAACCGACTATGTATACTCTAAAAGCATAATCCCACAGAATTTCATATGAATCGATTCATAACCATTGATGACACTTGAGTTTGCAACACTCCTGTAACCAAACAATAATCAAAACAGACTGTGAAAGACCAAACCAACTCCAAAGTTGGCAAAAACAACATCTATTGGTGAGGTTATGGTAACTGCTTTTTGGGACACACGTGGAATACTCTTCTCTGAACAGCATGAAAAGGGAAAAAACAGTGAATATTATGCAAACTTACTGTGACACTGAAACAATAAAACTAAGAAAAAAATGGCCACATTTAGTGATAAGAAAGTGCTGTTTCACCAAGACAATACATCAGCACACACATTAATTGTTGTGATGGCAGAAGTCAAAGAATTAAAGTCTGAATGGCTTCCTTGCTCATCATGAACACCAGATGAGTGAATTTTATCTCTTTCCTAATTAAAAAAAAGCTAAGAGGCAAACAATTTATGACAACAATTGAGTCAACTGTTTTTAGGACCTCAACAAATCGCCTTATCAGTCTGGCATAACTGCTATAAAACATCACTGAGAAAGGTGTATAGGGCTAAAAGGAGATCATGTTTATTACGTTTTCATCCTACCCTTGTAGCTTAACAGTTGCACTAGCAAAGCTACACCATGCAGCTTTATTAGTTACCTACACATTTTTGTAAACACAGTTATCAACTCTCTGCACTATGCAGCTTCATGAGGTAAGAATACATTTTTGTATGTCATTAAATTATAATTACTTCTGTTAGTAGAATGTTCTTATTTTTTATCAGTTTATTTCAACCTGATGCACATTTCACATAATATATCTGTCATCAGAGGCTTCTAATTCCTGTATGAAACTTAACAAATTACAAATAAAATATTTTTGTACTTAGTACAATGAATTCTCTTTATTTTAAAATTACGTCACACAATTCTTTACATATCCCTCAAAAACCAACAGTGAACGAACGAATACATTAGATATTTGTGTCAGCAACAGTGTTGGTAAAATGATTTTGATTTTCTTAAACAAACCAGACTGATATTTTATTTGAACTGATTTCATAAAATCTGTTCAAAGATCTACAAACCATCACAACTGTTTATGCAGATCTTTTCTCATATTAGACAGAATTACATATCACAAGAGTACTGATGGCATCTATATTTCTGATCCATGGGGGGAGCGAGAGAATTAGTCAAGATCAATTTAGGACATTTAAGTAACAGTTCATGTCAAATTCGCTTACATGAAATCCTGACCCCACTTGCACTGGCTTCAGGTCTTTTGTGAGATTCTCTAATTAAGAATGAAAAAAGAAAATAGAACCTACTAATGACCTACTTCGATTAGAACATCTAAAGACCTACTAATGATTTAAAAATATGAGACAGTGAAAAGAAATTCTGATAGCCTTTCATTATTTAAAATTAAAAATGAGTTTTTTTTATCTTCCATCAGCTGACATGATGTACAATAAATTAATTTTTACATGTACTTTGTAATTTCTTTACAAATACTTTCTGCACTGTGGATATCTTAATTTTAATTAACAAGCTTGTGACCACCTGCAAATAATGCCACTAACTCACTACTACCCTTAATACTAAAAAAAATATTAATTGCAACTATTTGTTTGTTAGAATTATTAAAAAATCAGTCAGAATTATCACACTTGCTTAAATATCTATTCTAAAGTACATTATAAAAATTTACAAAATATGTATGTGTGTGTGTGTGTATATATATATATATATATACACACTTCACCAGAAACAAGATGGCGAAGGCTGAAGATGGGAGAACAAGATCTCCCGAAACATGTTCCTAAAGGAAAAAAGTATATCTTGAGGTAAATTTAGTCATAAATATTATAGTATTAATACATCAAGAAACGGACTGTAGCAGAAAGTGATTGAAATATATATAAGCTTCACAACTGTTATGGTAATAAAAATTTTATATATTTATAAAAAAATATTGTTCATTCAAAACAGCAAGTTATTACAAAATTCAGTGTCATCATATACTTACATTTTTTTAAATTTGAATTAACTGCCAACTAATTCATTTTGTTACGTTAAGTCTTTGGTATTCAATTTTCCTATATTTTTTATTGCTTTTTACAACATGTGAATTACATGAACTGGCCTTACAGAAACACATAGGCCTACTGCTTCCATGTATTATGTTACTGATGCATTATTGTGAATGGATAATAGGTAAAACTATAGTATGCTACAAAATTACTTTATTAATTACAAATAAAATAATCTAAATCACTATTATTAGTTTTTCCGAATCCTGACTGTTACAAGAGTATAAGTAAAGGAATTTACTTATAGTATAACCAATTAAACGCTAACAAATATTCACTGTCTATTGTTTTATTGATAACCATTTCTTAGGAGTTGGATTTTAAGAAAATACTGTTATACAAGCATTTCCAGATTTTATATTATATCCAATAAATTTACGTTAAGATAATTTTTTATTTTTAAAATAAGATAGTTTAAATTATTTTTTTTTACTTGAAACATGATCATAAATATAAATAAGTGCATGCACTGTTTATACTTTTTTATTTACATGCAATGTTTATAAATAAATAATACACGTTATCTTCTTTGAACTTCACACTTTTAGGAGAATACTGTCTGCATTTGTCTCTTCAGAAATAAAATTGGTAGGAGGAGGGGAAGAGAGAGAGAGAGAATATTCATACTGACACATTTTACAAATCTTAACAGTATCCACATTATGTTTACTATCAGACACCACTTGTCAACTGCACTAAAGCTGTAGACAACACCACTTTCTCACTTCTCATAGTAACCCACTTCACATCAGTATTCCCCTCTGCTCAAAAGCATCTTATGAATTTTGATGCCTCCAGCTTTTAATACATCTTTACATCTTTGTAATCACTTTAATTGTATAATATTTCAACTCTTCACATTAGCTATAATTTTTGTCAAAACGTTTTACTGCATTTATCTTACTTAATAAAACAGGTGCATCCATTAAATAAATATCCATTATTGTGTATATAAATAATTTAAAATAATACATGTGCATCATCACAAATTAAGAAAACAAACACATACTTTAGATTTACATAACTGTACTAAATAATTAAGTACTTTTGTTCCCTTTCTGGGGTGCCATAATACTTGATTCCACAGTCTCCTAAAAAAAAAAGTTAAATTGTTAATAACAATAATCCAACGTTAACTAAATATATTTTATAAAAAAAAAATAACTTGTAGCAACATGTTATGAAATTGTTTTATTAAATAACAACATGTAAGAAATTTGTATATAATATTGAAAAAAGACCGTCTTACAATAAGCTTAGAAGATGCATGCTCTTCACAGGACTACAGTTTCTGAATATCAGGAATGGGTCAAAATTATATGAGACAACTACAAGCAGTACAAAGTTAAATTAAATTTTCTTTTGAAATCATATCCTCGTTCGTCTTAGCCTGACTCAAATTTTCTACCAATGTGTACTTCTTTCAACTTCGACATTTTTAGAAACAGCTACAGTAACTAATATTAACACATACTTGAATAATGAAAAAATAAAAACATATAATGAAAATGTAACACACAATCGCAGGAAAGATAATGTTATAAACAACAAATACTTTAATATGAACATATCATTCATGAAAACAGTGCTTCTTAAAATAGCAGCACAATATATACCATCAACCAGTGGCGGCTGGTGGTTCCCCATTTTGGTGGTTGCAGTAATTGGTTGTGTGAAGGGGGGGGGGTAAAAGCACATTAAACAAAAGGCAGACTTACTACATATGTGCATAATAAATAGTGTTGTCGTATGGGGAAAATAGAAAGTTACTATTTTCCAATTATTTGGCCAGTTAATTTGTGGGAAATTCCAAGTAAATTGTGTCGAGACAGTTCATCTAACAAGCATGATGCAAGCGACTGAGCAATGATGTTTAGGAGGAGCAATGAAGCCCCAGAATCTTTCAACCTGTTTACCTTTTATTATATAACGATACACTATGGCCATTTGAAAAACATTAGCATCAACATCAGTAGTCTTGTCAACAATTACAGCCAAATAATCTGCTTCTTGTATCTTATTTCTTCATGGCATATTTCTAACATTATATTTAAAAGTTCACTTCAAATGGTTTTTGAGGTCCCCTTAAATAAAGTTTCTTTCTCTAAACGATTTTTCATTGCTGTGTTAAACTCAGAACTGAAACCAATTAAGCCTCCAGATACAAAGCTAATTTAATAAAGAAATTTGTGTTAGTGGTTGAAATCACAATCAGAATGATCAATATTGCACACCACTATATGCGCATCGGAATAATTTTTATATAGTGGTGTGCAATATTGATCATTTTGACAAAGCTAATTCAAAAGACACAAAGCAAAGCTAATTCAAAAGTTCCACAGAAGCGGATACAGTTTATTAGCCTATATTTAGTACGTAGCGACTACTGCTAACTCTTTCGTTGTGTAAAACAATATTTCGTCTATATTCACTGCCCAGCTACTGTGCTATATTAACTGTACCAAAAAAAAAGAAAACTGAAAATCATTCTTCATATATGTACACTTGACGCCTGATGATTTCTTATATCTTTCTTTCCGAATTTTGTCCACCTCTCCTCCAAACAATAAACATGGAAAACAAAATAAATAATTTCTTTCGTCACAACCACATAACTAGTCAGTATTTTCATTACAGTCTAGTTTAAATTATCGATTAAACTGTTGATCGCCTGATTTTACAATTTGATTTATTGTTAAAGGGGGTACTTGGCGTCCTAGTCTATTGGTTCTTAACGCTATTCATTTTAAACTACAAAAAAAACACGTTTAAAAGCAAGCACAATCGCTAACTCCAAAAAAGCACAAACTCAAAAGCACACAGCAGCACTAAACAAAGAAAAAATAATACTTAACACATAGTTTAATTAATATAAAGTTGATTGACACTTTATCACAATCGCAGTTATACAAAATTATTACTATAATTTTATAAATTCAAACATTCGGTAACATTTACTGGTATCTCTGATACGCATGTGCTGTACTGCACAGCAGCACTTGAGGTGGCGGTTTGCAGTACTCCAATGCACCAGCTGAAGCTATGACCAGCCGCCTTGTATTTTATCCCTACTACCGTTTTTCTCACTGTGCTGTGTTCAAGTCGTATCACAACGAGCGCGTTTACTGGTTTTCAGAGCTCAAACAACTACTTGAGTGCAAACCAACTACAGGCAGCACGCTTAACTTAGTCGTCTGTGACGTGCTGTGTTAAACATTATATTTCAACATTTGCCTAGCTGTAGAAAATTAAGTCCGTTTGAAAAATAACTGTGGAAAAATAAGATTGTTTTAACATTAAAAATTTGGTTGTATCACTTAGTGTACACACACACACGTGCGCGCACACACGATTATGTTAGACCTATAAATACTGGTGGTTGTGCAACCTTACAATCTTAATACCGGCCACCCCTGCCATCAACATTTTGAATCTGCTTTTGTACAGTGGTGATCTCGTTCTTATATAAAGCAAATTTGTGTATTATTAACCATGTGATAGTATATACAGCATGGCTAATATAGTTTGTCTAGTTAACATTATCTACTGTAAATACTCTAAATCTGTATTATTGTATTATGAAACAACAAATCAAAATCACAAAACATCAAATCTAGTGTTGTAATGGGACATTTTATTGGGTAATTGTGTAATTATTAATTTTCATAATTCTTTGTACTATTATTACAAACAGAAATGTGACCTTGGGCAACATGATTTGGCCTACAAGACCTTAACAAAAAGGGAAGTACAGGCTGTGAGGCGAGTGATGAAACTGTCTTGGTGGTGCACAGTGGCAAAGAGAAAGAATGCGCATGCGCGGGACAACGGCTAGGGACAACAACCCATCAGTTAGCTTAGGTCTCCGTGAGGGGAAGTGTCTCCCCAACCTGCTACCTCCCCTCCTACGCGCATAGACAGTTTCATCACTCGCCTCACGGCCTGTACATCTTATTTAACGCACACATACAGTAACCAAGACAACACACTCTCAGAATGTATATACACATGCAAAGCTGCACATAGCCACAAAACACCAACAGAAAATCCAGTTATAACTAGAAACCAGCCTCTTCTTACAGAGGCATAACAAGGTGAGAGTGGAGTGCACAGGAAATAAGGGCGAATTTGGTCACTTTAGTCAACTTGATTAATACATCTCAATCACTGGAGTGATTTGATCTTTAGGATTCAATCACTATTCAGCAAGTTCACTTAACTTCAATTGTTGGTACTCTTCAAAGCAGTAAAGTTCCTATAAGAATTCAGTTAGGATATCAAACTCACTGACAGGACTGTATTATTTCAGTTATTAAATTCCTGATATTATTAAAATCACCGCAGAAATTGTGAGGGGTCAAAATTATCAAAAAATCCACTGGAGTACCATATTAAATGTATACATGCAATATTGTACTCTTATGAATATCATATTATTATTAAAAATACTTACTATTATTACTTTTACTAATGTATACAATATTAATAAAATTTAAATACGGGGCTGAACTTTATTACAGTACATCGTAGCCTAAGAATAATTCCAAATAAAGGAATCGCAAACTTTTATATATGCACTGTACTTACAATACCACATTAAGCCTCAAAAACTGTACCAACATTAATTTTTTTTTTAAAGTCTCTTATTGTAGTTTGTTTTCTCACTTTATTAACACCAATACCTTCCAATTTCATTTCCGCTTTACACATATATCAAGCCATTCGTGATTGCCAATGCATAAAAAGTATGCCTTAACTTTTGTATGCATCTTTTAATGAAACATGCTTGTTCTATGTATCTTCATTATTTTCTGTTTCATCATAAGAAGATGCTGTTCCCCCTGTCTCAATCCACCTTACTTGAGGAGTCCACAGTCCTCTAATTTAATATAGTCTCTTCCATTTCAAGTTGATTGATTATATAAAAAAAATCATTGTGACTCACTCCAAACATGTCTAAAAGACAAGTAATATCTTATTTGGCTTCATTGTCTTGAGGTTTGGTAGATGTACTACAATCTTTATCAGGGAAACCACACTTAATAAAACAATTGTAAATCCTTTGTGGTTTTATTTGTTGGACAGGCGATTGTCAATCCATGCAATGCATCCAAATTAGTGAGATTTTTATTCAATAACAGAATTATCATTGTTGCACACCACTATAGAAAAATTATTCCGATTAGTGCTTTCAATTTAGTGTATCACTCACATGATGTCATTTTTACAAGTTATTAATACATTTTAGATTTTTTGAGAAATCAACCATGTGCTGGTGAACACGAACGTTTGGTTTCTAGACCTTTCCAAACCATGTGTTTTCAACTGCATGTGATTGTATAACTAATTAATTTGTCAGTTGAATAAGTACTATTACAATTTATGAAATACTAATATAATTAGTTATTAACAGGTGTCTGTTAATTGGCTTATTGTTAATTATCTTCACACAATTCATTACACACACACAACACTTATTCACTTTCACACTACACTGCACGCTGTTTTTTTATTATTTATAATTAATTGTCTTAAACAATGTTAACATGCAGTACTTATCCTAATACAATAGTGTCTTATCACATTCACACCCTTTGCACAGGGCACCAACGAAAGTTTATTGTAGATATGTCCCCATATTCACAAATAGTGTGAATGTGTGTGCAGTAAAATCATAATTTAGTGGACACTCCGAAAAGTGGACAACTGTCTAATCAACAGTTTTGAAATTACCTTTGTAATCGTTGTGTATTTTATTGGATGTGACTTTGCAAAAGCGGATGCAGACAGCCAACAAAGCAAATTTGTGACCTTTTATTTCTCTATAGTGGACAGATCAGAGGTCAGAAAAATCCTTCAAACTGTAATTACTGTAACCCTTATCATAGCAGGAGTCTTTTGCTTATTAAAAGTTATAACTATGACAGTGCATTAAATGACTGTGTTGCGTCCTTTTATCAGTTGTTTATATGTTAAATGTTTATATTTTCTGTTGTCTTTTTTTCTGTACATTACTGGTACTTTAAAGAAAGCTTGCTCTGGTACAGTAATTAATACGTAATACATCGCTTATTATTACTAGCAACAGCTTGGAAGTATCCTGTAACAGTATGTAGGAAATCCAAAGTAATTGTATCATTTAAGATAAATAAATATATATATGTGAATGAAATTAAAGTCAATGCCACAATTAATACAATACATTATGTAAATACAGTAATATGTATAGGATAGAGACAGTGCTTACATTTGAGCACAATTTCACAATTGAAAAAAATCTGTTGTTGAATATGACAGTTTAGAGGTGATTTACTTGCATTTTAGTCAGTTAGGACATTGTCAATATAAAAAGTGAAAGTTTTAAAGTAATTTTATAACCAGTGTGTAATGTTATTCTGTTTTTATAATCAAGCGAACATTAAATATGAAACAACAAACAAATCAGGTGGCATTCTATTTAATAAAATGTTTATAGTTTAAATAGTATAGTTCTTTTTTGATGTACTACGGAAAATGGATGTTTTACCACTATATGTGCAGAATTAGGTAACTACAGGTTTGTTAAAAGAATAATTTTGTTAATTTAAAAATAATTATAATTCAAGCAAGAAATTGTTAATTTTGTACATTACATGTACAAAAATTACTATTTTACACAGTAAAGGTGCCTAAGCTTTCTTCTTCTTAGTGAGGTTGTTTGTAAAGCAGGTAACTTTGGTGTATTAGTAACCAAGAACCTCTTTTTGGTTAGCCTTGTTCAGTTGGACATTCCACTCAAATTCAAATGTAAGTGTTGATGGTTACTATTACTAGAAAAGTCTGCCACCAAAATTCAAGCCATTGAAGTTGATTTGACATAGATCATAATCAATTATAGCTGTTTCCGGTAGAAGATACTTTGCAAGTCCAGGTCAAAAAAGCAATTAAGTATTGCATAAGATGTGTAATGTGTAATTCAGGCTGTGTAAGATGCTGATGGTTGGCAGGGGTGTTCCTAGTTGCAAATCAATAATGTTCTTAGTTGTTATTGAATATTTCTTTTGGGGAGAATAGCAGTTACATGAAGTACTGTACGTGTGTCAGTATTCCTCAAAGTGACTATCGTTATGCCATGCTGATCCACCACCATTCTGTCTGCAACATTTTATAGGTGCCAAAATTAAGTGTGAGGAGGATAATACATTTTTATTGAGTAAGACAATTTTGAATCTTCTGTAATTGTACCTTTTGATTTGATCTTTTGCATCATCAAAAAGGAATGTGCGAAATTGTTCTGTGACTGAGTAAATCCTCTCCACAGAACATCTTACTGTTTCCATAGTTGGCAGGATAATTGTTACTGTGTTACACACATTGTATATACACATTAAATGCAATGTTTTCCTCAACCATAGCTTTTATTTATTTCAGCAATAAACTAAAAACCATTGTCACCTAACCTCACAAATGAAAACAACATGTATTTTCACTTTCCATTAAGAAATAGGACAATTTACAATTAGTATACTTCTTCTTTTTCACATCGTAATATATCGATACAATCGCATATTAAAACCATCAAAAATATACTGCAGGAACAGATAAAGGTACAGTTCTGATGCTGCTAAATAGCATTTGTTTATTTACTTGTTTTTAGGTTAGAAGTACAATAACTTTGTTAAATGATTAATAAATGCATAAAAGTTAAAAACAAAACTTGTAAAGAATTTAATTCTGAGAAAAATGGTGTAAATAAAGTCAAATAAAAATCAACAAAAAATTCCAATTTTGGTTAAAAACAATACAATACGTTTTTAGGCAAAGATTTTTCTGTTTTACATCGGATATCATGAAAGTTATAGGAGATACAGTTCTGCGACCTGTTTTATTCGATTTTTCAGGTCAAAAACCATAAGAAACAACAGAATTCGCCCCTTAATTTACCTTCCCAGAATTTCAGAAAGTCTTCATTTACTTTGCAAGTCCAGGTCAAAAAAGCAATTAAGTATTGCATAAGATGTGTAATGTGTAATTCAGGCTGTGTAAGATGCTGATGGTTGGCAGGGGTGTTCCTAGTTGCAAATCAATAATGTTCTTAGTTATTGAATATTTCTTTTGGGGAGAATAGCAGTTACATGAAGTACTGTACGTGTGTCAGTATTCCTCAAAGTGACTATCGTTATGCCATGCTGATCCACCACCATTCTGTCTGCAACATTTTATAGGTGCCAAAATTAAGTGTGAGGAGGATAATACATTTTTATTGAGTAAGACAATTTTGAATCTTCTGTAATTGTACCTTTTGATTTGATCTTTTGCATCATCAAAAAGGAATGTGCGAAATTGTTCTGTGACTGAGTAAATCCTCTCCACAGAACATCTTACTGTTTCCATAGTTGGCAGGATAATTGTTACTGTGTTACACACATTGTATATACACATTAAATGCAATGTTTTCCTCAACCATAGCTTTTATTTATTTCAGCAATAAACTAAAAACCATTGTCACCTAACCTCACAAATGAAAACAACATGTATTTTCACTTTCCATTAAGAAATAGGACAATTTACAATTAGTATACTTCTTCTTTTTCACATCGTAATATATCGATACAATCGCATATTAAAACCATCAAAAATATACTGCAGGAACAGATAAAGGTACAGTTCTGATGCTGCTAAATAGCATTTGTTTATTTACTTGTTTTTAGGTTAGAAGTACAATAACTTTGTTAAATGATTAATAAATGCATAAAAGTTAAAAACAAAACTTGTAAAGAATTTAATTCTGAGAAAAATGGTGTAAATAAAGTCAAATAAAAATCAACAAAAAATTCCAATTTTGGTTAAAAACAATACAATACGTTTTTAAGCAAAGATTTTTCTGTTTTACATCGGATATCATGAAAGTTATAGGAGATACAGTTCTGCGACCTGTTTTATTCGATTTTTCAGGTCAAAAACCATAAGAAACAACAGAATTCGCCCCTTAATTTACCTTCCCAGAATTTCAGAAAGTCTTCATTTACCCCGGGGAACCGAAACCCGGGCGAAATCTTTCGCTAGCCGTAACTCGCTTACAAAGCGTTTCCGGACATATGTTTATATGAACTTTTTTTCTTCTTTTACACTATAGAACCATTTCTCAAATTATTTCCCTCAACTCCCGGGACACCCTGTATATATTGTAACAACACCAAAATTCTAAAAGAAATAAGCACATCTTATTAAATCAAGCATAAATAATACATATAGTAATATAATAATAATAATGGGGCGCAATATTAATGACAATAGCCCTAAGAGAAATTTAATAAACTAATTAGAAAATGAACTTGTTGAAGAAGAGTTGCAGTATAAAAACAGATAGAATAATAGGATAATTAAAACTACTATATTACAAGAGGTATTGAATAACAAAGGTGAATGACATTAAAGCTAATAAATCATTGAATTCTGAAGTGAAGTTATATAAAAGAGTAAGAAATATACCAACAGTAATATTGAATATAATAAATAAATGGAGTTATTGGAAGGCAAGGTAGAACAAGAAAAAATATTCAGAAGATAAAAGATTCCAATGATGTGTATAATGATAAGATTTATAATTATTTTATTTATAGAGTGTAGAAGGTTAAGGCACCACTCTAGAATTATTTTATGGGCAGCAGCCAAAGTGCACTGTACCAGGTATGTGAATGTTCGGATGAGCAACTGGACGTAAAAGGGCCACTCAACGCCGATATTCATTCATAATACCATATTAATATAGGGGGAATCATTTAACAATAGTATGGAATCAATGTGAATAAAAGAATGGAATATATAAATAAAATATACCATGAACCAAGAGAAAATTTAAGAATTACATATCGTTAAAGCCACCAATACAAATAAACAAACTCCAGAGATAAAGAAGAAAATAAATGGTATTGACAAGAAAAGTAGGTTTCAATTTGCCTATAATAATGAAGAATTTGTTTAATAAATGTCAATATTATCACCAAGCAATATTAATACCATAATATCATACACTTCAACTGTTGAAGACATCAGCAAGCAATAACAACAAGTTATCTAAACAAATCGAAATCAAAGTAATTTGAAAGAAGAAACAGTAATAAACAAAAGTGTGAACCTATTTAAAAACCAAAAGTCCTATAACAGACATTACTGTGACAAATTACTATACTAGACAGACAGTACCCAGTTAGATTTGGAGTAGTCCATAAACAAATAAATAATGATAATAAATTTAATGAATAATGAATGAATCAAATAGAAAGGCATATAAAGTACAATACAAATTTAGAAGTAAATGTAAAATGTAATTAAAATGTGATACAAATGTAATATAAGACAAGTGTAATTACTTGGTAAGAGGACGTGAGATACAGTGGTATTCAATTAAGAATAACTGTGAGTGGGTAGTAATTATAAACAATTATTTAATGAAATGAATTACTAATCCATAGTAGCAGATGATACTGACATTAACGTTTAGTTTTTTCTTTATTAGTGTTTGAGTTATATAAGTTTAATAGATATCAATCACACAGACAATGGTTTAAAAGTGTGCATTCAGTTAAGCCCTAAAGGGAATTATAGTAATTGGAATATAATTGTCAATTAATAGTTTGTTTATATTTAAAGAAATTAATTAATATAAAACAAGTGTAAGCAGGATCGATTATGAGTCTTCCAATATAAAAATGTAATCAGTCAACATAGGCCTAGATGATTATGTTCAGTAAATAATAAATTATTTCAAAATATTTGTCAAATTACAAATAACTATAATATTTGGTATTAAAATTGTTCATAGTTTTGTCAGATAAAATAATATGTAAATTGTATTAAGTACTATGATGTAATAACTAAAAAGCAACTTGTATGTAAAAGGTAAAATAAATATTATATAAAAATAATATCCAATGACAACTAAATCTCAATTTGCACAGATATGACCAGGGTATTTATGTGTATCCAGGAAACCAAAAGAGAGAAAAAGAATTTTTGATTATTATTATTATTATGGTAAATAAACCAAGAAGGAGTTGGGTTGAATTTTGGGAAAAAAGAAACTAAATATTTATACAGAAAACATATGAATATTATTTAAAAAATAATATAATACAAGGTAAAAAAACACTATATAAAACCTATAACAGAATATAAAATTGGAGCATATAAAGAAACATCATAAATAAATCATCTTAAAAATATTACTGATCCAACAACCAGAAAGAACAACTACACTTGGATTAACTTAATAACAGGACACTGGACTTCAATCATAATATTCCACCAGAAGGCTTCGGACAACGAAATTGACAAGATAAACATTTATTGATCACCAAAAGAAGTGGATTCCTTCATTTGGACAACGTAAACAAACTAACAACATTGGAATTTTTCATTACTGAGACCAGGAGGCTGTGGGAAACCGAACTGAACTGATAATAAACATTGTAACGTATATATATTATTATAATTAATACTAAATTTATATTATTTCATTAGTATCTTGTTTGTAATGTAATGCACTTTCTGTACTTGTGTTTTCTTTATAATTACTGAACCTTTATATCAGCCAAAAGAACCTTAAACTAATATCAATATAAAAGAGAAGAGAATCGACCCTGAGATTTCTGAATTATATGAATAGTTACAATAAATGGACTATATCAATTTTTGAATAAAATTACAATATTATTATTACCAGATACCATTCCATGTGTTTTATTTATATAGAAATAGAATTAACAAGTGTTACACATTGATGTATACAAAGAGAGGGATAAAATAAGGTAAAACCCGTCTTGTTATAAATTGACGCATCCAAAGTGAGGCATAAAGAACCTGTAATTCCTGGAGTGGTTATAAATTGGTGAACCCAACAGTGGGGTTTTTAAAAGATAATAATACGGGACAATTACGTGGGGTTATAATATATATCTTAAATGATACAATTACTTTGGATTTCCTTTGGTCTAGAAAGTTTGTTTCAAATTTCACAAGCAGATGGTACATCTACTTGTAGACAGGCTGCTACACCAAACCTTTAAAAGTTTTGTATTTATTTTAAAAAATTTTAATTTTCTAATGATAATTATGACTCAATACATAAAAATTAAATATAATTAACTGATTGTATTTCTGTTTATCTTTTGTGTCACAACTGAATGTAATGCACTGAATAAATAGAACAATAACTGTGTCTAAATAAATAGATACACTGAACACAAGTAAACTAGTCTCGTTTATCCGACCTTCGCTTATCCGACATTCCGTATTATCCAACGTCCCACCGGAAAAAAAAAAAAAAAAAAAAAAAAGTTGCGAGCGTGAGCGTAGTCCATTTTTTGTTGCTCCCGACTCTACTGCAGCTAATTAGTTACCCCAACTGTACAGTCTACACTATGACTCATGTGTCTGTCATTCGCCCCACCCTCACTCACTCACTGTCACAACTCACTACTCAGTGCAGTGCAGTTTATCATTGTATGCGGATCGGTTTATCGTCTGTTACATGCGTATGTGTCTGTGTGTGTTACTTTGACAAACGTTGTTGTGTTGTTTAAAAGTTGAAATTTACACAAGTATGGTGACGAAAAGAAAGAAAGTTGTTGTATCGATGGAACAAAAACTTGAGGCAATCAAGAGACTGGACAAGGGAGAGACAATGCAGAAGGTAGCTGACGACTTTGGCGTTGGACGGGTAACAGTAGGAGACTGGAAAAAAAACGAATAGAAATATAAAAATGGTGTGCATCAAGAGTTACGGAGGGTGCATTAAAAGAAAGAAAAACTATGAAAAAATGTTGTAACTTTATATTTATTTATTTGATAATAATAAAATTTTTACACTTCCACCTACTTTAAATTCTTATATGTGTCGGCCGGATCTCTGGTGGTGGACTAATCCCGTTCGTACGACGAACTGATCAGTGCAGCAAATGAAATGAGGTGTTTGCAAATAACTTCTTTAACAACTTGTATAAGATAGTAGATAATATCATTTTATTTTTGTAATAACGTGACATTATTTAATATTCAAAATTCTTTCTATGTATGAAATATAAAAAAGCATAAACCCTTAACATTATTATTATTTCTAACAAAAACATAAAAACTATCTAACATCTAAACTTATTCATTCTAAGAGAACCAATACTTTTTATTTTGTATGCACACATGACTCACATCCAAAATTATTTGAGATCTCATTTTATTTTATTTTTAGTTTATTCCCCAAAATGAATCTAATTTTGAACTGTTATTTTCTTCGCCCTTTTATAAAAAAAAAACTGTTGCGTACTCAAAACTTATGTGGTCCAACGCCATTGCATCACCGCGTGTTTACGCACTTTCACTATTTCACTGAATATCGTTAAATTTTGTTCATTGTTATTATCTTAGTAACTCCTGACTTATTCTTCTACCACTTTTGATAAAATTTAATACATTTTCTGCTACAATTAGACTCGGTTTTTTACGAGCTGAGTCTAATACCAGCCTAATACCAAGTCGGTGTTACGACTTCGCTGAGAGTGAGCACAAGACTCCCCACTATACCTTTCAGATGAACGGGAAGGCACTGCCGTCAGACTGCGACTTTTTCGTCGCCGTACACTGAGGTGCTGACTGTCCATGGGCCAAGTCAACCAGTGACGTTATGCGGTGACGAGGATATTAGAGGCTTAGGTGGGTGGAGCCTCTTCGTTGATTTCCTTCATCTCCAAAGCACATGGAAAGAAAATCTTTCTGCTTAGCCATTTTTGTAGCGTTGGTTCCAACTGTTGTGCGTAGAAGGTGCGCCCGGGCTCGTGTACGCGCACACAGTACGTGACAAATACTCGGTTCACAACCAAGTATTGCGTTCTCCGGCTACACCCAGCCCAAAAAGTTATGTTACCGTTCATTGTTTGAATCCAACACTATTTCATATGGGACTTGCAATGATGATACTAAAGAAATTTAAATAAATTTAATAAAAAATAAAAGCCCCCATTTTGACACATTACAGTACCCCCCCCCCCAATGAGAGGTTTTATGCCCAAGAGCATAAAAACTCTCATTGCCTAACCTAAAGGGATCAGTGCGGATATGGAGCCATAACCCCCCTTTAATCCTTTATCACAAACACTATGGGTTTAACTACCCCCCAGTCAAGTGGCTGTGGAAACATCTATCTGACTTTGCTGGACTTTCTTCGAGAGAATCCCAACACCACAAAGTCAAACAGACCCGAGACTTCGCTGCTCCGACACATCGGTCAGAACAGGTAAGCCCCACAGTATCACTTGGCTTTTAAACATTCCGTAAAAATATCTAATAACTGTCCTTTCATTCTTCCACATCCTTCACTGACGCGTTTCCCTTCAATTGTAAATAATTGTATTGGTTCGCTGAAAACAAAGCATTGGTTCTTTTTTATACTTAATCATATATATATATGTATATATATATTGTAATGTAATGTGGTTATTGTGTTTAAGTATTGGTGAAGTGTTAAAAAATATATTAAATATGTGTTCGTGTAAGAAAATAAAATTGTTTGTTAAAAATTTTTATTTTCTAAATTTTTTTTTTTATTAATCAATTAATTAGAAACAATTATTTAATTGAGTTTCGTGAAGTTCCAAAATGTTTTTCTCTTATTTAGAAAATTTTATAAGCTTTTGTGTATTTATGAAGAAACTCCAACCACTTATAGGATTGTCTCCAATTACAATCGATCTTTGTTTACGTTCGTTTTGGAGGTTATCTTCCTTCTGGTGGTGAAATTCTTGTAGTATGTGTTGGTTAAATTAAAGTATATTTAAATTGCTATATTTATGAATGAAAGAACTGTTTTAATATGAAAGATATAAATTATTTTATTGACAATTGTTTATTTGGACTCTTGTCGATTTTTAAATCGATTCTCAGGGTATCGATGTTATTACAAATTTTTTATATAAAATACAAAAGGTTCTTTGAACAGCTAATCATGGGCAAAGTCAGAGAAATCGGGCAAAGATTAAAAAGTATAACGTTACAAGATAATTCTTAATTCTAAAAGTACATATATTCAATTGAAAAAGTAAAATAAATAAGTAGGTTGCGAACCGTTTCGCAGACAAACACTAGATGGCAGTGTTCAGTTGAGCGGTGATGAAGCAGTAATGGCAGCCGTCGAAGTTGTAAATCGTCCCTTCGTAGTTTTGGCGTCCCAATAAAGATGATTTCCTGTCGAATTTACGTCCTGGTGTCTGCAAATCTTCCTTCTGATGTTGGTGTAGTGTCTCTGGTTAAGTTTCGGTGTTGTATTTGGAAAAGTGGTGTATTTATAAGTCAGTTCACTTTTGTCGATCAGGCACTTTTGATGGTTAAGTTATATACTGTTTTACTGAGTTTAAAATGTTATTTCAATGTAGTTTTGTGCTATACAATGTTAGTTAGGCGTTTGTAGGTATTTATGTCACTGTGTTAAAGTTGTAAAAAGTTTTTTGCCGCCACTCGCGATTTTCACTCTCGGATCGTACTATTAATCGCCATTACGGTATTCGAAACTAGGTTAATACGTTTTTAAATGCTCGTCAAGTGTCCCGTACAACGTTCAATAATTAACTCCCTCACTTCCTTCACCTCCGACTAAAACCTTAGCCAAAGCAATATTATTCCTTACATTGTTCGAATTTTATTTTGCATCCTGTGCATGTAATAAAGTTACATTATATAACTGCTTATACTTTGGTTATTATTCAAATTTATTAGCTAGTTGTTACTTAATTTTATCCTTCAGTTCATTCGGCGTATTTTGATATCGAATAATGCTGTTTTATTAAGTTTTTTTATCTAAAATTGGTAATTTTACTTCATTTTGTATATTGTAAATTTCGAAATCCAGCTTCCTGTCATTATTCAAATTCTGCCATTATCAAGTTATATTTATGATTATTAAATCTCATATTGTAATAAAAGGTTTATATTCCCTTAATTTCTTGCAATTATATGAATTGGTTAAGGTTTAAAATATTATGTTGGAATATATGACTCCCCTCTCCAAATTTTTGAGTTCTGTCATTTCCATTTTTATTAATAATCCTGGCTATAATTTTACAAAATCTTTCTAAGTTATATTTCTAATTATATGGCTTTGTTTCTGGTTTACCTTATCTAAATCCCTTCAGTTTAAATATATTTAAGTACTTAGTTTCTCAGTTTTGATGATGTTTAATTTTCATCATTTTGCCTAGATTCCTAGCAATTTTTCTATACAAATTTTTATATAAACAATACATATTGAGTTATACCCTCTCTGACTTTTTAACATTGTAATATAAATTAAACATTTTTTCTATTAAACAACATGACAATTAGTATGTTCTTCATCTTCTTTTGGATGTCATCGGGTTTTTTGGGGTTACTTCTTCATCTACTCTTCTTGTTTCTTTAAATGCATCACCTTTTATGGTGGATCTTGCCTTGTTCTGGGTTTCTTTTTTATTTATTCCTTATCTTCGTTGTGGGTTTAGTAATATTCTGGGTTGCTTCCTTATCTACTCCTTACCTTCCTGGGTTATATTTTTTCATCTTGAGTTATTAAACTGGTTTTGATGATTCATCACTAGTAACATTTCTTTTATATGAACTTATACTTTTAATATCAATAAAGATTGTTCTGCACGGTTGCTCTGAATTAATTCTTTACATTATAATGCTTTCTTCGGATTTAATGTTATTATTATATTACTTTAATGATCAATGCCATTCATTTTTATGTGTTTATCTGTCACGCTACAGATTGCTCTCCTCCAGAAGTAATTATTTCAGACTTGTTTATGGATGAAATAATTTCTTATGATAATTTCATTATTTTTTATATTTCATTTTCCTCTCCATTTCTATATAGACTTTTTTTATAGTTGAGTTTAATAAATTTTATATATATAGTCACTTATCTGACTTTTGATCCTTCTTGGATAGTTAGTGTCTTCTGAGATATATTATTATTATTGTTATACATTTTCTTTCTTTATAAACTTCGTGTTGCATCCTTGGGATATTAATTCCCTAACATTCCCTATCACGTGGGCTGGGGCAGTTCAGAGGGGCACTGTAGGCTACACAACTCTGCTGGCCATACACCACTTCTACAATTTGAGTCCAGAGGCACATTCATCTCTGCTCAAAAAACATTATGCTGCTGGAATTATCTTCAGTTAGTCATCGAATAAATAAAATAAAAAGTAGTCTCTTTTTCGACTAATAAAAATATCTTTGGATTCTTCACTTCGTAGTTTCTCAGATTATCTCACATTTTCTATCTTAATAATCTTCTTAATTCTTATTATACTCATTATATATATATTTTTCTGAACTCTTAACTCGTCTGATATATTTATTTTAATTATGGTTGAAAACTTCTCTTAATAATTCGTGTTAGTAGTTATAGTGTAACTCTTTTCCTTCTCCATCTGAATTCTCTTTATGCTTCCTTCTGGTTAATTACAGTGTTAGCATGGTCTTTATATATAGTATCTTCTTATTCATTATTTGAATGGTCTTATTTTATTATATTTAATTTTTAAATTTGTATCTTTATATTAGATATTCAGGTTGTTATTTTGATCATATTATTTAAACATTTTGTTGTTTCCTTTCTCTTAGAAAGTTATTAATCCGCCTTCGCATTCATTAACATTAATTCATTTATCTTATATTTCATGTGGTACTTCTTCTCTTTGCATTTCATATAGGTCTTATTATTATTATTTGTTCAAAATCATCTTCTCCATATGTTTGGTATGAGTTGTTCTTCTTTGCTTCTTCAGAACTGAGTAATATCGTATTCCTTTTTCTTGATTAACTGTTTCCATTATCGTTTCATAAGTAATTAGTCATAGGTTGTTCTCATCATTATTTTATTATTTTTCTTTTTTGGATTTTTTATAATTTTATTATAATAACAGATTCTTCTCTTTGTTTCCTAAATTATTGCCTTCTCTTGTATATCACACTCTTTTTTGTTTTTCTTCTCTACTCCTTCAAATGCTAGATATTCACATTTATTCTGGATTATATTTAATTCTTTTTTCTGAATTAATCATATTATTTTCTTCTAAATTTAATTATAAATGGAACATATTTATTTTTAGAACTTTGTTAGTTTTATGCAAAATTCAAACTCTTCTTTTTATTTAATTCCATAAGATTTCTCATAAATCATTGTAATAAGTTGATCTTATTTTGTTTCAAAGTTTTGACGTTTTATCAAAATTCAAATTCTGTTTAATTCATTTATTTCCAAAATTGTTTCCTTCAAAATTGTTTATAGTAAGATGTGCTTACTTAATTTTTAATTTTTTGTTATATATAATTCTAAATTTTAATTCTTCCTTTTTAATTATTCCGAATAGTTTCTCTTCAAAATTGTGTGTAGTAAGGTGATCTTACAATTATCTTGTGACGATTTAAATTGTGACAATTAAAAAAAAAAATAAAGAAATAAAAAATTTTAAGTTGCGAACAATTAACCATTTAAATCTCACAATGATAATAAAAAACATGTAGGTACTAAGTGTGAATGGAAGTAGTAATTAATAGGGGCAAAGAAACGGTAAAGAAAAGACATATTGTAAATAATTATTATTGTCGCATTTAACCCTTTGCTTGTTATCAGGCGCCTACCTGTTGATACCGGACTCGACATGTTTACCGAGTCTTCTGTAATTAAAATAATATAGAAAAATAATGTTAATAATTAAAGAATCTGAAGACACAGATAGTCACGAAAACAACTAATTTAAATGATGTATTTTTATCTAGCGATAGTTTGTATAAATAAAAAAGTTTTATTTAGAGAGAGACCGGGACTATATTCTCGCGGAATAAACACCCCACTATCTATTGTCCTGTACCAGTGGTAGCGAACGAAAAATCTCTCTCTCGCTATGACGACTCCAAGCAGTGCACACGCACGAGCGAAATGCTCTGTTGAAATGTTATGTGATTGGTTATTAGTTTGGATTAATTCTTATGTATTTTACTAACCGCTACAAAAGAGTGTAATATGTAACGTTATGTGAAAGAAAAATTAAAAAAACGTAACAAGAAGAAATATGTGACAACCAATAGTACGAGTGTTAATAACTATAACAGCTATCTGCTCCGATTGACGACTCTTCACAACATCCTGCCTGGAGACATGAATCATCAGAATTACAACTCTAGTAGACCTGACCGATAATGCAGTTCGAGACATCTGAGAATCAACGAGTACCTGTGTAGAAGGCCCACTCTATCCTGCTGACGTTTAAGCCGTGAACAACTGAGACCAGACCTAGACGAGGACGACGCTCTTAGGATTCCCAAGATGTAACCATATGGAGGAGACTTCTACATCCCAAATTAAAGGTGACTCGATAGCACGTCTATCGAGGAATAATAATAATAGTAATTGTAACACAATACTCTCTTAAAGAGACTTTCAGAGACGACTGACTTTATAAGAATATAAAAATTTAAATCTAAGAATTTAATTGTAACTATTCAGGCTTCTTGCCATTGTAACAGTTTAGTTTGTAACGTATCGTAGTATAATTAATACCATTCTTCAAATGGAATAATAATGAAACTTAAAAGTAAAGGTAAAAGTAACAGTCTTGCAAGCTAATATCTTGAATTGAATATAATTAATTTTTAAAGTTTAAAGACTAAATACCAAATGGTTACCCGGATCCGGGGAAAAGCTAAATATAATTTGTTGTGATCCCACAGTCTATTTAAAGCAATTTAAACAAGTTAATTATTTAATTAATAATGTAATGGGATCTGTCTTTTGAGTAAATGTCATTTGTTTTTTTTAATGTTTAATAAAGGGAAATCTTCTTGTTGCACACATATACTGAGTACATAAATCAACAGTTTTCCCTTCCATGATTCCTTTTATATTTACTGTGTGTTGTTCTGTGTAAATTTCAGCTCGTCCCGAATAAGGCAGCCTGAAGTAATTGGCCGAACCAATTACTTTGGGTTCCCTCTGTTATAACTCAAGAGAAGAGGTTATAATCTTTTGAATTTGTTGGTATTTCTCTAAATTCAAATTCTTCTTAATTAATTACCATAAAGTTTTTTCACAAATTAGTCATAGTAAGTTGGTCTTACTGTATTTTTGAATTTTTTTTTTTTAGTATTAAATTCACAATTCTTTTTAATTGTCTTCAAATGTTCTCTTTAGAAATTGTTTGGTAGTAAGATGCGCTTACTTTTGTTTTGGAATTTTTAGTGTATTAAATTCAAAATTCTCTTTTTTATTTTGCCATAAAGTTTTTTCTCATAAATATTTGGTAGTAAGATGTTCTTACAATTGTTTTGGAATTTTTATTTTTTAAATTCAAAATTCTAAACTCATTCTTCATAGTACTTTTTCATGGATGCTTGGTTGTACACACCTTTAACTCTTCCGGAAACTATTTCTCTCAGTTCATACGTATTATTATGATTATCCTTTACCACAACATATGGGCCTGTATAGAGTAATAATAACTTTTTGGTTATCCCTTCTAGGGTGCTGGGCAGTTCTCGATTTTTTAATAGAACTTTCTCACCCTCTTTGTAGGTTATTATACGCCCTATTGCCTTTTGATATTTGGCTTGCCGTTTCTCTTGGTCTTCGGCCACCTTGTTATAGAATCTCACCTGGTTAAATTTGCGATCGTTGTTTGGTGGAAACTCGATTATTTCTTCAATTTCTCGGGGAGTTGGCTTCTCATACATGGCGGAGTAAGGGGTAATTCCTATAGCTGGATGGTGGGCGAAATTTAGGAATTTCTCTGTTGCTTCTAAGTACTCTTGCCACTTTTTCTGTTGGTTGTGACAGTACGTCCGCAAGATCCTACCCACTTCTCTCAGTACCCTCTCAGCCGGATTACTACTTGGGTGGTAGACTGACGTCTTATAGGTTTTGATCCCAATTGATAATAATGTGTCTCGCCATCTCCTCCCCTTAAATTGAGTACCATGGTCGGTAATAATTGAAGATGGTCTACCGATCTCTGGCGCACACAAATCTATGATTACCGCAAGAACTTTCACTGTTGTTGCCCGATTAACCGGATATAGCTTTATGTACTTCGTATAATGGTCCATGATTATTATTAGGTACTTATACCTGTGTCGACCGCCGCTACGGGGAAATGGCCCGCAGATATCTAAGAACACTTTTTCTAGTTTTGTATTTGATGTGATAGGTATCATTATACCCTCTTTCTTCTCACTGTTTATCTTGACACACTGACAAATATTACAGGACTTTAGGTAACTTCTCACCTTTCGGTTAATATTCTTTATTTTGCAGTTTTCTTCTAAAGCCTGTATCACTTTTAGCGGTCCCATATGGCCATACCTGATATGATAATCTATTATAACTTCCTTTTCGATTTGGTGGGGAATTATCACCTTCCATGTTTCTTCATCCAATGCCGTTTTTACGAATAATATTCCTTTATTTAGATGGTAGTATTTGGAAACGGTGTCATCATCGGCTTCCAATCGACTGATTATGTTTTTCAGTTTAGGGTCAGACTGTTGGTGGATACGGATGTTTATTAATAGAGCTTGTAGATCGGATCTGGTTTTAAATAGGTTGTAAATTTTAACCAAGCTCTCCTTCTCTCCCTTGAAGGTCTGGTCTTCCAAATTTATCCGTGATAATACATCGGCTACCACATTCTTTTTTCCCGGAATATACTCCCATTTTAAATCATATTCTTGTAGGGCGAGTACCCATCTAGCCAATCGGCCGTGATTCAATTTGCACCTAAGTAGAAACGAGATGGATTTATGATCAGTACGAACAGTGACTTGATACCCGAGAATGTATGTTCGGAACTTGCTGCATGCGAACACCATGCTAAGCAATTCCTTTTCGGTTACATTATAATTCTTTTCGCATTGATTCAGTGTGCGACTAGCGAAGCTTATTACCAGATGGTGACCCTCCTCATCTTCCTGGTATAAAGTTGTTCCTAAGCTTATGTCGCTAGCATCGCAATTTAAAAAGAATGGTTTCTTAAAATCCGGGTGACGAAGTATAACGCTCTCCAGAAACTTTTCTTTTATCAAGCGGAAGGTAATATCTTGTTCCTCACCCCAAGTCCATTTGTTTTTCGCAGACAGTTGTTGAAACTTGGCTGTCAACTCGGAATATTTGTTCTGAAACTTTCTGTAATAGTTACAGAGTCTGAGGAAAGATTGTAACTGCTTCCTGTTTCTTGGTTGCGGGAACTTCTGAATTGCCTCCACTTTCTCTGCTGACGGGGTAATACCTCTATCGTCTAGGTTGAAACCTAAGAATTGTACTTCGCATGCAATGAACTTGGATTTCTCCAATTTCAAAGTTATGTTGTTTTGCGCTAACTTTATGAGTACATATTCTACTCTATAACAGTGTTCCTCCCAGGTTTCTGATGTAATGAGTAAATCGTCTACATAGACTGTGGTAAATTGGAGTGCTTCTTGTCCAAGTATTTGGTCCATACATGCCACAAAGATGGCGACAGAATTTACAAGTCCGAAGGGCAGTCTCTTGAACTGGTAATTGCGCCCTTCGAAAATGAACGCCACGTACTGACGGCTTTGTGGATGCAACTCCACTTGCCAATAACCACATACAGTGTCCCAGGTACTGATAAACTTAGTGCCATGAAAACGTTTTAGTATCTCCTCTATTTCACCGGGTGAGGTTCGGTCATTCACAATGGTTTTATTCAGCTCGCGAGCATCTAAACAGAGCCGGACTTGTCCGTCTTTCTTGGGAACAGCAATAATTGGACTAGTGTAAGGAGATTGACTAATCTCAATTATGTCATTGTCGATCATTTTATCAATTTCTGTTCTCACGGCCTCTTTTAGAGAATGCGCGATTGGATATGACCTCCGGTTAAACTCCACGTTTTCTATGAATTCAAGTTTGCACTGATAGTTTTTAACCTTACCTGGCTCGTCTGAAAACACTGCTTTGTATTTCTCATATACACTGACTAAACGATCTGCTAAATGTGCAGGTATTTTTTCGTTATTTGTTCCACACTGGAAGTCCCGTATCTCTTGTATCTTTACTGACCATAAATCCTCTCCTCCATTGTTGTATACAATTGGTTTATGAAGGGGGCTGTTCCTTATGAGATTTATTTTACGAAGATGTTGGTGTATTGGGCTGGGAAGTATGTTTGCGCCTCCTACCAAATTTGCGGTCCATGTTATTCCGTCTGGGAAAAGTGATACTCTCCCTAAGTTAAGGTCGATAATGGCGGAGTACCTTCTTAGAATATCGCAACCTACCAGTATATCAAATGGTAATCTGGTTGCGATTAAAAATTCCATGTCTAAAGCTAACACTTCCATATCACGGCTAACAACACTTAAGGAAACTTGCTTCCTAATAGTTTTGTTCTGGCGGCCAGTTGCACCTATTAAAACAATGTTATTCACTGGTAACATCGGCAAAGTTTTCCCACATTCTCTCTGGATTCTTTCCAGTTCATTTGCATTTATAATGGAAATATTTGCACCGGTGTCAATCATGATTTTTGCGGGAATTCCTTCTACCTCCGCTGTTATATATAATATTTCATTGTTATTATTATTGAGACTCTTTTCGTTCCCCTCTAAAAGTTCGGTTCTAATATCTTTCAAATAATGGTTACTGATTATGGTGATGTTCTTTGCATTGGTTGCTTGTTGCAACTCATCTTTATAAAACCCAGGAAGTAGAATCAGCAACGGGTCATAATAGTTAATTACTGCCTCCTCCCGTTTCAAGTATTGTGGTCATCATTAGGATTCGGATTAACCGAGGCATCGTTTTGGAAACTCTGTGTTGTTTCCTGCCGCTCTGTACCCTGTTCGAGGGTTATTTCCCTGTTTTGTTGTCGGCCGAGATCCTCCAGGCTGGTACTTCCTTGTTCGTGGCGTGGACCGTCCCGTTCCGCACTTCTCCACCTTCGATCTCCACCGTGGAAACTGTTCCTTCGTTGTTGGTAGTACCTCCTCGGACCTCGATCTTCCGCTCTTATAAAATTAACCCTCGGGCGGGAAACTCTATTATTATTATTATAATAATTTCTATTAGGTTGGTAATGTCTTTCACCATTACCGGGGTAGGGATTTCTCTGACTATACGGGCTGTTAGGGGGCTGATAATAATTGTTCCAGTTATTAGGATAGGTGTTGTTGTTCCTATTACCGATCGTATTGCCATTAACATTGTGGTTATTACGCGGCGGGTTATTATTGCCGTCGTAATTACTGGGCTGGTTTCGGTTTCCGGGATGGTTATTGCCGTTACTAGGGCACTGATTCGTTCTCGCCTCCGGTCGCTCATTCCTCCTCCTGCTCTGGGTAGTACTCTTCATTCTCGTACCCTTCTAGTAATTCCGTCATGGCCTGTACCGTCTTGATCTGGCTACCTCTCCTTGCCCTGACAATATCTTCGTCATAATGATAGGACAGTTTATTTACCAGGCACTCTTCGGGTATAGCCGGCTCGAGGTGTTTCACCATGCACACCTTCCCTAGGAAATAGGCTGTCATGCTATTGCCTATTTGGGCCCTGTATCGTCCGTTGCAAATGTTGTCTCGGATCAGGTTCTGTGTTGTTTCGGACCAGTATTTTGATTTGAACATTCTCCTGAACTGCTGGTAGTCGGCAATCTCGCTACGGTTAGCCATCCACCAATTATCAGTCATCTCCCTGAATGACTCGTCCAGTATTTCCCGGTTATAGCTCCATTGAGTTCCTCTATGTTTGGCGAAGTACTCCTCTACCCTCGCAAGGAACTCTATCGGTTTCTTCTTGTATTGCCGGAAGTTGAGCCATTCTCGGCTTTCGTTGATGGGTAATCCGGTAAAATGAGTGGGTCTATTTCTCAAAGCTTCCATCTCTTCTTGGCTTTGCCGTACCTGACCCGTGATATTGGTCATAGCCTCTTGCATCCCATCACACCGTTCCGCGACTTGGTTCCGTACTCTCCCGAATTCTTCTTGAGTCTCCTTCCGCTGTTCTTCCACTTTCCGGCGACTATGCTCTTCTATATTCGTAAACTTGATGTTTACTACTTCCTTAAATTCTTGTACTTCCTTTTCGGTCTGGCTGCATTTTCCGTCAATTTCTCGGATCTGTCGATTCACCATTATGTTTTCTTCTTCTAATTTTGTATTCATAGCTTTCTTGTTGACGTTGATTTCCTTGTTCAGTTCTTGTCTTAACAATTCCATTCTTTCGTCTAGTTTGTCCAGATTCTCCTGATTGACCTCCCTTAACTCTTCTCTTAACATTTGGTTATCCTCTCTCAATTCTTCCAATTTCTCCCCCATCTTCTCTTCCATTTTCTTGTTACTCTCCTCCAATTTTTCTTCCATCTTCTTGCTATTCTCCCTCAACTCTTCCTTCAATTGTTGGTTGTTCTTTTCTATCTTCTTCCTAGTTTCATCGATTTTCTGATTGGTGTTTTCAATTTTATTACTCAATTCTTCCTTGGTTATTATGAATTCTTCCTTTAAAGATTGGTTGTCTTCCTTCAATTCTTCTAACTTCTTCCCCATTTCTTCTTCCATCTTCTTATTTGTTTCATCAATTTTCTTACTCAGGGACTGGTTGTCTTCCTTCAATTCTTCTAATTTTTTACTATTCTTCTCCATGTTCTTATTCATTCCACTCAATTCTTCTTTTGTGGATTCTATGTTCTTATTTATTCCTTCCATCTTTTTACTCGACTCTTCATTTGTAGAATCCAATTTCTTACTATTTTCGTCCATTTTCTTGTCCATTCCTTCCTTCGTGGAATCCATTTTCTTAATCAATTGTAGGATCATTTCCATTATCTTATCCATCCTGCTATCTTCCATTGTTTTGGATTTCTCCATCTCCTTCTCTGGAACATTGATGTCCCCTGTTTGTGTGGGCATTTCAGGTTGTTCCTCTGGTTGTGCAGGTTGTTTGGACAATACTGGTGACAATACTCTTTCCATATCTTCTACTGGCGTCGCCTCTTTATTTTCCATGTCCATTTCGATTTCCTTTTCGGCCTCCGCTGCCCGTTTCTTTGAGGTCGCACGTCGTTGCATTCTTCCCTTTTCTCTGGCTTTATAGCTGCTGCCAAACTCCAATTAGTGATTGGGCAGATTGTAATGGCCTTCCAATCGCTAATTAAAGCCCCTCAGTTGTGCGCCAATTTGTAACGTAACGTGGTTATTGTGTTTAAGTATTGGTGTAGTGTTACAAAATATATTAAATATGTGTTCGTGTAAGAAAATAAAATTGTTTGTTAAAAATTTTATTTTCTACAAATTTTTTTTTTTTATTAATCAATTAATTAGAAACAATTAATTAATTGAGTTTCGTGAAGTTCCAAAATGTTTTTCTCTTATTTAGAAAATTTTATAAGCTTTTGTGTATTTATGAAGAAACTCCAACCACTTATAGGATTGTCTCCAATTACAATCGATCTTTGTTTACGTTCGTTTTGGAGGTTATCTTCCTTCTGGTGGTGAAATTCTTGTAGTATGTGTTGGTTAAATTAAAGTATATTTAAATTGCTATATTTATGAATGAAAGAACTCTTTTAATATGAAAGATATAAATTATTTTATTGACAATTGTTTATTTGGACTCTTGTCGATTTTTAAATCGATTCTCAGGGTATCGATGTTATTACAAATTTTTTATATAAAATACAAAAGGTTCTTTGAACAGCTAATTATGGGCAAAGTCAGAGAAATTGGGCAAAGATTAAAAAGTATAACGTTACAAGATAATTCTTAATACTAAAAGTACATATATTCAATTGAAAAAGTAAAATAAATAAGTAGGTTGCGAACCGTTTCGCAGACAAACACTAGATGGCAGTGTTCAGTTGAGCGGTGATGAAGCAGTAATGGCAGCCGTCGAAGTTGTAAATTGTCCCTTCGTAGTTTTGGCGTCCCAATAAAGATGTTTTCCTGTCGAATTTACGTCCTGGTGTCTGCAAATCTTCCTTCTGATGTTGGTGTAGTGTCTCTGGTTAAGTTTCGGTGTTGTATTTGGAAAAGTGGTGTATTTATAAGTCAGTTTACTTTTGTCGATCAGGCACTTTTGATGGTTAAGTTATATACTGTTTTACTGAGTTTAAAATGTTATTTCAATGTAGTTTTGTGCTATACAATGTTAGTTAGGCGTTTGTAGGTGTTTATGTCACTGTGTTAAAGTTGTAAAATGTTTTTTGCCGCCACTCGCAATTTTCACTCTCGGATCGTACTATTAATCGCCATTACGGTATTCGAAACTAAGTTAATATGTTTTTAAATGCTCGTCAAGTGTCCCGTACAACGTTCAATAATTAACTCCCTCACTTCCTTCACCTCCGACTAAAACCTTAGCCAAAGCAATATTATTCCTTACATTGTTCGAATTTTATTTTGCATCCTGTGCATGTAATAAAGTTACATTATATAACTGCTTATACTTTGGTTATTATTCAAATTTATTAGCTAGTTGTTACTTAATTTTATCCTTCAGTTCATTCGGCGTATTTTGATATCGAATAATGCCGTTTTATTAAGTTTTTTATCTAAAATTGGTAATTTTACTTCATTTTGTATATTGTAAATTTCGAAATCCAGCTTCCTGTCATTATTCAAATTCTGCCATTATCAAGTTATATTTATGATTATTAAATCTCATATTGTAATAAAAGGTTTATATTCCCTTAATTTCTTGCAATTATATGAATTGGTTAAGTTTTAAAATATTATGTTGGAATATATGACTCCCCTCTCCAAATTTTTGAGTTCTGTCATTTCCATTTTTATTAATAATCCTGGCTATAATTTTACAAAATCTTTCAAGTTATATTTCTAATTATATGGCTTTGTTTCTGGTTTACCTTATCTAAATCCCTTCAGTTTAAATGTATTTAAGTACTTAGTTTCTCAGTTTTGATGATGTTTAGTTTTCATCATTTTGCCTAGATACCTAACAATTTTTCTATACAAATTTTTATATAAACAATGCATATTGAGTTATACCCTCTCTGACTTTTTAACATTGTAATATAAATTAAACATTTTTTCTATTAAACAACATGACAATTAGTATCTGTTTCAATACTATTAACAGATAAGAAATAATTCTAAATAATGGTTGTCTTCAACTAATTACATTTTTTTTTTTATAATCAAAGCTTAATACTAATACATTTTTAAAATTCTTATTCTATATAAACAAAACCTTATTTCTATATTCTTATTCACTATTTCTTATACTAAATTTAATTATTTAGTTTTTAAACTGTTTTTAATATGGTTTTGGGTAATTGTACCCTGTCACTTTGTTTTTAATCTGTGTCTGCTTCTGTTTTTATTCATCATTATATAAACGTCCTTTCAAACAGATTGACAGCTCTATATTAACATATGCATTATATTCCCTCTTGTACAAATAATAAGTCACTCAAAAGTTGTATTTTTTTTTCATTATCTACACTGTTTGTGAATGCCAAAGTGAAACATAAGGTTTATTTTTTATAATACACAAACTAGCACTGGTTCACTTTACACTCCTTGATGTTATTTCTAAATGGTTATTTAGTCTTATTAACAAGAGATCTGTTTGTGGGTTACAATGAAGATTTGTTCTTTGGTATTATATTATTGTTTCGCCTTGTTCCACTGGCAACTCTTACTCTATACACTTTTAGTCTTATTTCTATTGTACATGTGGTTTTTTTTCATGAATACTTCGTTATACTTTTTATTATTATTGTTTTGATTTAATTTGGGATATGGGTGTTTTTTATGAGAGCATTCCTTCTTCTTGTGGATGCTGTCTTCTTCTTGTTTCTTCAATGATGTCTTTTTTTCTTCTGGCTTCTTATAATTGTATGTTCTTCATCTTCTTCTGGATGTCATCGGGTTTTTTGGGGTTACTTCTTCATCTACTCTTCTTGTTTCTTTAAATGCATCACCTTTTATGGTGGATCTTGCCTTGTTCTGGGTTTCTTTTTTATTTATTCCTTATCTTCGTTGTGGGTTTAGTAATATTCTGGGTTGCTTCCTTATCTACTCCTTACCTTCCTGGGTTATATTTTTTCATCTTGAGTTATTAAACTGGTTTTGATGATTCATCACTAGTAACATTTCTTTTATATGAACTTATACTTTAAATATCAATAAAGATTGTTCTGCACGGTTGCTCTGAATTAATTCTTTACATTATAATGCTTTCTTCGGATTTAATGTTATTATTATATTACTTTAATGATCAATGCCATTCATTTTTATGTGTTTATCTGTCACGCTACAATATATATATATTCTTAACAGTAATGTAAACATTTGTTATTTACTATACACGTTGACCTGTCCGGTCTGAAACATCAAAAAAATAAAATAAAAAATTCAAAAATCTTCAGATTTGCTTCAAAATTAATCAAATACAGTTACCAATTCAACTGAAAAAATTCAATCCTAACCTGTCAACTATCATCTTCAATTACCAAATTTCAATCAAATTTTTTTTTCAACTTAAAAATTTCTTAAATTTAAAAAATAAAATTTTCAAAATAATTATTAAAAGCATCAACCATTTTTTAATTAATTTAACTTGTCTAAATTTTAATTAATTATGTCATTCAAAAATTTTCATTTCCATTAACTCATCTAAAATTATTTAACTGATTCTCAAATTACACTAAGTTCCATCTCAGATTTCATTATCAACGTTAAATCAAAATAATTTTCAAACTAATTTTCAAATATGGTGTACATACATAAATTCATCATAATACATTTCATACATGTGGTTCAAAGTAAATTACATAAAACACCAAAATTAAACAAAATTGTAGATGCATGTTATACATATAAAACACAATAAAAAAATACAACTTAATCTAACATACATTACATTTAAAAATAATTACATATCAATTTCCCATGTCATGAGCATATAATACAATCATGTTGACCTACTATACATACTCTGAATAAAAAAGAAAAACTCATCATGAAATATTAATTACTAGAAATGCTAGGTACACAAAAACAAGTTACATAAAATATTAATTACTTGAAATGGCCAAATACATAAAAACAAATACATACACATTACTACATTTAAAATATTCTACTTTTAAAATCTCTAAGTCATGAAATTAGTTATTTCTGTTAAGTGAATATAATGTACATCATAAGCCATACAGAACAGCAATTGTAGCAATAATCAGACCATCAATACAATTTGGGACAACAATACTGACTGAACAGTATCTGGTGTGTTCATTGCTATGAGCACAATAATCATTTAATGACTAACCTTATAGTTAGTCTATCTCCTACTTGAACTTCTCCACATGATGCAATTTATAATCATATTGGTAAATATTGCCAAATACTGCCAAATTGGTAATGTTCTTAAACACTATCAATATCCTGGTGTGTAACTCACCAGCACTTTACCACACACTCTATTGCCCGTCCATCCCCCTGAGCTGTTGCGCCCAGTTGCTTCCACAAGGAATGAAGCGTTAAAAGGAGGAATTTTGGCATCTCCTGTCCTTGCTTCGGCCTTACATTTTAAAATTCAGATATCATAATACCTGATTACATAGTCACAACCTTAAAACGGGTCTATCATTTTTTTGCTTGTTCCCACACGAACAAGGTGATAGCCGCTGTTCCATAGTTCCGGGGATTTTCCCTTGAGTCACCCCCCCGTTAATTTCAAATTCACACCAATTTTCAAGGCAACCAACCATGGTCAGTTTTACAATTTCTGTCCACAGCTGATTGTCGTCCAAAACCACGATTAGTGCTGGTGAAACAGTAATCGCCCGAAAAGGCGGGGAAATCTTGTCATTAGCATGTTTTTACCTCATCATTTCTTCATACATTGTACTTAGTAAATTCACATATAATCTTATACTATTAAGCGAGCAATCTTTGTATGTATGTCCTTTTTTTCTCGGAAACGGCTCTAACGATTTTCTCGAAATTTGGTACTTAAGCATATTTGGACACTAAAAATTGATTGGGCTAGGTCTCATTTTCTGCAAAAATCGCCTAAGGCCTAAACCGTAGGGTCTTTTAAGTATACATTTTAATTCATGTAGGTTTAAATATTCACACAACAATTGCTATTGTTATAACTCTGTCACTCAGCAACAAATATTTTAAAAAAATATTTTTTATTTGAAATTAAAACGTTAATTTTAATTCTGTTCATAAAGAATAGATCTTATCGATGTTTATAAATAATATAAAATAGCTGTTGCAATGAATGTAAATAAACAAACTAAGAGTTGAGACATACAATCTAATCTATGTATGTCCTTTTTTTCTTGGAAATGGCTCTAATGATACCGTAGGGTCTTTATAGGTCTTTAACATGCAGCCTAAACGGCGCAGTATCGATGTTTATAAATAATATAAACAGATGTTGCTATGACTGTAAATAAACAAACTAAGAGTTGAGACATACAATTGTGGGTTTCTGCGCAACGATTTTTGTACAATCTATCTGATATACATAATCTAAACTATTAAGTGTTCTCTATACGCTGTTGTGTTTTTTGCATTCTCTGAGGTGTATACATAATCTAAACTATTAAGTGTTCTCTATACGTTGTTGTAAATAATGCTTTTACGAAACTTGGACGTCTCTGAAGGGCTGTGCAATGGAACTAAATTGGTCGTGACTGAATTATGTAATAACATTATTAAAGCCAAGATTATCACGGGTTTATTCAGGCCGAGAAGTTCATATTCCAAGGATTACAATAGATTCCAGCAAAAGTCAGCTTGGATGCACTATGCAAAGGCATCAATTTCCCGTCAGAGCAGCTTTTGCTATTACTATTCACAAGGCTCAATGTCAAACATTTGAAGTGGTGGGAATTCACTTATCAATTCCTGTGTTTATGCACGGCATGTTGTATGTAGCATTTTCCAGAGTCAAAAGGCGAAGTGGCTTAAAAGTTCTTTTACCACCAGAAAATCATCGCCATACAAGAACCGTTGTATGGAAAGAAGTATTAAATAATTGTGATTCCAATAACAGAAACCGTCGATAAACGCAAACGGCGTAGTATCGATATGTTTATATATGAAAATAAATATCAAAAAATAAATAATTAATAAAAATAAATAAATAATTAATAATAAATAATGTTTTTTTTAATCTGTATATTTATAAATAAATGTGAAAACCGAGCAAAGCGCGGTCACCCTGAAATTATAATATTATATAAGGTTGTACAGTGTATTTTACGCCCTATTTAGGCCTCCGATGATGCTAACATACTTTGATGTTACTCATCAACACTTACCGTTATCTACAGTGACACATGCCGCCACTGCAATAGCCTAACTTATAGCTAAACGTATGTCCTTCGGCATTTACTAACACCACATTCCACAATTTATTTTCTCATCTGTTGACAACTAACAACCCCCCCAAAATCACCCCTTAATCTTGCATAATAACAAGTTTTTTTTTTCTCAAACACCCAAATAAACAATGCTTACCTACACACTCACTTTTTAACCATAACATGCTTATCGCTAACAACAACAGATAATAGATACAACACTAAATTAGGTCTCGTCATTATTGAAAATAAGGCTAAATTGAAATACACTACTACATAACAGTATTAATTTGCTTAAAACAAAATATTGGTTCATGGTGACGGAGTCGAGGATGGCCAGATCCCGTATGTGAGTGATCTGGAGTTGAGCGTACCTCCAGCAGTCTCGAAGGAGTGATATAACGGACCACAAACTCTGATCCTTATCGACTCAGTCAGGTAGCATTTTCTTATTCTAATTAAGACTATTTAACTTTAAATGAGACCTTAAACTAAACTGACACTGGAACAAATTATAACTGAAGATTGGCCTATGAATTTTGATTTTGGAATCAGGCAATCGTTGGTCCGTGAGGTATGCCAAATGATGCACTACTTTCCGTGCATCTACCCACGAACCTTAGGGGTCCCCCTCACCGTTAAATGACAGTGTTAAATTTCTAGTTTACACCAATTTGTGGATTAGGACCATCGTTGATTTCACCCTTTGCGGGGCTACCGTCAACCATGGCCCGCCTCCAGAATGCCAAAAACCACGATCAGAGGTGGTGAATCTGTGATCGCCCGAAAATGGGGAAGAGTCCCTGCTGTAAACATAAAAAACATATCTTCAGAATTAGTTTACACAATTTAGATTTATGCTGGCCAATATGGTTTCAAATTCGTTGCATTTTGTGTACCTATTATCTCCCGCGGTACTTGATTTTGTAACACGTACGCATTATTCATTTTTATTTCAATTACTTGATACGGCCCTTCATATAATAAGAAAAATTTCTTGATTTCCTTATCCTGCGCACTTGACTAATCATGTCACCGTACTAATACCAGCTGTCCTACCTCATACTTCATCCACTTACCTTTCATATCATGCCTCTGTTTTCGCTTCTCTCCCTTCGTTAACAAACTTTCATTCGCCAGCCTAAGTTTTACATCACGATCAATAATATTGGTTTCTGGTGGATACTCAAATAGTTGCTCCAAAATCCTCGGTGGACGTGTCCCTCGTTGTAACGGGACAAACTATTGGGGCTTATTTCTTCTTAAATAATTGTAAAATGTAATGGCCACTCAAGCCGAACAAGATGTAAATCATAAACGCTGGACAGTTTTTTAACACCTTGCAGTCAGTGCGGTACCAAGCCAAGCCGTACGTACGTGTTGCCGTTGTGCAAAAGCAATTAACGAGTTTGGGAATGTAAAAGCTATCAGCGAGGGGGGCGTATTCGCGCGTACGCGTGCATGGGTGTGACACTGTGAACAGCTTGAAAAGCACGTACGAAACATACTTTCTTGCCCAGTGGGCAGGAAACAAAGAACTCAACACTGTGAAATCCGCCTCAGTCACGCAGCATCAGTTAAGCCGGCCGGCTGCTTATATAAAATTTCCGAAACGAAGTCGCGGACGTCCGCCCGTACAACATGTAAAAATGTGAAGTATTTAATCTAATAATCTAATAACAGTTTAACGTTGTTAACGTGTAACAAGTAAATACAAAAGTTTGGTAAAAAACAACAACAATAGTGCGAGTGGAGCAAAGGGACGTCTGCAGGACTGATTTCCAGTTAAGTGACAAAATGGGGGTTATAAGAAAAATTTAATAAGGGTCAATACCAAAATTTTCAATATAAATAAATTCAGTAAAAAATGAGCTCAATTTGGGGAAATTAACAAAATTGTACTATATGAATGAGAGTGTGAGTGAGTGGGAGAATATTTTATTATATTTAATCAGAAGTGCTGGGTTGTGAAATAGTTTTAATAATGATATAATTAAGAATATAATTGAATATGTTTATTTTAGAGGGCATATAAAATGTTTAAGGGGAAAGAAATTTTAACTTGAATAGTTGAACTACGCCTCATGGCGAATGGTAGTGTGCTTGTTTCGCACAGTAGAGTCAAATTCATTTGTATGTTACTTAACAATAAAAGGTAATGTCATTGGTAAATATTACAATTGAGAGGAAGTTATTTCAGGTAACAAATTCCGCTACTTCCGGTTCGCTTAAACGAACTCGGCCCAGAAAGGTAAGCACATTTGATATTCTTGTATTAATAACAAGACGGCGCCTGAACGAAATGTATGTGATTAATAGTACAACATATAATTAATAAAAGCACATAAAAAAAGAATTAAAGTTACAATGGCTTCTGGAACAGGGACTCGACATAAAATGTGATTTTATGTGGAGTAAGCCTACTGGAAGGAGCGGAACAGTTACTTGAGATAATATATAATTTGGAGATACGTAAATATAGATGTAAAGATACGGTTATTTGTGACTACATGTGGTAGGGTAAATAGTTTAAGTAGAATATTTTTTTTATATATAATAAAGTTGTGTAATATTACAGGATAAAATTTTGAAAAGAAATATATGTAAAAGATTTTTTTTTTTAAATGGCAGATAATAACGAGAAAACGAAAGCCAAATGAATATTGAATTAAGTGGAACTGAGTTGAAAATTATGGATGAAGGAATTCATTCAACGCCAGTCCAAAGTAAAAAATCTGATACAGATGATATGTTAACACGTTTATATAGCATGATGTGTAGCATGAATAATAAGTTCGATGAACAACAAAGTGATTCCAATGTTAAATATAATAACTTGAATGCCAAATTTGATGAAGTGAAAGATGAAATTAAACGACAGAATTTTGATTTTAGCAAACAAATAAATGAAATTCATACACGTTATGAAAATATCCAAGAACAGATCATAGAAGTAGTTAGTGAGAAATTTGATACTAAAATAAACGATTTAGATGACAAAATCAGTAAAGTAAATGAAACAATAATTGAAAAAATTCAAAATCAAATGGTAACACAAAATAAAGAGATAGAGAATAATTGTTTAGCTGCAGCAGATAAACAAATAGAGATTAAAACCAAATTTGAAATTAACAAGCAGATAGACAATAAAAGAGATATTTTACAAGATCAATTAGAGAAATGTAAATGTGATGTAACAAATATAACAGAGAATATAGAAACAATAGATAAAGCCATTTCAGAGCATGCAACTACAGTAGTACCAACCATAAAATAAGTATCATACAAAGTAAGATTAGAGAAATAGATGAGTTCAATATACAAACTAATAATGATATATATGATAAATGTACTTCAATTGAAGATAACTTAAGCAGTGTGAAAGATGAATTGCGGGGGGAGATTAATAAAAAGTTGACCGGGGTAACCGAAACAGTAGTAATCACACGCGATTTGCATAACGAGATCAAACTAGAAACATTTAGTTATGAAAACCGGACGATACACCCGATGCGATTTACAAATCAAACCCAAGAATACCACTGTTTTAGCAACAGTAGAAGCTGGGAGGTACAACTAATGAAAATTATCAAATGTTTTAAGGGAAGTTCCATTATATGGGTGGAAGCACACCGTTTGGAGTGGGGTTGTTACGAGGAATTCGAGAAAGCATTTAAGGGGAAATATTGGGCGGAAGACGAACAAGAGATTCTGAGGAGCCACATAATGGGAACGGGTAATTTTATAGGACAACAAAACAATAATATAACTATATACGTCACAAAGTTGTACAATGAGGCCAAATATTTAGAGCCGCAAATACCGTTTAAATCCTTTGTACGGCATGTAAGTAAACATTTGCCGCGGGAAGTGAAAGTAACTTTAATGACAAAGGAAATCAGTGATATAAACGTGTTGGAGAGAATATTAGACATACTACAGAGTATCAGGGACCGAGAAGTGGGTAGGCGACCCCAACAGAATAATAATAGCCATCATGCTGAATATAGTCACCATAAAAATAATTATAACGGACATAATGATATGCATAGAAATAGTTACAATAAATCAGGTGAGTGGAGATGTTCCAGGTGCAAGTGGGAGAATTACGCCAACCGACAGCAATGTTTTAAATGCAAACTACTAAGGGAAGATCAGAGGAGAGACGAACCAAAACAATACGGCCAGCAAAATGAGGAGCACCAAACACCAGGGAAGCAGTCAATCATAACCAGGGGCCAACCACCAGCAACAACAGATACCAGCCGGAAAACTAGAACAGACAGGGTAGCAGGGACCTGACCACTGTCCAGGGAAGCACATAAGGTCCAACCGTGGGAGGATGTCCAGAGCAACGTGATTAAAACAGACATAGTGGCAGACTTATTAGAAGAAGAAAACAACGCCACAATCGAGGTGAGAGCTGGACTGACTGAGATACAGGTAACAATAGAAAATAAGAATTATAGAACAGTTGTAGACACAGGGAGCGAGATTTCCGTTACTGCAGAAAACATTTTAGGAGAGTTAAGGGAGGTTAAAAAGAATATTCCAATTTTACCAGTAGCAGGGGTTACAGTAGTAGGAGTCACGGGAGTACGCAGTCAGCGTGTGACAAAACAGATACACTTAAGTTTTTTAATAAATGATACAGAATTTGAAAACACATTTTTGGTAGTTAAAGGGTTGAGTCTAGACATTATATTAGGTAACGATTTTTTACAGAGAAACAGAACTGTTATAAATTTTAAGGAGAAAGTGATAGAATTAGATGGGGGTGATCGGTCTGTAAGAGTTAATTTTGAACAGGTATTAGATAAAGTTAAAATAACGGGTGTAAAGTTACTACAAAAGCGAGTAGACGAGAGTAATATAGATACTAGAATAAATTTATGTAGAGAGGGTGAGTATATTGAGAATTTTGAAAATGAAATGAGTAATATTAATGATGCAGTGTGGGAGATAAGGGCGGATGAATTTTGTAGTGGAGGTGCGGTGGTAAGGAGTGATCAACGTGTGGCGTTGTGGCAAGTGATTGAGCAGTTTAAGGGAGTGTTTGCCGAGGTTCCAGGAAGGGCAAAAGGTTACGAATGTATATTGGAGATACGGGAACACACGCCTTTCATGCAGCGAAGTTATCCAGTGCCTTACTCCAAAAGACGAGCGGTGCAAGAGGAACTGGACAGGATGATGGAAGGGGGTATAATAGAAAGGTCAGTATCACACTACTCGAACCCATTAGTTGTAGTAATAAAAAAGGATGGTAGAGTGAGGTTATGTTTAGATGCGAGGAGGATCAACCAGATTATAATACCAGACCGTGAATCACCAGAGTCGATCAACGAGATATTTCAGAAATTTAGTGGGGTGAGATACATGACGTCACTTGACCTTACAGCAGGATATTGGAAGGTACCATTGGCGGAGGTGAGTAGGAAATACACAGCATTTCTGTTTAATGGTAAAAATTATCAGTTTCGATGGTTACCATTTGGATTGAATACCAGCGTAGCCAGCTTTATAAAGCATCTAGACCAAATTTTAAAACCCAAAGACTTAGATTTTTTGACAGTATATGTAGACGATATTTTGATTGCATCCAGAACTTTTGAGGACCACCTAGATCATTTGGGGTATGTTTTAGCGAAGTTAGAGGCAGGAGGACTTACCGTGAATTGGGACAAGTCTAAATTTTTACAAACAGAAATAAATTTCTTGGGATTTATCATCACACCAGAGGGAATCTCAGCGAACCCGGACAAGGTAGACTCTATCATGCGCTTCCCTGAACCAAGGAACGTTAAACAACTACAAAGTTTTCTAGGGCTGTGTAACTTTTATCGCAAGTTTCAGAAGAACTACGCACACACAACAGCAAGGTTAAGTGCGGTACTTCAAAAGAACAAACAGTGAAGATGGGGAGACGTGGAGCATGAAGCTTTCAACGAAATTAAAACAAAATTTAGTCACATGATAATGATGAACCATCCGGATTTTAATAAGGTATTTTACTTACAGACGGATGCCAGTAATGCAGCAGTAGGTGCGGAACTCTACCAAGAAGATGACGAGAGGGAACACCTGACCATCGCATTCGCAAGTAGATCATTGGTGTTGGCAGAAAAGAACTATACGACCACCGAAAAGAAACTGTTAAGCATTGTGTTCGCCGTCGGGAAGTTCAGAACTTACATCCTAGGAAACAAGACGATAATCAGAACTGATCACAAGGTGTTATCCTTCTTGAACACGTGTAAGCTCGCTCACAGCCGTTTAACCAGGTGGGTGCTCGTTTTACAGGAATGTAATTTTGATTGGGAGTACATCAAGGGGACAGAGAACAAGGTACCTGACACTCTTTCCAGGGTAGACTTAGTGGACAACAAAACCGGTAGGGATGTAAAGGAGATTGAAATTTTTCAGATTAGCCGGGAGGATAGGATCTTTGGAGAAGAGTTGAAGGACATGAGAACCATGCAGAGAGCAGATGGTAAGTCGGGTAAAATAATAAACAGCTTAGAGACGGAATTAAATGAATCAGAGTATAGTCAAGTTTTCCAAATTTATAAAGGGTTGTTATTCAAGAAAATAGTAGGGGGTGAGCGTGACTGGAGGTTAGTTGTACCAAAGGGGTTAGAAAAGAAGATTATTTGGGATTGTCATGTAAGATATGGTCATTTTGGGGCGAAGAAGTGTGTCAATGTGTTGAAAGAATCATGTATTTTCAGGAATATGGAGAGATGGGTTAGGAAGTTTTTGAGGAGTTGTGATTTGTGTCAGAGGTCAGAAGTAGTAAATTATAGAGTTGAAGGGGAGATGAATTATATTAAGGTGGAGAGACCGTTTGATTTAGTCGCTGTAGATTTGTTTGGACCATTGCCGAAGGGTAGAGGCGGAGTAGTGTATATTTTTGTAATGCTTGACACTTTTTCGAAGTATGTAAGATTGTATAGCGTAAAGAGAGCTACCAGCCAGGTATTGAGTGAGAAGGTGACGAAGGACTACATGATTCACGTGGGTAAGCCAAAGGTGATTTTATCAGACCATGGGCCACAGTTCATCAGTGGGAAATGGCGTCAGACCCTAGGATGGGAAGGAATCATCACGAAGCATACGGCTGTGTACCATCCCCAGTCCAACCAGGCTGAGCGTGTAATGAGAGAGATAGGCAAGATCTTTAGAGCCTATTGTCACGCAAAACACGGCGAGTGGCCGTTGTATGTCAGAAGGGTAGAGACTTGGCTGAACAGTACCACCCACGAGTCCACCGGCTATACACCTCATGAATTGATAAAGGGAACACGCCCCCCGAGGATTTTGGAACAGTTATTTGACTACCCACCTGAGAGTGAGCAAACGGAGGTGAGTATTAAGATCAGGTTGGCAAATGAAAATTTATTGAGCAAGGGAGAGCAAAGAAAACGTAGACACGATGCAAAAGGTAAGTGGGTGAAGTACGAAGTAGGACAGTTGGTATTGGTGAGGAGACACGATTTGTCGAGCGCTCAGGACAAGGAGATCAAGAAGTTTTTCTTACTCTATGAAGGACCTTATGAGGTAATAGAAGTTAAGATGAAGAAATCATATGTATTACAGAACAGAGAGATAAGAGAGATAGTAGGAACACACAATGCAACAAATCTGAAATTGTACTGGTCATCATAGGAGTTTAAATAATGGATATTTTATATTAATGTATGTATGGATTTTAATTTGATGTTTATTTTTCCAGAAGGGACTCTCCCCTATTTTCAGGGCGATCACAGGCTCACCACCTCTGATCGTGGATTTTGGCAATCTGGAGGCGGACCATAGTTGGCGGTAGCCTCAGCAAGGGGGTGAAAACAACGATGGTCCTACTCCACAAATTGGTGCAAGTAGAAATTTAATATTGTTGTTGAACGGGGAGGGGGACCCCTAGTTTCATGGAAAGGTAATATAGTTTAAAAAAAAAAAAACTTTGTGATTGGCAGTATTTTCCACGAACAATAGTTTTATTTTATGAATTATAGAATAAAACACCCAAAATTTGTGTAACGTAAATCATTAACTCAGGAAGGAGTTATATTTTTTTTCTCTTTATAGAATAGAAATGTAATTTATGTAATTTAGAAATGTAAGATGATCCATTGTTGTGCTTATTATCTGGTCATGAGAAGGTATTGTTGAGAAGTGAAAGCTGGAACTTACAAAAAGTGTCTATATTAAAATTTTATTATGGGAAATAAGTAAAAATCAACCGTTTTTTGGAGAATGTAAAAGACAAAATTTAAACCATTTTGAAAATTGTATTAAAGTGACAACCTTCAGTGGCTGTGAATTGAAGAAGGGCAAAGTGAAACTATGGTGATGCTTTAAGACTGCTTTATGAACAGTGATAATATGATTATTAATGTTTGTAATGTATATTATTTATTTTAATAAGGAGGATTTTATATGTATTCGTAAATATGTATAAGTTAATGATTTTGGGGGCAGTTATGACACTAGGTGTCAAACCATTGCGATTCCCTACATTCCGGGCGATCTCGGCCCACCAACCCAGATCGTGGTTTTGGATGACAACTAGCTGTGGGCAGAAATTGTAAAACTGACCACAGTCGGTTACCTTTGAAATTGGTCAAACATAGAAATTTAATGGGGTTTAATAAGGGAATCAAAGATTATTTTTGAACACAGGCTATTTTCACCCAAATAGGGGTGGTAGACCTTATGGGCATATATTAAGAAAATGAGTAGGGGTACTTACCCTGAAGTTTTTGTAACGCTGAAGACAGGATGGGAGTGAGAGAAAAGAAAAAAGTGCTTACTCCTTCCGCCTCAGTCCTTGTGGAGGCAACAATTATCGATTGGAATCGAATATTTTATAAATGTTAATGGGAGCGAGCTAAGAGAAAGGAATGTCTGTACAATAATTCTTGTAATCATATAGGTGTTAGGAGTTAAGGAAAACCCGGTGCTTCTTAACACAAACCAGCACATAGCTAAGGGGAAACAGATCAGTTAGGGATATGGTATTATACCAGGCTACTATTTTGATATTTTTGATTTGATGTTTCAGTGTCTGGTGATACTGTGGCGGTGGTCCTGAGCTGGCCTGCGCGTCAGAGCAGGAGTGTCAAGCGTCTGTCTGGCCTTGCGGTGTTGGGATCTCGAGAGAGAAGTCCAGTAAGGTCATTCAGGTACGGTCACAGCCACTGGACCAAGGGTGAGTTAACTATATTTTTATATAAACAATACAGGGGGTTGTGGCGACATATCCCAACTGATCCCTTTAGAAAGTATGAGAGTGTCAATGAGAGTTTTTATGCTTCTTCATAAATCCTCTCATTGAGGGGGTTTTGTAACGGGACAAACTATTGGGGCTTATTTCTTCTTAAATAATTGTAAAATGTAATGGCCACTGAAGCTGAACAAGATGTGAATCATAAACGCTGGACAGTTTTTTAACACTTTGCAGTCAGTGCAGTACCAAGCCAAGCCGTACGTACGTGTTGCCGTTGTGCAAAAGCAATTAACGAGTCTGGGAATGTAAAAGCTATCAGCAAGGGGGGCGTATTCGCGTGTACGTGCGCATGGGTGTGACACTGTGAACAGCTTGAAAAGCATGTACGAAACATACTTTCTCGCCCAGTGGGCAGGAAACAAAGAACTCAACACAGTGAAATCCGCCTCAGTCACGCAGCATCAGTTAAGCCAGCCGGCTGCTTATATAAAATTTCCGAAACGAAGTCACGGACGTCCACCTGTACAACATGTAAAAATTTGAAGTATTTAATCTAAAGTGAAATAACAGTTTTACGTTGTTAACGTGTAACAAGTAAATACAAAAGTTTGGTCAAAACAACATCAATAGTGGTGAGTGGAGCAAAGGGACGTCTGCAGGACTGATTTTCAGCTAAGTGACAAAATGGGGGTTATAAGAAAAGTTTAATAAGGGTCAATACCAAAATTTTCAATATAAATAAATTCAGTAAAAAATGAGCTCAATTTGGGAAAATTAACAAAATTGTACCATATGAATGAGAGTGTGAGTGAGTGGAAGAATATTTAATTATATTGAATCAGAAGTGCTGGGTTGTGAAATAGTTTTAATAATGATATAATTAAGAATATAATTGAATATGTTTATTTTGGAGGTTATATAAAATGTTTAAGGGGAAAGAAATTTTAACTTGAATAGTTGAACTACGCCTCATGGTGAATGGTAGTGTGCTTGTTTCGCACAGTAGAGTCAAATTCATTTGTATGTTACTTAACAATAAAAGGTAATGTCATTGGTAAATATTACAATTGAGAGTAAGTTATTTCAGGTAACACATTCCGCTACTTCCGGTTCGCTTAAACGAACTTGGCCCAGAAAGGTAAGCACATTTGATATTCTTGTATTAATAACAAGATGGCGCCTGAACGAAATGTTTGTGATTAATAGTACAACATATAATTAATAAAAGCACTTAAAAAAAAATTAAAGTTACATCGTATTAACTTGTAAGGTGTGAACCCCGTCGACTCGTGGGTTGTGCAGGTTAGCCAGTCTTCAATCTTCTGAACATATAGTGGCCACTCGCTGTGTTTTGTGTGACAGTATGCCCTTAAGATCCGGCCTATCTCTCTCATGACTCTCTCCGCCTGGTTGGATTGTGGATGATAGACGGCGGTGTGCTTTGGGATGATTCCTTCCCATCCAAGAGTCTGGCGCCACTTCCCACTGATGAACTGCGGTCCATGGTCGGATAGTACCACCTTCGGCTTTCCCACATTGATCATGTAGTCGCGTGTGATCTTTTCGCTCAGCACCTTACTCGTCGCTCACTTCACACTATATAACCTTTCATATTTGGAAAATGTATCTAGCACTACAAAAATATACATTACTCCTCCCCTACCCTTTGGCAAAGGGCCATACAGATCTACTGCTACTAAGTCAAATGGTTTTTCTACTTTGATATAGTTTAATTCCCCTTCTAATCGTTAATTTACTACTTTAGATTTCTGACACAGTTCACAATTTTTCAATATTTTTCTTGCTCTTCTCTCCATATTCTTAAATATACAAGACTCTCTCAACACACTCACACATTTCTTTGCTCCGAAATGGCCATATCTATAATGACAGTCCCATACTATTTTGTCTATCAACCCTTCAGGTATAACTAACCTCCAATCCCTTTCTCTCCCCTCTACTTTTTTAAACAAGCTCCCCTTGAAAATCTGAAAATACTGCCTATAACATAACACATCTAAATCTGACTCTACACTAGTTATTATCTTGTTTAATTTAGCATCTGCCCTCTGCATTATATTTATATCTTTTAGTTCCTCCCCAAACAGTCTATCCTCCCTTGATAACCTGTAAATTTCAATTTCTTTTATGTCTCTACCCGTTCTATTCCCCTCTATATCTACCCGTGATAATGTATCAGGTACCCTGTTCTCTACCCCTTTTATATACTCCCAAGAGAAATTATATTCTTGTAGAGCTAGTACCCACCTTGTTAGTCTGCTGTGCATGAGTTTACACGTGTTCAAAAACGACAAAGCCTTATGGTCTGTTCTGATGATTGTGGTGTTTCCCAGCAGGTATGTTCTGCATTTCTTGACTTGACCGCGAAGACTATACTGAGCAGCTACTTTTCTGTTGTAGTATAATTCCTTTCGGCTGCTAATAAGGTACGACTGGCGAAAGCGATGGTGTGATGCTCCTTTTCGTCGTCGTCCTGGTACAGCTCTGCACTCAATGTGATGTTACTAGCGTCGGTCTGCAAGTAAAATTTAAGTTCAAAATTAGGATGATTCATCTTCACCATACTTACAAACTTCTCCTTTATCTCGTTAAAAGCATCCCTCTCAGTTTCACTCCATTTCCACCGTTTATTTTTCTGTAACACTTTACTCAACTTTGCAGTTATGTGTGCATAATTACGCTGAAATTTTCGATAAAAATTACATAAACCTAAAAAACTCTGTAATTGTTTAATATTTTTTGGTTCTGGGAACTTCAAAATAGACTCTACCTTATCTGGATTGGCTTGAATGCCCTCAGGTGTAATAATAAACCCCAAAAAATGTATTTCTTTCTGCAAAAAACTTGACTTCTCCCAATTCACCGTCAACCCACCTAGATACAATTTATTTAAAACATATTCTATATGCTCTATATGTTCTTCAAAAGTTCTTGATGCTATTAAAATGTCGTCTACGTAAATAGTTAAAAAAATCGAAATTTTTGGGGTTGCAATATCTCGTCTAAGCATTTAATGAAGCTGGCAACGCTGGTGTTAAGTCCGAACGGTAATCGTTTGAATTGATAATTTTTTCCGTTGAACAGGAAAGCTGTATATTTTCTACTATTCGCTGCTAATGGAACTTGCCAATATCCTGCAGTTAGGTCTAATGAGGTCATATATTTTATCCCGCTAAATTTCTGAAAAATTTCCTCAATTGCTTCGGGTGACTCCCGGTCTGGAATAATTATTTGATTAATTTTGCGGGCATCTAAACATAGCCTGACTCTACCATCTTTTTTGATCACTACTGCCAAAGGGTTAGAATATGGTGATACGGATCGCTCAATTATATCCCCCTCTAACATTTTATCTAACTCAATCTCAACCGCTCTTCTCTTCGAATACGGCACTGGATAACTTCTTTGTACGTAGGGCGCGTGTTCCCTTACCTTTAATTCACATTCATAGTTTCTTGCCCTCCCTGGTATATCGGCAAACACTCCTCTAAAATCCTCTACTACCCGCCACAACGATTCACGTTGAGAACTCCCTACTATGCCACCCTCGCTACATCTCAGCCCATATTTGCCCTACACTTTCATCACCCTCTATTTCCCTCTCACTACATACATTCATACTAATTTCCACTTCTTGTTTACTAACCCGATCATGTATCACCCTTACCCCCGAAATTCTTACCGCGTCTATTACCCGCTCAAAATTAATCCGAACTGGTTCTATTACATTGTTCAACTCTAGCACCCGTTTCTGAAAATCAATCACCGCCTTATGTTTAATCAAAAAATCATTCCCCAAAATAACCTCAAGATTTAATCCATGTACGACTAGAAATGTATTATCGTACCCTACCCCGTTAATTATCATATTCAAAAGTACTTGTTTAGTGACTCTTTTACTCCTGACACCCGTAATACCTACAATAGTCACTCCCGCAACTGGCAAAGATGGAATATTTTTATTTAATTCTTTCAATTCATCTAATATGTGTTCGGAAATAACAGAGACTTCACTACTGTTATCTACTAAAGTTTTTATTTCCTTACCTTCAATGTTGATTTTCACCTCTGTTAATCTAGTCTCCCGTCTAATTGCTTCGACATCGTCTTCCTCCATTAATTCCTCAGACAAATCTGTTATAATAATGTTGTTTTGGTAGCTGTCATTTACTTGAACCCCAGAATCCTCCGTCGACAATGGTTGGGTCCGGTTCCCCATTGTCTCTCTTAGTTTACCGCGGACGTACTCGCCACACCTGGGTTGTATCCACCTCCGCTCCGGTTCACAAGTTCGTTACCTCTCGGCGCTCCTCCTTGACCCTCTCCCCTTCTCTGGTATGCATGGTTATTCTGCTCGGGTTATGTTCCCTGTCGCTGACCAGGTCTCTCCTCCTACATATAAAACAAAAATTTTGCGAGGCATAACTTTCATGCGAACATGCCGGAAAACTCCACATTGGGCCTCGATTATTTTGTTCTCATCTGGGGTATGCCTGTCCATGTGGCGGTCCCCTCTGCGGTCCATGGTTCCCTACGTTGTTCATACTCGGTTGGTTGTGATGACGACTTATTTCTTGGTCACGGATGTTCTGAAACACATTTAAATACTCTCCAATTCACTAATATTTGCTATCTCCCGCATCATTAATGATATCTGTACTTCCTTTGGTAAGTGTTTACTTATGTGTCTAACAAAAGACCTGAACGGCAATGGCGGTTCTAAATACTTCGCTTCGCTAAATATTTTCATCACGTAACCAGTTAAATTATTATTGGGTCCCCCAAAATTTCCAGTTTCCATGATTCTACTACGTGACACTTCTTGGTCTTCTTCAGACCAATATTTATCTCTGAATGCAGCTTCAAACTCTTCAAAATTCTCCCACTCCGTTCGGTGTACTTCGGCCCAGATTTCCGAACTACCTTTAAAACATTTTAAGATTTTTAATAATTGTACCTCCCAGCTACTGGTATTAAATTTATTAAACTCCCTCACTCTATTTAGGAATTGCATCGGGTGTACTCTCCTATTATCACAACTAAAAGGTTCCAATTCGACTTCACTGCTCACGTCGCGAGTCATAATTACTCATTCGGTAACAGTATTTACTTGTTGGCTGATAGCCATACTCAATTCATCTTTTACATTCACAATACTCTTTTCAACATTTATAAATCTATTGTGATTATCAGATTCCAGGTTACTTATTGTATTTTGTATTGTTTTAAATTCAAGTATACAACTATTTTCTACCTCGCTTATTTTACGGTTATTATTTTCTATTGTAATAATAGCACAATTAACTTTATATTCACTGCTAGCGTTACATTCATTTATTCTGGTTTCAACATTCTCTGTTATATCATGTATTTGTTTGTTAATTTTTTCTGTCATTCTATCATCTATTTCATTGATTTTACTATCTATATTCTTTACTGAATTCTCTAATTCACCAAATCTACTTTTGTATGTCTCATTGGTTATTTCAAAACGTTTATTAATTTGTTTTACTTCATTTCTAATCTCATCAAAATTGCTTTCGTTTGTATCAAAACGATTATTTATTTTATCAAACTTTTCATCAAAATTATTCTTAATTTCATTGAAACTACTTTCGCATTTTATTCTTTGTTCATTAATATCATTATACATTTTGCGTAATAAACTGTCATTAGAATTAAAACGACTCTCAAACTTACTATCAATTTTTCGTAAAAAGCTCATTATATCCTTATCATCAGATTGTTTATTTTTATTTGTTAAAACTGGAGTTAATTGAATTCCAGAATCAACAGCTGACTCGTTTAATTCCAATTGAGTCGCAATTGGGGTGGAATGAATTATTATGTTACTGCCAACAGCTGTTTCCGTAATACCGCTCTCGTCACTGCTCGGACCAGCTGTTCGCGTTTCACTTTCACCCAATGACTGTGGTTCAAGGCCACTTTCGCTCATATCTACGTCTGTTAAATTACTTTGTGTTTCGTGCTCAGACATTTTTAACTGATTTATAACTTATTTTTACTTATGATATAACTACAATTGGTTAATCCTCCCTCCAAAACATTATACTATAACATAAATCTTACACCATAATTACGTAAATTTTATGTAAATTAAATTTTGCTGCTTTCACAACCGGATTTCACTTCCTGCACTGTCAAAATAGGCCGGTGTAATACAATTTATTATTATATTACATCCTGGTCACACCGCACCATTGTAACTTTATATTTATTTATTTGATAATAATAAAATGTTTACACTTCCACCTACCTTAAATTCTTATATGTGTTGGCCAGATCTCTGGTGGTGGACTAACCCCATTCGTACGACGAACTGATCAGTGCAGCAAATGAAATGAGGTGTTTGCAAATAACTTGTTTAACAACTTGTATAAGATAGTAGATAATATCATTTTATTTTTGTAATAACGTGACATTATTTAATACTCAAAATTCTTTCTATGTATGAAAAATAAAAAAGCATAAACCCTTTAACATTATTATTATTTCTAACAAAAACATAAAAACTTTAACTATCTAACATCTAAACTTATTCATTCTAAGAGAACCAATACTTTTTATTTTTTATTTTTTTATGCACACACAACTCACATCCAAAATTATTTGAGATCTCATTTTATTTTATTTTTAGTTTATTCCCCAAAATAAATCTAATTTTGAACTGTTATTTTCTTCGCCCATTTATAAAAAAAAACTGTTGCGTACTCAAAACTTACATGGTCCAACGCCGTTGCGTCACCGCGTGTTTACGCACTTTCACTATTTCACTGAATATCGTTAAATTTTGTTCATTGTTATTATCTTAGTAACTCCTGATTTATTCTTCTACCACTTTTGATAAAATTTAATACATTTTATGCTACAATTAGACTCGGTTTTTTACGAGCCGAGTCTAATACCACCGGCTGGTGTTACGACTTAGCTGAGAGTGAGCACAAGACTCCCCACTATACCTTTCAGATGAACGGGAAGGCACTACTGTCAGACTGCTACTTTTTCGTCGCCGTACACTGAGGTGTTGACTGTCCATGGGCCAAGTCAACCAGCGACGTTATGCGGTGACGATATTAGAGGCTTAGGTGGGTGGAGCCTCTTCGTTGATTTCCTCCATTTCCAAAGCACATGGAAAGAAAATCTTTCTGCTTAGCCATTTTAGTAGCGTCGGTTCCAACTGTTGTGCGTAGAAGGTGCGCCCAGGCTCGTGTACGCGCACACAGTACGTGACAAATACTCGGTTCACAACCAAGTATTGCGTTCTCCGGCTACACCCAGCCCAAAAAGTTATGTTACCGTTCATTGTTTGAATCCAACACTATTTCATATGGGACTTGCAATGATGATACTAAAGAAATTTAAATAAATTTAATAAAAAATAAAAGCCCCCATTTTGACACATTACAATGTGACTATGAAAAATTTAGTGAAGCTTTGTATGTTTGGTTTACACAGTTCAGGGACAAAGGTGTGCCTATTTCAGGGCCTATTTTACAGCAAAAGGCGTTGCATTTTCGTAATGAATTCAATGAAGGGGACCCAGATTTCACAGCAAGTGTCGGTTGGGTCGAGCGATGGAAGAAACGCTACAGTATCCGTCAGTTAAGTGTTTGTGGTAAAAAACTATCATCGAATTTTGAAGAAATGGAAGCATTCAAGAAAAGATTGAAACTGAAAGCCTAACGGGTGATCAGATATTTAACTGTGATGAGTCAGGCCTTAATTACAAAATGTTACGTACTAAGAGTCTTGCAGCTAGAACTGAAGCAGCGGCCCCTGGCTACAAGCATAGTAAGGAAAGGCTGACAATTTTAGCATGCAGCAATGCTACAGCAAACCTCAAAATGGACCTTGCAATGATTGGAAGGTCCAAAAATCCTAGAGCCTTTAAAACAGTTTCAAAAAACGCTCTTCCTGTAAAATACTACAGTCAGAAAAGCGCATGGATGAGCAGTGAAATTTTCAAAGACTGGTTTTTTAAGGAATTCATTCCTTCAACAGAGAAGTTTTTGAAAGAAAATAATTTACCCAGAAAAGCAGTTTTGTTGGTAGATAAAGCTCCAATGCACCCTGATGCAGAGGAGCTTCAAGATGGTGACATTAAGCCAATGTTTCTGCCCCCCAATGTAACCGCCATATGCCAACCTATGGATCAGGGCATTTTGGAAACGATAAAAAGGAACTATCGCAGGAAGCTACTGTCCACAGTGATAGAAGAAATTGAAGAAGGACAAGACATGATTGAAAAATTGAAAAGCATCAATGTAAAGGATGTTGCTTATTGGGTTGCAAGGGCCTGGCTGACGTAAGGGCTCCAACAATTGCCAAATCATGGAAGAAGTTGCTAGGCGATGATGAAAGTAGGAAACGGAAAGCACAGATGAAACCGAAGAAACCATTCTACCTTTACTGCAACGTATCCCTGGATGTGAGGATGCATCTTTGCAAGAAATCGAAAGTTGGATGAAGGATGATGATCAGTATGTAACTGATGGAGAAATTGTCGCTCTTGTCAATTGCGATGACAACGAAATTGAAGATCAAGATAAAGCACCAACTGTTGAGCCTCTCACAATTTCATATAACGACGGAGATAAGGCTCTAGAAACTGCAATTAAATACATTGAGCAACAACAAGAAGCTACAGGAATCGACATAATGATGCTGCAAAGATGGCGAGACTTGGCAGCGAAGAAACGGCACTCGTCAGGAAAGCAGACTATGATCAAAAATTTCTTTAAATCATCACAGGACTGAACTTTTTAAGTGTATTTAACTTCAGACAATTCTATAACTGTAAGTTCATTTTTTCTGTTGTTTTGTTGTAAAACATGATTATTAGGTTCGTAATGTGTAAAATTATAACATAGTTTGACATTTAATAGGCTTTTTCTTAATACCTCCCTATTATCCGACGTTCTGCCGGCCCGTTCATGTCAGATAAGCGAGACTCTACTGTACCATTTTTGTATCATCTTCGATTCACTCCCAGTACATAGAATACTAATAACATTATATTTATTATGCGTTATTTAAATATATATTCTTATTTAAACACTTATTCATACATACTTTTATTAAATACAACATACCATTGTTAACAAGAACAGTTATAATTAACATGAAACAATAACAGAAGTTTTTCTTTATTGCAGAGAACAGAAGAGAACGGAGTATTGACAATATTTGTTGTCTTCTAAAATGACCCCTTATTGAAATATTTCACTGAATGGAAAGGAGTATGGTGTATTGTTAATGTTAAAAGTTATCATATCTAGTAAAACTTAAAGGAACTGAGAAAAACTGAAAGATTGTGTGCGTCTTGTGGCAATGGAACACCTCAAGGATTTTTCCTACATTGAATGATTTGCCATTATATAAAATCAATTGTTGTTTCCATGTCATAAAGTACATAAATGGCACTTTCTGTGTGGGGAATATTTGTGTATAGTAACTGTATTCATATATGAATCTATATCAAGATTATTATGAATCTATACATGAATCATTATCACACTTTTAACTAAAATATGAAGCATATTAGCTTGAATTAATGACTCAATCTTCTGTCACTCTGTTCTAGCAGAAATTTTGAATCAAATTATTGTATTCCCACAAAATTTGAAATGTGTAAGCTGAAGTGCATTACTCAGAGTCTGTTATGTTAACTACGTACTTCAGTTTCTCTACAATCTTTTTTTTAACTGAAAAACACAATATGCACAATTTTAAAGGTTATTTATATCAAGCAAGCATACATACAAGCATAAACATACCATCACAATTTATTTTGACACTGCATCTTAATTACCTAAAAACTAATACCTAGTCAGAATTGACAATATTAATAATACTTAAACAGAACTATGATATCTTAACAACAATACGTTTTCACAAAGTCAAGTTGTCAGCTTCATACCACACCTCCAAAGCTGGAAGGATCAGGAACTACTGTAAGGATTTACTATACCCTAATCAATGGGAAAATCTGTGGACCTGTACGGAATAATGCTGACATGTGGCAAATGCAAATGAACCATGAATAAGTACAAAATTACACACGGAGCGAATACAGTAAGGCATGTAAAGTCACTGCATATTGCCTAGACTGGACATGCCCACAAGGGTCGTAAGAACCATCTGTAATGAAGACATTATTATCATCAAATTATTATTTGCAGCAACAGCAATTACAAATGTGATATTCGATATATGATCATATTAGGCATCCAGTTCTATCCACTAATTCCTGTAAAACTACTGTATTCAGACTTACTCTATTTTTCTGAATAATGTCATCCCAATTTTTCTCAGCTATTTTTTGAACTGCATGGATAAATAGTTTTGTAATTTTTTCCACATTTGCCTTGAAGGCTTTAAGGACTTCAGGTACACACACTGCTTTTTCTGATTCATGCCAGCAGTCATAATCAGTAGCCATAGCAACTGCTGCATAACTCAGACCAGCTTCCTTTGCTAGAATAACCTTTAACAACAATTTTATGATTTAATATCCAAAATATGTGTCACACATACTTATTTACTACGTTTATTGGAATACTGTAATAATGTTTTAGACAATTTCCATCTTAGTTTTATTATGTTGCTTTAAAATTATAGATTTAAATTTCTGATGGAAAACTACTTATATTAACTAATTATTAATTATTAACTTAATACATTTCATTTTTTTAACAAAGACACAAATCATTGAAAATTCACAAAAATCCTATCATTATAAAAACTGCAATTACATTTTCAGTTGTCTAATGTAATCTAAATTATACAAATTAAACACTAATTATTTAAACAATCCACTTAAATATAACTCAATACATTACATACACATTTTTTTTTAATTTTAATTTTGCTCATGAATTATAAATTATTTTAAGGAGTCTCAAACTAACATGACTTCAGTTTTTATAAACAAACTTGCACAAATTTAAAATTAAATAAATTTATATTTAGAAATAAACTTACTATTGTTAAAACTTACTTCTGGAATGAGAGTCATGTTGACAAGCTGAGCTCCCCAAGACCTAAACAAATTACTTTCTGCTCTTGATGAGAAACGTGGACCTTCAATTGTAACAGCTGTTCCAACAGGATGCATTTTAATATCTAACTCTTTAGCAGATTCCAGAAGCACTTCACGGGTTGCTGGGCAGAAAGCAGGTTCCATTGGAATGTGACAAACTCCAGGCAAACTCTGTTCACTTCCATCAAAGAAAGTCTGAATTCTTGTACGTGTTCTAAAAATAATTCAAGAGAATTATTTATTTCATATACTGAGTTTTGCGTACGCAGGTAGGAGTTTATTCCAAAGAATTTTATGACACCATTTTTTTCCAATGTGTCATTTCCTGATGAACCACCGTTTTTAGCAATACAGTAGAGTCTCGGTTATCTGCCCTTCGATTATCCGCCGTTCCGTGTTATCCGCCGCCCAAGCGGCATAAAAAAACGTAAACGTAAAAAATATTTTCTTTAATTACTGCAACGAAAATAGTGTGCCAATAGTTTGCGGGCGTGAGTGTACGTGCTCTCTTTGTGATTGCTCCTGACTGTACCGCAGGAATTTGGCCTACTGCCCATCGCCTATTATAGCCTAGCTGTGACTCATGTGTCATTCACCCCACCCCACCCCCAACATCTAACGCTATCGCTCACATGCTCATCGCTTAGTAGACTGCAGTTTCTTGTTGTGTGCTGTAGTGAGCAGTGAGGCTATTTTTACGCGGTGTGTCCGTGAGTGACTAGTGCAGTTTTGGTGAAAGTGTCGTAGTGTAGTCTTGTTAATAGTGTTGCGATTATGGCTACGAAAAGGAAGAAAATTGTTTTATCAATAAAAGACAAGCATGAGGCATTAAAAAGACTGGATAAAGGGGAAACGCTGCAGAAGGTGGCTGACCACTACGGCGTCGGTCATCGCACAGTTGGAGATTGGAAGAAGAGACGATTAGAATTAGAAAAATGGTGTTCCTCACGAGTTACTGAGACTGCTTTTAAAGATAGAAAAACTATGAAAAATAGTGATTATGAAAAAGTTAGCGAAGCGTTGTACATTTGGTTTACACAGTTCAGGGAGAAAGGGGTGCCTATTTCGGGACCTATCTAAAAAGAAAAGGCACTGCAGTTTCAAAAAGAATTTAATGAAGGTGATACAGATTTCACAGCAAGCGTTGGCTGGCTTGATAGATGGAAGAAGCGTTATGGAATCCGTCAGTTGAATATTTGCGGCGAGAAACTGTCATCAAACTTTCAAGAAATGGAGCAGTTTAAGAAAACAATTCAAGACTTTGTTGAAACTGAAAGCTTAACAGGAGATCAAGTATTTAATTGTGATGAAACAGCCCTTAATTTCAAAATGTTACCGAGTAAGAGCCTTGCAGCTAGAACTTAAGCTGCACCCCCTGGCTATAAACGTAGTAAAGAGAGAGTGACTATTTTAGCATGCAGTAATGCCACAGCAAACCATAAAATAGACCTGGCAATGATTGGAAAGTCCAAAAACCCTAGGGCTTTTAAAACCATTTCAAAACATGCTTTTCCAGTAAAATATTTCAATCAAAAAAGTGCATGGATGACTAGTGAAATTTTTAAGGAATGGTTTTTTAAAGAGTTTGTTCCTTCTACAGAGTTTTTAAAAGACAACAACCTACCCAGAAAAGCAGTTTTACTGCTAGACAATGCCCCAACTCACCCTGATCCAGACGAACTTAGAGATGGGGACATAAAGGCTATGTTTTTGCCACCAAATGTGACTGCCATTTGTCAGCCTATGGACCAGGGTGTTTTGGAAATGTTTTGGAAACACTTAAACGAAACTATCGAAGAAAGCTTCTGTCAACAGTCATACAAGAAATTGAAGATGGGCAAAACTTGATTAAGAAGTTGAAAAGTATAAATTTGAAGGATGTCGCTTATTGGGTCGCAAGGGCCTGGGCCGACGTCGGGGCACAAACAATTGCGAAGTCGTGGCATAAGCTGTTGGGCGAGGACGAAAATATGGCTGAAAGCATGCTGGATGAACTTCATGAAAGTATTTTGCCCTTGGTGCAACGTATCCCTGGATGTGAGGATGCATCGTTGGATGAAATAAGGAATTGGATTTCAGGAGACGACCAATATGAAATAACTGACGAAGAAATTGTAACACTTGTTAATAGCGATGATGTTGTTGAAGATCAAGACTCTGAAACTGTTGAGCCCCAAAAGATCACACACAAAGAAGGGGTTAAAGCTCTTGAAGCAGCCATTCAGTACGTTGAGCAGCAAGAGGAAGCCAGGGTTGTCGACATAATGATGCTCCAAAGATGGCGAGACTTGGCAGCAAAGAAGCGGGAATCATCAGGGAGGCAGTCGAAGATCACTAATTTTTTTCACTCATCATGAACTGAACTATCACTTCCAACATTTCTGACAGTGTAAGTCAATTTTATTACGTACACATTAGTCTGATTCTATATTTATTTTTAGTAAATTTTTCTTGTTAAAATGTACTGAATTCTTAAACTTGAAGCGTGAAGTACTAAAGTAGGCGTAATTGTTTTCTCTTTTTTTGTAAGTGTATAACTTTAATATTGTTGCTTGTTCTCTAAAATGTTTTACTATAATTTTGTAATATATTTGTACAGTACTGTAATGTTTTCTCTATTGATTTGTTGTAAAACGTGATGTTTATTAATTACATTTATAAAATTACAACATAATTTTATGATAAATTTGCGTTTTATTTAACTCTCCCTATTATCCGCCATTCCAGCTTATCCGCCCTTCCGCCAGCCCGTTTATGGCGGATAACCGGGACTCTACTGTACTTCAAAAAATTGTACCAAATTTATTTAACAAATAACGCTTACATTATATCAAATTTATCTACCAAAACTCTATTGGGATGCCAGAAGACAAATGGAATGATTCACTGTCCTGCCATTAGAAAACAACAAACAACTTATATCAAATTTACCCTTGACTACCAAGGAAGTTTCCACAGCAATAAGTCAACTATAGATCAAATTTTCTCAATTAGACAGATCTGTGAAAAGATGAGTTCAAGGGTGTGTACGAAACAATATTCAGAAGTAAGCTTCTTACAAAGATGTAAGAGCTAGCTATCTCACATAAGTTGGTTCAGCTTGTGATATATATACTTATGAAGTCCAGATGCACAGTGAAGATTGGTGGCTGCTCCTTGGATACATTCAATAGGAGTTGGTCTACGACAGAGTGATCCACTAGATGCTCTTCTGTTCAATTACCATTCAGGCTATAGTGACTGCTGCTATAGTGGATGAAGGAGGGACTATCTTTAAAATGACAAAGACAAATGCTTATGTAAACGATGTTGAAATTATTGGTGGATCTATGCTTTGTGTTAAAGAAGCTTTTCTAAAACTGAATGAAGAGGCAGCACCCTTACATCTTTGGTGATTACAATTTTTGAAGCAGTCTCCAGTTTCCAATTCCTTGGTTCTACTTTGTTGAAAAGAAGGAATTAAGGAGAAGAGTAACAGCCAGGAACACAGCATAGTCTCTTCCTAAGACGACAGCTTCAGAGTTAGTGTCCTGTTAGACAATGTCCTGAGTGATCTCAAGTAGCTTAGGATAAACATCTCCCTTGATCAGGACTGATATCGATGAACTACAATGGTTGAGCAGGCCAAGGGCAGCTACACACATCTGTTACGCCAATGAAGAAGATTTGAAAAGTACTCATAAATAAAGTTTCCCAAGCATAAGCACGATGGTTATGACTGGCAGAGACAGCACTGCTAAAGAAACACAAGGTTGGTATTGGCAGGTAATTCACAAATTGGTGGGGGACAGAGTATTCAAGGTGGTCTACTACCATTAAACGTAACAAAAATTTTTTTAACGGAAAGTAACTCTTGCCATTCAAAGAGGGAATTTGATGAGGGAGTTATGTTTTGGACTCAAATAAAGAAAGTCAATAAGCTCAGCTTAAATTTTTGGAATAATGGGATGTCACCAACCTTCAGCTATCCTGCAATTGAGGACATTTTCAGTGGATGTAGCAGAAATATTATTTAAAAAGTTTATTCACAAATAATTGCAATAAAAAAACTTTTAGATTGTTTGAATTTATTTGTGTAGAAATTGAGTTAAATACTAAGCAACTAGAATGTCCTTATTTAATTCACTATTCTGATAGATGTTTTACCTTATAATAGTTAAAAATATTTTACCCTGATGCCAGGTTCAATCTATGATACAATTTTTACCATTTATACATTGTTACGATGGTCTCACTGATTGTCGTACGGTACAGTGGAAAACAAAATACAGACACTAATGAAGTCACTAATTACCAGCTTTAATTAAACACAAATAACAGTTTGTAATTAACAAGGTACTCTTGTACAATAACTGAAGTTAAATTTGTCCACACACAATAATAATTTCATGTAATAAGGTTCCAAACTAATTATAACACAGCCTGCCAATGTTCCAGACTAGTATTCCATAATATCCGTCAACAAGCACTCAAAAACTCTAGAGGGTACTTGTGTGTAGCCTTGGCAGAAACACGCACCTGCTCGGCTTCCGAGGAACATATACTCTTGCCTTTTTGTATATATATAGTGCACTGCGAGTATAAAATACAAATTTTCTGGAGTTTAAAAATATTCTTTGAGATTTTGAACATCACATAAAAGTTTGATCCTAAAATTTTGGACGAGGCATAATCCTAAAATGTTTTAAGTGGCATATTGTATAAAAGACCATTTAAAAATAAACCCAAATTATGCTTCTAGCTCTACTAAGAGTCAGATAATATTAAATATACATATTTTTATTTAATTTTAGACAAAATGTTTATCATAATTTTACCTTCACCTGACTAACTTTAACTTTTTGTAAGTTTCATTAGAGGCAGCCATTAGGAGCACTGCCTGTATTGTGCTGTCAGTAGGCAGTTGAAACGGTTGTTAGCTCTTTGGAGGGTGGATGTGTGTGTGTGTTGGAAGAGTTTATGCAATTTAAACTGTGTCTGTTAATTCAGGATGTCATTTCCGTACTGTGTGTATGCTTTGTGTGTTTGTATATTTTGAGTTGTTCAAGTGTGTCTATCCACAAACAGTAGCAGATACACTAAATAATAACTGGCATAACTATGTTGATGACATCATACTAATACAATGGTAACAAGAGATGATGTGAATAACTACTCACCCGTATCAACATTATCCACTCAAACATAATCTTCATGATTAAATATGAAAACAACAATACCATATATTTATTTTATCTTACTGTTACAAAATGTGAACACAGAACACCAACTGTCAGCATTCAAATCCATCCTACACAAACTGCACAACATTCCACTTGCACAGAAAGACTAACTAAACAAAATTAAAAACAGCTAAAACCACTGGATATGAGAGAACACTAATAGACAGATTTCTACACAAAACTGAAACAAAAAACAAGAAAACCCGACAACAATAACAAATTCAAACACTCACCTTTGTTAACAACCACAATGAACATATTGCCCTCAAAACAGCAGACTACAATGCCTACAACAGAACAGACCACACGCTGTCAAAAAACATACACAACAGTTAAACAAATTTAATATACCTAGGATTTACAATCTAAACTCCTCACACTGCTACAAATTCTAGACAGGCCAAACAGAAATCAGCGTCAGAGATATAATGAACACACAAAACCATTACACGCCACTACTGAATCCACTTTTGCTAACCACCTTATTGCAACAGATCACATGTGCACAAACATCGACAATACTAAAATCATATGTGTAAACAGAAAGAGTCAAAAACTAGACACACTCGAACAACTACAAACGTACTAACACACCACACAATACATGGAAACGGCATCCTAAATGAAAAGAATAGTTTATATTAGTGGTTCCCAAACTTTTCTGGTCACGGACCCCATCTGAGTTCTGAAATAACAGAAATATGATACAAACTCTTACATTTTAATTAAAATGTATTAAAATCAAAATTCTCTTAACTTGCAAAATTATAATATTAATGATATCAAACAGAGTTTAATATGAACAATGAAGCTGCTTTTGAACAATTAGCTCTGCAATATTGGGTTTAATGGTTTAATGTCTGATAATTTCAATATCGAGTCACTCTTGACATCAAGTTTATTTCTTAACTTTGACTTCAAGTATGTGAGCTGGGAGAACGCGGTTTCACACAAATAATTAGAGGAAAACACAGCTGAACACTTCAAAGCTTTTTTGCAAGTTCAGGGTAGTTAGTAATTACATATAACCAGAAGTCAGCTAGCTGCAATTGTGAAAACTGTAATTTTAATGAACTGCCAGTGAATCAATGAAAGTCCTACCAGCGAATCTTCTTCTTGTAGTGTAAGAGAGAGGTTAGTTGACAGCCCATCAGCAAATGGATTTCTTATCCACATGTCAGTATCATCTGTCACTGGAAAATATTCCCTTAGCTGCAAGAACAGTTGCTCTAAATGAGCCTTAATAACATTAAGGAACTCCTTTGGAACATTTTCTCCTGACATCTGGACAAAATCTACCATGGAAGGGAATTGTTCAAAGATATTTCAGAGTCTAATCTCTGAATCCACAGCTTAAATTTTTTTATCATCCCATTGGTTTTACCTTGAACCTGGAAAATAGTGATGCTAGATCCCATCAGGCTTTAAGTGAGCCCATTCAGATGAATGAAGATATCAGCAAGACACTATAGCTTCAAAATCCAGATAAAGTCATGGAACCTGTCTTTAAGGTTGAAATTGGAATCAAATAAAAAAAGCTTTTTACTTCATCCCTCAGTTCAAATAATCTGTTCAATACCCTTCCACGCGAAAGCCATCCTACTTCTCAGTGGATCAACAATTGCTTGTGGCCACTAGCCTTTTTTTACACATTATACTAAATAATCGAGAATTCAAAAGGTGCGATTTTATTCCACAGTCCGAACTACCTTGTCAAGGTAACTCTTCAGTTCTGGTGGCATCTTTTTTGTTGTTAACGCTTCTCTGTGGATACAACAACGAACCCACTCAACAAGTGGTGCTACAGTTTTTATCATTGTAATCAGTCCACTATTTCTTCCTCACATCGATATTGCTCCATCCCTGCTAGCACCCACACTTTTATTCCAAATACAGTAGAGTCTCGGTAATTCGAGCCCCGGTATTTCGAGGTTCCGTGTAATTCGAGCTGGAAAAAAAATAATAAATACAGTCAGTAAATGTAAACAGCATTCCCGCCATATCGTGACTCATGCCAGACCAAGTGTCTACAGCATGAAACGCTAAAAATAAATACGTAAATAAATCAGTAGCAGACTGACCGCCTCAGCTGATACAAGTGTTGTACCTGTGCGTTACTACTACGCTTCGTTACTAGTGTTTGCTTGTTGTTTTAGTTATTTTACTGTACAGTATATTCAACGTTTACTTTTTCACTACAGTAAATTGTTATTTATACTGTATATAATGAGTTACAAGAGTAGGCCTAAGAAGAAGTTTGTGCCGCTAAGTGTTAAATTGGAAGCCTTAAAAAGATTAGACAGAGGTGAAACGCTAAAAAAACTTGCTGCTGATTATGGAGTCGGCGAAGTGACTGTTGGTGACTGGCGTAGGAACAGAGACAAGATTGAAAACTATTCTTCTAAAAAGTGTATGGGGATTTTAACCTGTGAACGCAAATCGATGAAGAAATCTGATTATGAAAAAACGAGTGCAGCTTTGTTCACTTGGTTTAGTCAACAGAGGCAAAAAGGAAGTCCTATTTCAGGCCCAATGTTGCAAGAAAAAGCAATGTTTTTCAGGAACCAGTTTAAGGAAGGCGAGGATGATTTTACAGCAAGTTCAGGATGGTTGGATAGATGGAAAAACGATACGGCGTAAGACAGCTTGAAATGTGTGGTGAAAAGCTATCTGCGGATTCTGAGGCTGTCACACAGTTCGGTGAGATTTAAAAAAATTATAGAAGAAGAAAAACTTACTCTCGATCAGTTGTACAACTGTGATGAGACAGGACTAAATTTTAAAATGCTGCCTACTAAAACTTTAGCTTCAAGGAAAGAAAATGCTGCGCCAGGCCACAAAAAATCTAAAGAAAGGGTGACAGTTCTTGCTGCATCGAATGCAAGTGGAGAACATAAACTGAAGCTAATGTTAATAGGCAAGTCTGCAAAGCCTAGAGCTTTAAAAAACATCACTCCGTCTGCGCTTCCTGTTACACACATTAACCAGAAATCTGCATGGATGGATAAAAATATTTTTAAGAAGTGGTTTTTTGAAAGTTTTGTTCCTGAGACCAAAAAGTACCTAAAGGAAAAGAACTTGCCTCCCAAAGCAATATTAACCCTTGACAACGCTGGATCACACCCTGACGAAGAAGAACTGAAATGTGGCGAAATTAGAGCATTGTTCTTACTCCCAAACGTGACGAGTTTAATACAGCCGATGGACCAAAGCGTTTTTGAGCGCTTGAAAAAGAAATATCGTCGTCGTCTGCTGCAGAGGCTCCTACAAACTACACAAGGCGAGGGAACCATAGTGGAATTTCTAAAGAATACTACAATGAAAGACGTAGTTTACTGGGTGGCGGAATCATGGGATGACATAAAGACAGAAACACTAAAGAAGTCTTGGAACAAGATTTTAAAAGAAGAAAATAACAGTTGTAACACCACAGACGAACATGACTTGGTCTTAACACGACTGATAAAAAAACTTCCTGGTTGTGAACAGTCAAATGAAAATGATGTTTCAGAATGGTTGAATAGTGATGAACAGTTTGAAGTGACCGATGATTCAATCGGTTGAAATGCTGAATGAAGTGGCAGAAGAAAATAGTGATGAAGACGTGACTGCAGAGACTGTACCCGTGATGACTCACGCCGAGGGGTTGGCAGCGCTAGACACTGCATTGCGTTATGTCGAACAGCAAGCAGAAGATGCTACACCGACCGACACGATGCTGCTTAGAAGATGGCGTGACATTGCTGCTAAAAAACGAGGCTCTATTTTAAAACAAAAGACTCTGGACAATTTCTTTAAAAAATAAATTTGTGTGCCTTTTATCTTTTGAGTTTAAACTAGTTCAGGTATGTACTACATTGTTTGTTTTCTTATCTGTAAGCAATAAACATTTGTTTATACATTACTCTTTGTTTTTTTCTTCATCCGTATAATCCGAGTTTTTCCAAATCCGAGGTTGCCTCAGCCCCAATTAACTCGAATTACCGAGACTCTACTGTAATACCGTTGTCAACCATGAACTTATTCACAATCATAAATAGTCCTGCTGAAGTTGTATGTAATGGTAGATGTTTAGAAAAAACAAAATCTTTGTGTAATTTATTCTCATAATCATAGTGGATGAAACCAATTGTTATTCTCAATGGCAGTAATTTCATCTAACTGGATAGTAAAAAATGTACAATTTTTAATTCTGTTTATCCATGTCTCCCTAACATTCTGTCCCATTTCACCTATCCTTCTTCTTACCATATTGTTTGACAATGAAACTGAATTCGAAGACTTACTAGCTTTCTCACCCAGAACTGCCAGATGCGATGAGTAGGGACACTTAATATGGAGCACGAATTTCATTATAGGCACCATTTACTGTATACATCGTTTTTTTTTTCATTATGCTACTTAAATGTAAAACCACAGAAAAACGTTTTGCTTATATACAGTGCTTGTACGCGAGATACAGTGCTTATACGTGGACTAAAACAGCGCAATCAGTTCTGCATTGATGCGGCGCTCTAGTCAGTTCGGCTGAAAAACAGGTATGTTAAATGACATGATTTAAAGACATTATTAAAACCATTAGTTTGAAATTACTTTTACAATTACAATTAGTTTGAACAAAAAAATATATACTGGAATCTTCTAATTGTTTTCAGATTCTAAAATTTAGATTTTAGAACATAAAAAATAGGAAAAATTATGGTATTTTCTAATTTTTCTTAGAAGTGTCCACGGACCCACTGGAACATTGTCGCAGACACCACTTTGGGAACCACTGGTTTATATCACATATACTCTTTGAACACAATGCACACAATAAAGATATGAAACCATTTAAAACAATGGTACTATCCTTTGCAATGGAACTACCAGCACACCCGGCCCCCTTCCTTGAAGCTTGCAAATAGCTCAGGTAAAGGTAAAATCTAAATAAAAATTTTATCTAAAAATAAGTTGCTATTGTAAGAAATAAATGCATTATATATTATTTAATATTTAACATGTAATAGACAACAAAATCCAAAGATTTTTATTGATCTTCACTACCATAAACATAAAAAAAGATCAAATATATAGGATTTGTTACAAACTGTAGTTACATATCAGCAACCCTGTAACAATACAATAATTTTTTTTTTTTATGACTGTGAAACAACAATGCTACTTGGTAAAACAACAATTAGTAAACAAACATTTACAAAACAATTTCAGTTTATTTGTATATTACTTCCATTTTCCTTAAGGAAATGGAAGCATGGTGATGGCAAAAAAAATCGTGTTCGAGATTATTCCAGATTCTGATTGTACTACACTCAAAACATGAAAAAATATCGGTATGGAGAACCATGCATGACTTCCATGTTCTAACATTTATATTTAAAATACTTTTCGATATGAACTATTTCCATATAAACTACGTCTTTCTTCAGTCTTAATCACAGTATTGTGGTCGCTAACGTATACCACCTCACGTTATCGCACTCGATTTTCACTGATGATGGAAGTCGACGGCACTTCCGAAACGTCTAGTTTTGTAGAAAACATTGGACTACGGCCAAACAGTCTGGGAAGGAATTTTAACAACAAACTACTTCTTTGTTGCCGATAACGTAGTACACATGACATATAAATAAAAATTATCCCCACCCCCTTCAACTATCATTTTCATTACAGAAAATTACCCCCACCCCATCCAACTAGCCTCTTCATTTATAGATATTTCATCTATGTTTCTACAGTGGATTATTATGATCTTCTTATCAGGATACTTTATCAAAATTAAGTACTTTACTCTTGTTAAAACATAAAATGTTGCAGGTAAACTACCCTTTCCCCGTAACCGATCTTTTCACCAAAATCAATAGGCCTTGAGTTTTCTACAATTCAGGAATGTACACAAAAAAATATTTGATTCTGTCTGAATGTGCGGCAGTTATCGTTCGTCATAGAAAAAATTACCTTTGTTAAACATAAAGTGTTGCTGGTAAACTACTCCCTTTCCCTTAACCGATCTTCACCAAAATGAACAGATCTTGAGTACAGTAGACTCTTGGCTATCCGACTCCCGACTATTCGACCTCCGGCCTATCCGACCCGACCCGCTACTGAAAAAAAAAAAAAAAGTACGGTACGTATGCAGTATTTCCGATCCGATTACTAGCGCCTTCAAACGTCATGTGAGCAATCCTGCCATGCGGGTGAAGGCGCTTACGCGTGAATCACCAGTTACCAATACAGTACGCCAATTGATTCATGTTGTGACAGGAACGTTTCGTGTTCCTACTTGAGTGTGTAACAGGTGCATCAGTCAGTCTGTATCCAGAAGTCAGTCCGTGCGGTTCAGTCATTCGTGGATTGTTAATTTGTTATAAAGCGTGTATACAGTATTGTTGGTGGCTTTTATTTTTAAGTGAAATATGGGTGACAAATGAAAGAAAGTGGTAGTAACTTTGGAAGAAAAACTGCAAGCAATAAAAAGAATGGATTCTGGTGAGTCGGTAAACAAAATTGCACTGGAGTTAGGAGTTGGAAAAACTACTGTGGGTGATTGGCGAAGAAATCGCGCAGAGATTGAAAAATGGTGTTCTAAGCAAGCAAGTGGCAGTGGCGTGAAAGTTAGAAAAACTATGCAAAAAGGAAAACGTGTGGAAGTTGAAGAGGCTTTATATCTGTGGTATGAAAATGTGAGGGGGAAAGGATTGATGGTTTCAGGCACCTTGCTCCAAGAAAAAGCGATTCAGTTTAAAAAACAGATCGAAGGAGACGATGGTGAGTTTACTGCCAGTGACGGGTGGCTTGATCGCTGGAAGAAACGTTTTGGTGTTCGTCAGATGACGATTAGTGGTGAAGCATTGTCTGCTAATAAGGACGCTGTAAAAACACTTTTTTGACCTGCTTGATAAGGAAGGTATTTCCGGAGAACAAGTGTACAACTGTGATGAGACGGGTTTGAATTACCGTATGTTGCCGTCTAAAACACTAGCGTCTAAACAGGAAAAGGCCACACCAGGGTTCAAGAAGAGCAAGGACCGCGTTACAGTTTTAGCTTGTAGTAACGCAACCGGAAACCACAAGTTGAGAGACCTTGATTGGAAAATCTCGCAAGCCTAGGGCTTTTGAAATTCTTAAAGATTTAAGTTCTTTGCCCCTGCATTATACCCATCAAAAAAAGGCGTGGATGAATGGAGAAATTTTCAAAAATTGGTTTGAACAGGAATTTGTGCCACAAGTTGAAAAACAGTTAGCTGAAAACAATTTAACAAGGAAAGCAATCCTAGTTTTGGATAACGCTCCTTCACATCCAGCAAATGACCAATTAAAAGATGGAGACATAAAAGCTTTGTTCTTGCCTGCAAATGTTACATCTATATGTCAGCCAATGGATCAGGGAGTGCTCCAAGCTTTGAAAAAGAAATATCGACGTAGGCTACTAAGCTATATCATCGCGACAATTGATAATACAGAAGTTGCGACGGCACTACAGTCAGTAGACATGCTTGACGTCATCAGATGGGTGTCCGAGGCATGGGATGAAATTCCATCTTTAACACTTGTGCGATCGTGGAAAATTTTGCTTGAGCACAAAACCAGTGATAAGTGGGAAGAGGTAGAACAGCAGTGTGATGTGGAAAATGCAACTGATAACACTGCGCTTATATCACTGTTAGAAAAAGTTCCCGGATGTGAGGAAGCTTCATTGGAAGACATCACAGAATGGTTGGCAAAGGACGAAATCGAAGAAATTGCAGACGAAGATATTGTAGCGATGGTATTAAATGAACAGCCGATTGAAGAGGAACAAGGTGATGAACCCTCCTATCGTATAACCCACTCCGAAGGCCTGAAGGCGATCGAGACGGCAGTGGAATACATTGGCCACCAAGAAGAAGCAACACCAGCAGACATCATATTGTTACGATGGTCTACTCGATCGTCGTAGGTACAGTGGAAACAAAATAAGTACAAGACACCAATTAAGTCACTAATCACACCTTTAATTGTTACAGTAAAACAGTTCGTAATTAACAACACAGTCTACAGTAAATCAAATGAAAATTGTACACACGCAATAAAATGTACACAAATATTAAAACTCAATTTTATTACAATTATACCGTCTGATTATAAAACGCAACACTTCATTAATAACTACTTGAACATACACAGTAATAACTCGAACCGCTCTGGAAATATATCGCACTAATACTCTCGAACCGCACTATCAAATATCTCGCACTGAACTGAAAAACTAAGGCCGCTACCCGATGTATTTATAGTCACACTCACACACCAGAAGCTTCCAAACTGCGTCTTATCTCTCGTGAACTACGTAATTACTACGCCCTTGACACAGTCCGAGCGCCCGAGCGAAGCCCGGCACAGTCGAGAAAATTCTCGCAAAATGCGTCTAGTAGTACACCACATGCTTACATCGAGATCTTCTGGCATATTCGATAAACGCGTACATTGTTCTGTGCTGTCGTAGCAATATGTTTACGTAAGTGAAAGGATATAGCGGCGAGGAAATTAATGCGAGGAAAGAAGCAGGTCTCAATTACAGACTTTTTCAAACCTTAGACAATGTAAGTTTCACTTGTTCTTTCATTATACAGTACGTAGTTTTAGGTTATTATAATCTGATTTATATTAACAACTAATTTGGTTGAAAGCTTTCATATAAATTAAAACTCATAGTAAAACTCATTCAACTTATTGTTAACTACACATTTTGTTTCGTCCTTCAAATAAAGGTTTTGTGAAAGATACTGTAGTTGCGAATTCTTCTTTCATTCTTTCTAATTCATTTATTACTGTACGTCATTTATAAGGACAAACTGATATGACGTACGCATCCAAATAGCAACAAGTACAGTCAACGCAATAGGGTGGCGGTCATTGACCTTACAGAGGCTGGTATGCCTACGGCTCCGGTGTATCCGACTTTTTTCCTATCCGACCCGACCGACCGCCACATTAGGTCGGATAGTTGAGAGTCTACTGTACTTAACAATTCAGGAACGTATGCAAAAAAATATTTGATTCTGTTTGAATGTGCGGCAGTTATCATTCGTCATAAGAAAAATTACCCTTGTTAAAACATAAAATGTTGCAGGTAAACTACCCCTTTCCCTTAACCGATCTTCACCAAAAACAACTAGTCTTGAGTACTCTACAATTTGCGGCTGTTATCGTGCGTCATAGAAAAAAATATCGGTATGGAGAACCATACAGGACTTCCATGTTCTAAGATTTATATTTAAAATCATATTTGAAATGAAATATTTCCATAGAAACTACTTCTTTCTACTTATTGCTTCAGCCTTAAACCACAGTACTGTGGTCACTAACGTATACCACCTCACGTTTTCGCACTCGATTTTCACTGAGATGGAAGTCGATGGCACTGCCGAAAAGTCTGGTTTTGCAGAAAACATTGGACTACGGCTAAACAGCCCGGGAAGGAATTTTAACAAAGAACTGCTTCTTTGTTGCCGATAACGTATACACATACAAAATTCTCCACTCCCCCTTCAACTATAATTTTCATTTATAGCAAATTACCCCCACCCCGTTCACCTAACCTCTTCATTTATTGATATTTCATTTATGTTTCTACAGTGGATTATTATGAGCTTCTTATCAAGATACTTCATTTATCAAAATTAAGTACTTTACTCTTGTTAAAACATAAAACGTTGCAGGTAAACTACCCGTTTCTCTAAACCGATCTTCTCCAAAATCAATAGACCTTCAGTCCTCTACAATGCAGGGATGCATGCAAAAAAATATTTGATTCCGTTTCAATTTGCGGCAGTTATCGTTCACCATGAAAACATTTCTCTTGTTACAACATAACATGTTTCAGGTAAACTACCCTTTTCCCTTTACCGATCTTCACCAAAATCAACAGACCTTCAGTCCTCTACAATTCAGGGCTGTATGCAAAACATTATTTGATTCTGTTTGAATTTGCGGCTGTTATCGTTTGCAAAAAAAAAAAATATTACCCTTGATAAAAAACGTTGCTGGTAAACTACCCCTTTCCCTAAACCGATCTTCACCAAAACCAACAGGTCTTGAGTACTCTACAATTCAGGGCTGTATGCAAAAAATTATTTGATTCTGTTTGAATTTGCAGCTCTTATCGTTTGCAATAATAAATACCCTTGTTAAAATATAAAACGTTGCAGGTAAACTACCCCTTTCCCTTAACCGATCTTCAACAAAATCAACAGACCTTGAGTTATGTATAACTCAAATAGGTATGCAAAAGAGTAGTTGATTCTGTTTGAATTTACGGCAGTTATCGTTCGTCATAGAAAACATTACCCTTGTTAAAACATAAAAGGTTGCAGGTAAACTACTCCATTCCCTTAACCAATCTTCAACAAAATCAACACACCTTGAGTTTGGTATAATTAAAAAAGGTATGAAAAAGACTAGTTGATTCTGTTTGAATTTGCGGCTGTTATCGTTTGCCATAGGAAAAAAGTACCCTTGATAAAAACAAATGTTGCCGGTAAACTACCCCTTTCCCTTAACCGATCTTCACCAAAAACAATAGGTCTTGAGAACTCTACAATTCAGGGCTGTATGCAAAAGAGTAGTTGATTCTGTTTGAATTTGCGGCTGTTAACGTTTGCCATAGAAAAAATTACAGTACCCTTGATTTTAAAAAAACTGTTGCTGGTAAACTACCCCTTTCCCTTAACCGATCTTCACCAAAATCAATAGGTCTTGAGTACTCTACAAATCAGGACTGTATGCAAAAAATTATTTGATTTTGTTTGAATTTGCGACTTATCTTTTGCCATACAAAATACCCTTTTAAAACATAAAACGTTGCAGGTAAAGTACCCCTTTCCTATAACCGATCTTCACCAAAAACAATAGGTCTTGAGAACTCTATAATTCAGGGCTGTATGCAAAAGAGTAGTTGATTCTGTTTGAATTTGCGGCTGTTATCGTTTCCCATAGAAAAAAATTACCCTTGAGTTAAAAAAAACCGTTGCAGGTATACTACCCCTTTCCCTTAACCAATCTTCACCAAAAACAATAGTTCTTGAGTACTCTACAAAGCAGGGCTGTATGCAAAAAATTATTTGATTCTGCTTGAAGTTGCGGCTGTTACCGTTTGCCATAGAAAAAAAATCTACTGGGCAGTGTAACTGCACGTGTTTACAGAGGAACGATTCATAGACAGACTTTTCGTGTTTAGGGAATGAACCCTCTGCAAGATGCTGAGGGTCCATGAGTGACTTCGGAGCGCTCCTTCTTTTTCGCGTGTTTGTCCTGTGAAACATACACTGTAGATTTGCAGCTTGATAGGAATGCTGCAACTAGGAACACTGTAGCAACGCTCAATAGGAAATGTTGAAAATTTTTGTCCACGGTGTACCCTCATACACACTAAACCTGCTCTGATGTTTTAATTACGGACATCATAATATTAAAACTTTGGAAACTTGAGCACTACTTAATGGAGATCAAACATTAACTTATACAAGCCATTAATTTTATTCAATTTTTTATATATATTGTACAACGTTATCGGCAACAAAGAAGTAGTTTTTGTTAAAATTCCTTCCCGGGATGTTTGGCCGTAGTCCAATGTTTTCTACAAAACCAGACGTTTTGGCAATGCCATCGACTTCCATCATCAGTGAAAATCGAGTGCGATAACGTGAGGTGGTATACGTTAGTGACCACAGTACTGTGGTTAAGGCTGAAGCAGTAAGTAAAAAGAAGTAGTTTCTATAGTAATATTTCATTTTGAAAATGATTTTAAATATAAATCTTGGAAGTAAATATACATGGAAGTCATGTATGGTTCTCCATACCGACTTTTTCGAAAAGTGTCTGTGTGTGTGTCTGTAGATTTTTTTTCTATGGCACACGATAACAGCCGCGAATTCAAACAAAATCAAATAATTTTTTGCATGCAGCTCTGATTTGTAGAGTTCTCAAGACCTATTGTTTTTGGTGAAGATCGGTTAAGGGAAAGGGTGTTGTTTACCAGCAACGTTTTTTTGTTTTAACAAGGGTATTTTCTATGGCAAACGATAACAGCCGCAAATTCAAACAGTATCAAATGATTATTTGCATACAGGCCTGAATTGTAGAGTTCTCAAGACCTTTTGTTTTTAGTGAAGATCGGTTAAGGGAAAGGGGTAGTTTACCTGCAACATTTTATGTTTTAACAAGGGTATTTTCTATGGCAAACGATAACAGCCGCAAATTCACACAGAATCAAATAATTTTTTGCATACAGCCCTGATTTGTAGAGTACTCAAGACCTATTGTTTTTGGTGAAGATCGGTTAAGGGAAAGGGGTAGTTTACCTGCAACATTTTTTATCAAGGGTAATTTTTACTTCCATATTCTTTAAGGAATGGAAGTATGGTGATGGCAAAAAAAATCGTGTTCGAGATTATTGCAGATTCTGATTCTACTACACTCAAAACATGAAAAAAAGTCGTTTTCCGAAAAGTGTCTGTGTGTCTGTCTGTCTATGTGTCTGTCTGTAGATTTTTTTTCTATGGCAAACGATAACTGCCGCAAATTCAAACAGAATCAAATAATTTTTTGCATGCAGCCCTGATTTGCAGAGTACTCGCGACCTATTGTTTTTGGTGAAGATCGGTTGAGGGAAAGGGGTAGTTTACCTGCAACGGTTTTTTTTTAGCAAGGGTAATTTTGTTTGTTTGGCAAACGATAACAGCCGCAAATTCAAACAGAATCAAATAATGTTTTGCATACAGCCCTGATTTGTAGAGTACTCAAGACCTATTGTTTTTGGTGAAGATCGGTTAAGGGGAAGGTGTAGTTTACCTGCAACGTTTTTTTATCAAGCGTATTTTCTATGGCAAACGATAACAGCCGCAAATTCAAACAGAATCAAATAATTTTTTGCATACGTCCCTGAATTGTAGAGGTCTCAATGACTTTCGATTTTGGTGAAGATCGGTTAAGGGGAAGGGGTAGTTTACCTGCAACCTTTTACGTTTTAACAAGAGTAAAGTACTTGAAAATTTATTTAAACTTTTTGAAACAATGGTAATTGTTAAAAATAAAATAATTTTGTTGCCAGGCAATAAAATTATAATTTTTTCATTTTAATGTAATATAATATTTTTCATTTAATACAGCAATAAAAAGGCAGGTAAGACACAGCCTGGCTGTTTGGCTGAAAATGATTTTGAATATAAATCTTAGAATATGGAAGTCATGTATGGTTCTCCATACCGATATTTACTTCCATGTTCCTTAAGGAAATGGAAGTATGGTAATGGCAAAAAAAATCGTGTTCGAGATTATTGCAGATTCTGATTGTACTATACTCAAAACATGAAAAAAGTTCTGTGTGTGTGTCTATAGATTTTTTTTCTATGACAAACGATAACAGCCGCAAATTCAAACTGAATCAAATCATTTTTTGCATACAGTCCTGATTTGTAGAGTACTCATGACCTATTGTTTTTGGTGAAGATCGGTTGAGGGAAAGGGGTAGTTTACCTGCAACATTTTATGTTTTAACAAGGGTATTTTATATGGCGAACGATAACAGCCGCAAATTCAAACAGAATCAAATGATTATTTGCATACAGCCCTAAATTGTAGAGTTCTCAAGACCTGTTGATTTTGGTGAAGATCGGTTAAGGGAAAGGGGTAGTTTACCTGCTACGTTTTATGTTTTAAAAGGGTATTTTCTATGGCAAACGATAAGAGCCGCAAATTCAAACAGAATCAAATAATGTTTTGCATACAGCCCTGATCTGTAGAGTACTCAAGACCTTTTGTTTAAGGTGAAGATCGGTTAAGGGAAAGGGGTGGTTTACCTGCAACGTTTTATGTTTTAAAAGGGTATTTTTTATGGCAAACGATAAGAGCCGCAAATCCAAACAGAATCAAATAATTTTTTGCATACAGTCCTGATTTGTAGAGTACTCAAGACCTATTGTTTTTGGTGAAGATCGGTTAAGGGAAAGGGGTAGTTTACCTGCAACATTTTATATTTTAACAAGGGTATTTCCTATGGCAAACGATAAAAGCCGCAAATTCAAACAGAATCAACTAGTCTTTTGCATACAGCCCTGAATTATAGAGTTCTCAAGACATGTTGGTTTTGGTGAAGATCGGTTAAGGAAAGGGGTAGTTTACCTGCAACGGGTTTTTTTTAGCAAGGGTAATTTTTTTCAATGGCAAACGATAAAAGCCGCAAATGTAAACAGAATCAAATAATGTTTTTCATACAGTTCTGAATTGTAGAGTGCTCAGGACCAATTGTTTTTGGTGGAGAACGGTTAAGGGAAAGGGGTAGTTTACCTGCAACGTTTTATGTTTTAACAAGTTTTATTAACTGATAAATTAATTAATATATTTATTAACATGTTTTAATAACCGATATTTTCTATGGTAAACGATAACAGCCGCAAATTCAAACAGAATCAAATAACGTTTTGCATATACCCCTGAATTGTAGAGTTCTCTAGACCTGTTGGTTTTGGTGAAGATCGGTTAAGGGAATTTATGGTAGTTTACCAGCAACATTTGATGTTTTAACAAGGGCAATTTTTTCTATGACGAACGATAACTGCCGTAAATTAAAACAGAATCAACTACTATTTTGCATACCTTTTTGAATTATACAGAACTCAAGGTCTGTTGATTTTGTTGAAGATCGGTTACGGGAATGGGGTAGTTTACCTGCAACGTTTTATATTTTAAGAAGGGTATTTTCTATGGCAAACGATAAGAGCCGCAAATTCAAACAGAATCAAATACTTTTTTCCATACAGCCCTGAACTGTAGAGTACTCAAGACCTGTTGTTTTTTGTGAAGATCGGTTAAGGGAAAGGGGTAGTTTACTTGCAACATTTTTTTATCAGGGGTAATTTTTTTCTATGGCAAACGATAACAGCCGCAAATTCAAACAGAATCAAATAATGTTTTGCATACCTTTTTGAATTAAAAAGAACTCAAGGTTTGTTGATTTTGTTGAAGATCGGTTAAGGGAAAGGGGTAGTTTACCAGCAACATTTTATGTTTTGAGGGTAATTTGTTTTTCACGAAAGATAACTGCCGTAAATTCAAAGAGAATCAAATAATTTTTTGCATACTTTCCTAAGTTATAGTGAACTCATGGCCTATTGATTTTGGTGAAGATCGGTTAAGGGAAAGGGGTAGTTTACCTGCAACATTTTATGTTGTAACAAGAGAAATGTTTCCATGACGAACGATAATTCCCGCACATTCAAACAGAATCAAATATTTTTTTGCATGCATCCCTGCATTGTAGAGGACTGAAGGTCTATTGATTTTGGTGAAGATCGGTTAAGAGAAAGGGGTACTTTACCTGCAACGTTTTATGTTTTAACAAGAGTAAAGTACTTAATTTTGATAAATAACGTATCGTGATAAGAAGCTCATAATAATCCACTGTAGAAACGTAGATGAAATATCTATAAATGAAGTGTTAGGTGAACGGGGTGGGGGTAATTTTGTAAATGGTACTACGTTATCGGCAACAAAGTAGTAGTTCTTTGTTAAAATTCCTTCCCGGGCTGTTTAGCTTTAGTCCCATGTTTTCTACAAAACCAGACTTTTCGGCAGTGACATCGACTGCCATCATCAGTGAAAATCAAGTGCGAAAACGTGAGGTGGTATACGTTAGTGACCACAGTACTGTGGTTACGGCTGAAGCAATAAGTAGAAAGAAGTAATTTCTATGGAAATATTTCATTTCGAATATGATTTTAAATATAAATCTTAGTACATGGAAGTCATGTATGGTTCTCCATACCAATATTTTAAAAGTGTCTTACAAACTGTTTGGATATATGTATGACATCTTTACAGTAATTTACTATGTATTAAACTATCGATAATTTTCATTTATTTTAACCACTATAATTTTAGTTCTTTATTGCAACTTGTGTTAAAAACATTTCATAACAATAATTAGTATTGTAATACTAGCTCATTTTATATATTAATGTTGGTTACCAAAGAGACTTTTATCAGTCATGATTAAGTTTTTATCTCCACCTGTACAGTTGTATTGTTGGGATGCTTCTACACATCACTTCAATGCCTACACTGATAGCAGAATGACGGCAACATGAGGATCAGCTTCACTGAAGGTGAACTGCAACTGATGAATACTTATTGTCAAAATCCTATGTACACCTGGACTGAACATGAGAATTCATTTTACTAACATGATAATCTGATTGGAGCCCAGGGACAGTGTCGAGACACAGTTTTAACAACACGCTATTACATCCAAGTCTACCAGCTTTGGCTGAGGCAGTAATAATACAAGTCATAGAACCAGGTAAGTCAAACTTCCTATATAGTAAACTTAATCCTAATTTGAACATTTACCTAATCTGAACATCTAAAAATATAGCACAGTCTTTAGAACATCATCTTATGGAAAACTGTGCACAAATATTGTCTGCAATTTAAAGTTTTTTGTTGTTACTTTGAAGTAAAAATTTTATTCAAACTACAAAGAATCATCTCCATATGGGCTATACAACATAACAGTATTAGACATGACTGGATAAAGATTACGCATCACCTTTTGTGAACAGACACTTGTCCTTTATGTGAACTCTGTGAAAATTGTTCACGCCAGAATCCAGAGATGACACATGGCTGGCTTGTATAATGCTACCATCTGTCATTGTCCCTTGATCCCTGATACATCAGTCAACCAGCCTCACTGTTGCTTTCAATTCAGTCTAAGTCGTTTTGAGTTTACACCTACAAACTGTGTGACATAGTGAAAGACGTTCCTTTCTTTACACAATCCTGTATCTACTAAGTAGTATGTTTTGGTGACATTTTGTGCAGTTTTATTGTACTGTGCCCATCATTGTTCCTTCAAATCAAACACACACCCAACACGAATTATTAACATTGATGAAGTTGCTGTTATTTGGGAAAAAGGACAATAAAGAAATCTGAAATTGCTATGGAAGTCAGGATACTAAAAGATATACTGTCTACATATCTAAGAACTAAAGAGAAGATATCGAATATTGTATGTAAAGCTGGGAATAAAGATACAAAAAGAGTGCGAGGGCCAGAAAATCCTGATATCAATTAATATTGGCACGATTAAGTGTCAAGTGGTTTTTAGCAAATAAGAGACAAAAATTGCAGTGACTGATACCTCAATAGATCAAGCAGAAAAATTCGCATCTATCTCAGGAAAAATTATTTTAAGGCTAATTTGGTTTGTTTGATGGTTTTCAAGAAAGTAATACATTTCCTTCACAACTGTTTGCTGAGAAAGTGGATCTGTTGATTCTAAAGCTGTAAATCAGTGGAAACACTATTTGTTGCAAATTATTTCTGAAGGCACACAATTTAACTGGAAAGGGGATTTATTCTGTGAATGCACCTCTTGGTTTTGAAGGAGAAAGCTGTAGTGGCGGGAAACACAGCAAGAAGCACATTACACTCTTAGTCGGAACAAACAGAGATGGATTGGAAAAACTGTTTTTGTTTTTTTTTGCCAATGATATACACAGCATTTCACAGTGACAGCTAAAACACAGTGTTTCAAAAGTGTGAAAAGAAAACTAGCTGGCTTCATCACATTAAACTTGGACAGCTAAAAATTTGAAACATTGGTTTTTAAACATCAATAATAATGTCTGTAATCAAAACAGATGAATTGTCTTGTTTATTGATAACTGTTAAGAGAACAACACTATTATAGTGATGGAAAATGTAAAAGTTGTCTCCACCCCCAAACATGACCTTAGTAGTTCAACCTATGGACCAATCGGCAGTAAAATAGTTTAAGCTTCAGGTCCAAAATATTCTGTCAGTTTGGATGAGCACACTTAGATGCAGTGGTGAAGCATCAGGGAGACAAGTTACAAAGTGTCAACCCAAATAATTTATTTATGAACTAGTTCATTTTTATTTATGAATTAAGTTGCCCAATTACTCTGGAATAAAACATTAAATATTACGAGACATCGTGCGAGTGTGATGCCATGGAACATTGCTGAACGATGCAATTGTACATAGAGTATCAGGGTAGACATTATTGGAAATGTCTTTTTAACACAGCTGGTGGTGGTGAGGTGGTGTAATATTTCGGAATAATTAACAATAACGAAAGAAAAGAAGGAATGAAACCCTGTTACTAACCTTACCTTCAGAAGATTCCAAAAACACCAAAAGCCCCAGGGTCACCACCACATTTTTATAGGAGGAAATGTGGAAACTGTAACAACTTTCCCCGTAAAAAACAATTTAAAATAAAAACTCTCCCTCAGAGAAAAATTCCAAGGCCATTAGATGAACTTTTGGACACAGAGAATAGGTTATAGGTAGAGTGGCATAATAAATTAACTTAACACATTGTAATAAAAATTCTTATTTTATTATAATGAAATAATATTGAAATGTTCTTTGATACTACAAATATAAAAGAAAACAAAACAAAAAGATAAATGTTAGCAAATCAGTACTTTATTTTCTTTTTAATAATACCCTCTCTTTTCTCTCACTATCTCTCTCACAATCTATCAGTTTCCCTATATAATTTTATTTTTTGTTTGTTTAAATTCCACTGACAAAACTTTTCAAACCCTTGTTCTTTTATTCTTTAGTACTTATCTTTTTTGGCGAGGCTCACTTTCACATTCACCTGGTCGTTGCACCACTCAGGCGAAACCACGCACTTTCTCAGTAATTATCGTTTTTATAAAACCATTTCCCAACCTATTACAATAAAATGTTCCGAAAGTCTGGTAAACTCCTGTTTACTAATTTCCAACAATTTTTGACTCTGACAGCGGAAGGCCTACCTTGGCTGTTCGGCCTACCGTGGTTACCCACGCGCACTGTAAACACGTGTGTACTGGTTGCTGGCGATCGTGAGACTGACTTCCACTGCCTTTGTTCTACACAACAGTCTGTCCGTTTTTACTGCACACTTAAACCAGTTTTGTCTGGTTTCAGCCACTTTTGTCTGGCTGACGTAACACTTGTTTACAGTTTAAGTACATAACTACGCAATCCGGCTCCACACCCAACACCAATATTGTAAACAAATTCCATTCAGTGTGCGTAATTATGACTCACTCGTCAACAGCTAAAAATAGGTTGCATAATGTACTGTTACAGTGGGCTTTGGTGGATGACAACGGGAGAGGGCCTGTGTGCGCGAAGCTATTAGTGTGCTATTGAAAGCATTACTGAAGACATGTCTCCCCTCAATGAATATTCAGAATTCTCACCTGAATTCCCCTCATGGCTCTCTGGTTTTGAATAAAAAAAAATTTACATTCCTATTACTCTTTGATGTTTAATATAGAGGAACCATGGAGCAAAGCTGGAATAGGCATTATAAAAATTTTGAAGCTAAAGCCGCAAAACATGCTGTACAGCAAAACTCGGAGATGTTTCACATACTAGGACACAACAGAATTTAACATGTCGGAATAATCTAGAATTCAATCAGTACAGCAAAATGAAAATGTTGCACGAAATTGGAAGTTGGTAGTTTGTTAGATGTTGTTTATTACTTAGGAAGGCAAGACTTAGCTTTTATGGGCCCGTAAGGAAAATGATCAATCTCTTTATAAGGGGAATTATTTAGAAACTTGGTTACATTATGATCTTGTTATGGTTTGTGGTGATTTTAATGCAAGAGTGGGAAATTCAACAGTTCCAAATATAATAGATGAATTTGGTGAACAAGTATGTCCATAACTATGGACAGGTACAAAGACAATTTGCAATTTCTAATTATTTAAAAATTACAAACACCTTTTTTAAGAAGTGGGATGTAAATAAATATACACGGTGTGCAAGAGGATTTATAGGTCTATTATAGATTATGTTTTGATAAATGAAAAACTAAAACCTGATTTGCAGGATGTACATTTTATGGAGGATGTGACATTAGCTCAGACCATTATTTGGTGTTGGCAACATTTACTCTTTGGAAAAAATGGAAGAATTGTAAAGTACAGAGAAGAACAACACATGAAGAAGTTTATAAAATTTATCTATTGGGAGAAGAAAGTATGCGGAATTTATATAAGCAGTTTCTTTTGGATTCACGAACAGAAAATGATGTAGATACAGAATGGCAGAATATAAAACGTGTTGGCAACGCAGCACAGGAAACTTGGGAAAAATAAATAAGTTCAGGAGTATAAAGGGGCCAAGAATCTGGAATGATGACCGAATATGCAATGAAAGAGAAACAAAAAGCATATAATCAGTGGCTTCAAAAAAGGACAGATGAATGCAATCATAGGTATATAGGATCAAGGAATTAAGCAAAGCAGATCGTAAGAAAAGCCCACCAAGAATCATGGGATAGATTCATAAGTCAAATAGAACACGATGTACATGGTAAACAAATGTTTCCATACAAAATGTTAAAACATTTTACTCAATCTGAGAAAGATAAGGCAAGAATAAGTGTAATAGGTAAAGACAGGTGGATAGAAAGCTATAGACAGTTGTGGTTTCAGGAAGGCAAGCAGACCGGTGAATGATGTGACTTGGGAAGTTAAAGATGTTGATCTGATAACAATGGGTGAACTGGTGGATGCTCTAAAAGAGACAAAAAATGGAAAAGCAACAGGTCCTGATGGGATCACTATGGAACTTTTAAAATATGGTGGCACACTCTTGCTTTGGAGACTACTGCATTTATTAAATGAATGTTGGCAAACTAGCCAAGTTCCTGAATCATGAAAATTAGCGGAGATATCCCTGTTTAAGAATGAGTATTGTAGTGAACGTAAAAATTATAGAGGGATAAGTCTGCTTAATGCCAGGTACAAAATATATGCTAAAACTTTAAACAAGCACCTTAAGATAATAACTGAAGCTTTGATAGAAGAAGAGCAAAACGGATTTAGGACTAGACATTCAACAATAGATAATGTATTTACCTTGCAACAGATTTTTGAAAAAAAGGAGAGAATTTAACTTCTAGACCCATGTTGCATTTATTGATTTTGAGAAACCATTCGATTGAGTGAACAGGAATAAATGATAGTCTATTATGGAATGTCACGGTTATCCACAACATTTGATAAATGTGATTATAAGCCTATAATGCAACGCTAAAATAACAGTAAATACTGGGAAAACAAAGACCAAAGAAATTTTAATAAATAAAAGAGTAAGGCAGGGATGTAGTATTTCACTGATGCTTTTTAATATTGTAACATGACCAGGTGTTACATAACCTAGACATATGCCCATAGATTTAATAAATACATGACGGTAACGTAAGTAGATAATATAATGATAAGAGTAGCAAAGAAGAGAGGAACCATTGAAGAAGAAAGAAGAAGAAGTGCCACAAGAAGCAGTAAACCTAAACACTGCTTGACACTACAACCAATACTATAACTGACACAAACTAATGGACAAATTAAATTCACTTTAAGCTGTCAAGCGAGTCAGTGAATAACTTGAATGGAATTTGACATGTTAATAAAAATAATTAAATAAGGATCCGAATAATGTGATATCAGCAACAGTATTTGGCTGAGAATAAATTAACTATGACTAATAACTATTAATGCCTAGGGCTAAGATTAGCTATGGCCACAATATAAGATTGAAGCTGTATTACAGTCTCAAATGTGCTTATGATAAGTAAAAATATTTGTAAGAGGGAACCTTATATAAGTAAGCTACCTCATCAAGGTACCGAAATGTAAACTAATAACATTATTAAGGCATAAATCCGATGCAAACGGTATGCCTCGGCAACGCCTAAAACGAACAATCATCAGTAAGGTGATTGGTAGAAAGTACTATGAGTGTGAATCACATACACCGAACAATCTTTATACCAACCATAGCGATAAGCATTGTTAATATGTTATACAAGTAATAGTTCAATTATTAATTAAGAGCATGGAGCAAAATAATGTGAAACAAAATGTCATAGGGAGTAAGAATAGTTCATAGCAATGTATAAGTTAAGGTTTAATCATTATATTCACTAAATAAGTATAAAGACGGATATATTAGTGTTCCCACACAGACGTTTAAGTGAAAAATGCGATGTGGAACACAAACAATGTATTGATAAGAGAGAATCATCGCCGGCTTTGTTAGCAGACGACAGCGCGAAGCCATATACCTGAACATTGTTTATTAAAAAATGTCAGTGAAAGTGTAAATAAACCAGTGTCAAACTATATCAAATTGAAGAGAAAAAAATATCCTTTAATTTGATAGCGATACGACCCCGATCGCAACTATAATAAGTGCGTGACATGCGTTAGCATCATTTGTAAATAAAAAGTAAAAAATCTGTTTACCAACACTAACAACGACGACGGCTGTCAATCATTCTGGCGAAAAGTCGGTTAAAAACCGTTAGTGACAGTTGGAAAAACAATACGTCACTTTCGTAACGCCTGGCTAAGCCAATCAGAAAATAGCTTACTAAATAAAACAATTGCCTAAGCCCTATCAAAACAGAGGGTATATAAAGGAATGCGGCTAATTACCGTTAGACACTTTTAACAATCATCCAGAGCGGAAGGTACGCTCGTCTCATCAAAATTTTTATTAACTGATAGCTTCATTGTAATAGTGTGTCTATTGAATTATTTCGGCAACAACAAAAAGTAACTACAATATACTCTACATAGAATCAGTGCATCGAAGTGAAGTATTATTTTATTTAGTGCGGGAACATATCGAACAGGAGAAAATAATTAAATAGTATCATATAAGGTCCTTTTTAGTCAGAAGCGGACCAATATTCTCTGTTCAAGTGCATGTGTAGTGAATAACAATGGTCATTACAATCCGACCATTGGAGTGTTGAATTAAATTTTAATCAAAAAAAATTAAAATACAGAGGTAACAGCATGACAATGTATTCCATTACACTGAGTGCACTAACCTATATGTTTTGTAAACAAAATCTGTACTGACGTATAGCAACAAAACATTTTCTGTATTACACCATGTCTGAATTTATTTAATGGATTTGTCAATCCTGTTTAAGAATGATGTTAGTCTTAAGTGGTCTCACTATATAACTTTGTGAATAATTAAGCAAGCGTGACGAACGCCTAACCTATAAAATAGGTTCGATTTTTTATTAGTAAACTACAAGGCATTACTAGTCGATATTGTATTATAAAATAATTAGCTACTGTGTAGGCATGAGCATTCTTTCTTGTGTTTCAAAGAACTTACGCCCGAGATATAAATAATATTAATGTTTAAAGTAAAGTTTATCTGGACTTAACCAGAACTATTGTTCATGCTTTGAGCCAGTCATATAGGGTATGTAACGAAATATTTATAATTGTATATCAATGTATTTTCTTAACTATGTTTGTTTGAATTCATTATCAAGGGTACAAATAAAACCCAGTTATTAGCAGCATAACTTGACTTAATTTATTTCATTTAAAAAATAATAAATAAATAATTCATTCAGAATAATCAAAATAACTTTTAGTTGCAATCATATATTGTTGAATTGAATTGCCATAAGGGCAATAAACACAATTTCAGTTTTTTAAAATTATTATTTGATTCTATTAATGGGTTTTACACGGGATTTTCCCGAAATAAACCTGTGTGGCGCCCATTATTAAACAAGGTAACCTAACCTTGTAGATAAAGTAAGCTGGTTTTGTAAACCGTATTGGCAGCTTATTGATTTATTGAAAAAGTGAACTTCTGAACTTCCAGAATCACGAACAGGTATGTGGAAGTGTATTTTGTTAATTTTATTGTCCAGACGTTACTAGACTTTACGTACTTAGACAACTGTCAACCTGGAGGAGGAGTTTCGCTGCTAGTATCAACACGACGGTTACCGTCATCAAGCGACCAGCTAGTACACTTTATTTTTTAAATTTAAGCAACGTTATTGTTCAAACAACATTAATGCAATTATTTTATTTTTATCTAAAGGAGTTCTTTTAAGACACTTATATTTGCGATTGTAAACACACTTTTAATAACATCAATTTTAAATACTACAATATTAAACACATTGTATAAACCTTTTAAATTGGTAGTAACCTTGTTATCTCACAAATTGGCTAGCCCAACAGTGGGGCTTTTAAGGAGACAAATTGGTAAGAAGCTCGTTTTATTACAAATTGGCGACCAGAAACGTGAGGCTGAAAAATATTAAACGAAAATATTTTTTATATTTATAATCAGCCCGGCAAACACAAAAGAACAAACATGCCACACACACATCAATATGACACAAGATACAAGGACAGCCGAGTAGGAGAGGTACAACCAAATACAGAGACATATGAGGCACAACCAACACCCGAAATGGAAGTCATTACAATTAATAACATAGAAACTCGACCAGAAGAAACACCCCATGTAGAACCGGAAGTAGAAGTGAGGGTCAACAACCAACCCAGACAAGCTGAGGCAGTCACGCAATCAGGAGAAACAGCCTTCCAAGAATGGATGAGAAGAATGATGGAATCATTAAAGGAGGACAACCGAACTTTAAAGGAAGATAGTCTTAAGAATAACAAAAAAATGGAAGATAACCAGAAGAAGATGGAAGAAACCTTGAACAGAAATAATGACTCATTAAATAAAAATATGGAATCTATTAGTAAAAATATGGAGTCGCTGAAAGAAGACTTACATACACGGTTAGACGACAATAATAAGAACTGGGAACTGTTGAAGGAAGACTTGAATAAAAAGATCGACAATACCAATAGATCCATGGACATGTTAAACAATAAAATAGATGACAGCAGTAGAGCCTTAAGGGAAGAGTTGAACACCACATTAAATGAAATTAGCTGGAGGATGGAGGAAGGTAACGAAAAAATTAATACCAGAGTAGACGTGGAGATAGCGGTCGTGAGAGAAGAAATTACAGAAGTGAACAAAAAATGTGAACAGCATGACCAGGATTTAAAGCGAACGAGAGAAGAGGTCGACGGGAGGATCGACAACATAGAGGAGGTGACTGAAGCCCGGATAGAATCATTGAAAAGAATGAGCCAAGATGAAATCAAGCGGGTGAGGACCGACGTGGGTGAGCGATGTGAGGAGATAAGTACATCAGTAGACACGGTAAGAACTTTAACCGTCGCTAATCGGGAGAAAATAGAAGAGTTAAAACAACGAGAAATCGTGCAAATACGGGAGGAAATCGAAGTCATTCGCAGCCGCCCTATACAAGGTCAGTATATACAACCGACTGACAACCGTGACGCTATTAATTTCAAAAACTACCGGAAGAACCCGATTGAATTTTTAGCACGCATCGATGAAAACTTGGCAAGAATCCGAGAAACCAGGTGGAATGTAATAAGAAGCCTGACTGATGAATATTTCAAGGAGATTTATGATAATTGGTGGACTGCCACGCGCCATGAAGTCAACAATTATGACGAATTCAAAACCCAATTCCGCGCGAAGTATTGGTCGGAGGCCACACAAAATATAGTGCGCGATAACATATGCCATGGTAGATATGATGCAGGCAGAGGAACTACAATGACATCCTATTTCTTAGGTAAGGTGTGTATAGCACGCAACTTAGAACCAAAAATACCAGAGGAGTGCCTCGTTACCAAGCTTTCGTACCACTTCGAGGAGGGTGTCGCCAAAGCACGCCAGTGGGGACAAATTAAAACCATACAAGCTATGTCAGCATTACTCGAAGATCAAGAACACGAAGGGTATTACAGAAGAAGTCGCCGGAGGAATGACAATTTCCATGACAGGGGCGGTAACCTAAATAATAATAATCCGAATTTCAGAAATTACAGAGGTAATTTTAATAATAATAATAACAACCCAAATCAAAATTACAATAATAACAATAATAATGACAATAACAGTAGGCCTAATAACCAAGGTAATAACCATAATAATAATAATGGTAACTATAATAATAATAATAATAATAATAATAATAACAACAGGCGACAAAATTACAATAATAACCCAAACCGACCACAAAACCAAGGCGGGAATAATCCACCGCAACAATATCGTAGAGCTAATTATGTACAGGCTAACTACGACCCCGGTAGAAGGCGGTACTATCAGCGACGAGACAGTTTTAGTGGAGATAGAAGAAATGTAAGAGGAGAACGGTGGAGGAGTAATAGTATGGAGGGTGATAGCCGCAACAATGATTACCGGCCACAAGTGAATTTTGTGCAAGCCCATGACCAGTCCAACCAGGGGAGACCTGATACCCGACCACAGCCAAACACCACGAATAATGATGACGAAGGGGATTGGGTACCAGTCTGTGAGAGGCCTGGCTTTACAATATTGCACAACCGAGCAGGCAGCTCTAGAGAGTCCAGACCCGGAGATGACAGCCGACCCAGCACATCCCAAGACGCCAGAATACAATACCCATAACAAAAAAACTACTAGTACTATACATCGGCCCTTATACCATAACAAAGGACCATAAAAATAATACATATGAACTTACTGATATAATGAATAAAAAGGTCAAAGGTACCTACAACCAAACATCATTGAAGAAGTACTATATGTAAGGAAATTTGTTATGAGATGTTATTATAGGGTGCCAAATACCACAAACATGTTGTACTAGAGACAGCTATGAAAAAGGGTACCTGTGAAACGTAATTGTCCCAAACAATGAACCCAAGAGAATGGAAAAGCCTAATATAACCCCAAATATATAAACAATAAATGTGATTATTATTAAAAACGGACAAATTATAGTGGTATACAACAATTACCATCGGAATGTTTAGTGTATAAGAAATTTTAAAAGTATCTACCATAAAAGGATTCAATTAGTGATCAGGAGGATCATGTATTATGCCCAAGGTATTGAAAGTGGCTAGTTGCCTATAGCAAACCTATTTACCATATTGTGTTATAAAAAGTGTGTAGTATTAGTGTATATGCCAAACTATTTGTTACCTATTAAATAAGAGCCAGATTTATCATATTAAGTAATAGAAAAAATGTGTATTGTAAACCAAATAATTTAATGATAAGGCAGATATCTATTATATTGTGTAGAACAAAAGAGTATCATATACCAAAAAATGGACATAAGATAGTGACATAAAATTACTCTAATACTCCTATGTTAAGAGGAAAAGAGAAAAAGTATTAAATACTAATGTGTTATAATTGTATCGTTATATTGTATCTAAATGTCAAATATTGTATACCCATCACAAAACTAAGAAATATTATATAAAACCATCCAGAATAAGTGTTAAAGATTCCGACACTTGAAGGAGTAGAGAGGCAGAATACCAAAGCGAGTAATTTTGAAGAAGATGGCTATTACTATTGTGGAATGAAGAGAAAGAAAAATGTTATTGAATTACCAAATATTGTATGTAACAAGATATGTCAGAGGATATCTAACCAAAAAATTTAGTATATAAGTACGGTAAACCCTGATAATTCAGGATAATTGTGAATTATTGATGAGAGTAAAACTTGTAAACTATTGTAAGAATGAAATATTGTAGATTCTATATTTAAGAAACAACTGCAGGATGGTATGATGATCAATATAAGTGTGTAATTTTAAGAATACTCAAATGAACCAAAACAAATTGTCAACTAGTATAGAAAGGTAACATTACGGCTAATAAAGAGCATGGCCGAAAATATCAAGTCTGAAAGGGAATGATTACCTGTGAAAAGGAAGTATGTTAGAAAGTATAAAGGAAATGTGATACAAATGAAACCTCTAATACCTTGAATGTTATATTGAATGTTATATTATTGAAAAATGAATGATATGTTATATTTTATGTGTTGTGATAGTGCAACTATTGCTATGTGCAATTTTTATTTTGTCTCAGACAGAGATGAGGATGCCTCTGATTCTGAGGACATGTAGCTGAGGAACGGCGGAGAATGGATGCCAAATAAGAGCCCCTCTGACTCCGAACCCACTACAAATGTTAGGGAATTATATAATAATATATCAAGGACTATTAATAAAGAATCTGTGAGGTAAAGAACGAAAGAACCATAGAAGTTATCACAGAAATAAAGATATGTAATGAGAAAGAAAAATGTATTATTGTAAGACAGGAAATTGTTAATTTAAGAAGTGAAACCTATTGTAATTAAATAACTTAAAATGTGAGAAACTTGAAAAAATACTAGTAAGCTAAGAATCATATCACTAGCCAAGAACTCCAACTAGTGTAACACACTAATAGTATGTTAAAGGTCAATGTAATGTAAAGAGTACAAGACAAAAAGCAGTAGTAATATACTAAAAACTGAAATGAAATGATAATTTTATCAAAAATCAAATTTTCTCTCAAATTATCAATTTTGAGAGGGGAGTATATGTAACATGACCAGGTGTTACATAACCTAGACATATGCCCATAGATTTAATAAATACATGACGGTAACGTAAGTAGATAATATAATGATAAGAGTAGCAAAGAAGAGAGGAACCATTGAAGAAGAAAGAAGAAGAAGTGCCACAAGAAGCAGTAAACCTAAACACTACTTGACACTACAACCAATACTATAACTGACACAAACTAATGGACAAATTAAATTCACTTTAAGCTGTCAAGCGAGTCAGTGAATAACTTGAATGGAATTTGACATGTTAATAAAAATAATTAAATAAGGATCCGAATAATGTGATATCAGCAACAGTATTTGGCTGAGAATAAATTAACTATGACTAATAACTATTAATGCCTAGGGCTAAGATTAAAATCTGGCTCTTATTTAATAGGTAACAAATAGTTTGGCATATACACTAATACTACACACTTTTTATAACACAATATGGTAAATAGGTTTGCTATAGGCAACTAGCCACTTTCAATACCTTGGGCATAATACATGATCCTCCTGATCACTAATTGAATCCTTTTATGGTAGATACTTTTAAAATTTCTTATACACTAAACATTCCGATGGTAATTGTTGTATACCACTATAATTTGTCCGTTTTTAATAATAATCACATTTATTGTTTATATATTTGGGGTTATATTAGGCTTTTCCATTCTCTTGGGTTCATTGTTTGGGACAATTACGTTTCACAGGTACCCTTTTTCATAGCTGTCTCTAGTACAACATGTTTGTGGTATTTGGCACCCTATAATAACATCTCATAACAAATTTCCTTACATATAGTACTTCTTCAACGATGTTTGGTTGTAGGTACCTTTGACCTTTTTATTCATTATATCAGTAAGTTCATATGTATTATTTTTATGGTCCTTTGTTATGGTATAAGGGCCGATGTATAGTACTAGTAGTTTTTTTGTTATGGGTATTGTATTCTGGCGTCTTGGGATGTGCTGGGTCGGCTGTCATCTCCGGGTCTGGACTCTCTAGAGCTGCCTGCTCGGTTGTGCAATATTGTAAAGCCAGGCCTCTCACAGACTGGTACCCAATCCCCTTCGTCATCATTATTCGTGGTGTTTGGCTGTGGTCGGGTATCAGGTCTCCCCTGGTTGGACTGGTCATGGGCTTGCACAAAATTCACTTGTGGCCGGTAATCATTGTTGTGGCTATCACCCTCCATACTATTACTCCTCCACCGTTCTCCTCTTACATTTCTTCTATCTCCACTAAAACTGTCTCATCGCTGATAGTACCGCCTTCTACCGGGGTCGTAGTTAGCCTGTACATAATTAGCTCTACGATATTGTTGCGGTGGATTATTCCCGCCTTGGTTTTGTGGTCGGTTTGGGTTATTATTGTAATTTTGTCGCCTATTGTTATTATTATTATTATAGTTACCATTATTATTATTATGGTTATTACCTTGGTTATTAGGCCTACTGTTATTGTCATTATTATTGTTATTATTGTAATTTTGATTTGGGTTGTTATTATTATTATTAAAATTACCTCTGTAATTTCTGAAATTCGGATTATTATTATTTAGGTTACCGCCCCTGTCATGGAAATTGTCATTCCTCCGGCGACTTCTTCTGTAATACCCTTCGTGTTCTTGATCTTCGAGTAATGCTGACATAGCTTGTATGGTTTTAATTTGTCCCCACTGGCGTGCTTTGGCGACACCCTCCTCGAAGTGGTACGAAAGCTTGGTAACGAGGCACTCCTCTGATATTTTTGGTTCTAAGTTGCGTGCTATACACACCTTACCTAAGAAATAGGATGTCATTGTAGTTCCTCTGCCTGCATCATATCTACCATGGCATATGTTATCGCGCACTATATTTTGTGTGGCCTCCGACCAATACTTCGCGCGGAATTGGGTTTTGAATTCGTCATAATTGTTGACTTCATGGCGCGTGGCAGTCCACCAATTATCATAAATCTCCTTGAAATATTCATCAGTCAGGCTTCTTATTACATTCCACCTGGTTTCTCGGATTCTTGCCAAGTTTTCATCGATGCGTGCTAAAAATTCAATCGGGTTCTTCCGGTAGTTTTTGAAATTAATAGCGTCACGGTTGTCAGTCCGTTGTATATACTGACCTTGTATAGGGCGGCTGCGAATGACTTCGATTTCCTCCCGTATTTGCACGATTTCTCGTTGTTTTAACTCTTCTATTTTCTCCCGATTAGCGACGGTTAAAGTTCTTACCGTGTCTACTGATGTACTTATCTCCTCACATCGCTCACCCACGTCGGTCCTCACCCGCTTGATTTCATCTTGGCTCATTCTTTTCAATGATTCTATCCGGGCTTCAGTCACCTCCTCTATGTTGTCGATCCTCCCGTCGACCTCTTCTCTCGTTCGCTTTAAATCCTGGTCATGCTGTTCACATTTTTTGTTCACTTCTGTAATTTCTTCTCTCACGACCGCTATCTCCACGTCTACTCTGGTATTAATTTTTTCGTTACCTTCCTCCATCCTCCAGCTAATTTCATTTAATGTGGTGTTCAACTCTTCCCTTAAGGCTCTACTGCTGTCATCTATTTTATTGTTTAACATGTCCATGGATCTATTGGTATTGTCGATCTTTTTATTCAAGTCTTCCTTCAACAGTTCCCAGTTCTTATTATTGTCGTCTAACCGTGTATGTAAGTCTTCTTTCAGCGACTCCATATTTTTACTAATAGATTCCATATTTTTATTTAATGAGTCATTATTTCTGTTCAAGGTTTCTTCCATCTTCTTCTGGTTATCTTCCATTTTTTTGTTATTCTTAAGACTATCTTCCTTTAAAGTTCGGTTGTCCTCCTTTAATGATTCCATCATTCTTCTCATCCATTCTTGGAAGGCTGTTTCTCCTGATTGCGTGACTGCCTCAGCTTGTCTGGGTTGGTTGTTGACCCTCACTTCTACTTCCGGTTCTACATGGGGTGTTTCTTCTGGTCGAGTTTCTATGTTATTAATTGTAATGACTTCCATTTCGGGTGTTGGTTGTGCCTCATATGTCTCTGTATTTGGTTGTACCTCTCCTACTCGGCTGTCCTTGTATCTTGTGTCATATTGATGTGTGTGTGGCATGTTTGTTCTTTTGTTTGCCGGGCTGATTATAAATATAAAAAATATTTTCGTTTAATATTTTTCAGCCTCACGTTTCTGGTCACCAATTTGTAATAAAACAAGCTTCTTACCAATTTGTCTCCTTAAAAGCCCCACTGTTGGGCTAGCCAATTTGTGAGATAACAAGGTTACTACCAATTTAAAAGGTTTATACAATGTGTTTAATATTGTAGTATTTAAAATTGATGTTATTAAAAGTGTGTTTACAATCGCAAAAATTATAAGTGTCTTAAAAGAACTCCTTTAGATAAAAATAAAATAATTGCATTAATGTTGTTTGAACAATAACGTTGCTTAAATTTAAAAAATAAAGTGTACTAGCTGGTCGCTTGATGACGGTAACCGTCGTGTTGATACTAGCAGCGAAACTCCTCCTCCAGGTTGACAGTTGTCTAAGTACGTAAAGTCTAGTAACGTCTGGACAATAAAATTAACAAAATACACTTCCACATACCTGTTCGTGATTCTGGAAGTTCAGAAGTTCACTTTTTCAATAAATCAATAAGCTGCCAATACGGTTTACAAAACCAGCTTACTTTATCTACAAGGTTAGGTTACCTTGTTTAATAATGGGCGCCACACAGGTTTATTTCGGGAAAATCCCGTGTAAAACCCATTAATAGAATCAAATAATAATTTTAAAAAACTGAAATTGTGTTTATTGCCCTTATGGCAATTCAATTCAACAATATATGATTGCAACTAAAAGTTATTTTGATTATTCTGAATGAATTATTTATTTATTATTTTTTAAATGAAATAAATTAAGTCAAGTTATGCTGCTAATAACTGGGTTTTATTTGTACCCTTGATAATGAATTCAAACAAACATAGTTAAGAAAATACATTGATATACAATTATAAATATTTCGTTACATACCCTATATGACTGGCTCAAAGCATGAACAATAGTTCTGGTTAAGTCCAGATAAACTTTACTTTAAACATTAATATTATTTATATCTCAGGCGTAAGTTCTTTGAAACACAAGAAAGAATGCTCATGCCTACACAGTAGCTAATTATTTTATAATACAATATCGACTAGTAATGCCTTGTAGTTTACTAATAAAAAATCGAACCTATTTTATAGGTTAGGCGTTCGTCACGCTTGCTTAATTATTCACAAAGTTATATAGTGAGACCACTTAAGATTAACATCATTCTTAAACAGGATTGACAAATCCATTAAATAAATTCAGACATGGTGTAATACAGAAAATGTTTTGGTGTTATGCGTCAGTACAGATTTTGTTTACAAAACATATAGGTTAGTGCACTCAGTGTAATGGAATAAATTGTCACGCTGTTACCTCTGTATTTTAATCTTTTTTGATTAAAATTTAATTCAACACTCCAATGGTCGGATTGTAATGACCATTGTTATTCACTACACATGCACTTGAACAGAGAATATTGGTCCGCTTCTGACTAAAAAGGACCTTATATGATACTATTTAATTATTTTCTCCTGTTCGATATGTTCCCGCACTAAATAAAATAATACTTCACTTCGATGCACTGATTCTATGTAGAGTATATTGTAGTTACTTTTTGTTGTTGCCGAAATAATTCAATAGACACACTATTACAATGAAGCTATCAGTTAATAAAAATTTTGATGAGACGAGCGTACCTTCCGCTCTGGATGATTGTTAAAAGTGTCTAACGGTAATTAGCCGCATTCCTTTATATACCCTCTGTTTTGATAGGGCTTAGGCAATTGTTTTATTTAGTAAGCTATTTTCTGATTGGCTTAGCCAGGCGTTACGAAAGTGATGTATTGTTTTTCCAACTGTCACTAACGGTTTTTAACCGACTTTTCGCCAGAATGATTGACAGCCGTCGTCGTTGTTAGTGTTGATAAACAGATTTTTTACTTTTTATTTACAAATGATGCTAACGCATGTCACGCACTTATTATAGTCGCGATCGGGGTCGTATCGCTATCAAATTAAAGGATATTTTTTTCTCTTCAATTTGATATAGTTTGACACTGGTTTATTTACACTTTCACTGACATTTTTTAATAAACAATGTTCAGGTATATGGCTTCGCGCTGTCGTCTGCTAACAAAGCCGGCGATGATTCTCTCTTATCAATACATTGTTTGTGTTCCACATCGCATTTTTCACTTAAACGTCTGTGTGGGAACACTAATATATCCGTCTTTATACTTATTTAGTGAATATAATGATTAAACCTTAACTTATACATTGCTATGAACTATTCTTACTCCCTATGACATTTTGTTTCACATTATTTTGCTCCATGCTCTTAATTAATAATTGAACTATTACTTGTATAACATATTAACAATGCTTATCGCTATGTTTGGTATAAAGATTGTTCGGTGTATGTGATTCACACTCATAGTACTTTCTACCAATCACCTTACTGATGATTGTTCGTTTTAGGCGTTGCCGAGGCATACCGTTTGCATCGGATTTATGCCTTAATAATGTTTATTAGTTTACATTTCGGTACCTTGATGAGGTAGCTTACTTATATAAGGTTCCCTCTTACAAATATTTTTACTTATCATAAGCACATTTGAGACTGTAATACAGCTTCAATCTTATATTGTGGCCATAGCTAATCTTAGCCCTAGGTATTAATAGTTATTAGTCATAGTTAATTTATTCTCAGCCAAATACTGTTGCTGATATCACATTATTCGGATCCTTATTTAATTATTTTTATTAACATGTCAAATTCCATTCAAGTTATTCACTGACTCGCTTGACAGCTTAAAGTGAATTTAATTTGTCCATTAGTTTGTGTCAGTTATAGTATTGGTTGTAGTGTCAAGCAGTGTTTAGGTTTACTGCTTCTTGTGGCACTTCTTCTTCTTTCTTCTTCAATGGTTCCTCTCTTCTTTGCTACTCTTATCATTATATTATCTACTTACGTTACCGTCATGTATTTATTAAATCTATGGGCATATGTCTAGGTTATAATAAGATGGAAAGCAACCATGAAACCTTGAAGAGAAACCAAGAGATCTTAGAAGAGAAGAGTGAGGAGTTAAAGAGACAGATCAAGAAAGATCTGGAGATAATGAACAACAAAATCGAGAATAATAGTGAAACACTCCAACGACAACTGAAGGAAGACAGTGAGAAGAACAGAGAAGAATTAAGATACATACTAATACGGTATCGTGAAGAAGTCAAGCAGACAAAAACGGGGATGAACAAGAAATGGGAAGAAACAAATTACCAAACAGATCAACTTAATGAAACTTTAGATAGCGGTTTCACACGATTGACTGAAACACTAGACAGCACTTCTGAAGGTATCCTAGAAACGTGGAATAAGAACAAGGAAACGGTAACTCAGAAAATAAAAGAGAAGGAGGAGGAAATAGAGAATAAAGAAGACAAAAGTGTATTGTTTTCTGAAAATAAAGATAACAAAAACAAAAAGAAAATCAAGCACATAGAAATCAACCGTAGAGGAGTAAAGAAGAATCGAATAATTAAGAAAACAAAAGAAATAGGAAAAATATGTAAAAAGAAACTAATAAAAACAAGAGAAGAAGTGGAGATGATGAAGCATGGACTAATTGATGTGTTTAATTTACCAATTACTGACCATAATGAATTAATAGATTATAAAGATTGTAGTAGGACTTTAAAAGAAATTACAGAAGGGATTCACAACAAACCAGCGAATAAAAACTCCAACAACTTTATATTTAAATGGAAATTACCGGAAATAGAAATGCAAAATAAACCAATATCAGTGAGAACATCAATGATGGAGGTAAGATTAACTTCTTTGTTTAATAAACAAAATAATAAAGTGATTGAGGTAGGCATTGATACTAATGAACACATGGTATTAAAAGAATGGCTGTACCAGGTAGAAGAGACCTATTTCACAAGGACGGAAATAGTTCTACACACCAGAGTGATCCGAACAACAAGTGAGGATGAAATAATGGATCATGGGTAAACTAGATACCACACACTGAAAAATGGGACTGTGTTTCAGAGTAAGGACCAAGCAAACCAATGGAAAGGAAGGAGCATTAAATTAATTAAACCAATTAATAATAATACATAAATGATATTTAAGAAAGAAAAAAACTTAAGAATAATTGACAAGAAATGACTAAACGACCAAGACAAAGTGAATGAGAAGAGCTATCAAACCATAATAAATAAGTTTACATATTATCCAGAATAAATGTTGACAGTCAGACATTTGAAGGAGAAAAGGAGAAAATCGCCAAGGTGTATTATATATTGAAGGATAGAAAGGACCTGGAAGAGATAGTAAATGAGATCATACAACAGCAGAAACAAGATACCAAATTAGCAAACATACGAAGGAGATTGATAGAATCAGAAGAGATTATTAACAAATTTTATTGCCTACATAAAGATGTGTTGTTCATTAAAACCAAAAGGAATCATGGAAATTGGAAGCTACTAGTTGCAACATCTCTAGAAAACAAATTAATTAAGGACTACCATGTCAGATACGGACACATGGGAACCTTAAAAATAGTCAAAGCTTTAGGGGAAGAAATGATTATTAAGAGTATAACAAGAAAAGTGAATAAAAATATCAAAACATGCACTATATGCCAAATGGTTAAAACCAATAATTAGAGAAAGGATGGAATGATGATACCCATCACATCAAATAAAAAACTTGAAAAAGTGTTTCTTGACATATGTGGACCATTCCCACGTAGCGGAGGGAGGCATAGATTCAAGTTCATTGTGATTCTATTGGACCATTACACCAAATACACCAAATTGTACGCTATAAACAGAGCAACCACAAAGAAAATCTTAGAAATAATAAAAAACAAATACATAACTGAAGTTGGAAAACCGTATACAATAATAACCGATCACGGAACGCAGTTTAAAGGAAAAAGGTGGAGAGAGGAATTGTTGAATTCAAATATAAAAACATACAAAACGTCCGTATACCACCCAAGCAGTAATCCCGCAGAAAGAGTATTGAGAGAGGTGGGACGCATTTTGAGAACATACTGTCATGATAATCAAAGAGAATGGCAAAAATGTTTAACATCAACAGAAGAATTTTCGAACATAAGTTACCACCACTTCATTGAAAACACCCCATATTCTATGATGTTTGGGAGAAAGCCACATCGAGAGATACAGGATTTGATAGACTTTCCAACCAACCCAGAAGACCCGTATGAAGAAAATAAATGCTACAATAGAATCATGGAGAAGATAGAAAAACAAAAAACCAAATATTCCCAGAACCAGACCAAAATAATTAAATATAATTTAGGAGAAAAAGTTTTAATAAAAAATCGTGAACTATCTAGTACATTCGAAGGTATAGCCAAGAAAAGTATTATTGTTATACGTAGGACCTTATGTCATAACAAAAGACAATGGCAACAATACGTATGAAGTAAGCAATATAACAACTAAAAAGATCAAAGGAGTATATGACCAAGTTTCCATCAAGAAGTTCTACGAGGAAGTATGAACAATCATAAAAATAAAAAACTACAACATTAAAAAAATATGTAAGATTACCTTACGCTATTATTTAGAAAACATATGAGGTAAAATAGAAAAATAAACTACAAAAAATTCCGAAATAGTAAGAACAACCAACTTAGAATAATATTTAGAAAATATATGAGATAAACAAAATAAACAAATAAAGTGAAAACAAGAATTAATAATACAAGAGAATTAGAAAGGAGACAAATTAAAATAAACAAATTAAAACCAAGCAAGAACTGCCAAGACAAATACATAAAATTGTAAAGAATATAGAATGTTCAGAAAAAAATGAACTGGAACAAGAAAGAAAAAGAAATAATGTATAAAGCAAATATACAGCAAGTGGCTAAAGCAAAACTAGGGTAATGAACAAAGAAGAAGAAGAGAAAAGATGTCTAAAATAATTAAAATGATCACAAGAAGAAAAGAAAAACAAACTAATTGAAAGTTAGAAATAATGAAATTAACAACTAAATAAATAAAAACAATCAACTGTGTGAGTAGATAACAGAATATAGCAAAGGTACAGCGGAAGGAAGAATGAGTAAAAGGTTAAAATGATCTAAAGAACCATGAAGTGGAAAATCCCCAAAAATATTATTATTAATGAAAGTCACAAGATGACAAAAAGGTATTTAAGATTGACTGAGAATAGGTCCAGCAATCAATTAACTGAGCAGAGATGATGTTCCTCTGATCTCAGAAAAAAAGGTAGTAATGGAAGAAACCAGCTACTAAAAGTTAGGGAAAAAATTATATAACAGGGAGAACGCACTAATGGAAATAAGAAAAGACATCTAAAAAATAACTAAATAAAAAGAAGTGGAACAAGTAAGAAGAGAAACAAGAAAGAAGAAATAAACAAGAAGAAAAAGAAAAAAAAATTATGTATAACTGATAATTTCGTAAAAATCTATGCTAGTGTTTTACCAAAATGATCTATTTTGATGGAGAGGCATTATGTTACAACACAAAAAAGCCACCCCAATACCAGGGAAAAAACTATGAATCAACTATATTAAATGTTTAATTAATGAAAATAAAATGACTATGACGAGACAAATGACTACGTGACCCAACCCAAGTGATTGACTCAATAAAATGAAATCAAATAAGAAGGTAAATGAAAAGGAAACAAACAAAAAATAAATGAAATAAAATGAGAAGATATAAAAAGACACAAAGAAATGATATAGAAAAGGAAATGAGAAATTTTAAACTCAAATGATAATGAAAAAGAATCAAATAAATAATAAATGTAAATGATAATTATTAAAATCAAATAAAGTAAAGACAACTAAAGTACACTAACCAAAAAAATAGAGATTAAATGTTATGAATAACTCTATAATGATATGAACCTTGTTAACAGTATAACTAACAATTATGAATAAAGTTGTAAAAAACCCAGAAGTGAGAGATAGGTAGGGAGTGAACATAATTAAGTGAGGAAAGAGAAATTAATGTTAGGGAATACCCACTAGTAACATTCAAATACCATAAAAAAGTGCAAGGTGACAGTGTAAACCTGAAATAAATATAAAACCCTACAGATCAGTATAGACACCAAAAAACCAGTGATAAACACTACAGTTTAATGGTGAAAAGTGCCAGAGAGTAAAAACATTATTGTTATTAGAATTAAGAGTGATTTTAGATTAGAAAATTCAGGGAAAAATCCCATAAGGAGTAAAAATATTAGTGTTACCATGGTTAGGTAGAAAAAGAAAAGATATAGTAAGAAATATAAATGCAAAATAAGTAAAATATCCTATGTTCAAAGGGATAATTAGTAAGATAAAATAATTGGTGTGATAATGTTAGTCACCAAAATAGTTAAGAATAAACAAAATATAAACAAGATTAGCATAGTAACTGTTAAAAGATTTGTTCAATTAAGTTTATAAGAAGGAATATGGCTGAAAAAAGTATACAGACCGTAAACCTATATGTTGTGTTATGTTTTATAAATCATAGTAGTTAATAGACAAGTTATAAAAAATGGCAATATCAATAAATAATAAGATAAATTCTGACCAACATAATAATACTGGAAAGGCAATTAGAAAATAATAGACAAACCATGATTGTGTAAGGAAATGAGAACATACCATTATTATAAAACAACCCAAATCAATTCAAAAAGTAAACAAGTCATAAGTGACACTAAGCTAAATATATGTAAAGGTAAAATAATCTTTAATTTGTATAAAATAAGAAAATATAGCCAATGACTACTTAGGCTTATGAAATGCCTAACTGTATAAAACCAAAATCAACAAATTATAAGAAATTAACTATTGTATTAGAAAATCCAAGGCAAGTAACTAGTTAAGTAAAATTAGTGAATCATATTAAGAGGTAAAAGTTAAATTAAGAACATAAAATAATAGAGAAATGTAATTACATAATATTAACATAATTGTCAAAACATTAATACATAAACAAACCCAGCTTTGTGGGATGTCAAAATGATCTTTGAAAGCAAAAATATGAACAGTTGTGATAATATCTCATACATAGATAAGAAGACAAAAGAATAATAGCAATCAGAAGATATTAAATTATGAACAGCCAATGAGAGTCAGACAGTTGCCATAACAACCAAATGTTATTTATTATTATTCTGTTAGAAACAGTTAGTTCATTATTGAAGCTCAAGACGAATAGACACCAACCCGTAATCGACTCAATTTTAATTTAAAACAATAAAAAGGTAATCAAAATTAATAACATGATGAAGTAAGAAGTCTGATGAGCTAGTCCATCCAACTGAGGCCCAAGACCAGATTATTAAATTCCAAATTAATAATTTAGACAAACTTATCCGAAAAAGACGCCAGGCGTAATTAAATTCAAAAATGATGGAAGATTGATGACAAGAGAACCCAACCTAATTCGAACTGAATAATTCTTCACCTTAATTCAACAGATTTGATAAGTATTGCTGAATTACCCGAATTTATGGAATAAATTCTTTTTAACGTTTTCTCACAACACTATTAACTCTCACTACGAACTGATAATCAAATTTCTTTCAAGGATTAATTAAAAATAAAACACTAAACCTGTATGAAACCAGAATATAACCTGGGTAAAAATTACGAACTTTTCACACACACTGTTTAGTACTTCAGGAACGAATTGTAATTAAACCTTATAGTATATAAGTACCATCAATGTAAGGTAGTGTACTTTATTGTAATCATTATTAATATTTTTTCGTAACCACAAGGACACAGAATAATTGAACGAAATTAAAATAAACTTTTGTAGACGCCATGTCTAACTAAATCGTTCTGAATCGTTCGCCTACCTTGGGAATTAATTGTCTTATTATTGCCGGAGCAACTTTGTTTAAAATCCAGATATAATTTTGTATAATATTGAATAACAACTAATTACAAGTTAATAAACTAGTACAGAGTTGTAACCACTGTTCTTTATTTCATAGGAAATTGCATTATATGATTTGTGTATTTTAGCGACGAGCGAAAGTGACGGTAAGCGCTAGACGTCGGAAACTCGGCGAACTATCAGCGATATTAATAAACCTGCACGTGGTGGGAGTAATTTGAATCCACAATACTGTCTCGAACGACCGCTCAATCGTCCTATTTTTTTAAATTGTTTTCAGTTTAAACAATTTGGCGCCACCCGGGATTTACAATCACATATCAAAGGACAGGTAAGGTTCACACTCGCGAGTACTGGTAATTCGTGAGATCGCGACGGACATCGTCAGCATAAACGTAAGGTAACGACTACAACGTGTGAGGCGAACACACGAAAAACACTTTTACAAAGACGACATAAGAGTCTTCTCGTTACAAATTGGCGACCAACTAGTATGGCTAGAATTAAAGACTAGCGGCGGTTACGAAAAATTATGAAACACTCCATGATCACCAGGGGAAAATCTAAGAAGAGGACTGAGGATACCGGCGAAGAAGAAATGGAAATGATTGAAGAAATGATCGAAGAGGATGCCCAAGAGGACCAACAAGAGGAACTAACCCAACCGATACCTGAAGTAGAAGTAATAGTCAGCGACCAACCAAATAAACCCACACAAAAAGAGGACCTGAGCATGCAGGAGATGTTGAGAATTCTTATGGAAGGGAATAACATAACCCAGGAACAAAGAAAGGAAGACAAAGAAGAAACTAAAGAACAAAGAAAAGAAGACAGGGAATTCTTATATGAAATAAAGAAACAAATCAAGGAGGACATCGAACTTCTGAATAATAAGATGGAAAGCAACCATGAAACCTTGAAGAGAAACCAAGAGATCTTAGAAGAGAAGAGTGAGGAGTTAAAGAGACAGATCAAGAAAGATCTGGAGATAATGAACAACAAAATCGAGAATAATAGTGAAACACTCCAACGACAACTGAAGGAAGACAGTGAGAAGAACAGAGAAGAATTAAGATACATACTAATAGGGTATCGTGAAGAAGTCAAGCAGACAAAAACGGGGATGAACAAGAAATGGGAAGAAACAAATTACCAAACAGATCAACTTAATGAAATTTTAGATAGCGGTTTCACACGATTGACTGAAACACTAGACAGCACTTCTGAAGGTATCCTAGAAACGTGGAATAAGAACAAGGAAACGGTAACTCAGAAAATAAAAGAGAAGGAGGAGGAAATAGGGAATAAAGAAGACAAAAGTGTATTGTTTTCTGAAAATAAAGATAACAAAAACAAAAAGAAAATCAAGCACATAGAAATCAACCGTAGAGGAGTAAAGAAGAATCGAATAATTAAGAAAACAAAAGAAATAGGAAAAATATGTAAAAAGAAACTAATAAAAACAAGAGAAGAAGTGGAGATGATGAAGCATGGACTAATTGATGTGTTTAATTTACCAATTACTGACCATAATGAATTAATAGATTATAAAGATTGTAGTAGGACTTTAAAAGAAATTACAGAAGGGATTCACAACAAACCAGCGAATAAAAACTTCAACAACTTTATATTTAAATGGAAATTACCGGAAATAGAAATGCAAAATAAACCAATATCAGTGAGAACATCAATGATGGAGGTAAGATTAACTTCTTTGTTTAATAAACAAAATAATAAAGTGATTGAGGTAGGCATTGATACTAATGAACACATGTTATTAAAAGAATGGCTGTACCAGGTAGAAGAGACCTATTTCACAAGGACGGAAATAGTTCTACACACCAGAGTGATCCGAACAACAAGTGAGGATGAAATAATGGATCATGGGTAAACTAGATACCACACACTGAAAAATGGGACTGTGTTTCAGAGTAAGGACCAAGCAAACCAATGGAAAGGAAGGAGCATTAAATTAATTAAACCAATTAATAATAATACATAAATGATATTAAGAAAGAAAAAAACTTAAGAATAATTGACAAGAAATGACTAAACGACCAAGACAAAGTGAATGAGAAGAGCTATCAAACCATAATAAATAAGTTTACATATTATCCAGAATAAATGTTGACAGTCAGACATTTGAAGGAGAAAAGGAGAAAATCGCCAAGGTGTATTATATATTGAAGGATAGAAAGGACCTGGAAGAGATAGTAAATGAGATCATACAACAGCAGAAACAAGATACCAAATTAGCAAACATACGAAGGAGATTGATAGAATCAGAAGAGATTATTAACAAATTTTATTGCCTACATAAAGATGTGTTGTTCATTAAAACCAAAAGGAATCATGGAAATTGGAAGCTACTAGTTCCAACATCTCTAGAAAACAAATTAATTAAGGACTACCATGTCAGATACGGACACATGGGAACCTTAAAAATAGTCAAAGCTTTAGGAGAAGAAATGATTATTAAGAGTATAACAAGAAAAGTGAATAAAAATATCAAAACATGCACTATATGCCAAATGGTTAAAACCAATAATTAGAGAAAGGATGGAATGATGATACCCATCACATCAAATAAAAAACTTGAAAAAGTGTTTCTTGACATATGTGGACCATTCCCACGTAGCGGAGGGAGGCATAGATTCAAGTTCATTGTGATTCTATTGGACCATTACACCAAATACACCAAATTGTACGCTATAAACAGAGCAACCACAAAGAAAATCTTAGAAATAATAAAAAACAAATACATAACTGAAGTTGGAAAACCGTATACAATAATAACCGATCACGGAACGCAGTTTAAAGGAAAAAGGTGGAGAGAGGAATTGTTGAATTCAAATATAAAAACATACAAAACGTCCGTATAACACCCAAGCAGTAATCCCGCAGAAAGAGTATTGAGAGAGGTGGGACGCATTTTGAGAACATACTGTCATGATAATCAAAGAGAATGGCAAAAATGTTTAACATCAACAGAAGAATTTTCGAACATAAGTTACCACCACTTCATTGAAAACACCCCATATTCTATGATGTTTGGGAGAAAGCCACATCGAGAGATACAGGATTTGATAGACTTTCCAACCAACCCAGAAGACCCGTATGAAGAAAATAAATGCTACAATAGAATCATGGAGAAGATAGAAAAACAAAAAACCAAATATTCCCAGAACCAGACCAAAATAATTAAATATAATTTAGGAGAAAAAGTTTTAATAAAAAATCGTGAACTATCTAGTACATTCGAAGGTATAGCCAAGAAAAGTATTATTGTTATACGTAGGACCTTATGTCATAACAAAAGACGATGGCAACAATACGTATGAAGTAAGCAATATAACAACTAAAAAGATCAAAGGAGTATATGACCAAGTTTCCATCAAGAAGTTCTACGAGGAAGTATGAACAATCATAAAAATAAAAAACTACAACATTAAAAAAATATGTAAGATTACCTTACGCTATTATTTAGAAAACATATGAGGTAAAATAGAAAAATAAACTACAAAAAATTCCGAAATAGTAAGAACAACCAACTTACAATAATATTTAGAAAATATATGAGATAAACAAAATAAACAAATAAAGTGAAAACAAGAATTAATAATACAAGAGAATTAGAAAGGAGACAAATTAAAATAAACAAATATAAAACCAAGCAAGAACTACCAAGACAAATACATAAAATTGTAAAGAATATAGAATGTTCAGAAAAAAATGAACTGGAACAAGAAAGAAAAAGAAATAATGTATAAAGCAAATATACAGCAAGTGGCTAAAGCAAAACTAGGGTAATGAACAAAGAAGAAGAAGAGAAAAGATGTCTAAAATAATTAAAATGATCACAAGAAGAAAAGAAAAACAAACTAATTGAAAGTTAGAAATAATGAAATTAACAACTAAATAAATAAAAACAATCAACTGTGTGAGTAGATAACAGAATATAGCAAAGGTACAGCGGAAGGAAGAATGAGTAAAAGGTTAAAATGATCTAAAGAACCATGAAGTGGAAAATCCCCAAAAATATTATTATTAATGAAAGTCACAAAATGACAAAAAGGTATTTAAGATTGACTGAGAATAGGTCCAGCAATCAATTAACTGAGCAGAGATGGTGTTCCTCTGATCTCATAAAAAAAGGTAGTAATGGAAGAAACCAGCTACTAAAAGTTAGGGAAAAAATTATATAACAGGGAGAACGCACTAATGGAAATAAGAAAAGACAGATCTAAAAAATAACTAAATAAAAAGAAGTGGAACAAGTAAGAGGAGAAACAAGAAAGAAGAAATAAACAAGAAGAAAAAGAAACAAAAATTATGTATAACTGATAATTTCGTAAAAATCTATGCTAGTGTTTTACCAAAATGATCTATTTTGATGGAGAGGCATTATGTTACAACACAAAAAAGCCACCCCAATACCAGGGAAAAAACTATGAATCAACTATATTAAATGTTTAATTAATAAAAATAAAATGACTATGACGAGACAAATGACTACATGACCCAACCCAAGTGATTGACTCAATAAAATGAAATCAAATAAGAAGGTAAATGAAAAGGAAACAAACAAAAAAATAAATGAAATAAAATGAGAAGATATAAAAAGACACAAAGAAATGATATAGAAAAGGAAATGAGAAATTTTAAACTCAAATGATAATGAAAAAGAATCAAATAAATAATAAATGTAAATGATAATTATTAAAATCAAATAAAGTAAAGACAACTAAAGTACACTAACCAAAAAAATAGAGATTAAATGTTATGAATAACTCTATAATGATATGAACCTTGTTAACAGTATAACTAACAATTATGAATAAAGTTGTAAAAAACCCAGAAGTGAGAGATAGGTAGGGAGTGAACATAATTAAGTGAGGAAAGAGAAATTAATGTTAGGGAATACCCACTAGTAACATTCAAATACCATAAAAAAGTGCAAGGTGACAGTGTAAACCTGAAATAAATATAAAACCCTACAGATCAGTATAGACACCAAAAAACCAGTGATAAACACTACAGTTTAATGGTGAAAAGTGCCAGAGAGTAAAAACATTATTGTTATTAGAATTAAGAGTGATTTTAGATTAGAAAATTCAGGGAAAAATCCCATAAGGAGTAAAAATATTAGTGTTACCATGGTTAGGTAGAAAAAGAAAAGATATAGTAAGAAATATAAATGCAAAATAAGTAAAATATCCTATGTTCAAAGGGATAATTAGTAAGATAAAATAATTGGTGTGATAATGTTAGTCACCAAAATAGTTAAGAATAAACAAAATATAAACAAGATTAGCATAGTAACTGTTAAAAGATTTGTTCAATTAAGTTTATAAGAAGGAATATGGCTGAAAAAAGTATACAGACCGTAAACCTATATGTTGTGTTATGTTTTATAAATCATAGTAGTTAATAGACAAGTTATAAAAAATGGCAATATCAATAAATAATAAGATAAATTCTGACCAACATAATAATACTGGAAAGGCAATTAGAAAATAATAGACAAACCATGATTGTGTAAGGAAATGAGAACATACCATTATTATAAAACAACCCAAATCAATTCAAAAAGTAAACAAGTCATAAGTGACACTAAGCTAAATATATGTAAAGGTAAAATAATCTTTAATTTGTATAAAATAAGAAAATATAGCCAATGACTACTTAGGCTTATGAAATGCCTAACTGTATAAAACCAAAATCAACAAATTATAAGAAATTAACTATTGTATTAGAAAATCCAAGGCAAGTAACTAGTTAAGTAAAATTAGTGAATCATATTAAGATGTAAAAGTTAAATTAAGAACATAAAATAAGAGAGAAATTTAATTACATAATATTAACATAATTGTCAAAACATTAATACATAAACAAACCCAGCTTTGTGGGATGTCAAAATGATCTTTGAAAGCAAAAATATGAACAGTTGTGATAATATCTGATACATAGATAAGAAGACAAAAGAATAATAGCAATCAGAAGATATTAAATTATGAACAGCCAATGAGAGTCAGACAGTTGCCATAACAACCAAATGTTATTTATTATTATTCTGTTAGAAACAGTTAGTTCATTATTGAAGCTCAAGACGAATAGACACCAACCCGTAATCGACTCAATTTTTATTTAAAACAATAAAAAGGTAATCAAAATTAATAACATGATGAAGTAAGAAGTCTGATGAGGAGCTAGTCCATCCAACTGAGGCCCAAGACCAGATTATTAAATTCCAAATTAATAATTTAGACAAACTTATCCGAAAAAGACGCCAGGCGTAATTAAATTCAAAAATGATGGAAGATTGATGACAAGAGAACCCAACCTAATTCGAACTGAATAATTCTTCACCTTAATTCAACAGATTTGATAAGTATTGCTGAATTACCCGAATTTATGGAATAAATTCTTTTTAACGTTTTCTCACAACACTATTAACTCTCACTACGAACTGATAACCAAATTTCTTTCAAGGATTAATTAAAAATAAAACACTAAACCTGTATGAAACCAGAATATAACCTGGGTAAAAATTACGAACTTTTCACACACACTGTTTAGTACTTCAGGAACGAATTGTAATTAAACCTTATAGTATATAAGTACCATCAATGTAAGGTAGTGTACTTTATTGTAATCATTATTAATATTTTTTCGTAACAACAAGGACCCAGAATAATTGAACGAAATTAAAATAAACTTTTGTACACGCCATGTCTAACTAAATCGTTCTGAATCGTTCGCCTACCTTGGGAATTAATTGTCTTATTATTGCCGGAGCAACTTTGTTTAAAATCCAGATATAATTTTGTATAATATTGAATAACAACTAATTACAAGTTAATAAACTAGTACAGAGTTGTAACCACTGTTCTTTATTTCATAGGAAATTGCATTATATGATTTGTGTATTTTAGCGACGAGCGAAAGTGACGGTAAGCGCTGGACGTCGGAAACTCGGCGAACTATCAGCGATATTAATAAACCTGCACGACAGGTAAGGTTCACACTCGTGAGTACTGGTAATTCGTGAGATCGCGACGGACATCGTCAGCATAAACGTAAGGTAACGACTACAACGTGTGAGGCGAACACACGAAAAACACTTTTACAAAGACGACATAAGAGTCTTCTCGTTACAAATTGGCGACCAACTAGTATGGCTAGAATTAAAGACTAGCGGCGGTTACGAAAAATTATGAAACACTCCATGATCACCAGGGGAAAATCTAAGAAGAGGACTGAGGATACCGGCGAAGAAGAAATGGAAATGATTGAAGAAATGATCGAAGAGGATGCCCAAGAGGACCAACAAGAGGAACTAACCCAACCGATACCTGAAGTAGAAGTAATAGTCAGCGACCAACCAAATAAACCCACACAAAAAGAGGACCTGAGCATGCAGGAGATGTTGAGAATTCTTATGGAAGGGAATAACATAACCCAGGAACAAAGAAAGGAAGACAAAGAAGAAACTAAAGAACAAAGAAAAGAAGACAGGGAATTCTTATATGAAATAAAGAAACAACTCAAGGAGGACATCGAACTTCTGAATAATAAGATGGAAAGCAACCATGAAACCTTGAAGAGAAACCAAGAGATCTTAGAAGAGAAGAGTGAGGAGTTAAAGAGACAGATCAAGAAAGATCTGGAGATAATGAACAACAAAATCGAGAATAATAGTGAAACACTCCAACGACAACTGAAGGAAGACAGTGAGAAGAACAGAGAAGAATTAAGATACATACTAATAGGGTATCGTGAAGAAGTCAAGCAGACAAAAACGGGGATGAACAAGAAATGGGAAGAAACAAATTACCAAACAGATCAACTTAATGAAACTTTAGATAGCGGTTTCACACGATTGACTGAAACACTAGACAGCACTTCTGAAGGTATCCTAGAAACGTGGAATAAGAACAAGGAAACGGTAACTCAGAAAATAAAAGAGAAGGAGGAGGAAATAGGGAATAAAGAAGACAAAAGTGTATTGTTTTCTGAAAATAAAGATAACAAAAACAAAAAGAAAATCAAGCACATAGAAATCAACCGTAGAGGAGTAAAGAAGAATCGAATAATTAAGAAAACAAAAGAAATAGGAAAAATATGTAAAAAGAAACTAATAAAAACAAGAGAAGAAATGTGATTGATGTGTTTAATTTACCAATTACTGACCATAATGAATTAATAGATTATAAAGATTGTAGGAGGACTTTAAAAGAAATTACAGAAGGGATTCACAACAAACCAGCGAATAAAAACTTCAACAACTTTATATTTAAATGGAAATTACCGGAAATAGAAATGCAAAATAAACCAATATCAGTGAGAACATCAATGATGGAGGTAAGATTAACTTCTTTGTTTAATAAACAAAATAATAAAGTGATTGAGGTAGGCATTGATACTAATGAACACATGGTATTAAAAGAATGGCTGTACCAGGTAGAAGAGACCTATTTCACAAGGACGGAAATAGTTCTACACACCAGAGTGATCCGAACAACAAGTGAGGATGAAATAATGGATCATGGGTAAACTAGATACCACACACTGAAAAATGGGACTGTGTTTCAGAGTAAGGACCAAGCAAACCAATGGAAAGGAAGGAGCATTAAATTAATTAAACCAATTAATAATAATACATAAATGATATTTAAGAAAGAAAAAAACTTAAGAATAATTGACAAGAAATGACTAAACGACCAAGACAAAGTGAATGAGAAGAGCTATCAAACCATAATAAATAAGTTTACATATTATCCAGAATAAATGTTGACAATCAGACATTTGAAGGAGAAAAGGAGAAAATCGCCAAGGTGTATTATATATTGAAGGATAGAAAGGACCTGGAAGAGATAGTAAATGAGATCATACAACAGCAGAAACAAGATACCAAATTAGCAAACATACGAAGGAGATTGATAGAATCAGAAGAGATTATTAACAGATTTTATTGCCTACATAAAGATGTGTTGTTCATTAAAACCAAAAGGAATCATGGAAATTGGAAGCTACTAGTTCCAACATCTCTAGAAAACAAATTAATTAAGGACTACCATGTCAGATACGGACACATGGGAACCTTAAAAATAGTCAAAGCTTTAGGAGAAGAAATGATTATTAAGAGTATAACAAGAAAAGTGAATAAAAATATCAAAACATGCACTATATGCCAAATGGTTAAAACCAATAATTAGAGAAAGGATGGAATGATGATACCCATCACATCAAATAAAAAACTTGAAAAAGTGTTTCTTGACATATGTGGACCATTCCCACGTAGCGGAGGGAGGCATAGATTCAAGTTCATTGTGATTCTATTGGACCATTACACCAAATACACCAAATTGTACGCTATAAACAGAGCAACCACAAAGAAAATCTTAGAAATAATAAAAAACAAATACATAACTGAAGTTGGAAAACCGTATACAATAATAACCGATCACGGAACGCAGTTTAAAGGAAAAAGGTGGAGAGAGGAATTGTTGAATTCAAATATAAAAACATACAAAACGTCCGTATACCACCCAAGCAGTAATCCCGCAGAAAGAGTATTGAGAGAGGTGGGACGCATTTTGAGAACATACTGTCATGATAATCAAAGAGAATGGCAAAAATGTTTAACATCAACAGAAGAATTTTCGAACATAAGTTACCACCACTTCATTGAAAACACCCCATATTCTATGATGTTTGGGAGAAAGCCACATCGAGAGATACAGGATTTGATAGACTTTCCAACCAACCCAGAAGACCCGTATGAAGAAAATAAATGCTACAACAGAATCATGGAGAAGATAGAAAAACAAAAAACCAAATATTCCCAGAACCAGACCAAAATAATTAAATATAATTTAGGAGAAAAAGTTTTAATAAAAAATCGTGAACTATCTAGTACATTCGAAGGTATAGCCAAGAAACTATTATTGTTATACGTAGGACCTTATGTCATAACAAAAGACAATGGCAACAATACGTATGAAGTAAGCAATATAACAACTAAAAAGATCAAAGGAGTATATGACCAAGTTTCCATCAAGAAGTTCTACGAGGAAGTATGAACAATCATAAAAATAAAAAACTACAACATTAAAAAAATATGTAAGATTACCTTACGCTATTATTTAGAAAACATATGAGGTAAAATAGAAAAATAAACTACAAAAAATTCCGAAATAATAAGAACAACCAACTTACAATAATATTTAGAAAATATATGAGATAAAACAAAATAAACAAATAAAGTGAAAACAAGAATTAATAATACAAGAGAATTAGAAAGGAGACAAATTAAAATAAACAAATTAAAACCAAGCAAGAACTGCCAAGACAAATACATAAAATTGTAAAGAATATAGAATGTTCAGAAAAAAATGAACTGGAACAAGAAAGAAAAAGAAATAATGTATAAAGCAAATATACAGCAAGTGGCTAAAGCAAAACTAGGGTAATGAACAAAGAAGAAGAAGAGAAAAGATGTCTAAAATAATTAAAATGATCACAAGAAGAAAAGAAAAACAAACTAATTGAAAGTTAGAAATAATGAAATTAACAACTAAATAAATAAAAACAATCAACTGTGTGAGTAGATAACAGAATATAGCAAAGGTACAGCGGAAGGAAGAATGAGTAAACGGTTAAAATGATCTAAAGAACCATGAAGTGGAAAATCCCCAAAAATATTATTATTAATGAAAGTCACAAGATGACAAAAAGGTATTTAAGATTGACTGAGAATAGGTCCAGCAATCAATTAACTGAGCAGAGATGATGTTCCTCTGATCTCAGAAAAAAAGGTAGTAATGGAAGAAACCAGCTACTAAAAGTTAGGGAAAAAATTATATAACAGGGAGAACGCACTAATGGAAATAAGAAAAGACAGATCTAAAAAATAACTAAATAAAAAGAAGTGGAACAAGTAAGAAGAGAAACAAGAAAGAAGAAATAAACAAGAAGAAAAAGAAACAAAAATTATGTATAACTGATAATTTCGTAAAAATCTATGCTAGTGTTTTACCAAAATGATCTATTTTGATGGAGAGGCATTATGTTACAACACAAAAAAGCCACCCCAATACCAGGGAAAAAACTATGAATCAACTATATTAAATGTTTAATTAATGAAAATAAAATGACTATGACGAGACAAATGACTACATGACCCAACCCAAGTGATTGACTCAATAAAATGAAATCAAATAAGAAGGTAAATGAAGAGGAAACAAACAAAAAATAAATGAAATAAAATGAGAAGATATAAAAAGACACAAAGAAATGATATAGAAAAGGAAATGAGAAATTTTAAACTCAAATGATAATGAAAAAGAATCAAATAAATAATAAATGTAAATGATAATTATTAAAATCAAATAAAGTAAAGACAACTAAAGTACACTAACCAAAAAAATAGAGATTAAATGTTATGAATAACTCTATAATGATATGAACCTTGTTAACAGTATAACTAACAATTATGAATAAAGTTGTAAAAAACCCAGAAGTGAGAGATAGGTAGGGAGTGAACATAATTAAGTGAGGAAAGAGAAATTAATGTTAGGGAATACCCACTAGTAACATTCAAATACCATAAAAAAGTGCAAGGTGACAGTGTAAACCTGAAATAAATATAAAACCCTACAGATCAGTATAGACACCAAAAAACCAGTGATAAACACTACAGTTTAATGGTGAAAAGTGCCAGAGAGTAAAAACATTATTGTTATTAGAATTAAGAGTGATTTTAGATTAGAAAATTCAGGGGAAAATCCCATAAGGAGTAAAAATATTAGTGTTACCATGGTTAGGTAGAAAAAGAAAAGATATAGTAAGAAATATAAATGCAAAATAAGTAAAATATCCTATGTTCAAAGGGATAATTAGTAAGATAAAATAATTGGTGTGATAATGTTAGTCACCAAAATAGTTAAGAATAAACAAAATATAAACAAGATTAGCATAGTAACTGTTAAAAGATTTGTTCAATTAAGTTTATAAGAAGGAATATGGCTGAAAAAAGTATACAGACCGTAAACCTATATGTTGTGTTATGTTTTATAAATCATAGTAGTTAATAGACAAGTTATAAAAAATGGCAATATCAATAAATAATAAGATAAATTCTGACCAACATAATAATACTGGAAAGGCAATTAGAAAATAATAGACAAACCATGATTGTGTAAGGAAATGAGAACATACCATTATTATAAAACAACCCAAATCAATTCAAAAAGTAAACAAGTCATAAGTGACACTAAGCTAAATATATGTAAAGGTAAAATAATCTTTAATTTGTATAAAATAAGAAAATATAGCCAATGACTACTTAGGCTTATGAAATGCCTAACTGTATAAAACCAAAATCAACAAATTATAAGAAATTAACTATTGTATTAGAAAATCCAAGGCAAGTAACTAGTTAAATAAAATTAGTGAATCATATTAAGATGTAAAAGTTAAATTAAGAACATAAAATAAGAGAGAAATTTAATTACATAATATTAACATAATTGTCAAAACATTAATACATAAACAAACCCAGCTTTGTGGGATGTCAAAATGATCTTTGAAAGCAAAAATATGAACAGTTGTGATAATATCTCATACATAGATAAGAAGACAAAAGAATAATAGCAATCAGAAGATATTAAATTATGAACAGCCAATGAGAGTCAGACAGTTGCCATAACAACCAAATGTTATTTATTATTATTCTGTTAGAAACAGTTAGTTCATTATTGAAGCTCAAGACGAATAGACACCAACCCGTAATCGACTCAATTTTTATTTAAAACAATAAAAAGGTAATCAAAATTAATAACATGATGAAGTAAGAAGTCTGATGAGGAGCTAGTCCATCCAACTGAGGCCCAAGACCAGATTATTAAATTCCAAATTAATAATTTAGACAAACTTATCCGAAAAAGACGCCAGGCGTAATTAAATTCAAAAATGATGGAAGATTGATGACAAGAGAACCCAACCTAATTCGAACTGAATAATTCTTCACCTTAATTCAACAGATTTGATAAGTATTGCTGAATTACCCGAATTTATGGAATAAATTCTTTTTAACGTTTTCTCACAACACTATTAACTCTCACTACGAACTGATAACCAAATATCTTTCAAGGATTAATTAAAAATAAAACACTAAACCTGTATGAAACCAGAATATAACCTGGGTAAAAATTACGAACTTTTCACACACACTGTTTAGTACTTCAGGAACGAATTGTAATTAAACCTTATAGTATATAAGTACCATCAATGTAAGGTAGTGTACTTTATTGTAATCATTATTAATATTTTTTCGTAACAACAAGGACCCAGAATAATTGAACGAAATTAAAATAAACTTTTGTAGACGCCATGTCTAACTAAATCGTTCTGAATCGTTCGCCTACCTTGGGAATTAATTGTCTTATTATTGCCGGAGCAACTTTGTTTAAAATCCAGATATAATTTTGTATAATATTGAATAACAACTAATTACAAGTTAATAAACTAGTACAGAGTTGTAACCACTGTTCTTTATTTCATAGGAAATTGCATTATATGATTTGTGTATTTTAGCGACGAGCGAAAGTGACGGTAAGCGCTAGACGTCGGAAACTCGGCGAACTATCAGCGATATTAATAAACCTGCACGTGGCGGGAGTAATTTGAATCCACAATACTGTCTCGAACGACCGCTCAATCGTCCTATTTTTTTAAATTGTTTTCAGTTTAAACAATTTGGCGCCACCCGGGATTTACAATCACATATCAAAGGACAGGTAAGGTTCACACTCGTGAGTACTGGTAATTCGTGAGATCGCGACGGACATCGTCAGCATAAACGTAAGGTAACGACTACAACGTGTGAGGCGAACACACGAAAAACACTTTTACAAAGACGACATAAGAGCCTTCTCGTTACAAATTGGCGACCAACTAGTATGGCTAGAATTAAAGACTAGCGGCGGTTACAAAAAATTATGAAACACTCCATGATCACCAGGGGAAAATCTAAGAAGAGGACTGAGGATACCGGCGAAGAAGAAATGGAAATGATTGAAGAAATGATCGAAGAGGATGCCCAAGAGGACCAACAAGAGGAACTAACCCAACCGATACCTGAAGTAGAAGTAATAGTCAGCGACCAACCAAATAAACCCACACAAAAAGAGGACCTGAGCATGCAGGAGATGTTGAGAATTCTTATGGAAGGGAATAACATAACCCAGGAACAAAGAAAGGAAGACAAAGAAGAAACTAAAGAACAAAGAAAAGAAGACAGGGAATTCTTATATGAAATAAAGAAACAACTCAAGGAGGACATCGAACTTCTGAATAATAAGATGGAAAGCAACCATGAAACCTTGAAGAGAAACCAAGAGATCTTAGAAGAGAAGAGTGAGGAGTTAAAGAGACAGATCAAGAAAGATCTGGAGATAATGAACAACAAAATCGAGAATAATAGTGAAACACTCCAACGACAACTGAAGGAAGACAGTGAGAAGAACAGAGAAGAATTAAGATACATACTAATAGGGTATCGTGAAGAAGTCAAGCAGACAAAAACGGGGATGAACAAGAAATGGGAAGAAACAAATTACCAAACAGATCAACTTAATGAAACTTTAGATAGCGGTTTCACACGATTGACTGAAACACTAGACAGCACTTCTGAAGGTATCCTAGAAACGTGGAATAAGAACAAGGAAACGGTAACTCAGAAAATAAAAGAGAAGGAGGAGGAAATAGAGAATAAAGAAGACAAAAGTGTATTGTTTTCTGAAAATAAAGATAACAAAAACAAAAAGAAAATCAAGCACATAGAAATCAACCGTAGAGGAGTAAAGAAGAATCGAATAATTAAGAAAACAAAAGAAATAGGAAAAATATGTAAAAAGAAACTAATAAAAACAAGAGAAGAAGTGGAGATGATGAAGCATGGACTAATTGATGTGTTTAATTTACCAATTACTGACCATAATGAATTAATAGATTATAAAGATTGTAGGAGGACTTTAAAAGAAATTACAGAAGGGATTCACAACAAACCAGCGAATAAAAACTTCAACAACTTTATATTTAAATGGAAATTACCGGAAATAGAAATGCAAAATAAACCAATATCAGTGAGAACATCAATGATGGAGGTAAGATTAACTTCTTTGTTTAATAAACAAAATAATAAAGTGATTGAGGTAGGCATTGATACTAATGAACACATGGTATTAAAAGAATGGCTGTACCAGGTAGAAGAGACCTATTTCACAAGGACGGAAATAGTTCTACACACCAGAGTGATCCGAACAACAAGTGAGGATGAAATAATGGATCATGGGTAAACTAGATACCACACACTGAAAAATGGGACTGTGTTTCAGAGTAAGGACCAAGCAAACCAATGGAAAGGAAGGAGCATTAAATTAATTAAACCAATTAATAATAATACATAAATGATATTTAAGAAAGAAAAAAAAATAAGAATAATTGACAAGAAATGACTAAACGACCAAGACAAAGTGAATGAGAAGAGCTATCAAACCATAATAAATAAGTTTACATATTATCCAGAATAAATGTTGACAGTCAGACATTTGAAGGAGAAAAGGAGAAAATCGCCAAGGTGTATTATATATTGAAGGATAGAAAGGACCTGGAAGAGATAGTAAATGAGATCATACAACAGCAGAAACAAGATACCAAATTAGCAAACATACGAAGGAGATTGATAGAATCAGAAGAGATTATTAACAGATTTTATTGCCTACATAAAGATGTGTTGTTCATTAAAACCAAAAGGAATCATGGAAATTGGAAGCTACTAGTTCCAACATCTCTAGAAAACAAATTAATTAAGGACTACCATGTCAGATACGGACACATGGGAACCTTAAAAATAGTCAAAGCTTTAGGAGAAGAAATGATTATTAAGAGTATAACAAGAAAAGTGAATAAAAATATCAAAACATGCACTATATGCCAAATGGTTAAAACCAATAATTAGAGAAAGGATGGAATGATGATACCCATCACATCAAATAAAAAACTTGAAAAAGTGTTTCTTGACATATGTGGACCATTCCCACGTAGCGGAGGGAGGCATAGATTCAAGTTCATTGTGATTCTATTGGACCATTACACCAAATACACCAAATTGTACGCTATAAACAGAGCAACCACAAAGAAAATCTTAGAAATAATAAAAAACAAATACATAACTGAAGTTGGAAAACCGTATACAATAATAACCGATCACGGAACGCAGTTTAAAGGAAAAAGGTGGAGAGAGGAATTGTTGAATTCAAATATAAAAACATACAAAATGTCCGTATACCACCCAAGCAGTAATCCCGCAGAAAGAGTATTGAGAGAGGTGGGACGCATTTTGAGAACATACTGTCATGATAATCAAAGAGAATGGCAAAAATGTTTAACATCAACAGAAGAATTTTCGAACATAAGTTACCACCACTTCATTGAAAACACCCCATATTCTATGATGTTTGGGAGAAAGCCACATCGAGAGATACAGGATTTGATAGACTTTCCAACCAACCCAGAAGACCCGTATGAAGAAAATAAATGCTACAATAGAATCATGGAGAAGATAGAAAAACAAAAAACCAAATATTCCCAGAACCAGACCAAAATAATTAAATATAATTTAGGAGAAAAAGTTTTAATAAAAAATCGTGAACTATCTAGTACATTCGAAGGTATAGCCAAGAAACTATTATTGTTATACGTAGGACCTTATGTCATAACAAAAGACAATGGCAACAATACGTATGAAGTAAGCAATATAACAACTAAAAAGATCAAAGGAGTATATGACCAAGTTTCCATCAAGAAGTTCTACGAGGAAGTATGAACAATCATAAAAATAAAAAACTACAACATTAAAAAAATATGTAAGATTACCTTACGCTATTATTTAGAAAACATATGAGGTAAAATAGAAAAATAAACTACAAAAAATTCCGAAATAGTAAGAACAACCAACTTACAATAATATTTAGAAAATATATGAGATAAAACAAAATAAACAAATAAAGTGAAAACAAGAATTAATAATACAAGAGAATTAGAAAGGAGACAAATTAAAATAAACAAATTAAAACCAAGCAAGAACTGCCAAGACAAATACATAAAATTGTAAAGAATATAGAATGTTCAGAAAAAAATGAACTGGAACAAGAAAGAAAAAGAAATAATGTATAAAGCAAATATACAGCAAGTGGCTAAAGCAAAACTAGGGTAATGAACAAAGAAGAAGAAGAGAAAAGATGTCTAAAATAATTAAAATGATCACAAGAAGAAAAGAAAAACAAACTAATTGAAAGTTAGAAATAATGAAATTAACAACTAAATAAATAAAAACAATCAACTGTGTGAGTAGATAACAGAATATAGCAAAGGTACAGCGGAAGGAAGAATGAGTAAAAGGTTAAAATGATCTAAAGAACCATGAAGTGGAAAATCCCCAAAAATATTATTATTAATGAAAGTCACAAGATGACAAAAAGGTATTTAAGATTGACTGAGAATAGGTCCAGCAATCAATTAACTGAGCAGAGATGATGTTCCTCTGATCTCAGAAAAAAAGGTAGTAATGGAAGAAACCAGCTACTAAAAGTTAGGGAAAAAATTATATAACAGGGAGAACGCACTAATGGAAATAAGAAAAGACAGATCTAAAAAATAACTAAATAAAAAGAAGTGGAACAAGTAAGAAGAGAAACAAGAAAGAAGAAATAAACAAGAAGAAAAAGAAACAAAAATTATGTATAACTGATAATTTCGTAAAAATCTATGCTAGTGTTTTACCAAAATGATCTATTTTGATGGAGAGGCATTATGTTACAACACAAAAAAGCCACCCCAATACCAGGGAAAAAACTATGAATCAACTATATTAAATGTTTAATTAGTGAAAATAAAATGACTATGACGAGACAAATGACTACATGACCCAACCCAAGTGATTGACTCAATAAAATGAAATCAAATAAGAAGGTAAATGAAAAGGAAACAAACAAAAAATAAATGAAATAAAATGAGAAGATATAAAAAGACACAAAGAAATGATATAGAAAAGGAAATGAGAAATTTTAAACTCAAATGATAATGAAAAAGAATCAAATAAATAATAAATGTAAATGATAATTATTAAAATCAAATAAAGTAAAGACAACTAAAGTACACTAACCAAAAAAATAGAGATTAAATGTTATGAATAACTCTATAATGATATGAACCTTGTTAACAGTATAACTAACAATTATGAATAAAGTTGTAAAAAACCCAGAAGTGAGAGATAGGTAGGGAGTGAACATAATTAAGTGAGGAAAGAGAAATTAATGTTAGGGAATACCCACTAGTAACATTCAAATACCATAAAAAAGTGCAAGGTGACAGTGTAAACCTGAAATAAATATAAAACCCTACAGATCAGTATAGACACCAAAAAACCAGTGATAAACACTACAGTTTAATGGTGAAAAGTGCCAGAGAGTAAAAACATTATTGTTATTAGAATTAAGAGTGATTTTAGATTAGAAAATTCAGGGGAAAATCCCATAAGGAGTAAAAATATTAGTGTTACCATGGTTAGGTAGAAAAAGAAAAGATATAGTAAGAAATATAAATGCAAAATAAGTAAAATATCCTATGTTCAAAGGGATAATTAGTAAGATAAAATAATTGGTGTGATAATGTTAGTCACCAAAATAGTTAAGAATAAACAAAATATAAACAAGATTAGCATAGTAACTGTTAAGTTTTGTTCAATTAAGTTTATAAGAAGGAATATGGCTGAAAAAAGTATACAGACCGTAAACCTATATGTTGTGTTATGTTTTATAAATCATAGTAGTTAATAGACAAGTTATAAAAAATGGCAATATCAATAAATAATAAGATAAATTCTGACCAACATAATAATACTGGAAAGGCAATTAGAAAATAATAGACAAACCATGATTGTGTAAGGAAATGAGAACATACCATTATTATAAAACAACCCAAATCAATTCAAAAAGTAAACAAGTCATAAGTGACACTAAGCTAAATATATGTAAAGGTAAAATAATCTTTAATTTGTATAAAATAAGAAAATATAGCCAATGACTACTTAGGCTTATGAAATGCCTAACTGTATAAAACCAAAATCAACAAATTATAAGAAATTAACTATTGTATTAGAAAATCCAAGGCAAGTAACTAGTAAAATAAAATTAGTGAATCATATTAAGATGTAAAAGTTAAATTAAGAACATAAAATAAGAGAGAAATTTAATTACATAATATTAACATAATTGTCAAAACATTAATACATAAACAAACCCAGCTTTGTGGGATGTCAAAATGATCTTTGAAAGCAAAAATATGAACAGTTGTGATAATATCTCATACATAGATAAGAAGACAAAAGAATAATAGCAATCAGAAGATATTAAATTATGAACAGCCAATGAGAGTCAGACAGTTGCCATAACAACCAAATGTTATTTATTATTATTCTGTTAGAAACAGTTAGTTCATTATTGAAGCTCAAGACGAATAGACACCAACCCGTAATCGACTCAATTTTTATTTAAAACAATAAAAAGGTAATCAAAATTAATAACATGATGAAGTAAGAAGTCTGATGAGGAGCTAGTCCATCCAACTGAGGCCCAAGACCAGATTATTAAATTCCAAATTAATAATTTAGACAAACTTATCCGAAAAAGACGCCAGGCGTAATTAAATTCAAAAATGATGGAAGATTGATGACAAGAGAACCCAACCTAATTCGAACTGAATAATTCTTCACCTTAATTCAACAGATATGATAAGTATTGCTGAATTACCCGAATTTATGGAATAAATTCTTTTTAACGTTTTCTCACAACACTATTAACTCTCACTACGAACTGATAACCAAATATCTTTCAAGGATTAATTAAAAATAAAACACTAAACCTGTATGAAACCAGAATATAACCTGGGTAAAAATTACGAACTTTTCACACACACTGTTTAGTACTTCAGGAACGAATTGTAATTAAACCTTATAGTATATAAGTACCATCAATGTAAGGTAGTGTACTTTATTGTAATCATTATTAATATTTTTTCGTAACCACAAGGACCCAGAATAATTGAACGAAATTAAAATAAACTTTTGTAGACGCCATGTCTAACTAAATCGTTCTGAATCGTTCGCCTACCTTGGGAATTAATTGTCTTATTATTGCCGGAGCAACTTTGTTTAAAATCCAGATATAATTTTGTATAATATTGAATAACAACTAATTACAAGTTAATAAACTAGTACAGAGTTGTAACCACTGTTCTTTATTTCATAGGAAATTGCATTATATGATTTGTGTATTTTAGCGACGAGCGAAAGTGACGGCAAGCGCTAGACGTCGGAAACTCGGCGAACTATCAGCGATATTAATAAACCTGCACGTGGCGGGAGTAATTTGAATCCACAATACTGTCTCGAACGACCGCTCAATCGTCCTATTTTTTTAAATTGTTTTCAGTTTAAACAATTTGGCGCCACCCGGGATTTACAATCACATATCAAAGGACAGGTAAGGTTCACACTCGTGAGTACTGGTAATTCGTGAGATCGCGACGGACATCGTCAGCATAAACGTAAGGTAACGACTACAACGTGTGAGGCGAACACACGAAAAACACTTTTACAAAGACGACATAAGAGCCTTCTCGTTACAAATTGGCGACCAACTAGTATGGCTAGAATTAAAGACTAGCGGCGGTTACAAAAAATTATGAAACACTCCATGATCACCAGGGGAAAATCTAAGAAGAGGACTGAGGATACCGGCGAAGAAGAAATGGAAATGATTGAAGAAATGATCGAAGAGGATGCCCAAGAGGACCAACAAGAGGAACTAACCCAACCGATACCTGAAGTAGAAGTAATAGTCAGCGACCAACCAAATAAACCCACACAAAAAGAGGACCTGAGCATGCAGGAGATGTTGAGAATTCTTATGGAAGGGAATAACATAACCCAGGAACAAAGAAAGGAAGACAAAGAAGAAACTAAAGAACAAAGAAAAGAAGACAGGGAATTCTTATATGAAATAAAGAAACAACTCAAGGAGGACATCGAACTTCTGAATAATAAGATGGAAAGCAACCATGAAACCTTGAAGAGAAACCAAGAGATCTTAGAAGAGAAGAGTGAGGAGTTAAAGAGACAGATCAAGAAAGATCTGGAGATAATGAACAACAAAATCGAGAATAATAGTGAAACACTCCAACGACAACTGAAGGAAGACAGTGAGAAGAACAGAGAAGAATTAAGATACATACTAATAGGGTATCGTGAAGAAGTCAAGCAGACAAAAACGGGGATGAACAAGAAATGGGAAGAAACAAATTACCAAACAGATCAACTTAATGAAACTTTAGATAGCGGTTTCACACGATTGACTGAAACACTAGACAGCACTTCTGAAGGTATCCTAGAAACGTGGAATAAGAACAAGGAAACGGTAACTCAGAAAATAAAAGAGAAGGAGGAGGAAATAGAGAATAAAGAAGACAAAAGTGTATTGTTTTCTGAAAATAAAGATAACAAAAACAAAAAGAAAATCAAGCACATAGAAATCAACCGTAGAGGAGTAAAGAAGAATCGAATAATTAAGAAAACAAAAGAAATAGGAAAAATATGTAAAAAGAAACTAATAAAAACAAGAGAAGAAGTGGAGATGATGAAGCATGGACTAATTGATGTGTTTAATTTACCAATTACTGACCATAATGAATTAATAGATTATAAAGATTGTAGGAGGACTTTAAAAGAAATTACAGAAGGGATTCACAACAAACCAGCGAATAAAAACTTCAACAACTTTATATTTAAATGGAAATTACCGGAAATAGAAATGCAAAATAAACCAATATCAGTGAGAACATCAATGATGGAGGTAAGATTAACTTCTTTGTTTAATAAACAAAATAATAAAGTGATTGAGGTAGGCATTGATACTAATGAACACATGGTATTAAAAGAATGGCTGTACCAGGTAGAAGAGACCTATTTCACAAGGACGGAAATAGTTCTACACACCAGAGTGATCCGAACAACATGTGAGGATGAAATAATGGATCATGGGTAAACTAGATACCACACACTGAAAAATGGGACTGTGTTTCAGAGTAAGGACCAAGCAAACCAATGGAAAGGAAGGAGCATTAAATTAATTAAACCAATTAATAATAATACATAAATGATATTTAAGAAAGAAAAAAACTTAAGAATAATTGACAAGAAATGACTAAACGACCAAGACAAAGTGAATGAGAAGAGCTATCAAACCATAATAAATAAGTTTACATATTATCCAGAATAAATGTTGACAGTCAGACATTTGAAGGAGAAAAGGAGAAAATCGCCAAGGTGTATTATATATTGAAGGATAGAAAGGACCTGGAAGAGATAGTAAATGAGATCATACAACAGCAGAAACAAGATACCAAATTAGCAAACATACGAAGGAGATTGATAGAATCAGAAAAGATTATTAACAGATTTTATTGCCTACATAAAGATGTGTTGTTCATTAAAACCAAAAGGAATCATGGAAATTGGAAGCTACTAGTTCCAACATCTCTAGAAAACAAATTAATTAAGGACTACCATGTCAGATACGGACACATGGGAACCTTAAAAATAGTCAAAGCTTTAGGAGAAGAAATGATTATTAAGAGTATAACAAGAAAAGTGAATAAAAATATCAAAACATGCACTATATGCCAAATGGTTAAAACCAATAATTAGAGAAAGGATGGAATGATGATACCCATCACATCAAATAAAAAACTTGAAAAAGTGTTTCTTGACATATGTGGACCATTCCCACGTAGCGGAGGGAGGCATAGATTCAAGTTCATTGTGATTCTATTGGACCATTACACCAAATACACCAAATTGTACGCTATAAACAGAGCAACCACAAAGAAAATCTTAGAAATAATAAAAAACAAATACATAACTGAAGTTGGAAAACCGTATACAATAATAACCGATCACGGAACGCAGTTTAAAGGAAAAAGGTGGAGAGAGGAATTGTTGAATTCAAATATAAAAACATACAAAATGTCCGTATACCACCCAAGCAGTAATCCCGCAGAAAGAGTATTGAGAGAGGTGGGACGCATTTTGAGAACATACTGTCATGATAATCAAAGAGAATGGCAAAAATGTTTAACATCAACAGAAGAATTTTCGAACATAAGTTACCACCACTTCATTGAAAACACCCCATATTCTATGATGTTTGGGAGAAAGCCACATCGAGAGATACAGGATTTGATAGACTTTCCAACCAACCCAGAAGACCCGTATGAAGAAAATAAATGCTACAATAGAATCATGGAGAAGATAGAAAAACAAAAAACCAAATATTCCCAGAACCAGACCAAAATAATTAAATATAATTTAGGAGAAAAAGTTTTAATAAAAAATCGTGAACTATCTAGTACATTCGAAGGTATAGCCAAGAAACTATTATTGTTATACGTAGGACCTTATGTCATAACAAAAGACAATGGCAACAATACGTATGAAGTAAGCAATATAACAACTAAAAAGATCAAAGGAGTATATGACCAAGTTTCCATCAAGAAGTTCTACGAGGAAGTATGAACAATCATAAAAATAAAAAACTACAACATTAAAAAAATATGTAAGATTACCTTACGCTATTATTTAGAAAACATATGAGGTAAAATAGAAAAATAAACTACAAAAAATTCCGAAATAGTAAGAACAACCAACTTACAATAATATTTAGAAAATATATGAGATAAAACAAAATAAACAAATAAAGTGAAAACAAGAATTAATAATACAAGAGAATTAGAAAGGAGACAAATTAAAATAAACAAATATAAAACCAAGCAAGAACTGCCAAGACAAATACATAAAATTGTAAAGAATATAGAATGTTCAGAAAAAAATGAACTGGAACAAGAAAGAAAAAGAAATAATGTATAAAGCAAATATACAGCAAGTGGCTAAAGCAAAACTAGGGTAATGAACAAAGAAGAAGAAGAGAAAAGATGTCTAAAATAATTAAAATGATCACAAGAAGAAAAGAAAAACAAACTAATTGAAAGTTAGAAATAATGAAATTAACAACTAAATAAATAAAAACAATCAACTGTGTGAGTAGATAACAGAATATAGCAAAGGTACAGCGGAAGGAAGAATGAGTAAAAGGTTAAAATGATCTAAAGAACCATGAAGTGGAAAATCCCCAAAAATATTATTATTAATGAAAGTCACAAGATGACAAAAAGGTATTTAAGATTGACTGAGAATAGGTCCAGCAATCAATTAACTGAGCAGAGATGATGTTCCTCTGATCTCAGAAAAAAAGGTAGTAATGGAAGAAACCAGCTACTAAAAGTTAGGGAAAAAATTATATAACAGGGAGAACGCACTAATGGAAATAAGAAAAGACAGATCTAAAAAATAACTAAATAAAAAGAAGTGGAACAAGTAAGAAGAGAAACAAGAAAGAAGAAATAAACAAGAAGAAAAAGAAACAAAAATTATGTATAACTGATAATTTCGTAAAAATCTATGCTAGTGTTTTACCAAAATGATCTATTTTGATGGAGAGGCATTATGTTACAACACAAAAAAGCCACCCCAATACCAGGGAAAAAACTATGAATCAACTATATTAAATGTTTAATTAATGAAAATAAAATGACTATGACGAGACAAATGACTACATGACCCAACCCAAGTGATTGACTCAATAAAATGAAATCAAATAAGAAGGTAAATGAAAAGGAAACAAACAAAAAATAAATGAAATAAAATGAGAAGATATAAAAAGACACAAAGAAATGATATAGAAAAGGAAATGAGAAATTTTAAACTCAAATGATAATGAAAAAGAATCAAATAAATAATAAATGTAAATGATAATTATTAAAATCAAATAAAGTAAAGACAACTAAAGTACACTAACCAAAAAAATAGAGATTAAATGTTATGAATAACTCTATAATGATATGAACCTTGTTAACAGTATAACTAACAATTATGAATAAAGTTGTAAAAAACCCAGAAGTGAGAGATAGGTAGGGAGTGAACATAATTAAGTGAGGAAAGAGAAATTAATGTTAGGGAATACCCACTAGTAACATTCAAATACCATAAAAAAGTGCAAGGTGACAGTGTAAACCTGAAATAAATATAAAACCCTACAGATCAGTATAGACACCAAAAAACCAGTGATAAACACTACAGTTTAATGGTGAAAAGTGCCAGAGAGTAAAAACATTATTGTTATTAGAATTAAGAGTGATTTTAGATTAGAAAATTCAGGGGAAAATCCCATAAGGAGTAAAAATATTAGTGTTACCATGGTTAGGTAGAAAAAGAAAAGATATAGTAAGAAATATAAATGCAAAATAAGTAAAATATCCTATGTTCAAAGGGATAATTAGTAAGATAAAATAATTGGTGTGATAATGTTAGTCACCAAAATAGTTAAGAATAAACAAAATATAAACAAGATTAGCATAGTAACTGTTAAGTTTTGTTCAGTTAAGTTTATAAGAAGGAATATGGCTGAAAAAAGTATACAGACCGTAAACCTATATGTTGTGTTATGTTTTATAAATCATAGTAGTTAATAGACAAGTTATAAAAAATGGCAATATCAATAAATAATAAGATAAATTCTGACCAACATAATAATACTGGAAAGGCAATTAGAAAATAATAGACAAACCATGATTGTGTAAGGAAATGAGAACATACCATTATTATAAAACAACCCAAATCAATTCAAAAAGTAAACAAGTCATAAGTGACACTAAGCTAAATATATGTAAAGGTAAAATAATCTTTAATTTGTATAAAATAAGAAAATATAGCCAATTACTACTTAGGCTTATGAAATGCCTAACTGTATAAAACCAAAATCAACAAATTATAAGAAATTAACTATTGTATTAGAAAATCCAAGGCAAGTAACTAGTTAAATAAAATTAGTGAATCATATTAAGATGTAAAAGTTAAATTAAGAACATAAAATAAGAGAGAAATTTAATTACATAATATTAACATAATTGTCAAAACATTAATACATAAACAAACCCAGCTTTGTGGGATGTCAAAATGATCTTTGAAAGCAAAAATATGAACAGTTGTGATAATATCTCATACATAGATAAGAAGACAAAAGAATAATAGCAATCAGAAGATATTAAATTATGAACAGCCAATGAGAGTCAGACAGTTGCCATAACAACCAAATGTTATTTATTATTATTCTGTTAGAAACAGTTAGTTCATTATTGAAGCTCAAGACGAATAGACACCAACCCGTAATCGACTCAATTTTTATTTAAAACAATAAAAAGGTAATCAAAATTAATAACATGATGAAGTAAGAAGTCTGATGAGGAGCTAGTCCATCCAACTGAGGCCCAAGACCAGATTATTAAATTCCAAATTAATAATTTAGACAAACTTATCCGAAAAAGACGCCAGGCGTAATTAAATTCAAAAATGATGGAAGATTGATGACAAGAGAACCCAACCTAATTCGAACTGAATAATTCTTCACCTTAATTCAACAGATATGATAAGTATTGCTGAATTACCCGAATTTATGGAATAAATTCTTTTTAACGTTTTCTCACAACACTATTAACTCTCACTACGAACTGATAACCAAATATCTTTCAAGGATTAATTAAAAATAAAACACTAAACCTGTATGAAACCAGAATATAACCTGGGTAAAAATTACGAACTTTTCACACACACTGTTTAGTACTTCAGGAACGAATTGTAATTAAACCTTATAGTATATAAGTACCATCAATGTAAGGTAGTGTACTTTATTGTAATCATTATTAATATTTTTTCGTAACCACAAGGACCCAGAATAATTGAACGAAATTAAAATAAACTTTTGTAGACGCCATGTCTAACTAAATCGTTCTGAATCGTTCGCCTACCTTGGGAATTAATTGTCTTATTATTGCCGGAGCAACTTTGTTTAAAATCCAGATATAATTTTGTATAATATTGAATAACAACTAATTACAAGTTAATAAACTAGTACAGAGTTGTAACCACTGTTCTTTATTTCATAGGAAATTGCATTATATGATTTGTGTATTTTAGCGACGAGCGAAAGTGACGGCAAGCGCTAGACGTCGGAAACTCGGCGAACTATCAGCGATATTAATAAACCTGCACGTGGCGGGAGTAATTTGAATCCACAATACTGTCTCAAACGACCGCTCAATCGTCCTATTTTTTTAAATTGTTTTCAGTTTAAACAATTTGGCGCCACCCGGGATTTACAATCACATATCAAAGGACAGGTAAGGTTCACACTCGTGAGTACTGGTAATTCGTGAGATCGCGACGGACATCGTCAGCATAAACGTAAGGTAACGACTACAACGTGTGAGGCGAACACACGAAAAACACTTTTACAAAGACGACATAAGAGCCTTCTCGTTACAAATTGGCGACCAACTAGTATGGCTAGAATTAAAGACTAGCGGCGGTTACAAAAAATTATGAAACACTCCATGATCACCAGGGGAAAATCTAAGAAGAGGACTGAGGATACCGGCGAAGAAGAAATGGAAATGATTGAAGAAATGATCGAAGAGGATGCCCAAGAGGACCAACAAGAGGAACTAACCCAACCGATACCTGAAGTAGAAGTAATAGTCAGCGACCAACCAAATAAACCCACACAAAAAGAGGACCTGAGCATGCAGGAGATGTTGAGAATTCTTATGGAAGGGAATAACATAACCCAGGAACAAAGAAAGGAAGACAAAGAAGAAACTAAAGAACAAAGAAAAGAAGACAGGGAATTCTTATATGAAATAAAGAAACAACTCAAGGAGGACATCGAACTTCTGAATAATAAGATGGAAAGCAACCATGAAACCTTGAAGAGAAACCAAGAGATCTTAGAAGAGAAGAGTGAGGAGTTAAAGAGACAGATCAAGAAAGATCTGGAGATAATGAACAACAAAATCGAGAATAATAGTGAAACACTCCAACGACAACTGAAGGAAGACAGTGAGAAGAACAGAGAAGAATTAAGATACATACTAATAGGGTATCGTGAAGAAGTCAAGCAGACAAAAACGGGGATGAACAAGAAATGGGAAGAAACAAATTACCAAACAGATCAACTTAATGAAACTTTAGATAGCGGTTTCACACGATTGACTGAAACACTAGACAGCACTTCTGAAGGTATCCTAGAAACGTGGAATAAGAACAAGGAAACGGTAACTCAGAAAATAAAAGAGAAGGAGGAGGAAATAGAGAATAAAGAAGACAAAAGTGTATTGTTTTCTGAAAATAAAGATAACAAAAACAAAAAGAAAATCAAGCACATAGAAATCAACCGTAGAGGAGTAAAGAAGAATCGAATAATTAAGAAAACAAAAGAAATAGGAAAAATATGTAAAAAGAAACTAATAAAAACAAGAGAAGAAGTGGAGATGATGAAGCATGGACTAATTGATGTGTTTAATTTACCAATTACTGACCATAATGAATTAATAGATTATAAAGATTGTAGGAGGACTTTAAAAGAAATTACAGAAGGGATTCACAACAAACCAGCGAATAAAAACTTCAACAACTTTATATTTAAATGGAAATTACCGGAAATAGAAATGCAAAATAAACCAATATCAGTGAGAACATCAATGATGGAGGTAAGATTAACTTCTTTGTTTAATAAACAAAATAATAAAGTGATTGAGGTAGGCATTGATACTAATGAACACATGGTATTAAAAGAATGGCTGTACCAGGTAGAAGAGACCTATTTCACAAGGACGGAAATAGTTCTACACACCAGAGTGATCCGAACAACAAGTGAGGATGAAATAATGGATCATGGGTAAACTAGATACCACACACTGAAAAATGGGACTGTGTTTCAGAGTAAGGACCAAGCAAACCAATGGAAAGGAAGGAGCATTAAATTAATTAAACCAATTAATAATAATACATAAATGATATTTAAGAAAGAAAAAAAAATAAGAATAATTGACAAGAAATGACTAAACGACCAAGACAAAGTGAATGAGAAGAGCTATCAAACCATAATAAATAAGTTTACATATTATCCAGAATAAATGTTGACAGTCAGACATTTGAAGGAGAAAAGGAGAAAATCGCCAAGGTGTATTATATATTGAAGGATAGAAAGGACCTGGAAGAGATAGTAAATGAGATCATACAACAACAGAAACAAGATACCAAATTAGCAAACATACGAAGGAGATTGATAGAATCAGAAGAGATTATTAACAGATTTTATTGCCTACATAAAGATGTGTTGTTCATTAAAACCAAAAGGAATCATGGAAATTGGAAGCTACTAGTTCCAACATCTCTAGAAAACAAATTAATTAAGGACTACCATGTCAGATACGGACACATGGGAACCTTAAAAATAGTCAAAGCTTTAGGAGAAGAAATGATTATTAAGAGTATAACAAGAAAAGTGAATAAAAATATCAAAACATGCACTATATGCCAAATGGTTAAAACCAATAATTAGAGAAAGGATGGAATGATGATACCCATCACATCAAATAAAAAACTTGAAAAAGTGTTTCTTGACATATGTGGACCATTCCCACGTAGCGGAGGGAGGCATAGATTCAAGTTCATTGTGATTCTATTGGACCATTACACCAAATACACCAAATTGTACGCTATAAACAGAGCAACCACAAAGAAAATCTTAGAAATAATAAAAAACAAATACATAACTGAAGTTGGAAAACCGTATACAATAATAACCGATCACGGAACGCAGTTTAAAGGAAAAAGGTGGAGAGAGGAATTGTTGAATTCAAATATAAAAACATACAAAATGTCCGTATACCACCCAAGCAGTAATCCCGCAGAAAGAGTATTGAGAGAGGTGGGACGCATTTTGAGAACATACTGTCATGATAATCAAAGAGAATGGCAAAAATGTTTAACATCAACAGAAGAATTTTCGAACATAAGTTACCACCACTTCATTGAAAACACCCCATATTCTATGATGTTTGGGAGAAAGCCACATCGAGAGATACAGGATTTGATAGACTTTCCAACCAACCCAGAAGACCCGTATGAAGAAAATAAATGCTACAATAGAATCATGGAGAAGATAGAAAAACAAAAAACCAAATATTCCCAGAACCAGACCAAAATAATTAAATATAATTTAGGAGAAAAAGTTTTAATAAAAAATCGTGAACTATCTAGTACATTCGAAGGTATAGCCAAGAAACTATTATTGTTATACGTAGGACCTTATGTCATAACAAAAGACAATGGCAACAATACGTATGAAGTAAGCAATATAACAACTAAAAAGATCAAAGGAGTATATGACCAAGTTTCCATCAAGAAGTTCTACGAGGAAGTATGAACAATCATAAAAATAAAAAACTACAACATTAAAAAAATATGTAAGATTACCTTACGCTATTATTTAGAAAACATATGAGGTAAAATAGAAAAATAAACTACAAAAAATTCCGAAATAGTAAGAACAACCAACTTACAATAATATTTAGAAAATATATGAGATAAAACAAAATAAACAAATAAAGTGAAAACAAGAATTAATAATACAAGAGAATTAGAAAGGAGACAAATTAAAATAAACAAATTAAAACCAAGCAAGAACTGCCAAGACAAATACATAAAATTGTAAAGAATATAGAATGTTCAGAAAAAAATGAACTGGAACAAGAAAGAAAAAGAAATAATGTATAAAGCAAATATACAGCAAGTGGCTAAAGCAAAACTAGGGTAATGAACAAAGAAGAAGAAGAGAAAAGATGTCTAAAATAATTAAAATGATCACAAGAAGAAAAGAAAAACAAACTAATTGAAAGTTAGAAATAATGAAATTAACAACTAAATAAATAAAAACAATCAACTGTGTGAGTAGATAACAGAATATAGCAAAGGTACAGCGGAAGGAAGAATGAGTAAAAGGTTAAAATGATCTAAAGAACCATGAAGTGGAAAATCCCCAAAAATATTATTATTAATGAAAGTCACAAGATGACAAAAAGGTATTTAAGATTGACTGAGAATAGGTCCAGCAATCAATTAACTGAGCAGAGATGATGTTCCTCTGATCTCAGAAAAAAAGGTAGTAATGGAAGAAACCAGCTACTAAAAGTTAGGGAAAAAATTATATAACAGGGAGAACGCACTAATGGAAATAAGAAAAGACAGATCTAAAAAATAACTAAATAAAAAGAAGTGGAACAAGTAAGAAGAGAAACAAGAAAGAAGAAATAAACAAGAAGAAAAAGAAACAAAAATTATGTATAACTGATAATTTCGTAAAAATCTATGCTAGTGTTTTACCAAAATGATCTATTTTGATGGAGAGGCATTATGTTACAACACAAAAAAGCCACCCCAATACCAGGGAAAAAACTATGAATCAACTATATTAAATGTTTAATTAGTGAAAATAAAATGACTATGACGAGACAAATGACTACATGACCCAACCCAAGTGATTGACTCAATAAAATGAAATCAAATAAGAAGGTAAATGAAAAGGAAACAAACAAAAAATAAATGAAATAAAATGAGAAGATATAAAAAGACACAAAGAAATGATATAGAAAAGGAAATGAGAAATTTTAAACTCAAATGATAATGAAAAAGAATCAAATAAATAATAAATGTAAATGATAATTATTAAAATCAAATAAAGTAAAGACAACTAAAGTACACTAACCAAAAAAATAGAGATTAAATGTTATGAATAACTCTATAATGATATGAACCTTGTTAACAGTATAACTAACAATTATGAATAAAGTTGTAAAAAACCCAGAAGTGAGAGATAGGTAGGGAGTGAACATAATTAAGTGAGGAAAGAGAAATTAATGTTAGGGAATACCCACTAGTAACATTCAAATACCATAAAAAAGTGCAAGGTGACAGTGTAAACCTGAAATAAATATAAAACCCTACAGATCAGTATAGACACCAAAAAACCAGTGATAAACACTACAGTTTAATGGTGAAAAGTGCCAGAGAGTAAAAACATTATTGTTATTAGAATTAAGAGTGATTTTAGATTAGAAAATTCAGGGGAAAATCCCATAAGGAGTAAAAATATTAGTGTTACCATGGTTAGGTAGAAAAAGAAAAGATATAGTAAGAAATATAAATGCAAAATAAGTAAAATATCCTATGTTCAAAGGGATAATTAGTAAGATAAAATAATTGGTGTGATAATGTTAGTCACCAAAATAGTTAAGAATAAACAAAATATAAACAAGATTAGCATAGTAACTGTCAAGTTTTGTTCAATTAAGTTTATAAGAAGGAATATGGCTGAAAAAAGTATACAGACCGTAAACCTATATGTTGTGTTATGTTTTATAAATCATAGTAGTTAATAGACAAGTTATAAAAAATGGCAATATCAATAAATAATAAGATAAATTCTGACCAACATAATAATACTGGAAAGGCAATTAGAAAATAATAGACAAACCATGATTGTGTAAGGAAATGAGAACATACCATTATTATAAAACAACCCAAATCAATTCAAAAAGTAAACAAGTCATAAGTGACACTAAGCTAAATATATGTAAAGGTAAAATAATCTTTAATTTGTATAAAATAAGAAAATATAGCCAATGACTACTTAGGCTTATGAAATGCCTAACTGTATAAAACCAAAATCAACAAATTATAAGAAATTAACTATTGTATTAGAAAATCCAAGGCAAGTAACTAGTAAAATAAAATTAGTGAATCATATTAAGATGTAAAAGTTAAATTAAGAACATAAAATAAGAGAGAAATTTAATTACATAATATTAACATAATTGTCAAAACATTAATACATAAACAAACCCAGCTTTGTGGGATGTCAAAATGATCTTTGAAAGCAAAAATATGAACAGTTGTGATAATATCTCATACATAGATAAGAAGACAAAAGAATAATAGCAATCAGAAGATATTAAATTATGAACAGCCAATGAGAGTCAGACAGTTGCCATAACAACCAAATGTTATTTATTATTATTCTGTTAGAAACAGTTAGTTCATTATTGAAGCTCAAGACGAATAGACACCAACCCGTAATCGACTCAATTTTTATTTAAAACAATAAAAAGGTAATCAAAATTAATAACATGATGAAGTAAGAAGTCTGATGAGGAGCTAGTCCATCCAACTGAGGCCCAAGACCAGATTATTAAATTCCAAATTAATAATTTAGACAAACTTATCCGAAAAAGACGCCAGGCGTAATTAAATTCAAAAATGATGGAAGATTGATGACAAGAGAACCCAACCTAATTCGAACTGAATAATTCTTCACCTTAATTCAACAGATATGATAAGTATTGCTGAATTACCCGAATTTATGGAATAAATTCTTTTTAACGTTTTCTCACAACACTATTAACTCTCACTACGAACTGATAACCAAATATCTTTCAAGGATTAATTAAAAATAAAACACTAAACCTGTATGAAACCAGAATATAACCTGGGTAAAAATTACGAACTTTTCACACACACTGTTTAGTACTTCAGGAACGAATTGTAATTAAACCTTATAGTATATAAGTACCATCAATGTAAGGTAGTGTACTTTATTGTAATCATTATTAATATTTTTTCGTAACCACAAGGACCCAGAATAATTGAACGAAATTAAAATAAACTTTTGTAGACGCCATGTCTAACTAAATCGTTCTGAATCGTTCGCCTACCTTGGGAATTAATTGTCTTATTATTGCCGGAGCAACTTTGTTTAAAATCCAGATATAATTTTGTATAATATTGAATAACAACTAATTACAAGTTAATAAACTAGTACAGAGTTGTAACCACTGTTCTTTATTTCATAGGAAATTGCATTATATGATTTGTGTATTTTAGCGACGAGCGAAAGTGACGGCAAGCGCTAGACGTCGGAAACTCGGCGAACTATCAGCGATATTAATAAACCTGCACGTGGCGGGAGTAATTTGAATCCACAATACTGTCTCGAACGACCGCTCAATCGTCCTATTTTTTTAAATTGTTTTCAGTTTAAACAATTTGGCGCCACCCGGGATTTACAATCACATATCAAAGGACAGGTAAGGTTCACACTCGTGAGTACTGGTAATTCGTGAGATCGCGACGGACATCGTCAGCATAAACGTAAGGTAACGACTACAACGTGTGAGGCGAACACACGAAAAACACTTTTACAAAGACGACATAAGAGCCTTCTCGTTACAAATTGGCGACCAACTAGTATGGCTAGAATTAAAGACTAGCGGCGGTTACAAAAAATTATGAAACACTCCATGATCACCAGGGGAAAATCTAAGAAGAGGACTGAGGATACCGGCGAAGAAGAAATGGAAATGATTGAAGAAATGATCGAAGAGGATGCCCAAGAGGACCAACAAGAGGAACTAACCCAACCGATACCTGAAGTAGAAGTAATAGTCAGCGACCAACCAAATAAACCCACACAAAAAGAGGACCTGAGCATGCAGGAGATGTTGAGAATTCTTATGGAAGGGAATAACATAACCCAGGAACAAAGAAAGGAAGACAAAGAAGAAACTAAAGAACAAAGAAAAGAAGACAGGGAATTCTTATATGAAATAAAGAAACAACTCAAGGAGGACATCGAACTTCTGAATAATAAGATGGAAAGCAACCATGAAACCTTGAAGAGAAACCAAGAGATCTTAGAAGAGAAGAGTGAGGAGTTAAAGAGACAGATCAAGAAAGATCTGGAGATAATGAACAACAAAATCGAGAATAATAGTGAAACACTCCAACGACAACTGAAGGAAGACAGTGAGAAGAACAGAGAAGAATTAAGATACATACTAATAGGGTATCGTGAAGAAGTCAAGCAGACAAAAACGGGGATGAACAAGAAATGGGAAGAAACAAATTACCAAACAGATCAACTTAATGAAACTTTAGATAGCGGTTTCACACGATTGACTGAAACACTAGACAGCACTTCTGAAGGTATCCTAGAAACGTGGAATAAGAACAAGGAAACGGTAACTCAGAAAATAAAAGAGAAGGAGGAGGAAATAGAGAATAAAGAAGACAAAAGTGTATTGTTTTCTGAAAATAAAGATAACAAAAACAAAAAGAAAATCAAGCACATAGAAATCAACCGTAGAGGAGTAAAGAAGAATCGAATAATTAAGAAAACAAAAGAAATAGGAAAAATATGTAAAAAGAAACTAATAAAAACAAGAGAAGAAGTGGAGATGATGAAGCATGGACTAATTGATGTGTTTAATTTACCAATTACTGACCATAATGAATTAATAGATTATAAAGATTGTAGGAGGACTTTAAAAGAAATTACAGAAGGGATTCACAACAAACCAGCGAATAAAAACTTCAACAACTTTATATTTAAATGGAAATTACCGGAAATAGAAATGCAAAATAAACCAATATCAGTGAGAACATCAATGATGGAGGTAAGATTAACTTCTTTGTTTAATAAACAAAATAATAAAGTGATTGAGGTAGGCATTGATACTAATGAACACATGGTATTAAAAGAATGGCTGTACCAGGTAGAAGAGACCTATTTCACAAGGACGGAAATAGTTCTACACACCAGAGTGATCCGAACAACATGTGAGGATGAAATAATGGATCATGGGTAAACTAGATACCACACACTGAAAAATGGGACTGTGTTTCAGAGTAAGGACCAAGCAAACCAATGGAAAGGAAGGAGCATTAAATTAATTAAACCAATTAATAATAATACATAAATGATATTTAAGAAAGAAAAAAACTTAAGAATAATTGACAAGAAATGACTAAACGACCAAGACAAAGTGAATGAGAAGAGCTATCAAACCATAATAAATAAGTTTACATATTATCCAGAATAAATGTTGACAGTCAGACATTTGAAGGAGAAAAGGAGAAAATCGCCAAGGTGTATTATATATTGAAGGATAGAAAGGACCTGGAAGAGATAGTAAATGAGATCATACAACAGCAGAAACAAGATACCAAATTAGCAAACATACGAAGGAGATTGATAGAATCAGAAAAGATTATTAACAGATTTTATTGCCTACATAAAGATGTGTTGTTCATTAAAACCAAAAGGAATCATGGAAATTGGAAGCTACTAGTTCCAACATCTCTAGAAAACAAATTAATTAAGGACTACCATGTCAGATACGGACACATGGGAACCTTAAAAATAGTCAAAGCTTTAGGAGAAGAAATGATTATTAAGAGTATAACAAGAAAAGTGAATAAAAATATCAAAACATGCACTATATGCCAAATGGTTAAAACCAATAATTAGAGAAAGGATGGAATGATGATACCCATCACATCAAATAAAAAACTTGAAAAAGTGTTTCTTGACATATGTGGACCATTCCCACGTAGCGGAGGGAGGCATAGATTCAAGTTCATTGTGATTCTATTGGACCATTACACCAAATACACCAAATTGTACGCTATAAACAGAGCAACCACAAAGAAAATCTTAGAAATAATAAAAAACAAATACATAACTGAAGTTGGAAAACCGTATACAATAATAACCGATCACGGAACGCAGTTTAAAGGAAAAAGGTGGAGAGAGGAATTGTTGAATTCAAATATAAAAACATACAAAATGTCCGTATACCACCCAAGCAGTAATCCCGCAGAAAGAGTATTGAGAGAGGTGGGACGCATTTTGAGAACATACTGTCATGATAATCAAAGAGAATGGCAAAAATGTTTAACATCAACAGAAGAATTTTCGAACATAAGTTACCACCACTTCATTGAAAACACCCCATATTCTATGATGTTTGGGAGAAAGCCACATCGAGAGATACAGGATTTGATAGACTTTCCAACCAACCCAGAAGACCCGTATGAAGAAAATAAATGCTACAATAGAATCATGGAGAAGATAGAAAAACAAAAAACCAAATATTCCCAGAACCAGACCAAAATAATTAAATATAATTTAGGAGAAAAAGTTTTAATAAAAAATCGTGAACTATCTAGTACATTCGAAGGTATAGCCAAGAAACTATTATTGTTATACGTAGGACCTTATGTCATAACAAAAGACAATGGCAACAATACGTATGAAGTAAGCAATATAACAACTAAAAAGATCAAAGGAGTATATGACCAAGTTTCCATCAAGAAGTTCTACGAGGAAGTATGAACAATCATAAAAATAAAAAACTACAACATTAAAAAAATATGTAAGATTACCTTACGCTATTATTTAGAAAACATATGAGGTAAAATAGAAAAATAAACTACAAAAAATTCCGAAATAGTAAGAACAACCAACTTACAATAATATTTAGAAAATATATGAGATAAAACAAAATAAACAAATAAAGTGAAAACAAGAATTAATAATACAAGAGAATTAGAAAGGAGACAAATTAAAATAAACAAATATAAAACCAAGCAAGAACTGCCAAGACAAATACATAAAATTGTAAAGAATATAGAATGTTCAGAAAAAAATGAACTGGAACAAGAAAGAAAAAGAAATAATGTATAAAGCAAATATACAGCAAGTGGCTAAAGCAAAACTAGGGTAATGAACAAAGAAGAAGAAGAGAAAAGATGTCTAAAATAATTAAAATGATCACAAGAAGAAAAGAAAAACAAACTAATTGAAAGTTAGAAATAATGAAATTAACAACTAAATAAATAAAAACAATCAACTGTGTGAGTAGATAACAGAATATAGCAAAGGTACAGCGGAAGGAAGAATGAGTAAAAGGTTAAAATGATCTAAAGAACCATGAAGTGGAAAATCCCCAAAAATATTATTATTAATGAAAGTCACAAGATGACAAAAAGGTATTTAAGATTGACTGAGAATAGGTCCAGCAATCAATTAACTGAGCAGAGATGATGTTCCTCTGATCTCAGAAAAAAAGGTAGTAATGGAAGAAACCAGCTACTAAAAGTTAGGGAAAAAATTATATAACAGGGAGAACGCACTAATGGAAATAAGAAAAGACAGATCTAAAAAATAACTAAATAAAAAGAAGTGGAACAAGTAAGAAGAGAAACAAGAAAGAAGAAATAAACAAGAAGAAAAAGAAACAAAAATTATGTATAACTGATAATTTCGTAAAAATCTATGCTAGTGTTTTACCAAAATGATCTATTTTGATGGAGAGGCATTATGTTACAACACAAAAAAGCCACCCCAATACCAGGGAAAAAACTATGAATCAACTATATTAAATGTTTAATTAATGAAAATAAAATGACTATGACGAGACAAATGACTACATGACCCAACCCAAGTGATTGACTCAATAAAATGAAATCAAATAAGAAGGTAAATGAAAAGGAAACAAACAAAAAATAAATGAAATAAAATGAGAAGATATAAAAAGACACAAAGAAATGATATAGAAAAGGAAATGAGAAATTTTAAACTCAAATGATAATGAAAAAGAATCAAATAAATAATAAATGTAAATGATAATTATTAAAATCAAATAAAGTAAAGACAACTAAAGTACACTAACCAAAAAAATAGAGATTAAATGTTATGAATAACTCTATAATGATATGAACCTTGTTAACAGTATAACTAACAATTATGAATAAAGTTGTAAAAAACCCAGAAGTGAGAGATAGGTAGGGAGTGAACATAATTAAGTGAGGAAAGAGAAATTAATGTTAGGGAATACCCACTAGTAACATTCAAATACCATAAAAAAGTGCAAGGTGACAGTGTAAACCTGAAATAAATATAAAACCCTACAGATCAGTATAGACACCAAAAAACCAGTGATAAACACTACAGTTTAATGGTGAAAAGTGCCAGAGAGTAAAAACATTATTGTTATTAGAATTAAGAGTGATTTTAGATTAGAAAATTCAGGGGAAAATCCCATAAGGAGTAAAAATATTAGTGTTACCATGGTTAGGTAGAAAAAGAAAAGATATAGTAAGAAATATAAATGCAAAATAAGTAAAATATCCTATGTTCAAAGGGATAATTAGTAAGATAAAATAATTGGTGTGATAATGTTAGTCACCAAAATAGTTAAGAATAAACAAAATATAAACAAGATTAGCATAGTAACTGTTAAGTTTTGTTCAGTTAAGTTTATAAGAAGGAATATGGCTGAAAAAAGTATACAGACCGTAAACCTATATGTTGTGTTATGTTTTATAAATCATAGTAGTTAATAGACAAGTTATAAAAAATGGCAATATCAATAAATAATAAGATAAATTCTGACCAACATAATAATACTGGAAAGGCAATTAGAAAATAATAGACAAACCATGATTGTGTAAGGAAATGAGAACATACCATTATTATAAAACAACCCAAATCAATTCAAAAAGTAAACAAGTCATAAGTGACACTAAGCTAAATATATGTAAAGGTAAAATAATCTTTAATTTGTATAAAATAAGAAAATATAGCCAATGACTACTTAGGCTTATGAAATGCCTAACTGTATAAAACCAAAATCAACAAATTATAAGAAATTAACTATTGTATTAGAAAATCCAAGGCAAGTAACTAGTAAAATAAAATTAGTGAATCATATTAAGATGTAAAAGTTAAATTAAGAACATAAAATAAGAGAGAAATTTAATTACATAATATTAACATAATTGTCAAAACATTAATACATAAACAAACCCAGCTTTGTGGGATGTCAAAATGATCTTTGAAAGCAAAAATATGAACAGTTGTGATAATATCTCATACATAGATAAGAAGACAAAAGAATAATAGCAATCAGAAGATATTAAATTATGAACAGCCAATGAGAGTCAGACAGTTGCCATAACAACCAAATGTTATTTATTATTATTCTGTTAGAAACAGTTAGTTCATTATTGAAGCTCAAGACGAATAGACACCAACCCGTAATCGACTCAATTTTTATTTAAAACAATAAAAAGGTAATCAAAATTAATAACATGATGAAGTAAGAAGTCTGATGAGGAGCTAGTCCATCCAACTGAGGCCCAAGACCAGATTATTAAATTCCAAATTAATAATTTAGACAAACTTATCCGAAAAAGACGCCAGGCGTAATTAAATTCAAAAATGATGGAAGATTGATGACAAGAGAACCCAACCTAATTCGAACTGAATAATTCTTCACCTTAATTCAACAGATATGATAAGTATTGCTGAATTACCCGAATTTATGGAATAAATTCTTTTTAACGTTTTCTCACAACACTATTAACTCTCACTACGAACTGATAACCAAATATCTTTCAAGGATTAATTAAAAATAAAACACTAAACCTGTATGAAACCAGAATATAACCTGGGTAAAAATTACGAACTTTTCACACACACTGTTTAGTACTTCAGGAACGAATTGTAATTAAACCTTATAGTATATAAGTACCATCAATGTAAGGTAGTGTACTTTATTGTAATCATTATTAATATTTTTTCGTAACCACAAGGACCCAGAATAATTGAACGAAATTAAAATAAACTTTTGTAGACGCCATGTCTAACTAAATCGTTCTGAATCGTTCGCCTACCTTGGGAATTAATTGTCTTATTATTGCCGGAGCAACTTTGTTTAAAATCCAGATATAATTTTGTATAATATTGAATAACAACTAATTACAAGTTAATAAACTAGTACAGAGTTGTAACCACTGTTCTTTATTTCATAGGAAATTGCATTATATGATTTGTGTATTTTAGCGACGAGCGAAAGTGACGGCAAGCGCTAGACGTCGGAAACTCGGCGAACTATCAGCGATATTAATAAACCTGCACGTGGCGGGAGTAATTTGAATCCACAATACTGTCTCGAACGACCGCTCAATCGTCCTATTTTTTTAAATTGTTTTCAGTTTAAACAATTTGGCGCCACCCGGGATTTACAATCACATATCAAAGGACAGGTAAGGTTCACACTCGTGAGTACTGGTAATTCGTGAGATCGCGACGGACATCGTCAGCATAAACGTAAGGTAACGACTACAACGTGTGAGGCGAACACACGAAAAACACTTTTACAAAGACGACATAAGAGCCTTCTCGTTACAAATTGGCGACCAACTAGTATGGCTAGAATTAAAGACTAGCGGCGGTTACAAAAAATTATGAAACACTCCATGATCACCAGGGGAAAATCTAAGAAGAGGACTGAGGATACCGGCGAAGAAGAAATGGAAATGATTGAAGAAATGATCGAAGAGGATGCCCAAGAGGACCAACAAGAGGAACTAACCCAACCGATACCTGAAGTAGAAGTAATAGTCAGCGACCAACCAAATAAACCCACACAAAAAGAGGACCTGAGCATGCAGGAGATGTTGAGAATTCTTATGGAAGGGAATAACATAACCCAGGAACAAAGAAAGGAAGACAAAGAAGAAACTAAAGAACAAAGAAAAGAAGACAGGGAATTCTTATATGAAATAAAGAAACAACTCAAGGAGGACATCGAACTTCTGAATAATAAGATGGAAAGCAACCATGAAACCTTGAAGAGAAACCAAGAGATCTTAGAAGAGAAGAGTGAGGAGTTAAAGAGACAGATCAAGAAAGATCTGGAGATAATGAACAACAAAATCGAGAATAATAGTGAAACACTCCAACGACAACTGAAGGAAGACAGTGAGAAGAACAGAGAAGAATTAAGATACATACTAATAGGGTATCGTGAAGAAGTCAAGCAGACAAAAACGGGGATGAACAAGAAATGGGAAGAAACAAATTACCAAACAGATCAACTTAATGAAACTTTAGATAGCGGTTTCACACGATTGACTGAAACACTAGACAGCACTTCTGAAGGTATCCTAGAAACGTGGAATAAGAACAAGGAAACGGTAACTCAGAAAATAAAAGAGAAGGAGGAGGAAATAGAGAATAAAGAAGACAAAAGTGTATTGTTTTCTGAAAATAAAGATAACAAAAACAAAAAGAAAATCAAGCACATAGAAATCAACCGTAGAGGAGTAAAGAAGAATCGAATAATTAAGAAAACAAAAGAAATAGGAAAAATATGTAAAAAGAAACTAATAAAAACAAGAGAAGAAGTGGAGATGATGAAGCATGGACTAATTGATGTGTTTAATTTACCAATTACTGACCATAATGAATTAATAGATTATAAAGATTGTAGGAGGACTTTAAAAGAAATTACAGAAGGGATTCACAACAAACCAGCGAATAAAAACTTCAACAACTTTATATTTAAATGGAAATTACCGGAAATAGAAATGCAAAATAAACCAATATCAGTGAGAACATCAATGATGGAGGTAAGATTAACTTCTTTGTTTAATAAACAAAATAATAAAGTGATTGAGGTAGGCATTGATACTAATGAACACATGGTATTAAAAGAATGGCTGTACCAGGTAGAAGAGACCTATTTCACAAGGACGGAAATAGTTCTACACACCAGAGTGATCCGAACAACATGTGAGGATGAAATAATGGATCATGGGTAAACTAGATACCACACACTGAAAAATGGGACTGTGTTTCAGAGTAAGGACCAAGCAAACCAATGGAAAGGAAGGAGCATTAAATTAATTAAACCAATTAATAATAATACATAAATGATATTTAAGAAAGAAAAAAACTTAAGAATAATTGACAAGAAATGACTAAACGACCAAGACAAAGTGAATGAGAAGAGCTATCAAACCATAATAAATAAGTTTACATATTATCCAGAATAAATGTTGACAGTCAGACATTTGAAGGAGAAAAGGAGAAAATCGCCAAGGTGTATTATATATTGAAGGATAGAAAGGACCTGGAAGAGATAGTAAATGAGATCATACAACAGCAGAAACAAGATACCAAATTAGCAAACATACGAAGGAGATTGATAGAATCAGAAAAGATTATTAACAGATTTTATTGCCTACATAAAGATGTGTTGTTCATTAAAACCAAAAGGAATCATGGAAATTGGAAGCTACTAGTTCCAACATCTCTAGAAAACAAATTAATTAAGGACTACCATGTCAGATACGGACACATGGGAACCTTAAAAATAGTCAAAGCTTTAGGAGAAGAAATGATTATTAAGAGTATAACAAGAAAAGTGAATAAAAATATCAAAACATGCACTATATGCCAAATGGTTAAAACCAATAATTAGAGAAAGGATGGAATGATGATACCCATCACATCAAATAAAAAACTTGAAAAAGTGTTTCTTGACATATGTGGACCATTCCCACGTAGCGGAGGGAGGCATAGATTCAAGTTCATTGTGATTCTATTGGACCATTACACCAAATACACCAAATTGTACGCTATAAACAGAGCAACCACAAAGAAAATCTTAGAAATAATAAAAAACAAATACATAACTGAAGTTGGAAAACCGTATACAATAATAACCGATCACGGAACGCAGTTTAAAGGAAAAAGGTGGAGAGAGGAATTGTTGAATTCAAATATAAAAACATACAAAATGTCCGTATACCACCCAAGCAGTAATCCCGCAGAAAGAGTATTGAGAGAGGTGGGACGCATTTTGAGAACATACTGTCATGATAATCAAAGAGAATGGCAAAAATGTTTAACATCAACAGAAGAATTTTCGAACATAAGTTACCACCACTTCATTGAAAACACCCCATATTCTATGATGTTTGGGAGAAAGCCACATCGAGAGATACAGGATTTGATAGACTTTCCAACCAACCCAGAAGACCCGTATGAAGAAAATAAATGCTACAATAGAATCATGGAGAAGATAGAAAAACAAAAAACCAAATATTCCCAGAACCAGACCAAAATAATTAAATATAATTTAGGAGAAAAAGTTTTAATAAAAAATCGTGAACTATCTAGTACATTCGAAGGTATAGCCAAGAAACTATTATTGTTATACGTAGGACCTTATGTCATAACAAAAGACAATGGCAACAATACGTATGAAGTAAGCAATATAACAACTAAAAAGATCAAAGGAGTATATGACCAAGTTTCCATCAAGAAGTTCTACGAGGAAGTATGAACAATCATAAAAATAAAAAACTACAACATTAAAAAAATATGTAAGATTACCTTACGCTATTATTTAGAAAACATATGAGGTAAAATAGAAAAATAAACTACAAAAAATTCCGAAATAGTAAGAACAACCAACTTACAATAATATTTAGAAAATATATGAGATAAAACAAAATAAACAAATAAAGTGAAAACAAGAATTAATAATACAAGAGAATTAGAAAGGAGACAAATTAAAATAAACAAATATAAAACCAAGCAAGAACTGCCAAGACAAATACATAAAATTGTAAAGAATATAGAATGTTCAGAAAAAAATGAACTGGAACAAGAAAGAAAAAGAAATAATGTATAAAGCAAATATACAGCAAGTGGCTAAAGCAAAACTAGGGTAATGAACAAAGAAGAAGAAGAGAAAAGATGTCTAAAATAATTAAAATGATCACAAGAAGAAAAGAAAAACAAACTAATTGAAAGTTAGAAATAATGAAATTAACAACTAAATAAATAAAAACAATCAACTGTGTGAGTAGATAACAGAATATAGCAAAGGTACAGCGGAAGGAAGAATGAGTAAAAGGTTAAAATGATCTAAAGAACCATGAAGTGGAAAATCCCCAAAAATATTATTATTAATGAAAGTCACAAGATGACAAAAAGGTATTTAAGATTGACTGAGAATAGGTCCAGCAATCAATTAACTGAGCAGAGATGATGTTCCTCTGATCTCAGAAAAAAAGGTAGTAATGGAAGAAACCAGCTACTAAAAGTTAGGGAAAAAATTATATAACAGGGAGAACGCACTAATGGAAATAAGAAAAGACAGATCTAAAAAATAACTAAATAAAAAGAAGTGGAACAAGTAAGAAGAGAAACAAGAAAGAAGAAATAAACAAGAAGAAAAAGAAACAAAAATTATGTATAACTGATAATTTCGTAAAAATCTATGCTAGTGTTTTACCAAAATGATCTATTTTGATGGAGAGGCATTATGTTACAACACAAAAAAGCCACCCCAATACCAGGGAAAAAACTATGAATCAACTATATTAAATGTTTAATTAATGAAAATAAAATGACTATGACGAGACAAATGACTACATGACCCAACCCAAGTGATTGACTCAATAAAATGAAATCAAATAAGAAGGTAAATGAAAAGGAAACAAACAAAAAATAAATGAAATAAAATGAGAAGATATAAAAAGACACAAAGAAATGATATAGAAAAGGAAATGAGAAATTTTAAACTCAAATGATAATGAAAAAGAATCAAATAAATAATAAATGTAAATGATAATTATTAAAATCAAATAAAGTAAAGACAACTAAAGTACACTAACCAAAAAAATAGAGATTAAATGTTATGAATAACTCTATAATGATATGAACCTTGTTAACAGTATAACTAACAATTATGAATAAAGTTGTAAAAAACCCAGAAGTGAGAGATAGGTAGGGAGTGAACATAATTAAGTGAGGAAAGAGAAATTAATGTTAGGGAATACCCACTAGTAACATTCAAATACCATAAAAAAGTGCAAGGTGACAGTGTAAACCTGAAATAAATATAAAACCCTACAGATCAGTATAGACACCAAAAAACCAGTGATAAACACTACAGTTTAATGGTGAAAAGTGCCAGAGAGTAAAAACATTATTGTTATTAGAATTAAGAGTGATTTTAGATTAGAAAATTCAGGGGAAAATCCCATAAGGAGTAAAAATATTGGTGTTACCATGGTTAGGTAGAAAAAGAAAAGATATAGTAAGAAATATAAATGCAAAATAAGTAAAATATCCTATGTTCAAAGGGATAATTAGTAAGATAAAATAATTGGTGTGATAATGTTAGTCACCAAAATAGTTAAGAATAAACAAAATATAAACAAGATTAGCATAGTAACTGTTAAGTTTTGTTCAGTTAAGTTTATAAGAAGGAATATGGCTGAAAAAAGTATACAGACCGTAAACCTATATGTTGTGTTATGTTTTATAAATCATAGTAGTTAATAGACAAGTTATAAAAAATGGCAATATCAATAAATAATAAGATAAATTCTGACCAACATAATAATACTGGAAAGGCAATTAGAAAATAATAGACAAACCATGATTGTGTAAGGAAATGAGAACATACCATTATTATAAAACAACCCAAATCAATTCAAAAAGTAAACAAGTCATAAGTGACACTAAGCTAAATATATGTAAAGGTAAAATAATCTTTAATTTGTATAAAATAAGAAAATATAGCCAATGACTACTTAGGCTTATGAAATGCCTAACTGTATAAAACCAAAATCAACAAATTATAAGAAATTAACTATTGTATTAGAAAATCCAAGGCAAGTAACTAGTTAAATAAAATTAGTGAATCATATTAAGATGTAAAAGTTAAATTAAGAACATAAAATAAGAGAGAAATTTAATTACATAATATTAACATAATTGTCAAAACATTAATACATAAACAAACCCAGCTTTGTGGGATGTCAAAATGATCTTTGAAAGCAAAAATATGAACAGTTGTGATAATATCTCATACATAGATAAGAAGACAAAAGAATAATAGCAATCAGAAGATATTAAATTATGAACAGCCAATGAGAGTCAGACAGTTGCCATAACAACCAAATGTTATTTATTATTATTCTGTTAGAAACAGTTAGTTCATTATTGAAGCTCAAGACGAATAGACACCAACCCGTAATCGACTCAATTTTTATTTAAAACAATAAAAAGGTAATCAAAATTAATAACATGATGAAGTAAGAAGTCTGATGAGGAGCTAGTCCATCCAACTGAGGCCCAAGACCAGATTATTAAATTCCAAATTAATAATTTAGACAAACTTATCCGAAAAAGACGCCAGGCGTAATTAAATTCAAAAATGATGGAAGATTGATGACAAGAGAACCCAACCTAATTCGAACTGAATAATTCTTCACCTTAATTCAACAGATATGATAAGTATTGCTGAATTACCCGAATTTATGGAATAAATTCTTTTTAACGTTTTCTCACAACACTATTAACTCTCACTACGAACTGATAACCAAATATCTTTCAAGGATTAATTAAAAATAAAACACTAAACCTGTATGAAACCAGAATATAACCTGGGTAAAAATTACGAACTTTTCACACACACTGTTTAGTACTTCAGGAACGAATTGTAATTAAACCTTATAGTATATAAGTACCATCAATGTAAGGTAGTGTACTTTATTGTAATCATTATTAATATTTTTTCGTAACCACAAGGACCCAGAATAATTGAACGAAATTAAAATAAACTTTTGTAGACGCCATGTCTAACTAAATCGTTCTGAATCGTTCGCCTACCTTGGGAATTAATTGTCTTATTATTGCCGGAGCAACTTTGTTTAAAATCCAGATATAATTTTGTATAATATTGAATAACAACTAATTACAAGTTAATAAACTAGTACAGAGTTGTAACCACTGTTCTTTATTTCATAGGAAATTGCATTATATGATTTGTGTATTTTAGCGACGAGCGAAAGTGACGGCAAGCGCTAGACGTCGGAAACTCGGCGAACTATCAGCGATATTAATAAACCTGCACGTGGCGGGAGTAATTTGAATCCACAATACTGTCTCGAACGACCGCTCAATCGTCCTATTTTTTTAAATTGTTTTCAGTTTAAACAATTTGGCGCCACCCGGGATTTACAATCACATATCAAAGGACAGGTAAGGTTCACACTCGTGAGTACTGGTAATTCGTGAGATCGCGACGGACATCGTCAGCATAAACGTAAGGTAACGACTACAACGTGTGAGGCGAACACACGAAAAACACTTTTACAAAGACGACATAAGAGCCTTCTCGTTACAAATTGGCGACCAACTAGTATGGCTAGAATTAAAGACTAGCGGCGGTTACAAAAAATTATGAAACACTCCATGATCACCAGGGGAAAATCTAAGAAGAGGACTGAGGATACCGGCGAAGAAGAAATGGAAATGATTGAAGAAATGATCGAAGAGGATGCCCAAGAGGACCAACAAGAGGAACTAACCCAACCGATACCTGAAGTAGAAGTAATAGTCAGCGACCAACCAAATAAACCCACACAAAAAGAGGACCTGAGCATGCAGGAGATGTTGAGAATTCTTATGGAAGGGAATAACATAACCCAGGAACAAAGAAAGGAAGACAAAGAAGAAACTAAAGAACAAAGAAAAGAAGACAGGGAATTCTTATATGAAATAAAGAAACAACTCAAGGAGGACATCGAACTTCTGAATAATAAGATGGAAAGCAACCATGAAACCTTGAAGAGAAACCAAGAGATCTTAGAAGAGAAGAGTGAGGAGTTAAAGAGACAGATCAAGAAAGATCTGGAGATAATGAACAACAAAATCGAGAATAATAGTGAAACACTCCAACGACAACTGAAGGAAGACAGTGAGAAGAACAGAGAAGAATTAAGATACATACTAATAGGGTATCGTGAAGAAGTCAAGCAGACAAAAACGGGGATGAACAAGAAATGGGAAGAAACAAATTACCAAACAGATCAACTTAATGAAACTTTAGATAGCGGTTTCACACGATTGACTGAAACACTAGACAGCACTTCTGAAGGTATCCTAGAAACGTGGAATAAGAACAAGGAAACGGTAACTCAGAAAATAAAAGAGAAGGAGGAGGAAATAGAGAATAAAGAAGACAAAAGTGTATTGTTTTCTGAAAATAAAGATAACAAAAACAAAAAGAAAATCAAGCACATAGAAATCAACCGTAGAGGAGTAAAGAAGAATCGAATAATTAAGAAAACAAAAGAAATAGGAAAAATATGTAAAAAGAAACTAATAAAAACAAGAGAAGAAGTGGAGATGATGAAGCATGGACTAATTGATGTGTTTAATTTACCAATTACTGACCATAATGAATTAATAGATTATAAAGATTGTAGGAGGACTTTAAAAGAAATTACAGAAGGGATTCACAACAAACCAGCGAATAAAAACTTCAACAACTTTATATTTAAATGGAAATTACCGGAAATAGAAATGCAAAATAAACCAATATCAGTGAGAACATCAATGATGGAGGTAAGATTAACTTCTTTGTTTAATAAACAAAATAATAAAGTGATTGAGGTAGGCATTGATACTAATGAACACATGGTATTAAAAGAATGGCTGTACCAGGTAGAAGAGACCTATTTCACAAGGACGGAAATAGTTCTACACACCAGAGTGATCCGAACAACATGTGAGGATGAAATAATGGATCATGGGTAAACTAGATACCACACACTGAAAAATGGGACTGTGTTTCAGAGTAAGGACCAAGCAAACCAATGGAAAGGAAGGAGCATTAAATTAATTAAACCAATTAATAATAATACATAAATGATATTTAAGAAAGAAAAAAACTTAAGAATAATTGACAAGAAATGACTAAACGACCAAGACAAAGTGAATGAGAAGAGCTATCAAACCATAATAAATAAGTTTACATATTATCCAGAATAAATGTTGACAGTCAGACATTTGAAGGAGAAAAGGAGAAAATCGCCAAGGTGTATTATATATTGAAGGATAGAAAGGACCTGGAAGAGATAGTAAATGAGATCATACAACAGCAGAAACAAGATACCAAATTAGCAAACATACGAAGGAGATTGATAGAATCAGAAGAGATTATTAACAGATTTTATTGCCTACATAAAGATGTGTTGTTCATTAAAACCAAAAGGAATCATGGAAATTGGAAGCTACTAGTTCCAACATCTCTAGAAAACAAATTAATTAAGGACTACCATGTCAGATACGGACACATGGGAACCTTAAAAATAGTCAAAGCTTTAGGAGAAGAAATGATTATTAAGAGTATAACAAGAAAAGTGAATAAAAATATCAAAACATGCACTATATGCCAAATGGTTAAAACCAATAATTAGAGAAAGGATGGAATGATGATACCCATCACATCAAATAAAAAACTTGAAAAAGTGTTTCTTGACATATGTGGACCATTCCCACGTAGCGGAGGGAGGCATAGATTCAAGTTCATTGTGATTCTATTGGACCATTACACCAAATACACCAAATTGTACGCTATAAACAGAGCAACCACAAAGAAAATCTTAGAAATAATAAAAAACAAATACATAACTGAAGTTGGAAAACCGTATACAATAATAACCGATCACGGAACGCAGTTTAAAGGAAAAAGGTGGAGAGAGGAATTGTTGAATTCAAATATAAAAACATACAAAATGTCCGTATACCACCCAAGCAGTAATCCCGCAGAAAGAGTATTGAGAGAGGTGGGACGCATTTTGAGAACATACTGTCATGATAATCAAAGAGAATGGCAAAAATGTTTAACATCAACAGAAGAATTTTCGAACATAAGTTACCACCACTTCATTGAAAACACCCCATATTCTATGATGTTTGGGAGAAAGCCACATCGAGAGATACAGGATTTGATAGACTTTCCAACCAACCCAGAAGACCCGTATGAAGAAAATAAATGCTACAATAGAATCATGGAGAAGATAGAAAAACAAAAAACCAAATATTCCCAGAACCAGACCAAAATAATTAAATATAATTTAGGAGAAAAAGTTTTAATAAAAAATCGTGAACTATCTAGTACATTCGAAGGTATAGCCAAGAAACTATTATTGTTATACGTAGGACCTTATGTCATAACAAAAGACAATGGCAACAATACGTATGAAGTAAGCAATATAACAACTAAAAAGATCAAAGGAGTATATGACCAAGTTTCCATCAAGAAGTTCTACGAGGAAGTATGAACAATCATAAAAATAAAAAACTACAACATTAAAAAAATATGTAAGATTACCTTACGCTATTATTTAGAAAACATATGAGGTAAAATAGAAAAATAAACTACAAAAAATTCCGAAATAGTAAGAACAACCAACTTACAATAATATTTAGAAAATATATGAGATAAAACAAAATAAACAAATAAAGTGAAAACAAGAATTAATAATACAAGAGAATTAGAAAGGAGACAAATTAAAATAAACAAATTAAAACCAAGCAAGAACTGCCAAGACAAATACATAAAATTGTAAAGAATATAGAATGTTCAGAAAAAAATGAACTGGAACAAGAAAGAAAAAGAAATAATGTATAAAGCAAATATACAGCAAGTGGCTAAAGCAAAACTAGGGTAATGAACAAAGAAGAAGAAGAGAAAAGATGTCTAAAATAATTAAAATGATCACAAGAAGAAAAGAAAAACAAACTAATTGAAAGTTAGAAATAATGAAATTAACAACTAAATAAATAAAAACAATCAACTGTGTGAGTAGATAACAGAATATAGCAAAGGTACAGCGGAAGGAAGAATGAGTAAAAGGTTAAAATGATCTAAAGAACCATGAAGTGGAAAATCCCCAAAAATATTATTATTAATGAAAGTCACAAGATGACAAAAAGGTATTTAAGATTGACTGAGAATAGGTCCAGCAATCAATTAACTGAGCAGAGATGATGTTCCTCTGATCTCAGAAAAAAAGGTAGTAATGGAAGAAACCAGCTACTAAAAGTTAGGGAAAAAATTATATAACAGGGAGAACGCACTAATGGAAATAAGAAAAGACAGATCTAAAAAATAACTAAATAAAAAGAAGTGGAACAAGTAAGAAGAGAAACAAGAAAGAAGAAATAAACAAGAAGAAAAAGAAACAAAAATTATGTATAACTGATAATTTCGTAAAAATCTATGCTAGTGTTTTACCAAAATGATCTATTTTGATGGAGAGGCATTATGTTACAACACAAAAAAGCCACCCCAATACCAGGGAAAAAACTATGAATCAACTATATTAAATGTTTAATTAGTGAAAATAAAATGACTATGACGAGACAAATGACTACATGACCCAACCCAAGTGATTGACTCAATAAAATGAAATCAAATAAGAAGGTAAATGAAAAGGAAACAAACAAAAAATAAATGAAATAAAATGAGAAGATATAAAAAGACACAAAGAAATGATATAGAAAAGGAAATGAGAAATTTTAAACTCAAATGATAATGAAAAAGAATCAAATAAATAATAAATGTAAATGATAATTATTAAAATCAAATAAAGTAAAGACAACTAAAGTACACTAACCAAAAAAATAGAGATTAAATGTTATGAATAACTCTATAATGATATGAACCTTGTTAACAGTATAACTAACAATTATGAATAAAGTTGTAAAAAACCCAGAAGTGAGAGATAGGTAGGGAGTGAACATAATTAAGTGAGGAAAGAGAAATTAATGTTAGGGAATACCCACTAGTAACATTCAAATACCATAAAAAAGTGCAAGGTGACAGTGTAAACCTGAAATAAATATAAAACCCTACAGATCAGTATAGACACCAAAAAACCAGTGATAAACACTACAGTTTAATGGTGAAAAGTGCCAGAGAGTAAAAACATTATTGTTATTAGAATTAAGAGTGATTTTAGATTAGAAAATTCAGGGGAAAATCCCATAAGGAGTAAAAATATTAGTGTTACCATGGTTAGGTAGAAAAAGAAAAGATATAGTAAGAAATATAAATGCAAAATAAGTAAAATATCCTATGTTCAAAGGGATAATTAGTAAGATAAAATAATTGGTGTGATAATGTTAGTCACCAAAATAGTTAAGAATAAACAAAATATAAACAAGATTAGCATAGTAACTGTTAAGTTTTGTTCAGTTAAGTTTATAAGAAGGAATATGGCTGAAAAAAGTATACAGACCGTAAACCTATATGTTGTGTTATGTTTTATAAATCATAGTAGTTAATAGACAAGTTATAAAAAATGGCAATATCAATAAATAATAAGATAAATTCTGACCAACATAATAATACTGGAAAGGCAATTAGAAAATAATAGACAAACCATGATTGTGTAAGGAAATGAGAACATACCATTATTATAAAACAACCCAAATCAATTCAAAAAGTAAACAAGTCATAAGTGACACTAAGCTAAATATATGTAAAGGTAAAATAATCTTTAATTTGTATAAAATAAGAAAATATAGCCAATGACTACTTAGGCTTATGAAATGCCTAACTGTATAAAACCAAAATCAACAAATTATAAGAAATTAACTATTGTATTAGAAAATCCAAGGCAAGTAACTAGTAAAATAAAATTAGTGAATCATATTAAGATGTAAAAGTTAAATTAAGAACATAAAATAAGAGAGAAATTTAATTACATAATATTAACATAATTGTCAAAACATTAATACATAAACAAACCCAGCTTTGTGGGATGTCAAAATGATCTTTGAAAGCAAAAATATGAACAGTTGTGATAATATCTCATACATAGATAAGAAGACAAAAGAATAATAGCAATCAGAAGATATTAAATTATGAACAGCCAATGAGAGTCAGACAGTTGCCATAACAACCAAATGTTATTTATTATTATTCTGTTAGAAACAGTTAGTTCATTATTGAAGCTCAAGACGAATAGACACCAACCCGTAATCGACTCAATTTTTATTTAAAACAATAAAAAGGTAATCAAAATTAATAACATGATGAAGTAAGAAGTCTGATGAGGAGCTAGTCCATCCAACTGAGGCCCAAGACCAGATTATTAAATTCCAAATTAATAATTTAGACAAACTTATCCGAAAAAGACGCCAGGCGTAATTAAATTCAAAAATGATGGAAGATTGATGACAAGAGAACCCAACCTAATTCGAACTGAATAATTCTTCACCTTAATTCAACAGATATGATAAGTATTGCTGAATTACCCGAATTTATGGAATAAATTCTTTTTAACGTTTTCTCACAACACTATTAACTCTCACTACGAACTGATAACCAAATATCTTTCAAGGATTAATTAAAAATAAAACACTAAACCTGTATGAAACCAGAATATAACCTGGGTAAAAATTACGAACTTTTCACACACACTGTTTAGTACTTCAGGAACGAATTGTAATTAAACCTTATAGTATATAAGTACCATCAATGTAAGGTAGTGTACTTTATTGTAATCATTATTAATATTTTTTCGTAACCACAAGGACCCAGAATAATTGAACGAAATTAAAATAAACTTTTGTAGACGCCATGTCTAACTAAATCGTTCTGAATCGTTCGCCTACCTTGGGAATTAATTGTCTTATTATTGCCGGAGCAACTTTGTTTAAAATCCAGATATAATTTTGTATAATATTGAATAACAACTAATTACAAGTTAATAAACTAGTACAGAGTTGTAACCACTGTTCTTTATTTCATAGGAAATTGCATTATATGATTTGTGTATTTTAGCGACGAGCGAAAGTGACGGCAAGCGCTAGACGTCGGAAACTCGGCGAACTATCAGCGATATTAATAAACCTGCACGTGGCGGGAGTAATTTGAATCCACAATACTGTCTCGAACGACCGCTCAATCGTCCTATTTTTTTAAATTGTTTTCAGTTTAAACAATTTGGCGCCACCCGGGATTTACAATCACATATCAAAGGACAGGTAAGGTTCACACTCGTGAGTACTGGTAATTCGTGAGATCGCGACGGACATCGTCAGCATAAACGTAAGGTAACGACTACAACGTGTGAGGCGAACACACGAAAAACACTTTTACAAAGACGACATAAGAGCCTTCTCGTTACAAATTGGCGACCAACTAGTATGGCTAGAATTAAAGACTAGCGGCGGTTACAAAAAATTATGAAACACTCCATGATCACCAGGGGAAAATCTAAGAAGAGGACTGAGGATACCGGCGAAGAAGAAATGGAAATGATTGAAGAAATGATCGAAGAGGATGCCCAAGAGGACCAACAAGAGGAACTAACCCAACCGATACCTGAAGTAGAAGTAATAGTCAGCGACCAACCAAATAAACCCACACAAAAAGAGGACCTGAGCATGCAGGAGATGTTGAGAATTCTTATGGAAGGGAATAACATAACCCAGGAACAAAGAAAGGAAGACAAAGAAGAAACTAAAGAACAAAGAAAAGAAGACAGGGAATTCTTATATGAAATAAAGAAACAACTCAAGGAGGACATCGAACTTCTGAATAATAAGATGGAAAGCAACCATGAAACCTTGAAGAGAAACCAAGAGATCTTAGAAGAGAAGAGTGAGGAGTTAAAGAGACAGATCAAGAAAGATCTGGAGATAATGAACAACAAAATCGAGAATAATAGTGAAACACTCCAACGACAACTGAAGGAAGACAGTGAGAAGAACAGAGAAGAATTAAGATACATACTAATAGGGTATCGTGAAGAAGTCAAGCAGACAAAAACGGGGATGAACAAGAAATGGGAAGAAACAAATTACCAAACAGATCAACTTAATGAAACTTTAGATAGCGGTTTCACACGATTGACTGAAACACTAGACAGCACTTCTGAAGGTATCCTAGAAACGTGGAATAAGAACAAGGAAACGGTAACTCAGAAAATAAAAGAGAAGGAGGAGGAAATAGAGAATAAAGAAGACAAAAGTGTATTGTTTTCTGAAAATAAAGATAACAAAAACAAAAAGAAAATCAAGCACATAGAAATCAACCGTAGAGGAGTAAAGAAGAATCGAATAATTAAGAAAACAAAAGAAATAGGAAAAATATGTAAAAAGAAACTAATAAAAACAAGAGAAGAAGTGGAGATGATGAAGCATGGACTAATTGATGTGTTTAATTTACCAATTACTGACCATAATGAATTAATAGATTATAAAGATTGTAGGAGGACTTTAAAAGAAATTACAGAAGGGATTCACAACAAACCAGCGAATAAAAACTTCAACAACTTTATATTTAAATGGAAATTACCGGAAATAGAAATGCAAAATAAACCAATATCAGTGAGAACATCAATGATGGAGGTAAGATTAACTTCTTTGTTTAATAAACAAAATAATAAAGTGATTGAGGTAGGCATTGATACTAATGAACACATGGTATTAAAAGAATGGCTGTACCAGGTAGAAGAGACCTATTTCACAAGGACGGAAATAGTTCTACACACCAGAGTGATCCGAACAACATGTGAGGATGAAATAATGGATCATGGGTAAACTAGATACCACACACTGAAAAATGGGACTGTGTTTCAGAGTAAGGACCAAGCAAACCAATGGAAAGGAAGGAGCATTAAATTAATTAAACCAATTAATAATAATACATAAATGATATTTAAGAAAGAAAAAAACTTAAGAATAATTGACAAGAAATGACTAAACGACCAAGACAAAGTGAATGAGAAGAGCTATCAAACCATAATAAATAAGTTTACATATTATCCAGAATAAATGTTGACAGTCAGACATTTGAAGGAGAAAAGGAGAAAATCGCCAAGGTGTATTATATATTGAAGGATAGAAAGGACCTGGAAGAGATAGTAAATGAGATCATACAACAGCAGAAACAAGATACCAAATTAGCAAACATACGAAGGAGATTGATAGAATCAGAAAAGATTATTAACAGATTTTATTGCCTACATAAAGATGTGTTGTTCATTAAAACCAAAAGGAATCATGGAAATTGGAAGCTACTAGTTCCAACATCTCTAGAAAACAAATTAATTAAGGACTACCATGTCAGATACGGACACATGGGAACCTTAAAAATAGTCAAAGCTTTAGGAGAAGAAATGATTATTAAGAGTATAACAAGAAAAGTGAATAAAAATATCAAAACATGCACTATATGCCAAATGGTTAAAACCAATAATTAGAGAAAGGATGGAATGATGATACCCATCACATCAAATAAAAAACTTGAAAAAGTGTTTCTTGACATATGTGGACCATTCCCACGTAGCGGAGGGAGGCATAGATTCAAGTTCATTGTGATTCTATTGGACCATTACACCAAATACACCAAATTGTACGCTATAAACAGAGCAACCACAAAGAAAATCTTAGAAATAATAAAAAACAAATACATAACTGAAGTTGGAAAACCGTATACAATAATAACCGATCACGGAACGCAGTTTAAAGGAAAAAGGTGGAGAGAGGAATTGTTGAATTCAAATATAAAAACATACAAAATGTCCGTATACCACCCAAGCAGTAATCCCGCAGAAAGAGTATTGAGAGAGGTGGGACGCATTTTGAGAACATACTGTCATGATAATCAAAGAGAATGGCAAAAATGTTTAACATCAACAGAAGAATTTTCGAACATAAGTTACCACCACTTCATTGAAAACACCCCATATTCTATGATGTTTGGGAGAAAGCCACATCGAGAGATACAGGATTTGATAGACTTTCCAACCAACCCAGAAGACCCGTATGAAGAAAATAAATGCTACAATAGAATCATGGAGAAGATAGAAAAACAAAAAACCAAATATTCCCAGAACCAGACCAAAATAATTAAATATAATTTAGGAGAAAAAGTTTTAATAAAAAATCGTGAACTATCTAGTACATTCGAAGGTATAGCCAAGAAACTATTATTGTTATACGTAGGACCTTATGTCATAACAAAAGACAATGGCAACAATACGTATGAAGTAAGCAATATAACAACTAAAAAGATCAAAGGAGTATATGACCAAGTTTCCATCAAGAAGTTCTACGAGGAAGTATGAACAATCATAAAAATAAAAAACTACAACATTAAAAAAATATGTAAGATTACCTTACGCTATTATTTAGAAAACATATGAGGTAAAATAGAAAAATAAACTACAAAAAATTCCGAAATAGTAAGAACAACCAACTTACAATAATATTTAGAAAATATATGAGATAAAACAAAATAAACAAATAAAGTGAAAACAAGAATTAATAATACAAGAGAATTAGAAAGGAGACAAATTAAAATAAACAAATATAAAACCAAGCAAGAACTGCCAAGACAAATACATAAAATTGTAAAGAATATAGAATGTTCAGAAAAAAATGAACTGGAACAAGAAAGAAAAAGAAATAATGTATAAAGCAAATATACAGCAAGTGGCTAAAGCAAAACTAGGGTAATGAACAAAGAAGAAGAAGAGAAAAGATGTCTAAAATAATTAAAATGATCACAAGAAGAAAAAAAAAACAAACTAATTGAAAGTTAGAAATAATGAAATTAACAACTAAATAAATAAAAACAATCAACTGTGTGAGTAGATAACAGAATATAGCAAAGGTACAGCGGAAGGAAGAATGAGTAAAAGGTTAAAATGATCTAAAGAACCATGAAGTGGAAAATCCCCAAAAATATTATTATTAATGAAAGTCACAAGATGACAAAAAGGTATTTAAGATTGACTGAGAATAGGTCCAGCAATCAATTAACTGAGCAGAGATGATGTTCCTCTGATCTCAGAAAAAAAGGTAGTAATGGAAGAAACCAGCTACTAAAAGTTAGGGAAAAAATTATATAACAGGGAGAACGCACTAATGGAAATAAGAAAAGACAGATCTAAAAAATAACTAAATAAAAAGAAGTGGAACAAGTAAGAAGAGAAACAAGAAAGAAGAAATAAACAAGAAGAAAAAGAAACAAAAATTATGTATAACTGATAATTTCGTAAAAATCTATGCTAGTGTTTTACCAAAATGATCTATTTTGATGGAGAGGCATTATGTTACAACACAAAAAAGCCACCCCAATACCAGGGAAAAAACTATGAATCAACTATATTAAATGTTTAATTAATGAAAATAAAATGACTATGACGAGACAAATGACTACATGACCCAACCCAAGTGATTGACTCAATAAAATGAAATCAAATAAGAAGGTAAATGAAAAGGAAACAAACAAAAAATAAATGAAATAAAATGAGAAGATATAAAAAGACACAAAGAAATGATATAGAAAAGGAAATGAGAAATTTTAAACTCAAATGATAATGAAAAAGAATCAAATAAATAATAAATGTAAATGATAATTATTAAAATCAAATAAAGTAAAGACAACTAAAGTACACTAACCAAAAAAATAGAGATTAAATGTTATGAATAACTCTATAATGATATGAACCTTGTTAACAGTATAACTAACAATTATGAATAAAGTTGTAAAAAACCCAGAAGTGAGAGATAGGTAGGGAGTGAACATAATTAAGTGAGGAAAGAGAAATTAATGTTAGGGAATACCCACTAGTAACATTCAAATACCATAAAAAAGTGCAAGGTGACAGTGTAAACCTGAAATAAATATAAAACCCTACAGATCAGTATAGACACCAAAAAACCAGTGATAAACACTACAGTTTAATGGTGAAAAGTGCCAGAGAGTAAAAACATTATTGTTATTAGAATTAAGAGTGATTTTAGATTAGAAAATTCAGGGGAAAATCCCATAAGGAGTAAAAATATTAGTGTTACCATGGTTAGGTAGAAAAAGAAAAGATATAGTAAGAAATATAAATGCAAAATAAGTAAAATATCCTATGTTCAAAGGGATAATTAGTAAGATAAAATAATTGGTGTGATAATGTTAGTCACCAAAATAGTTAAGAATAAACAAAATATAAACAAGATTAGCATAGTAACTGTTAAGTTTTGTTCAGTTAAGTTTATAAGAAGGAATATGGCTGAAAAAAGTATACAGACCGTAAACCTATATGTTGTGTTATGTTTTATAAATCATAGTAGTTAATAGACAAGTTATAAAAAATGGCAATATCAATAAATAATAAGATAAATTCTGACCAACATAATAATACTGGAAAGGCAATTAGAAAATAATAGACAAACCATGATTGTGTAAGGAAATGAGAACATACCATTATTATAAAACAACCCAAATCAATTCAAAAAGTAAACAAGTCATAAGTGACACTAAGCTAAATATATGTAAAGGTAAAATAATCTTTAATTTGTATAAAATAAGAAAATATAGCCAATTACTACTTAGGCTTATGAAATGCCTAACTGTATAAAACCAAAATCAACAAATTATAAGAAATTAACTATTGTATTAGAAAATCCAAGGCAAGTAACTAGTTAAATAAAATTAGTGAATCATATTAAGATGTAAAAGTTAAATTAAGAACATAAAATAAGAGAGAAATTTAATTACATAATATTAACATAATTGTCAAAACATTAATACATAAACAAACCAGCTTTGTGGGATGTCAAAATGATCTTTGAAAGCAAAAATATGAACAGTTGTGATAATATCTCATACATAGATAAGAAGACAAAAGAATAATAGCAATCAGAAGATATTAAATTATGAACAGCCAATGAGAGTCAGACAGTTGCCATAACAACCAAATGTTATTTATTATTATTCTGTTAGAAACAGTTAGTTCATTATTGAAGCTCAAGACGAATAGACACCAACCCGTAATCGACTCAATTTTTATTTAAAACAATAAAAAGGTAATCAAAATTAATAACATGATGAAGTAAGAAGTCTGATGAGGAGCTAGTCCATCCAACTGAGGCCCAAGACCAGATTATTAAATTCCAAATTAATAATTTAGACAAACTTATCCGAAAAAGACGCCAGGCGTAATTAAATTCAAAAATGATGGAAGATTGATGACAAGAGAACCCAACCTAATTCGAACTGAATAATTCTTCACCTTAATTCAACAGATATGATAAGTATTGCTGAATTACCCGAATTTATGGAATAAATTCTTTTTAACGTTTTCTCACAACACTATTAACTCTCACTACGAACTGATAACCAAATATCTTTCAAGGATTAATTAAAAATAAAACACTAAACCTGTATGAAACCAGAATATAACCTGGGTAAAAATTACGAACTTTTCACACACACTGTTTAGTACTTCAGGAACGAATTGTAATTAAACCTTATAGTATATAAGTACCATCAATGTAAGGTAGTGTACTTTATTGTAATCATTATTAATATTTTTTCGTAACCACAAGGACCCAGAATAATTGAACGAAATTAAAATAAACTTTTGTAGACGCCATGTCTAACTAAATCGTTCTGAATCGTTCGCCTACCTTGGGAATTAATTGTCTTATTATTGCCGGAGCAACTTTGTTTAAAATCCAGATATAATTTTGTATAATATTGAATAACAACTAATTACAAGTTAATAAACTAGTACAGAGTTGTAACCACTGTTCTTTATTTCATAGGAAATTGCATTATATGATTTGTGTATTTTAGCGACGAGCGAAAGTGACGGCAAGCGCTAGACGTCGGAAACTCGGCGAACTATCAGCGATATTAATAAACCTGCACGTGGCGGGAGTAATTTGAATCCACAATACTGTCTCGAACGACCGCTCAATCGTCCTATTTTTTTAAATTGTTTTCAGTTTAAACAATTTGGCGCCACCCGGGATTTACAATCACATATCAAAGGACAGGTAAGGTTCACACTCGTGAGTACTGGTAATTCGTGAGATCGCGACGGACATCGTCAGCATAAACGTAAGGTAACGACTACAACGTGTGAGGCGAACACACGAAAAACACTTTTACAAAGACGACATAAGAGCCTTCTCGTTACAAATTGGCGACCAACTAGTATGGCTAGAATTAAAGACTAGCGGCGGTTACAAAAAATTATGAAACACTCCATGATCACCAGGGGAAAATCTAAGAAGAGGACTGAGGATACCGGCGAAGAAGAAATGGAAATGATTGAAGAAATGATCGAAGAGGATGCCCAAGAGGACCAACAAGAGGAACTAACCCAACCGATACCTGAAGTAGAAGTAATAGTCAGCGACCAACCAAATAAACCCACACAAAAAGAGGACCTGAGCATGCAGGAGATGTTGAGAATTCTTATGGAAGGGAATAACATAACCCAGGAACAAAGAAAGGAAGACAAAGAAGAAACTAAAGAACAAAGAAAAGAAGACAGGGAATTCTTATATGAAATAAAGAAACAACTCAAGGAGGACATCGAACTTCTGAATAATAAGATGGAAAGCAACCATGAAACCTTGAAGAGAAACCAAGAGATCTTAGAAGAGAAGAGTGAGGAGTTAAAGAGACAGATCAAGAAAGATCTGGAGATAATGAACAACAAAATCGAGAATAATAGTGAAACACTCCAACGACAACTGAAGGAAGACAGTGAGAAGAACAGAGAAGAATTAAGATACATACTAATAGGGTATCGTGAAGAAGTCAAGCAGACAAAAACGGGGATGAACAAGAAATGGGAAGAAACAAATTACCAAACAGATCAACTTAATGAAACTTTAGATAGCGGTTTCACACGATTGACTGAAACACTAGACAGCACTTCTGAAGGTATCCTAGAAACGTGGAATAAGAACAAGGAAACGGTAACTCAGAAAATAAAAGAGAAGGAGGAGGAAATAGAGAATAAAGAAGACAAAAGTGTATTGTTTTCTGAAAATAAAGATAACAAAAACAAAAAGAAAATCAAGCACATAGAAATCAACCGTAGAGGAGTAAAGAAGAATCGAATAATTAAGAAAACAAAAGAAATAGGAAAAATATGTAAAAAGAAACTAATAAAAACAAGAGAAGAAGTGGAGATGATGAAGCATGGACTAATTGATGTGTTTAATTTACCAATTACTGACCATAATGAATTAATAGATTATAAAGATTGTAGGAGGACTTTAAAAGAAATTACAGAAGGGATTCACAACAAACCAGCGAATAAAAACTTCAACAACTTTATATTTAAATGGAAATTACCGGAAATAGAAATGCAAAATAAACCAATATCAGTGAGAACATCAATGATGGAGGTAAGATTAACTTCTTTGTTTAATAAACAAAATAATAAAGTGATTGAGGTAGGCATTGATACTAATGAACACATGGTATTAAAAGAATGGCTGTACCAGGTAGAAGAGACCTATTTCACAAGGACGGAAATAGTTCTACACACCAGAGTGATCCGAACAACATGTGAGGATGAAATAATGGATCATGGGTAAACTAGATACCACACACTGAAAAATGGGACTGTGTTTCAGAGTAAGGACCAAGCAAACCAATGGAAAGGAAGGAGCATTAAATTAATTAAACCAATTAATAATAATACATAAATGATATTTAAGAAAGAAAAAAACTTAAGAATAATTGACAAGAAATGACTAAACGACCAAGACAAAGTGAATGAGAAGAGCTATCAAACCATAATAAATAAGTTTACATATTATCCAGAATAAATGTTGACAGTCAGACATTTGAAGGAGAAAAGGAGAAAATCGCCAAGGTGTATTATATATTGAAGGATAGAAAGGACCTGGAAGAGATAGTAAATGAGATCATACAACAGCAGAAACAAGATACCAAATTAGCAAACATACGAAGGAGATTGATAGAATCAGAAGAGATTATTAACAGATTTTATTGCCTACATAAAGATGTGTTGTTCATTAAAACCAAAAGGAATCATGGAAATTGGAAGCTACTAGTTCCAACATCTCTAGAAAACAAATTAATTAAGGACTACCATGTCAGATACGGACACATGGGAACCTTAAAAATAGTCAAAGCTTTAGGAGAAGAAATGATTATTAAGAGTATAACAAGAAAAGTGAATAAAAATATCAAAACATGCACTATATGCCAAATGGTTAAAACCAATAATTAGAGAAAGGATGGAATGATGATACCCATCACATCAAATAAAAAACTTGAAAAAGTGTTTCTTGACATATGTGGACCATTCCCACGTAGCGGAGGGAGGCATAGATTCAAGTTCATTGTGATTCTATTGGACCATTACACCAAATACACCAAATTGTACGCTATAAACAGAGCAACCACAAAGAAAATCTTAGAAATAATAAAAAACAAATACATAACTGAAGTTGGAAAACCGTATACAATAATAACCGATCACGGAACGCAGTTTAAAGGAAAAAGGTGGAGAGAGGAATTGTTGAATTCAAATATAAAAACATACAAAATGTCCGTATACCACCCAAGCAGTAATCCCGCAGAAAGAGTATTGAGAGAGGTGGGACGCATTTTGAGAACATACTGTCATGATAATCAAAGAGAATGGCAAAAATGTTTAACATCAACAGAAGAATTTTCGAACATAAGTTACCACCACTTCATTGAAAACACCCCATATTCTATGATGTTTGGGAGAAAGCCACATCGAGAGATACAGGATTTGATAGACTTTCCAACCAACCCAGAAGACCCGTATGAAGAAAATAAATGCTACAATAGAATCATGGAGAAGATAGAAAAACAAAAAACCAAATATTCCCAGAACCAGACCAAAATAATTAAATATAATTTAGGAGAAAAAGTTTTAATAAAAAATCGTGAACTATCTAGTACATTCGAAGGTATAGCCAAGAAACTATTATTGTTATACGTAGGACCTTATGTCATAACAAAAGACAATGGCAACAATACGTATGAAGTAAGCAATATAACAACTAAAAAGATCAAAGGAGTATATGACCAAGTTTCCATCAAGAAGTTCTACGAGGAAGTATGAACAATCATAAAAATAAAAAACTACAACATTAAAAAAATATGTAAGATTACCTTACGCTATTATTTAGAAAACATATGAGGTAAAATAGAAAAATAAACTACAAAAAATTCCGAAATAGTAAGAACAACCAACTTACAATAATATTTAGAAAATATATGAGATAAAACAAAATAAACAAATAAAGTGAAAACAAGAATTAATAATACAAGAGAATTAGAAAGGAGACAAATTAAAATAAACAAATATAAAACCAAGCAAGAACTGCCAAGACAAATACATAAAATTGTAAAGAATATAGAATGTTCAGAAAAAAATGAACTGGAACAAGAAAGAAAAAGAAATAATGTATAAAGCAAATATACAGCAAGTGGCTAAAGCAAAACTAGGGTAATGAACAAAGAAGAAGAAGAGAAAAGATGTCTAAAATAATTAAAATGATCACAAGAAGAAAAGAAAAACAAACTAATTGAAAGTTAGCAATAATGAAATTAACAACTAAATAAATAAAAACAATCAACTGTGTGAGTAGATAACAGAATATAGCAAAGGTACAGCGGAAGGAAGAATGAGTAAAAGGTTAAAATGATCTAAAGAACCATGAAGTGGAAAATCCCCAAAAATATTATTATTAATGAAAGTCACAAGATGACAAAAAGGTATTTAAGATTGACTGAGAATAGGTCCAGCAATCAATTAACTGAGCAGAGATGATGTTCCTCTGATCTCAGAAAAAAGGTAGTAATGGAAGAAACCAGCTACTAAAAGTTAGGGAAAAAATTATATAACAGGGAGAACGCACTAATGGAAATAAGAAAAGACAGATCTAAAAAATAACTAAATAAAAAGAAGTGGAACAAGTAAGAAGAGAAACAAAAAAGAAGAAATAAACAAGAAGAAAAAGAAACAAAAATTATGTATAACTGATAATTTCGTAAAAATCTATGCTAGTGTTTTACCAAAATGATCTATTTTGATGGAGAGGCATTATGTTACAACACAAAAAAGCCACCCCAATACCAGGGAAAAAACTATGAATCAACTATATTAAATGTATAATTAATGAAAATAAAATGACTATGACGAGACAAATGACTACATGACCCAACCCAAGTGATTGACTCAATAAAATGAAATCAAATAAGAAGGTAAATGAAAAGGAAACAAACAAAAAATAAATGAAATAAAATGAGAAGATATAAAAAGACACAAAGAAATGATATAGAAAAGGAAATGAGAAATTTTAAACTCAAATGATAATGAAAAAGAATCAAATAAATAATAAATGTAAATGATAATTATTAAAATCAAATAAAGTAAAGACAACTAAAGTACACTAACCAAAAAAATAGAGATTAAATGTTATGAATAACTCTATAATGATATGAACCTTGTTAACAGTATAACTAACAATTATGAATAAAGTTGTAAAAAACCCAGAAGTGAGAGATAGGTAGGGAGTGAACATAATTAAGTGAGGAAAGAGAAATTAATGTTAGGGAATACCCACTAGTAACATTCAAATACCATAAAAAAGTGCAAGGTGACAGTGTAAACCTGAAATAAATATAAAACCCTACAGATCAGTATAGACACCAAAAAACCAGTGATAAACACTACAGTTTAATGGTGAAAAGTGCCAGAGAGTGAAAACATTATTGTTATTAGAATTAAGAGTGATTTTAGATTAGAAAATTCAGGGGAAAATCCCATAAGGAGTAAAAATATTGGTGTTACCATGGTTAGGTAGAAAAAGAAAAGATATAGTAAGAAATATAAATGCAAAATAAGTAAAATATCCTATGTTCAAAGGGATAATTAGTAAGATAAAATAATTGGTGTGATAATGTTAGTCACCAAAATAGTTAAGAATAAACAAAATATAAACAAGATTAGCATAGTAACTGTTAAGTTTTGTTCAGTTAAGTTTATAAGAAGGAATATGGCTGAAAAAAGTATACAGACCGTAAACCTATATGTTGTGTTATGTTTTATAAATCATAGTAGTTAATAGACAAGTTATAAAAAATGGCAATATCAATAAATAATAAGATAAATTCTGACCAACATAATAATACTGGAAAGGCAATTAGAAAATAATAGACAAACCATGATTGTGTAAGGAAATGAGAACATACCATTATTATAAAACAACCCAAATCAATTCAAAAAGTAAACAAGTCATAAGTGACACTAAGCTAAATATATGTAAAGGTAAAATAATCTTTAATTTGTATAAAATAAGAAAATATAGCCAATGACTACTTAGGCTTATGAAATGCCTAACTGTATAAAACCAAAATCAACAAATTATAAGAAATTAACTATTGTATTAGAAAATCCAAGGCAAGTAACTAGTTAAATAAAATTAGTGAATCATATTAAGATGTAAAAGTTAAATTAAGAACATAAAATAAGAGAGAAATTTAATTACATAATATTAACATAATTGTCAAAACATTAATACATAAACAAACCCAGCTTTGTGGGATGTCAAAATGATCTTTGAAAGCAAAAATATGAACAGTTGTGATAATATCTCATACATAGATAAGAAGACAAAAGAATAATAGCAATCAGAAGATATTAAATTATGAACAGCCAATGAGAGTCAGACAGTTGCCATAACAACCAAATGTTATTTATTATTATTCTGTTAGAAACAGTTAGTTCATTATTGAAGCTCAAGACGAATAGACACCAACCCGTAATCGACTCAATTTTTATTTAAAACAATAAAAAGGTAATCAAAATTAATAACATGATGAAGTAAGAAGTCTGATGAGGAGCTAGTCCATCCAACTGAGGCCCAAGACCAGATTATTAAATTCCAAATTAATAATTTAGACAAACTTATCCGAAAAAGACGCCAGGCGTAATTAAATTCAAAAATGATGGAAGATTGATGACAAGAGAACCCAACCTAATTCGAACTGAATAATTCTTCACCTTAATTCAACAGATATGATAAGTATTGCTGAATTACCCGAATTTATGGAATAAATTCTTTTTAACGTTTTCTCACAACACTATTAACTCTCACTACGAACTGATAACCAAATATCTTTCAAGGATTAATTAAAAATAAAACACTAAACCTGTATGAAACCAGAATATAACCTGGGTAAAAATTACGAACTTTTCACACACACTGTTTAGTACTTCAGGAACGAATTGTAATTAAACCTTATAGTATATAAGTACCATCAATGTAAGGTAGTGTACTTTATTGTAATCATTATTAATATTTTTTCGTAACCACAAGGACCCAGAATAATTGAACGAAATTAAAATAAACTTTTGTAGACGCCATGTCTAACTAAATCGTTCTGAATCGTTCGCCTACCTTGGGAATTAATTGTCTTATTATTGCCGGAGCAACTTTGTTTAAAATCCAGATATAATTTTGTATAATATTGAATAACAACTAATTACAAGTTAATAAACTAGTACAGAGTTGTAACCACTGTTCTTTATTTCATAGGAAATTGCATTATATGATTTGTGTATTTTAGCGACGAGCGAAAGTGACGGCAAGCGCTAGACGTCGGAAACTCGGCGAACTATCAGCGATATTAATAAACCTGCACGTGGCGGGAGTAATTTGAATCCACAATACTGTCTCGAACGACCGCTCAATCGTCCTATTTTTTTAAATTGTTTTCAGTTTAAACAATTTGGCGCCACCCGGGATTTACAATCACATATCAAAGGACAGGTAAGGTTCACACTCGTGAGTACTGGTAATTCGTGAGATCGCGACGGACATCGTCAGCATAAACGTAAGGTAACGACTACAACGTGTGAGGCGAACACACGAAAAACACTTTTACAAAGACGACATAAGAGCCTTCTCGTTACAAATTGGCGACCAACTAGTATGGCTAGAATTGCGTAACCGCCAGCAACAGCCTTGTGACACAGTCTACAGTCTGCTGTTTGTCAGCAGAGGGAGTAGAAGTAAGCAGCATACAGTGCAGATAAAAATTACATAGTGGCCTCGGGTGTAAGATAGGCCGCAGTTAAGAGTAGGCCTATCTTTGAAAATACTAAAACTAGTATAAAAAACAGTATAAAACGCGGCCAGCCTAAGCAAGCTAAGTGTTCGAAAATTTATGTCGGCCGACAAAACAACACGGAATGCTATTTTAAAGTGGATTAACGTAATAGTGGTGCCTCAAACTAATATGAAATAGCCAATAACAGTACCGCGGGTAAACAGTGTCAAAACTAAATTATGGTGTGTTAAACAGTGCATTCACAGCAGATGTGCAAAACAGCGGAGTTCTTCAGACGTTAAGTATTAACTGAGTTTTAAACAAGATTATTTTCCTTTTTTTTCCCAGAGTATAATTCAACATAAATAAATATAAATCTAAAATGTACATCAGAGATCTCGAAGTGGGGTTTAAATAGAACGATAAAATCAAAGAACGAATGTGTGTGAGTGTGTAGCCAAAGCACGTATTGGTTCATTGCAGATAGTAAATAGTTGGGGTATACCATAGTTGTAATAAGCTAGTTAATTAAGAAATATTTTATTACTAAATTTGATTTCACAAATTGTTGCTCATTCTACAAGTATTTGCTCTAAATGTTATGAAAGAGAGACGAAGTAGTTGTTTTGAATAATAAATCAGAGGCAATGTGTTAGCACAAACGGTGTATTTGATCTTTGCCTATATCAAATCCAAATAATCCTTTTTGCAGCTGTTTTCGTCTGAAAGACTTAAGAATAAAAACCCGAAGGTAAGAGATAAATATAATTATAATTTTGTAATTGATTCGTAGAGTTTCACACACTCGCGAGTACTGGTAATTCGTGAGATCGCGACGGACATCGTCAGCATAAACGTAAGGTAACGACTACAACGTGTGAGGCGAACACACGAAAAACACTTTTACAAAGACGACATAAGAGTCTTCTCGTTACAAATTGGCGACCAACTAGTATGGCTAGAATTAAAGACTAGCGGCGGTTACGAAAAATTATGAAACACTCCATGATCACCAGGGGAAAATCTAAGAAGAGGACTGAGGATACCGGCGAAGAAGAAATGGAAATGATTGAAGAAATGATCGAGGAAATGATCGAAGAGGATGCCCAAGAGGACCAACAAGAGGAACTAACCCAACCGATACCTGAAGTAGAAGTAATAGTCGGCGACCAACCAAATAAACCCACACAAAAAGAGGACCTGAGCATGCAGGAGATGTTGAGAATTCTTATGGAAGGGAATAACATAACCCAGGAACAAAGAAAGGAAGACAAAGAAGAAACTAAAGAACAAAGAAAAGAAGACAGGGAATTCTTAAATGAAATAAAGAAACAACTCAAGGAGGACATCGAACTTCTGAATAATAAGATGGAAAGCAACCATGAAACCTTGAAGAGAAACCAAGAGACCTTAGAAGAGAAGAGTGAGGAGTTAAAGAGACAGATCAAGAAAGATCTGGAGATAATGAACAACAAAATCGAGAATAATAGTGAAACACTCCAACGACAACTGAAGGAAGACAGTGAGAAGAACAGAGAAGAATTAAGATACATACTAATAGGGTATCGTGAAGAAGTCAAGCAGACAAAAACGGGGATGAACAAGAAATGGGAAGAAACAAATTACCAAACAGATCAACTTAATGAAACATTAGATAGCGGTTTCACACGATTGACTGAAACACTAGACAGCACTTCTGAAGGTATCCTAGAAACGTGGAATAAGAACAAGGAATCGGTAACTAAGAAAATAAAAGAGAAGGAGGAGGAAATAGAGAATAAAGAAGACAAAAGTGTATTGTTTTCTGAAAATAAAGATAACAAAAACAAAAAGAAAATCAAGCACATAGAAATCAACCGTAGAGGAGTAAAGAAGAATCGAATAATTAAGAAGATTAGTGGTCGCCCAGTGGTCGAAATTCGACCGTAATTCATTAAATTTTTAAGTTTGAACGTTATTGAGGTTCTTTTGTCAAAGAGTATACCTCTATAATCATTGCATATAATTTTTTTGAATTTTGTTCTATTACGTCAGCTGCGAGCGTGTACAAATACGTCATTAGCGTGTGTTGTTTGCCTTAATTCCCTGCAAAACCTATGAAATTTAAAATTTAATGTTAGTAACAGTTGAAAAAAAAATTACAGCTTGTATTCGTATTTATTTTTTGATATAATTCATTGTCAGTTTTAATTTTTTCATGTTATTATTGAATCAAATTAAACGCTAATAAAAATGAGACTTGACATTCATAGAAGTATAAGATACATTGTTTTCAATTCCAGTGGATTACATTTCATTTTTGGTAAGGTACAAAATTCGAAAACAGTTTGAAGATTATCTGCTACAAAGCTTATATAATTTTTTAATTTTTTTTCTATGCATTAATTTTTGAGTTATTTGAAAAATATGAAAGATAGGGAAAATGAGGTTTAGCTTGGCTAAGCCATATTTAAAAAGCAATAATGCGTTTTTTGACATTTCCTTGGGTTTTTTTTATTGCCATAACGACCAGGTTTCGCCAAGGCTACACAGTTATTTTGCCTATCTTTTTCGAATTATATAAAATTTAAATAAAAAATTAATACAAAATAAAAAATGAAATAAAAAATACGTGCCTCGTATTTTTTTTTTTAAGTATATCATTATTTTTTCATATATCTCGTATTTTTTCATATATTTTTCATTAAATCAAAAATACCGGGCGGTTAAAAAAATAAATGTTGTCCATTGAACTTAAAATAGTTTGAAAGTGAATTTAATGATTCAGAACTTCTGTGTAAACGATGTTTTTTGTAAAAACTCTTTCATCATTTGCTAAATGCCCTTGGCCATTATATTCGGAAATATAAAATCTCAAACCGTCGAATGATCGAACTCTACTTGCTGCGACGTACAATTGACCATGTGTAAAAACTGGCTGCCTCAATAGAATTCCAATTTTTTCGAATGTTTGTCCTTGAGACTTATTTATTGTCATCGCAAATGCAGGTATAATTGGAAATTGAGTTCTTTGAAAGTTAAATGGTAAAACAGTACCGGAATATGTTAAATTTATACGTGGAATCAAAATCTCTTATTGCGTGCGGTTCCAGTTAAAACTTCGCAATCAATAGCATTACGATGCATACACTTGATGCGCATTCTTGTTCCATTGACTAATGCTTCCTTTGTATTTAAGTTTCTGATCAGTAAAACGATGCAATTAACTTTCAATACTAACTTATGTGGTGGCAAACCACTAATAGTCAAAGAATTCAAAAACTCTACTGGATAGTTATTGATTTCATTGTCATCATCACAAATTATTTTATCGTAGCTATGATATGTTTTCTGTTCACCTGGTATTCGATTAAGTATATCAGTATTAATAAAAGTACAATCATCATTTTTAGGTGCTAAAATAGCTGACTTCAATATGTTATCTGAGAGTATGTTTTCGGAAATATTTCCATACACCTCATTAATAATATTCTTTTCATCTCCTATTAATTGCTGAGGTATTTCAATAATATTTTTACCAAACTGAGGGAATTGTGGGGCTTCATCATTACCAATTTTTTTCAAGAATTCGACAAATTCTATTTCACTTGGTAAGGCTCTCATATTTTGAGTAAACGTTACTTTATGAAAATAAACAAATTTATGCCAACTCGTGACACAATTTTCAATTAAAGTTGCACGTGATCCATGTGGGACAACTGGTAAGATTTGCCGAAAATCACCGCACAGAAGTATTGTTTTCACTCCAAATGGTTTATGTTTATCATTTTCATCGCATAGCTCCTGCAATAATCTATCTATGATTTTCAACACTTGCAGTGGGCACATACAAATTTCATCAATAATTATCAATGATGATGAATTTATGTAACGTCCATAGCTACTATTTGCGGTAATATTCGCTACAGAATTTTCCAAAATGGGTATAGGCAATTTAAACACATTGTGTAAAGTTCTACCTCCAAGTAATAGAGTTGAAGCTATGCCACTGAACGCTGTTGCAATGCAACTAAGATTAAGCGAATTTAATTTGTGAATGATTGCTGTTTGTGTGAATGTTTTTCCACAACCTGCATGAGCGGTTAAACAAAAAACATTAGATCCAGTATCATGGTGCAAAACTTCACGAATCACACGATCAATTAGATTACGCTGTTCAATATTTGCAGTTTCATAATGCTCACAAAACAGAAACTCTTGTTCTATTGGATCAATAGCATTTGCTTCGTCTGTTCTCTGCGAATACGTGGGAACTGGTAAACCAAGTTCTTGACATGACAAATTATGAACATTCAAAATATCTTCAATTTCTAATAGAGCTGTGTTAAAGGATACTTCTTCGTTGTAATCTCTCAAAAAATCTTCACTAAGATATACTTTAAATTCATTCCATAACGCCAATGCATTGGCTGGCACATTTAATGCACAAATGTAACCAAATAAATTACGCATTTGTTTTGGTGAATGTAATTCTTTTGCTTCATTTAAACATTCACGCCATTCATTATCATTTGAAGCAATGCCGCGAGCATGGCACACTTCAACAAAAGAAGTGTGTATAATTCCATTGTATGTTCTAACATCCTCAAATGATTTTGGACCACAAACATGTAATAAAAGCAATCGTAAATGGAAAAGTTCGATGTCTTTTGGTGATACTACATATATGCATGTAATGATTTTATCACCTCCATGCCTTCTCTTCTTCCATTTATTTCGGGAATCTTCCCACACATAATGCAAAGGAATTTCAATATACTTATATTCATGCGCTGATGGATCTGATCGATTCAATTCAAAAAATGCTAATAATTTTGTTTGTCTTGCATTTTCAATTGCTTGACGTTCTTGCCCTTCTCGAAAGTAAACATTCTGTCTACGCAGTAAATGAATGTCAAGTCTAACGATGACATGTGATTGAAAATGCATTGGTAATTCATAGATGCGCCATACAGCTTCAGTTGATCCGACATAACGGCCATTTAAAAAATTTTTAACTTCATCAATTTGTATTTCTTGACCTGGTTCATTTCTCTCTGAACCTAATTCAACAGATGCACTGTCATAGCCTTTATACACGTATTTATAAATGTATTTAACACTTTTAAGTGTACTGCATACTTCAACATTTATATGGCAATTAAATTTGGCAAGTAAATACGGATTGTATGGTACAACATAACGATTGTCGAGGCAACTACCGCTAACTTCAGCATTAATACCATTATCACACCTTCTGTATAATGGATATCCATTTAATGATTCACATGTAAATTCATTAAATCGTTTTGGATAATCTTTTGTGCATTTTCCATCTCTCATACATACAGAATTTGGATTAAGTACACCGCATGGACCATGCATCATGTGTTTTACAACATATTCATGTAATGTAGGATGTGTTTCAATGTTAGGAATCTCCGCAGATACAACTTTATCAATATCGGTAGCGTTAACAATTTTATCTTGCTCATTTAAAGAGAGTAAAATGTGAGCATGAGGCAGTCCTCTCTTTTGAAACTCAATTTTATAAATGAGTGCTTCAACTTTACCGAAGATTTTTTTTAGTGTAAGGCCCTCAGTTAATGCTTTCAGTCTGGACTTGATACACGCACAACAATATCAGGTCGAAAATTAGCTGACTCACCTACACCAATATTGCTAACTATTTCAGGCCAACTTGGATTGCAAGTCATTGTAATAAACAAAGAAGGCTTTCCGAAATGTTGTACAATTGACATTGCATCTAAATAATTCTGATACATATTTCTTGAAGATCCATTGAATGAACATGGTAAAATTACTCTACGGCCAACATTATTGGCATTGGGGTTCAGTTCTAAATAATCTGTTAAATTGTTGTAAACTTCAGACCTAAGACTTGTTTGATTTTGTCGAATGAAACGTAACCTTGTGCCCTCTATTCTCACATACATATCAACTATCCACTGCAGAAATAATTTTTGTGAATGGTGCAACATGCTAAAATCTTCTCTAATTGCAAGTCGATAGGCTGCATACTGAAGCATGGTTAATTTATTTCTGGGCGCTCTTGAATTAGATGTAGTTGGTACATTATGAGAAATATTGATATGCCACTCAGTATCACCATTTGGAAAGAGTAATGGATACGCTAAAGGGTCCAATGATAAATCGAAAACAGAGATATTTTTAATGGTACCATTAACTTTTGAAAACGAAACCATATTTCGTTCAAAGGGTGGCTCACCATCAACTGTACTAAATATTACTGCTACATCAGTTACAAATTTCTTTATTTTGATTTTCAACTCTCTGACAATGATCTTTCATTGCAATGAATGACCAAACAAAAGGATTAATGCGTTCCAATTCAAGAGAGATTTCGTGCATTATATTGTTATTGCATGTTTGATTATAGTGTTCACGTAATCTATAATTGACAGCAGTGTCAACATCATAAAAATATAATTGCACATAACATGGTGTGCGACCATATCCAGCAGTCGTTGGACCTGATCTGTGATAAAAAACATCATGTATTTTAAAATGATACACTCCACGCGTAACTGTATCAGAAATTTTAGCTTCTGAGCTAACCATAGCAAATGATGAATTGTATTTACGAATGTTTTCAAAATAATTGTTTGGCTTTCTTTTTATTGAAGGTTCATTTGAAGTAAGTCCATCATACAATGATTTAAAGTATTCATTTTGACTTAAGGCCGGTAATATTGCTTTACCCTTATGACAACATGAAGTGAATGCAGTCCTTTCACCTAAAGTGACCTCAGATTCGAAATGTTTTGCATTGCAAAACCTGCATTGTAAATGCATTAATCCACAATCAAAAGTATTAAAATTTCTTGGAATGACATTCAGTGCGCATTTAAATGTATCCCTCAAAATAATTTCATCATTTTGTGTACTATTTACACTATTTAAATTTGCATTTGGTCTATTATCATTTTGACTTTCACGCGAATATATATTCCTTCTTTGTCTCTCATTCCGACCCGTCAATGTTATACTATTTACACTATTTAAATTTGCATTTGGTCTATTATCATTTTGACTTTCACGCGAATATATATTCCTTCTTCTTTTTCTCTCACTCCGACCCGTCAATGTTCTATGTCGAGGCATAATGGAAGTAGGTGCGAATATCTGAATGTAAAAAAAAAAACATGTAATGAAATTACTGAAACTAAGATTAGACAGGGTTTAATGTAAAAATAATAAAATGTACTCACTTTTTTGAAACCACCAATAATAATTAGGCGAGAGTAAGTCAATTCAAATTGCTGCTACAAAATTTTCCTTTTGCAACAGGTGTATATTAAGCAAGCTGTATTTCACTTTCAACTGCACATTAATATATAAAACACAGATATCTAATATACAAAATATAAAATAAACGCTTTTTTGCCTTGACATACACTCCACAGACTATTGAAAAAGGAACATTTGAAATCACACAAAATTCACAGCTCATTCAATCAATCTGTCAGTAATTATTTGTTGGCAACATTTAAAAATTCTTTGGCAACAATCTCTACTCTGTGCGACTGATTGACCACAGACTATTATGTGTTTGACATTGGCAGTATGAACGTAAACAAACGACAGACTATTATGTGTTTGACATAGGCAGTATGAACGTACACTAAAATGAAAAAATTATAATTTTATTGCCTGGCAACAAAATTATTTTATTTTTAACAATTACCATTGTTTGAAAAAGTTTAAATGAATTTTCAAGTGCAAATGAATGTTTAATTTAATTTAATTTAATTTATTTGTAACACATATTATATATAAATTTTAGCTTTCTGCAATCCTTCTACATATAAACTTTAACTGTGCCAAATCTCACACTCCTCCGTGCGCGCAATATGCTTAAAAAGGGGTACAACGTTTTCTCTTCATGTATTAATATATAGATTAAGAAAACAAAAGAAATAGGAACAATATGTAAAAAGAAACTAATAAAAACAAGAGAAGAAGTGGAGATGATGCAGCATGGACTAATTGATGTCTAATTGGACTAATGAGGGTCGCGTGACGATCGTGGTTGTGGGTGAACGCATGCGGGAGCTCCGGCCGTGGTTAGTAAAACATATCACATGCGATTTGTAATTTATTTAATTTTATTTTTGACTTGACCAGTACCATGGTTGCGATTTTAATGTATTAGTTTATTTATTAAGTGTTATCTGAGGATGGGACTTAGTCCCGAAACGCGTCATCACTGACGAAACTTTGTATCGCTAGAGTGGATAATAAGGTAATTATATAATCACTAATTGATGTGTTTAATTTACCAATTACCGACCATAGAGAATTAATAGATTATAAAGATTGTAGGAGGACTTTAAAAGAAATTATAGAAGGGATTCACAACAAACCAGCGAATAAAAACTTCAACAACTCTATATTTAAATGGAAATTACCGGAAATAGAAATGCAAAATAAACCAATATCAGTGAGAATATCAATGATGGAGGTAAGATTAACTTCTTTGTTTAATAAACAAAATAATAAAGTGATTGAGATAGGCATTGATACTAATGAACACATGGTATTAGAAGAATGGCTGTACCAGGTAGAAGAGACCTATTTCACAAGGACGGAAATAGTTCTACACACCAGAGTGATCCGAACAACAAGTGAGGATGAAATAATGGATCATGGGTAAACTAGATACCACACACTGAAAAATGGGACTGAGTTTCAGAGTAAGGACCAAGCAAACCAATGGAAAGGAAGGAGCATTAAATTAATTAAACCAATTAATAATAATACATAAATGATATTTAAGAAAGGAAAAAACTTAAGAATAATTGACAAGAAATGACTAAACGACCAAGACAAAGTGAATGAGAAGAGCTATCAAACCATAATAAATAAGTTTACATATTATCCAGAATAAATGTTGACAGTCAGACATTTGAAGGAGAAAAGGAGAAAATCGCCAAGGTGTATTATATATTGAAGGATAGAAAGGACCTGGAAGAGATAGTAAATGAGATCGTACAACAGCAGAAACAAGATACCAAATTAGCAAACATACGAAGGAGATTGATAGAATCAGAAGAGATTATTAACAGATTTTATTGCCTACATAAAGATGTGTTGTTCATTAAAACCAAAAGGAATCATGGAAATTGGAAGCTACTAGTTCCAACATCTCTAGAAAACAAATTAATTAAGGACTACCATGTCAGATACGGACACATGGGAACCTTAAAAATAGTCAAAGCTTTAGGGGAAGAAATGATTATTAAGAGTATAACAAGAAAAGTGAATAAAAATATCAAAACATGCACTATATGCCAAATGGTTAAAACCAATAATTAGAGAAAGGATGGAATGATGATACCCATCACATCAAATAAAAAACTTGAAAAAGTGTTTCTTGACATATGTGGACCATTCCCACATAGCGGAGGGAGGCATGCATTCAAGTTCATTGTGATTCTATTGGACCATTACACCAAATTGTATGCTATAAACAGAGCAACCACAAAGAAAATCTTAGAAATAATAAAAAACAAATACATAACTGAAGTTGGAAAACCGTATACAATAATAACCGATCACGGAACACAGTTTAAAGGAAAAAGGTGGAGAGAGGAATTGTTGAATTCAAATATAAAAACATACAAAACGTCCGTATACCACCCAAGCAGTAATCCCGCAGAAAGAGTATTGAGAGAGGTGGGACGCATTTTGAGAACATACTGTCATGATAATCAAAAAGAATGGCAAAAATGTTTAACATCAACAGAAGAATTTTCGAACATAAGTTACCACCACTTCATTGAAAACACCCCATATTCTATGATGTTTGGGAGAAAGCCACATCGAGAGATACAGGATTTGATAGACTTTCCAACCAACCCAGAAGACCCGTATGAAGAAAATAAATGCTACAATAGAATCATGGAGAAGATAGAAAAACAAAAAACCAAATATCCCCAGAACCAGACAAAAATAATTAAATATAATTTAGGAGAAAAGGTTTTAATAAAAAATCGTGAACTATCTAGTACATTCGAAGGTATAGCCAAGAAACTATTATTGTTATATGTAGGACCTTATGTCATAACAAAAGATAATGGCAACAATACGTATGAAGTAAGCAATATAACAACTAAAAAGATCAAAGGAAATGATATAGAAAAGGAAATGATAAATATTAAATTCAAATGATAATGAAAAAGAATCAAATAAATAATAAATGTAAATGATAATTATTAAAATCAAATAAAGTAAAGACAAAGTACACTAACCAAAAACATAGAGATTAAATGTTATGAATAACTCTATAATGATATGAACCTTGTTAACAGTATAACTAACAATTATGAATAAAGTTGTAAAAAACCCAGAAGTGAGAGATAGGTAGGGAGTGAACATAATTAAGTGAGGAAAGAGAAATTAATGTTAGGGAATACCCACTAGTAACATTCAAATACCATAAAAAAGTGCAAGGTGACAGTGTAAACCTGAAATAAATATAAAACCCTACAGATCAGTATAGACACCAAAAAACCAGTGATAAACACTACAGTTTAATGGTGAAAAGTGCCAGAGAGTAAAAACATTATTGTTATTAGAATTAAGAGTGACTTACTGCTTCAGCCTTAACCACAGTACTGTGGTCACTAATATATATCACCTCACGTTATCGCACTCGATTTTCACTGATGATGGAAGTAAATGGCATTGCCGAAACATCTGGTTTTGTAGAAAACATTGGACTACGGCCAAATATCCCGGGAAGGAATTTTAACAAAAACTACTTCTTTGTTGCCGATAATGTTGTACACATATATATAAAAAATATGCATAAAATTAATGGCTTGTATAAGTTAATGATTGATCTCCATTAAGTAGTGCTCAAGTTTCCAAAGTTTTAATATTATGATGTCCGTAATTAAAACATCAGAGCAGGTTTAGTGTGTATGAGGGTTCACCGTGGACAAAAATTTTCAACATTTCCTATTGAGCGTTGCTTAGAATAAATCTGCGAATCTACAGTGTACGTTTCACAGAACAAACACGCGGAAAAGAAGGAGCGCTCCGAAGTCACTCATGGACCCTCAGCATCCAAAATCAACAAATTATAAGAAATTAACTATTGTATTAGAAAATCCAAGGCAAGTAACTAGTTAAGTAAAATTAGTGAATCATATTAAGATGTAAAAGTTAAATTAAGAACATAAAATAAGAAATAAATGTAATTACATAATATTAACATAATTGTCAAAACATTAATACATAAACAAATCCAGCTTTGTGGATGTCAAAATGATCTTTGAAAGCAAAAATATGAGCAGTTGTGATAATATCTCCTACATAGATAAGAAGACAAAAGAATAATAGCAATCAGAAGATATTAAATTATGAACAGCCAATGAGAGTCAGACAGTTGCCATAACAACCGAACGTTATTTATTATTATTCCGTTAGAAACAGTTAGTTCATTATTGAAGCTCAAGACGAATAGACGCCAAGCCGTAATCGACTCAATTTTAATTTAAAACAATAAAAAAGCAATCAAAATTAATAACATGATGAAGTAAGAAGTCTGATGAGGAGCTAGTCCATCCAACTGAGGCCCAATACCAGATTATTAAATTCCAAATTAATAATTTAGACCAACTTATCCGAAAAAGAAGCCAGGCTAATTAAATTCAAAAATGATGGAAGATTGATGACAAGAGAACCCAACCTAATTCGAACTGATAATTCTTCACCTTAATTCAACAGATTTGATAAGTATTGCTGAATTACCCGAATTTATGGAATAAATTCTTTTTAACTTTTTCTCATAACACTATTAACTTTCACTACAAACTGATAATCAAATTTCTTTCAAGGATTAATTAAAAATAAAACACTAAACTTGTATGAAACCAGAATATGACCTGGGTAAAAATTACGAACTTTTCACACACACTGTTTAATACTTCATAAACGAATTGTAATTAAACCTTATAGTATATAAGTACCATCAATGTAAGGTAGTGTACTTTATTGTAATCATTATTAATATTTTTTCGTAACCACAAGAACCCAGAATAATTGAACGAAATTAAAATAAACTTTTGTAGACGCCATGTCTAACTAAATCGTTCTGAATCGTTCGCCTACCTTGGGAATTAATTGTCTTATTATTGCCGGAGCAACTTTGTTTAAAATCCAGATATAATTTTGTATAATATTGAATAACAACTAATTACAAGTTAATAAACTAGTACAGAGTTGTAACCACTGTTCTTTATTTCATAGGAAATTGCATTATATGATTTGTGTATTTTAGCGACGAGCGAAAGTGACGGTAAGCGCTAGACGTCGGAAACTCTGCGAACTATCAGCGATATTAATAAATCCGCACGTGGCAGGAGTAATTTGAATCCACAATACTGTCTCGAACGACCGCTCAATCGTCCTATTCTTTTTAATTGATTTCAGTTTAAACAATTTGGCGCCACCCGGGATTTACAATCACATATCAAAGGACAGGTAAGGTTCACACTCGCGAGTACTGGTAATTCGTGAGATCGCGACGGACATCGTCAGCATAAACGTAAGGTAACAACTACAACGTGTGAGGCGAACACACGAAAAACATGATTCACTAATTTTACTTAACTAGTTACTTGCCTTGGATTTTCTAATACAATAGTTAATTTCTTATAATTTGTTGATTTTGGATGCTGAGGGTCCATGAGTGACTTCGGAGCGCTCCTTCTTTTCCGCGTGTTTGTTCTGTGAAACGTACACTGTAGATTCGCAGATTTATTCTAAGCAACGCTCAATAGGAAATGTTGAAAATTTTTGTCCACGGTGAACCCTCATACACACTAAACCTGCTCTGATGTTTTAATTACGGACATCATAATATTAAAACTTTGGAAACTTGAGCACTACTTAATGGAGATCAATCATTAACTTATACAAGCCATTAATTTTATGCATATTTTTTATATATATGTGTACAACATTATCGGCAACAAAGAAGTAGTTTTTGTTAAAATTCCTTCCCGGGATATTTGGCCGTAGTCCAATGTTTTCTACAAAACCAGATGTTTCGGCAATGCCATTGACTTCCATCATCAGTGAAAATCGAGTGCGATAACGTGAGGTGGTATATGTTAGTGACCACAGTACTGTGGTTAAGGCTGAAGCAGTAAGTAGAAAGAAGTAGTTTCTATGGTAATATTTCATTTCGAAAATGATTTTAAAAATAAATCTTAGAATATGGAAGTCATGTATGGTTCTCCATACCGATATTTATAATAATGGTATGTTCTCATTTCCTTACACAATCATGGTTTGTCTATTATTTTCTAATTGCCTTTCCAGTATTATTATGTTGGTCAGAATTTATCTTATTATTTATTGATATTGCCATTTTTTATAACTTGTCTATTAACTACTATGATTTATAAAACATAACACAACATATAGGTTTATGGTCTGTATACTTTTTTCAGCCATATTCCTTCTTATAAACTTAATTGAACAAATCTTTTAACAGTTACTATGCTAATCTTGTTTATATTTTGTTTATTCTTAACTATTTTGGTGACTAACATTATCACACCAATTATTTTATCTTACTAATTATCCCTTTGAACATAGGATATTTTACTTATTTTGCATTTATATTTCTTACTATATCTTTTCTGTTTCTACCTAACCATGGTAACACTAATATTTTTACTCCTTATGGGATTTTTTCCCTGAATTTTCTAATCTACAATCACTCTTAATTCTAATAACAATAATGTTTTTACTCTCTGGCACTTTTCACCATTAAACTGTAGTGTTTATCACTGGTTTTTTGGTGTCTATACTGATCTGTAGGGTTTTATATTTATTTCAGGTTTACACTGTCACCTTGCACTTTTTTATGGTATTTGAATGTTACTAGTGGGTATTCCCTAACATTAATTTCTCTTTCCTCACTTAATTATGTTCACTCCCTACCCTATCTCTCACTTCTGGGTTTTTTACTACTTTATTCATAATTGTTAGTTATACTGTTAACAAGGTTCATATCATTATAGAGTTATTCATAACATTTAATCTCTATTTTTTTGGTTAGTGTACTTTAGTTGTCTTTACTTTATTTGATTTTAATAATTATCATTTACATTTATTATTTATTTGATTCTTTTTCATTATCATTTGAATTTAATATTTATCATTTCCTTTTCTATATCATTTCCTTTGATCTTTTTAGTTGTTATATTGCTTACTTCATACGTATTGTTGCCATTATCTTTTGTTATGACATAAGGTCCTACATATAACAATAATAGTTTCTTGGCTATACCTTCGAATGTACTAGATAGTTCACGATTTTTTATTAAAACCTTTTCTCCTAAATTATATTTAATTATTTTTGTCTGGTTCTGGGAATATTTGGTTTTTTGTTTTTCTATCTTCTCCATGATTCTATTGTAGCATTTATTTTCTTCATACGGGTCTTCTGGGTTGGTTGGAAAGTCTATCAAATCCTGTATCTCTCGATGTGGCTTTCTCCCAAACATCATAGAATATGGGGTGTTTTCAATGAAGTGGTGGTAACTTATGTTCGAAAATTCTTCTGTTGATGTTAAACATTTTTGCCATTCTTTTTTATTATCATGACAGTATGTTCTCAAAATGCGTCCCACCTCTCTCAATACTCTTTCTGCGGGATTACTGCTTGAGTGGTATACGGACGTTTTGTATGTTTTTATATTTGAATTCAACAATTCCTCTCTCCACCTTTTTCCTTTAACTGCGTTCCGTGATCGGTTATTATTGTATACGGTTTTCCAACTTCAGTTATGTATTTGTTTCTTATTATTTCTAAGATTTTCTTTGTGGTTGCTCTGTTTATAGCATACAATTTGGTGTAATGGTCCAATAGAATCACAATGAACTTGAATGCATGCCTCCCTCCGCTATGTGGGAATGGTCCACATATGTCAAGAAACACTTTTTCAAGTTTTTTATTTGATGTGATGGGTATCATCATTCCACCCTTTCTCTAATTATTGGTTTTAACCATTTGGCATATAGTGCATGTTTTGATATTTTTATTCACTTTTCTTGTTATACTCTTAATAATCATTTCTTCCCCTAAAGCTTTGACTATTTTTAAGGTTCCCATGTGTCCGTATCTGACATGGTAGTCCTTAATTAATTTGTTTTCTAGAGATGTTGGAACTAGTAGCTTCCAATTTCCATGATTCCTTTTGGTTTTAATGAACAACACATCTTTATGTAGGCAATAAAATCTGTTAATAATCTCTTCTGATTCTATCAATCTCCTTCGTATGTTTGCTAATTTGGTATCTTGTTTCTGCTGTTGTACGATCTCATTTACTATCTCTTCCAGGTCCTTTCTATCCTTCAATATATAATACACCTTGGCGATTTTCTCCTTTTCTCCTTCAAATGTCTGACTGTCAACATTTATTCTGGATAATATGTAAACTTATTTATTATGGTTTGATAGCTCTTCTCATTCACTTTGTCTTGGTCGTTTAGTCATTTCTTGTCAATTATTCTTAAGTTTTTTTCTTTCTTAAATATCATTTATGTATTATTATTAATTGGTTTAATTAATTTAATGCTCCTTCCTTTCCATTGGTTTGCTTGGTCCTTACTCTGAAACTCAGTCCCATTTTTCAGTGTGTGGTATCTAGTTTACCCATGATCCATTATTTCATCCTCACTTGTTGTTCGGATCACTCTGGTGTGTAGAACTATTTCCGTCCTTGTGAAATAGGTCTCTTCTACCTGGTACAGCCATTCTTCTAATACCATGTGTTCATTAGTATCAATGCCTATCTCAATCACTTTATTATTTTGTTTATTAAACAAAGAAGTTAATCTTACCTCCATCATTGATATTCTCACTGATATTGGTTTATTTTGCATTTCTATTTCCGGTAATTTCCATTTAAATATAGAGTTGTTGAAGTTTTTATTCGCTGGTTTGTTGTGAATCCCTTCTATAATTTCTTTTAAAGTCCTCCTACAATCTTTATAATCTATTAATTCTCTATGGTCGGTAATTGGTAAATTAAACACATCAATTAGTGATTATATAATTACTTTATTATCCACTCTAGCGATACAAAGTTTCGTCAGTGATGACGCGTTTCGGGACTAAGTCCCATCCTCAGATAACACTTAATAAATAAACTAATACATTAAAATCGCAACCATGGTACTGGTCAAGTCAAAAATAAAATTAAATAAATTACAAATCGCATGTGATATGTTTTACTAACCACGGCCGGAGCTCCCGCATGCGTTCACCCACAACCGCGATCGTCACGCGACCCTCATTAGTCCAATTAGACATCAATTAGTCCATGCTTCATCATCTCCACTTCTTCTCTTGTTTTTATTAGTTTCTTTTTACATATTTTTCCTATTTCTTTTGTTTTCTTAATCTATATATTAATACATGAAGAGAAAACGTTGTACCCCTTTTTAAGCATATTGCGCGCACGGAGGAGTGTGAGATTTGGCACAGTTAAAGTTTATATGTAGAAGGATTGCAGAAAGCTAAAATTTATATATAATATGTGTTACAAATACATTAAATTAAATTAAATTAAACATTCATTTGCACTTGAAAATTCATTTAAACTTTTTCAAACAATGGTAATTGTTAAAAATAAAATAATTTTGTTGCCAGGCAATAAAATTATAATTTTTTCATTTTAGTGTACGTTCATACTGCCTATGTCAAACACATAATAGTCTGTCGTTTGTTTACATTCATACTGCCAATGTCAAACACATAATAGTCTGTGGTCAATCAGTCGCACAGAGTAGAGATTGTTGCCAAAGAATTTTTAAATGTTGCCAACAAATAATTACTGACAGATTGATTGAATGAGCTGTGAATTTTGTGTGATTTCAAATGTTCCTTTTTCAATAGTCTGTGGAGTGTATGTCAAGGCAAAAAAGCGTTTATTTTATATTTTGTATATTAGATATCTGTGTTTTATATATTAATGTGCAGTTGAAAGTGAAATACAGCTTGCTTAATATACACCTGTTGCAAAAGGAAAATTTTGTAGCAGCAATTTGAATTGACTTACTCTCGCCTAATTATTATTGGTGGTTTCAAAAAAGTGAGTACATTTTATTATTTTTACATTAAACCCTGTCTAATCTTAGTTTCAGTAATTTCATTACATGTTTTTTTTTTACATTCAGATATTCGCACCTACTTCCATTATGCCTCGACATAGAACATTGACGGGTCGGAGTGAGAGAAAAAGAAGAAGGAATATATATTCGCGTGAAAGTCAAATGATAATAGACCAAATGCAAATTTAAATAGTGTAAATAGTATAACATTGACGGGTCGGAATGAGAGACAAAGAAGGAATATATATTCGCGTGAAAGTCAAAATGATAATAGACCAAATGCAAATTTAAATAGTGTAAATAGTACACAAAATGATGAAATTATTTTGAGGGATACATTTAAATGCGCACTGAATGTCATTCCAAGAAATTTTAATACTTTTGATTGTGGATTAATGCATTTACAATGCAGGTTTTGCAATGCAAAACATTTCGAATCTGAGGTCACTTTAGGTGAAAGGACTGCATTCACTTCATGTTGTCATAAGGGTAAAGCAATATTACCGGCCTTAAGTCAAAATGAATACTTTAAATCATTGTATGATGGACTTACTTCAAATGAACCTTCAATAAAAAGAAAGCCAAACAATTATTTTGAAAACATTCGTAAATACAATTCATCATTTGCTATGGTTAGCTCAGAAGCTAAAATTTCTGATACAGTTACGCGTGGAGTGTATCATTTTTAAAATACATGATGTTTTTTATCACAGATCAGGTCCAATGACTGCTGGATATGGTCGCACACCATGTTATGTGCAATTATATTTTTATGATGTTGACACTGCTGTCAATTATAGATTACGTGAACACTATAATCAAACATGCAATAACAATATAATGCGCGAAATCTCTCTTGAATTGGAACGCATTAATCCTTTTGTTTGGTCATTCATTGCAATGAAAGATCATTGTCAGAGAGTTGAAAATCAAAATAAAGAAATTTGTAACTGATGTAGCAGTAATATTTAGTACAGTTGATGGTGAGCCACCCTTTGAACGAAATATGGTTTCGTTTTCAAAAGTTAATGGTACCATTAAAAATATCTCTGTTTTCGATTCATCATTGGACCCTTTAGCGTATCCATTACTCTTTCCAAATGGTGATACTGAGTGGCATATCAATATTTCTCATAATGTACCAACTACATCTAATTCAAGAGCGCCCAGAAATAAATTAACCATGCTTCAGTATGCAGCCTATCGACTTGCAATTAGAGAAGATTTTAGCATGTTGCACCATTCACAAAAATTATTTCTGCAGTGGATAGTTGATATGTATGTGAGAATAGAGGGCACAAGGTTACGTTTCATTCGACAAAATCAAACAAGTCTTAGGTCTGAAGTTTACAACAATTTAACAGATTATTTAGAACTGAACCCCAATGCCAATAATGTTGGCCGTAGAGTAATTTTAACATCTTCATTCAATGGATCTTCAAGAAATATGTATCAGAATTATTTAGATGCAATGTCAATTGTACAACATTTCGGAAAGCCTTCTTTGTTTATTACAATGACTTGCAATCCAAGTTGGCCTGAAATAGTTAGCAATATTGGTGTAGGTGAGTCAGCTAATTTTCGACCTGATATTGTTGTGCGTGTATCAAGTCCAAACTGAAAGCATTAACTGAGGGCCTTACACTAAAAAAAAATCTTCGGTAAAGTTGAAGCACTCATTTATACAATTGAGTTTCAAAAGAGAGGACTGCCTCATGCTCACATTTTACTCTCTTTAAATGAGCAAGATAAAATTGTTAACGCTACTGATATTGATAAAGTTGTATCTGCGGAGATTCCTAACATTGAAACACATCCTACATTACATGAATATGTTGTAAAACACATGATGCATGGTCCATGCGGTGTACTTAATCCAAATTCTGTATGTATGAGAGATGGAAAATGCACAAAAGATTATCCAAAACGATTTAATGAATTTACATGTGAATCATTAAATGGATATCCATTATACAGAAGGTGTGATAATGGTATTAATGCTGAAGTTAGCGGTAGTTGCCTCGACAATCGTTATGTTGTACCATACAATCCGTATTTACTTGCCAAATTTAATTGCCATATAAATGTTGAAGTATGCAGTACACTTAAAAGTGTTAAATACATTTATAAATACGTGTATAAAGGCTATGACAGTGCATCTGTTGAATTAGGTTCAGAGAGAAATGAACCAGGTCAAGAAATACAAATTGATGAAGTTAAAAATTTTTTAAATGGCCGTTATGTCGGATCAACTGAAGCTGTATGGCGCATCTATGAATTACCAATGCATTTTCAATCACATGTCATCGTTAGACTTGACATTCATTTACTGCGTAGACAGAATGTTTACTTTCGAGAAGGGCAAGAACGTCAAGCAATTGAAAATGCAAGACAAACAAAATTATTAGCATTTTTTGAATTGAATCGATCAGATCCATCAGCGCATGAATATAAGTATATTGAAATTCCTTTGCATTATGTGTGGGAAGATTCCCGAAATAAATGGAAGAAAAGAAGGCATGGAGGTGATAAAATCATTACATGCATATATGTAGTATCACCAAAAGACATCGAACTTTTCCATTTACGATTGCTTTTATTACATGTTTGTGGTCCAAAATCATTTGAGGATGTTAGAACATACAATGGAATTATACGCACTTCTTTTGTTGAAGTGTGCCATGCTCGCGGCATTGCTTCAAATGATAATGAATGGCGCGAATGTTTAAATGAAGCAAAAGAATTACATTCACCAAAACAAATGCGTAATTTATTTGGTTACATTTGTGCATTAAATGTGCCAGCCAATGCATTGGCGTTATGGAATGAATTTAAAGTATATCTTAGTGAAGATTTTTTGAGAGATTACAACGAAGAAGTATCCTTTAACACAGCTCTATTAGAAATTGAAGATATTTTGAATGTTCATAATTTGTCATGTCAAGAACTTGGTTTACCAGTTCCCACGTATTCGCAGAGAACAGACGAAGCAAATGCTATTGATCCAATAGAACAAGAGTTTCTGTTTTGTGAGCATTATGAAACTGCAAATATTGAACAGCGTAATCTAATTGATCGTGTGATTCGTTAAGTTTTGCACCATGATACTGGATCTAATGTTTTTTGTTTAACCGCTCATGCAGGTTGTGGAAAAACATTCACACAAACAGCAATCATTCACAAATTAAATTCGCTTAATCTTAGTTGCATTGCAACAGCGTTCAGTGGCATAGCTTCAACTCTATTACTTGGAGGTAGAACTTTACACAATGTGTTTAAATTGCCTATACCCATTTTGGAAAATTCTGTAGCGAATATTACCGCAAATAGTAGCTATGGACGTTACATAAATTCATCATCATTGATAATTATTGATGACATTTGTATGTGCCCACTGCAAGTGTTGAAAATCATAGATAGATTATTGCAGGAGCTATGCGATGAAAATGATAAACATAAACCATTTGGAGTGAAAACAATACTTCTGTGCGGTGATTTTCGGCAAATCTTACCAGTTGTCCCACATGGATCACGTGCAACTTTAATTGAAAATTGTGTCACGAGTTGGCATAAATTTGTTTATTTTCATAAAGTAACGTTTACTCAAAATATGAGAGCCTTACCAAGTGAAATAGAATTTGTCGAATTCTTGAAAAAAATTGGTAATGATGAAGCCCCACAATTCCCTCAGTTTGGTAAAAATATTATTGAAATACCTCAGCAATTAATAGGAGATGAAAAGAATATTATTAATGAGGTGTATGGAAATATTTCCGAAAACATACTCTCAGATAACATATTGAAGTCAGCTATTTTAGCACCTAAAAATGATGATTGTACTTTTATTAATACTGATATACTTAATCGAATACCAGGTGAACAGAAAACATATCATAGCTACGATAAAATAATTTGTGATGATGACAATGAAATCAATAACTATCCAGTAGAGTTTTTGAATTCTTTGACTATTAGTGGTTTGCCACCACATAAGTTAGTATTGAAAGTTAATTGCATCGTTTTACTGATCAGAAACTTAAATACAAAGGAAGCATTAGTCAATGGAACAAGAATGCGCATCAAGTGTATGCATCGTAATGCTATTGATTGCGAAGTTTTAACTGGAACCGCACGCAATAAGAGATTTTGATTCCACGTATAAATTTAACATATTCCGGTACTGTTTTACCATTTAACTTTCAAAGAACTCAATTTCCAATTATACCTGCATTTGCGATGACAATAAATAAGTCTCAAGGACAAACATTCGAAAAAATTGGAATTCTATTGAGGCAGCCAGTTTTTACACATGGTCAATTGTACGTCGCAGCAAGTAGAGTTCGATCATTCGATGGTTTGAGATTTTATATTTCCGAATATAATGGCCAAGGGCATTTAGCAAATGATGAAAGAGTTTTTACAAAAAACATCGTTTACACAGAAGTTCTGAATCATTAAATTCACTTTCAAACTATTTTAAGTTCAATGGACAACATTTATTTTTTTAACCGCCCGGTATTTTTGATTTAATGAAAAATATATGAAAAAATACGAGATATATGAAAAAATAATGATATACTTAAAAAAAAAAATACGAGGCACGTATTTTTTATTTCATTTTTTATTTTGTATTAATTTTTTATTTAAATTTTATATAATTCGAAAAAGATAGGCAAAATAACTGTGTAGCCTTGGCGAAACCTGGTCGTTATGGCAATAAAAAAAACCCAAGGAAATGTCAAAAAACGCATTATTGCTTTTTAAATATGGCTTAGCCAAGCTAAACCTCATTTTCCCTATCTTTCATATTTTTCAAATAACTCAAAAATTAATGCATAGAAAAAAAAATTAAAAAATTATATAAGCTTTGTAGCAGATAATCTTCAAACTGTTTTCGAATTTTGTACCTTACCAAAAATGAAATGTAATCCACTGGAATTGAAAACAATGTATCTTATACTTCTATGAATGTCAAGTCTCATTTTTATTAGCGTTTAATTTGATTCAATAATAACATGAAAAAATTAAAACTGACAATGAATTATATCAAAAAATAAATACGAATACAAGCTGTAATTTTTTTTTTCAACTGTTACTAACATTAAATTTTAAATTTCATAGGTTTTGCAGGGAATTAAGGCAAACAACACACGCTAATGACGTATTTGTACACGCTCGCAGCTGACGTAATAGAACAAAATTCAAAAAAATTATATGCAATGATTATAGAGGTATACTCTTTGACAAAAGAACCTCAATAACGTTCAAACTTAAAAATTTAATGAATTACGGTCGAATTTCGACCACTGGGCGACCACTAATCTTCTTAATTATTCGATTCTTCTTTACTCCTCTACGGTTGATTTCTATGTGCTTGATTTTCTTTTTGTTTTTGTTATCTTTATTTTCAGAAAACAATACACTTTTGTCTTCTTTATTCTCTATTTCCTCCTCCTTCTCTTTTATTTTCTTAGTTACCGATTCCTTGTTCTTATTCCACGTTTCTAGGATACCTTCAGAAGTGCTGTCTAGTGTTTCAGTCAATCGTGTGAAACCGCTATCTAATGTTTCATTAAGTTGATCTGTTTGGTAATTTGTTTCTTCCCATTTCTTGTTCATCCCCGTTTTTGTCTGCTTGACTTCTTCACGATACCCTATTAGTATGTATCTTAATTCTTCTCTGTTCTTCTCACTGTCTTCCTTCAGTTGTCGTTGGAGTGTTTCACTATTATTCTCGATTTTGTTGTTCATTATCTCCAGATCTTTCTTGATCTGTCTCTTTAACTCCTCACTCTTCTCTTCTAAGATCTCTTGGTTTCTCTTCAAGGTTTCATGGTTGCTTTCCATCTTATTATTCAGAAGTTCGATGTCCTCCTTGAGTTGTTTCTTTATTTCATTTAAGAATTCCCTGTCTTCTTTTCTTTGTTCTTTAGTTTCTTCTTTGTCTTCCTTTCTTTGTTCCTGGGTTATGTTATTCCCTTCCATAAGAATTCTCAACATCTCCTGCATGCTCAGGTCCTCTTTTTGTGTGGGTTTATTTGGTTGGTCGCCGACTATTACTTCTACTTCAGGTATCGGTTGGGTTAGTTCCTCTTCTTGGTCCTCTTGGGCATCCTCTTCGATCATTTCCTCGATCATTTCTTCAATCATTTCCATTTCTTCTTCGCCGGTATCCTCAGTCCTCTTCTTAGATTTTCCCCTGGTGATCATGGAGTGTTTCATAATTTTTCGTAACCGCCGCTAGTCTTTAATTCTAGCCATACTAGTTTGTCGCCAATTTGTAACGAGAAGACTCTTATGTCGTCTTTGTAAAAGTGTTTTTCGTGTGTTCGCCTCACACGTTGTAGTCGTTACCTTACGTTTATGCTGACGATGTCCGTCGCGATCTCACGAATTACCAGTACTCGCGAGTGTGAACCTTACCTGTCCTTTGATATGTGATTGTAAATCCCGGGTGGCGCCAAATTGTTTAAACTGAAAACAATTTAAAAAAATAGGACGATTGAGCGGTCGTTCGAGACAGTATTGTGGATTCAAATTACTCCCGCCACGTGCAGGTTTATTAATATCGCTGATAGTTCGCCGAGTTTCCGACGTCTAGCGCTTACCGTCACTTTCGCTCGTCGCTAAAATACACAAATCATATAATGCAATTTCCTATGAAATAAAGAACAGTGGTTACAACTCTGTACTAGTTTATTAACTTGTAATTAGTTGTTATTCAATATTATACAAAATTATATCTGGATTTTAAACAAAGTTGCTCCGGCAATAATAAGACAATTAATTCCCAAGGTAGGCGAACGATTTAGTTAGACATGGCGTCTACAAAAGTTTATTTTAATTTCGTTCAATTATTCTGGGTTCTTGTGGTTACGAAAAAATATTAATAATGATTACAATAAAGTACACTACCTTACATTGATGGTACTTATATACTATAAGGTTTAATTACAATTCGTTCCTGAAGTACTAAACAGTGTCTGTGAAAAGTTCGTAATTTTTACCCAGGTTATATTCTGGTTTCATACAAGTTTAGTGTTTTATTTTTAATTAATCCTTGAAAGAAATTTGATTATCAGTTCGTAGTGAGAGTTAATAGTGTTGTGAGAAAACGTTAAAAAGAATTTATTCCATAAATTCGGGTAATTCAGCAATACTTATCAAATCTGTTGAATTAAGGTGAAGAATTATTCAGTTCGAATTAGGTTGGGTTCTCATGTCATCAATCTTCCATCATTTTTGAATTTAATTACGCCTGGCGTCTTTTTCGGATAAGTTGGTCTAAATTATTAATTTGGAATTTAATAATCTGGTCTTGGGCCTCAGTTGGATGGACTAGGTCCTCATCAGACTTCTTACTTCATCATGTTATTAATTTTGATTACCTTTTTATTGTTTTAAATAAAAATTGAGTCGATTACGGGTTGGTGTCTATTCGTCTTGAGCTTCAATAATGAACTAACTGTTTCTAACAGAATAATAATAAATAACATTTGGTTGTTATGGCAACTGTCTGACTCTCATTGGCTGTTCATAATTTAATATCTTCTGATTGCTATTATTCTTTTGTCTTCTTATCTATGTATGAGATATTATCACAACTGTTCATATTTTTGCTTTCAAAGATCATTTTGACATCCCACAAAGCTGGGTTTGTTTATGTATTAATGTTTTGACAATTATGTTAATATTATGTAATTAAATTTCTCTCTTATTTTATGTTCTTAATTTAACTTTTACATCTTAATATGATTCACTAATTTTATTTAACTAGTTACTTGCCTTGGATTTTCTAATACAATTGTTAATTTCTTATAATTTGTTGATTTTGGTTTTATACAGTTAGGCATTTCATAAGCCTAAGTAGTCATTGGCTATATTTTCTTATTTTATACAAATTAAAGATTATTTTACCTTTACATATATTTAGCTTAGTGTCACTTATGACTTGTTTACTTTTTGAATTGATTTGGGTTGTTTTATAATAATGGTATGTTCTCATTTCCTTACACAATCATGGTTTGTCTATTATTTTCTAATTGCCTTTCCAGTATTATTATGTTGGTCAGAATTTATCTTATTATTTATTGATATTGCCATTTTTTATAACTTGTCTATTAACTACTATGATTTATAAAACATAACACAACATATAGGTTTACGGTCTGTATACTTTTTTCAGCCATATTCCTTCTTATAAACTTAATTGAACAAATCTTTTAACAGTTACTATGCTAATCTTGTTTATATTTTGTTTATTCTTAACTATTTTGGTGACTAACATTATCACACCAATTATTTTATCTTACTAATTATCCCTTTGAACATAGGATATTTTACTTATTTTGCACTTATATTTCTTACTATATCTTTTCTTTTTCTACCTAACCATGGTAACACTAATATTTTTACTCCTTATGGGATTTTTCCCTGAATTTTCTAATCTAAAATCACTCTTAATTCTAATAACAATAATGTTTTTACTCTCTGGCACTTTTCACCATTAAACTGTAGTGTTTATCACTGGTTTTTTGGTGTCTATACTGATCTGTAGGGTTTTATATTTATTTCAGGTTTACACTGTCACCTTGCACTTTTTTATGGTATTTGAATGTTACTAGTGGGTATTCCCTAACATTAATTTCTCTTTCCTCACTTAATTATGTTCACTCCCTACCTATCTCTCACTTCTGGGTTTTTTACTACTTTATTCATAATTGTTAGTTATACTGTTAACAAGGTTCATATCATTATAGAGTTATTCATAACATTTAATCTCTATTTTTTTGGTTAGTGTACTTTAGTTGTCTTTACTTTATTTGATTTTAATAATTATCATTTACATTTATTATTTATTTGATTCTTTTTCATTATCATTTGAGTTTAAAATTTCTCATTTCCTTTTCTATATCATTTCTTTGTGTCTTTTTATATCTTCTCATTTTATTTCATTTATTTTTTGTTTGTTTCCTTTTCATTCACCTTCTTATTTGATTTCATTTTATTGAGTCAATCACTTGGGTTGGGTCATGCAGTCATTTGTCTCGTCATAGTCATTTTATTTTCATTAATTAAACATTTAATATAGTTGATTCATAGTTTTTTCCCTGGTATTGGGGTGGCTTTTTTGTGTTGTAACATAATGCCTCTCCATCAAAATAGATCATTTTGGTAAAACACTAGCATAGATTTTTACGAAATTATCAGTTATACATAATTTTTTTTCTTTTTCTTCTTGTTTATTTCTTCTTTCTTGTTTCTCTTCTTACTTGTTCCACTTCTTTTTATTTAGTTATTTTTTAGATCTGTCTTTTCTTATTTCCATTAGTGCGTTCTCCCTGTTATATAATTTTTTCCCTAACTTTTAGTAGCTGGTTTCTTCCATTACTACCTTTTTTTCTGAGATCAGAGGAACATCATCTCTGCTCAGTTAATTGATTGCTGGACCTATTCTCAGTCAATCTTAAATACCTTTTTGTCATCTTGTGACTTTCATTAATAATAATATTTTTGGAGATTTTCCACTTCATGGTTCTTTAGATCATTTTAACCTTTTACTCATTCTTCCTTCCGCTGTACCTTTCCTATATTCTGTTATCTACTCACACAGTTGATTGTTTTTATTTATTTAGTTGTTAATTTCATTATTTCTAACTTTCAATTAGTTTGTTTTTCTTTTCTTCTTGTGATCATTTTAATTATTTTAGACATCTTTTCTCTTCTTCTTCTTTGTTCATTACCCTAGTTTTGCTTTAGCCACTTGCTGTATATTTGCTTTATACATTATTTCTTTTTCTTTCTTGTTCCAGTTCATTTTTTTCTGAACATTCTATATTCTTTACAATTTTATGTATTTGTCTTGGCAGTTCTTGCTTGGTTTTATATTTGTTTATTTTAATTTGTCTCCTTTCTAATTCTCTTGTATTATTAATTCTTGTTTTCACTTTATTTGTTTATTTTGTTTTATCTCATATATTTTCTAAATATTATTGTAAGTTGGTTGTTCTTACTATTTCGGAATTTTTTGTAGTTTATTTTTCTATTTTACCTCATATGTTTTCTAAATAATAGCGTAAGGTAATCTTACATATTTTTAAATGTTGTAGTTTTTTATTTTTATGATTGTTCATACTTCCTCGTAGAACTTCTTGATGGAAACTTGGTCATATACTCCTTTGATCTTTTTAGTTGTTATATTGCTTACTTCATACGTATTGTTGCCATTGTCTTTTGTTATGACATAAGGTCCTACGTATAACAATAATAGTTTCTTGGCTATACCTTCGAATGTACTAGATAGTTCACGATTTTTTATTAAAACTTTTTCTCCTAAATTATATTTAATTATTTTGGTCTGGTTCTGGGAATATTTGGTTTTTTGTTTTTCTATCTTCTCCATGATTCTATTGTAGCATTTATTTTCTTCATACGGGTCTTCTGGGTTGGTTGGAAAGTCTATCAAATCCTGTATCTCTCGATGTGGCTTTCTCCCAAACATCATAGAATATGGGGTGTTTTCAATGAAGTGGTGGTAACTTATGTTCGAAAATTCTTCTGTTGATGTTAAACATTTTTGCCATTCTCTTTGATTATCATGACAGTATGTTCTCAAAATGCGTCCCACCTCTCTCAATACTCTTTCTGCGGGATTACTGCTTGGGTGGTATACGGACGTTTTGTATGTTTTTATATTTGAATTCAACAATTCCTCTCTCCACCTTTTTCCTTTAAACTGCGTTCCGTGATCGGTTATTATTGTATACGGTTTTCCAACTTCAGTTATGTATTTGTTTTTTATTATTTCTAAGATTTTCTTTGTGGTTGCTCTGTTTATAGCGTACAATTTGGTGTATTTGGTGTAATGGTCCAATAGAATCACAATGAACTTGAATCTATGCCTCCCTCCGCTACGTGGGAATGGTCCACATATGTCAAGAAACACTTTCAAGTTTTTTATTTGATGTGATGGGTATCATCATTCCATCCTTTCTCTAATTATTGGTTTTAACCATTTGGCATATAGTGCATGTTTTGATATTTTTATTCACTTTTCTTGTTATACTCTTAATAATCATTTCTTCCCCTAAAGCTTTGACTATTTTTAAGGTTCCCATGTGTCCGTATCTGACATGGTAGTCCTTAATTAATTTGTTTTCTATAGATGTTGGAACTAGTAGCTTCCAATTTCCATGATTCCTTTTGGTTTTAATGAACAACACATCTTTATGTAGGCAATAAAATCTGTTAATAATCTCTTCTGATTCTATCAATCTCCTTCGTATGTTTGCTAATTTGGTATCTTGTTTCTGCTGTTGTACGATCTCATTTACTATCTCTTCCAGGTCCTTTCTATCCTTCAATATATAATACACCTTGGCGATTTTCTCCTTTTCTCCTTCAAATGTCTGACTGTCAACATTTATTCTGGATAATATGTAAACTTATTTATTATGGTTTGATAGCTCTTCTCATTCACTTTGTCTTGGTCGTTTAGTCATTTCTTGTCAATTATTCTTAAGTTTTTTTCTTTCTTAAATATCATTTATGTATTATTATTAATTGGTTTAATTAATTTAATGCTCCTTCCTTTCCATTGGTTTGCTTGGTCCTTACTCTGAAACACAGTCCCATTTTTCAGTGTGTGGTATCTAGTTTACCCATGATCCATTATTTCATCCTCACTTGTTGTTCGGATCACTCTGGTGTGTAGAACTATTTCCGTCCTTGTGAAATAGGTCTCTTCTACCTGGTACAGCCATTCTTCTAATACCATGTGTTCATTAGTATCAATGCCTATCTCAATCACTTTATTATTTTGTTTATTAAACAAAGAAGTTAATCTTACCTCCATCATTGATGTTCTCACTGATATTGGTTTATTTTGCATTTCTATTTCCGGTAATTTCCATTTAAATATGGAGTTGTTGAAGTTTTTATTCGCTGGTTTGTTGTGAATCCCTTCTATAATTTCTTTTAAAGTCCTCCTACAATCTTTATAATCTATTAATTCATTATGGTCAGTAATTGGTAAATTAAACACATCAATTAGTCCATGCTTCATCATCTCCACTTCTTCTCTTGTTTTTATTAGTTTCTTTTTACATATTTTTCCTATTTCTTTTGTTTTCTTAATTATTCGATTCTTCTTTACTCCTCTACGGTTGATTTCTATGTGCTTGACTTCTTCACGATACCCTATTAGTATGTATCTTAATTCTTCTCTGTTCTTCTCACTGTCTTCCTTCAGTTGTCGTTGGAGTGTTTCACTATTATTCTCGATTTTGTTGTTCATTATCTCCAGATCTTTCTTGATCTGTCTCTTTAACTCCTCACTCTTCTCTTCTAAGATCTCTTGGTTTCTCTTCAAGGTTTCATGGTTGCTTTCCATCTTATTATTCAGAAGTTCGATGTCCTCCTTGAGTTGTTTCTTTATTTCATTTAAGAATTCCCTGTCTTCTTTTCTTTGTTCTTTAGTTTCTTCTTTGTCTTCCTTTCTTTGTTCCTGGGTTATGTTATTCCCTTCCATAAGAATTCTCAACATCTCCTGCATGCTCAGGTCCTCTTTTTGTGTGGGTTTATTTGGTTGGTCACTGACTATTACTTCTACTTCAGGTATCGGTTGGGTTAGTTCCTCTTGTTGGTCCTCTTGGGCATCCTCTTCGATCATTTCTTCAATCATTTCCATTTCTTCTTCGCCGGTATCCTCAGTCCTCTTCTTAGATTTTCCCCTGGTGATCATGGAGTGTTTCATAATTTTTCGTAACCGCCGCTAGTCTTTAATTCTAGCCATACTAGTTGGTCGCCAATTTGTAACGAGAAGACTCTTATGTCATCTTTGTAAAAGTGTTTTTCGTGTGTTCGCCTCACACGTTGTAGTCGTTACCTTACGTTTATGCTGACGATGTCCGTCGCGATCTCACGAATTACCAGTACTCGCGAGTGTGAACCTTACCTGTCCTTTGATATGTGATTGTAAATCCCGGGTGGCGCCAAATTGTTTAAACTGAAAACAATTTAAAAAAATAGGACGATTGAGCGGTCGTTCGAGACAGTATTGTGGATTCAAATTACTCCCGCCACGTGCAGGTTTATTAATATCGCTGATAGTTCGCAGAGTTTCCGACGTCTAGCGCTTACCGTCACTTTCGCTCGTCGCTAAAATACACAAATCATATAATTGAGGAAAGAACAGTGGTTACAACTCTGTACTAGTTTATTAACTTGTAATTAGTTGTTATTCAATATTATACAAAATTATATCTGGATTTTAAACAAAGTTGCTCCGGCAATAATAAGACAATTAATTCCCAAGGTAGGCGAACGATTTAGTTAGACATGGCGTCTACAAAAGTTTATTTTAATTTCGTTCAATTATTCTGGGTTCTTGTGGTTACGAAAAAATATTAATAATGATTACAATAAAGTACACTACCTTACATTGATGGTACTTATATACTATAAGGTTTAATTACAATTCGTTCCTGAAGTACTAAACAGTGTGTGTGTGAAAAGTTCGTAATTTTTACCCAGGTTATATTCTGGTTTCATACAAGTTTAGTGTTTTATTTTTAATTAATCCTTGAAAGAAATTTGATTATCAGTTCATAGTGAGAGTTAATAGTGTTGTGAGAAAACGTTAATAAGAATTTATGCCATAAATTCGGGTAATTCAGCAATACTTATCAAATCTGTTGAATTAAGGTGAAGAATTATTCAGTTCGAATTAGATTGGGTTCTCTTGTCATGAATCTTCCATCATTTTTGAATTTAATTACGCCTGGCGTCTTTTTCGGATAAGTTGGTCTAAATTATTAATTTGGAATTTAATAATCTGGTCTTGGGCCTCAGTTGGATGGACTAGCTCCTCATCAGACTTCTTACTTCATCATGTTATTAATTTTGATTACCTTTTTATTGTTTTAAATAAAAATTGAGTCGATTACGGGTTGGTGTCTATTCGTCTTGAGCTTCAATAATGAACTACCTGTTTCTAACAGAATAATAATAAATAACATTTGGTTGTTATGGCAACTGTCTGACTCTCATTGGCTGTTCATAATTTAATATCTTCTGATTGCTATTATTCTTTTGTCTTCTTATCTATGTATGAGATATTATCACAACTGTTCATATTTTTGCTTTCAAAGATCATTTTGACATCCCACAAAGCTGGGTTTGTTTATGTATTAATGTTTTGACAATTATGTTAATATTATGTAATTACATTTCTCTCTTATTTTATGTTCTTAATTTAACTTTTACATCTTAATATGATTCACTAATTTTATTTAACTAGTTACTTGCCTTGGATTTTCTAATACAATTGTTAATTTCTTATAATTTGTTGATTTTGGTTTTATACAGTTAGGCATTTCATAAGCCTAAGTAGTCATTGGCTATATTTTCTTATTTTATACAAATTAAAGATTATTTTACCTTTACATATATTTAGCTTAGTGTCACTTATGACTTGTTTACTTTTTGAATTGATTTGGGTTGTTTTATAATAATGGTATGTTCTCATTTCCTTACACAATCATGGTTTGTCTATTATTTTCTAATTGCCTTTCCAGTATTATTATGTTGGTCAGAATTTATCTTATTATTTATTGATATTGCCATTTTTTATAACTTGTCTATTAACTACTATGATTTATAAAACATAACACAACATATAGGTTTACGGTCTGTATACTTTTTTCAGCCATATTCCTTCTTATAAACTTAATTGAACAAATCTTTTAACAGTTACTATGCTAATCTTGTTTATATTTTGTTTATTCTTAACTATTTCGGTGACTAACATTATCACAACAATTATTTTATCTTACTAATTATCCCTTTGAACATAGGATATTTTACTTATTTTGCATTTATATTTCTTACTATATCTTTTCTTTTTCTACCTAACCATGGTAACACTAATATTTTTACTCCTTATGGGATTTTTCCCTGAATTTTCTAATCTACAATCACTCCTCATTCTAATAACAATAATGTTTTTACTCTCTGGCACTTTTCACCATTAAAATGTAGTGTTTATCACTGTTTTTTGGTGTCTATACTGATCTGTAGGGTTTTATATTTATTTCAGGTTTACACTGTCATCTTCACTTTTTTATGGTATTTGAATGTTACTAGTGGGTATTCCCTAACATTAATTTCTCTTTCCTCACTTAATTATGTTCACTCCCTACCTATCTCTCACTTCTGGGTTTTTTACTACTTTATTCATAATTGTTAGTTATACTGTTAACAAGGTTCATATCATTATAGAGTTATTCATAACATTTAATCTCTATTTTTTTGGTTAGTGTACTTTAGTTGTCTTTACTTTATTTGGTTTTAATAATTATCATTTACATTTATTATTTATTTGATTCTTTTTCATTATCATTTGAGTTTAATATTTCTCATTTCCTTTTCTATATCATTTCTTTGTGTCTTTTTATATCTTCTCATTTTATTTCATTTATTTTTTGTTTGTTTCCTTTTCATTTACCTTCTTATTTGATTTCATTTTATTGAGTCAATCACTTGGGTTGGGTCATGTAGTCATTTGTCTCGTCATAGTCATTTTATTTTCATTAGTTAAACATTTAATATAGTTGATTCATAGTTTTTTCCCTGGTATTGGAGTGGCTTTTTTGTGTTGTAACATAATGCCTCTCCATCAAAATTGATCATTTTGGTAAAACACTAGCATAGTTTTTTACGAAATTATCAGTTATACATAATTTTTTTCTTTTTCTTCTTGTTTATTTCTTCTTTCTTGTTTCTCTTCTTACTTGTTCCACTTCTTTTTATTTAGTTATTTTTTAGATCTGTCTTTTCTTATTTCCATTAGTGCGTTCTCCCTGTTATATAATTTTTTCCCTAACTTTTAGTAGCTGGTTTCTTCCATTACTACCTTTTTTTCTGAGATCAGAGGAACATCATCTCTGCTCAGTTAATTGATTGCTGGACCTATTCTCAGTCAATCTTAAATACCTTTTTGTCATCTTGTGACTTTCATTAATAATAATATTTTTGGAGATTTTCCACTTCATGGTTCTTTAGATCATTTTAACCTTTTACTCATTCTTCCTTCCGCTGTACCTTTCCTATATTCTGTTATCTACTCACACAGTTGATTGTTTTTATTTATTTAGTTGTTAATTTCATTATTTCTAACTTTCAATTAGTTTGTTTTTCTTTTCTTCTTGTGATCATTTTAATTATTTTAGACATCTTTTCTCTTCTTCTTCTTTGTTCATTACCCTAGTTTTGCTTTAGCCACTTGCTGTATATTTGCTTTATACATTATTTCTTTTTCTTTCTTGTTCCAGTTCATTTTTTTCTGAACATTCTATATTCTTTACAATTTTATGTATTTGTCTTGGCAGTTCTTGCTTGGTTTTATATTTGTTTATTTTAATTTGTCTCCTTTCTAATTCTCTTGTATTATTAATTCTTGTTTTCACTTTATTTGTTTATTTTGTTTTATCTCATATATTTTCTAAATATTATTGTAAGTTGGTTGTTCTTACTATTTCGGAATTTTTTGTAGTTTATTTTTCTATTTTACCTCATATGTTTTCTAAATAATAGCGTAAGGTAATCTTACATATTTTTTTAATGTTGTAGTTTTTTATTTTTATGATTGTTCATACTTCCTCGTAGAACTTCTTGATGGAAACTTGGTCATATACTCCTTTGATCTTTTTAGTTGTTATATTGCTTACTTCATACGTATTGTTGCCATTGTCTTTTGTTATGACATAAGGTCCTACATATAACAATAATAGTTTCTTGGCTATACCTTCGAATGTACTAGATAGTTCACGATTTTTTATTAAAACTTTTTCTCCTAAATTATATTTAATTATTTTGGTCTGGTTCTGGGAATATTTGGTTTTTTGTTTTTCTATCTTCTCCATGATTCTATTGTAGCATTTATTTTCTTCATACGGGTCTTCTGGGTTGGTTGGAAAGTCTATCAAATCCTGTATCTCTTGATGTGGCTTTCTCCCAAACATCATAGAATATGGGGTGTTTTCAATGAAGTGGTGGTAACTTATGTTCGAAAATTCTTCTGTTGATGTTAAACATTTTTGCCATTCTCTTTGATTATCATGACAGTATGTTCTCAAAATGCGTCCCACCTCTCTCAATACTCTTTCTGCGGGATTACTGCTTGGGTGGTATACGGACGTTTTGTATGTTTTTATATTTGAATTCAACAATTCCTCTCTCCACCTTTTTCCTTTAAACTGCGTTCCGTGATCGGTTATTATTGTATACGGTTTTCCAACTTCAGTTATGTATTTGTTTTTTATTATTTCTAAGATTTTCTTTGTGGTTGCTCTGTTTATAGCGTACAATTTGGTGTATTTGGTGTAATAGTCCAATAGAATCACAATGAACTTGAATGCATGCCTCCCTCCGCTATGTGGGAATGGTCCACATATGTCAAGAAACACTTCCAAGTTTTTTATTTGATGTGATGGGTATCATCATTCCATCCTTTCTCTAATTATTGGTTTTAACCATTTGGCATATAGTGCATGTTTTGATATTTTTATTCACTTTTCTTGTTATACTCTTAATAATCATTTCTTCCCCTAAAGCTTTGACTATTTTTAAGGTTCCCATGTGTCCGTATCTGACATGGTAGTCCTTAATTAATTTGTTTTCTAGAGATGTTGGAACTAGTAGCTTCCAATTTCCATGATTCCTTTTGGTTTTAATGAACAACACATCTTTATGTAGGCAATAAAATCTGTTAATAATCTCTTCTGATTCTATCAATCTCCTTCGTATGTTTGCTAATTTGGTATCTTGTTTCTGCTGTTGTACGATCTCATTTACTATCTCTTCCAGGTCCTTTCTATCCTTCAATATATAATACACCTTGGCGATTTTCTCCTTTTCTCCTTCAAATGTCTGACTGTCAACATTTATTCTGGATAATATGTAAACTTATTTATTATGGTTTGATAGCTCTTCTCATTCACTTTGTCTTGGTCGTTTAGTCATTTCTTGTCAATTATTCTTAAGTTTTTTTCTTTCTTAAATATCATTTATGTATTATTATTAATTGGTTTAATTAATTTAATGCTCCTTCCTTTCCATTGGTTTGCTTGGTCCTTACTCTGAAACACAGTCCCATTTTTCAGTGTGTGGTATCTAGTTTACCCATGATCCATTATTTCATCCTCACTTGTTGTTCGGATCACTCTGGTGTGTAGAACTATTTCCGTCCTTGTGAAATAGGTCTTTTCTACCTGGTACAGCCATTCTTTTAATACCATGTGTTCATTAGTATCAATGCCTACCTCAATCACTTTATTATTTTGTTTATTAAACAAAGAAGTTAATCTTACCTCCATCATTGATGTTCTCACTGATATTGGTTTATTTTGCATTTCTATTTCCGGTAATTTCCATTTAAATATAGAGTTGTTGAAGTTTTTATTCGCTGGTTTGTTGTGAATCCCTTCTATAATTTCTTTTAAAGTCCTCCTACAATCTTTATAATCTATTAATTCATTATGGTCAGTAATTGGTAAATTAAACACATCAATTAGTCCATGCTTCATCATCTCCACTTCTTCTCTTGTTTTTATTAGTTTCTTTTTACATATTTTTCCTATTTCTTTTGTTTTCTTAATTATTCGATTCTTCTTTACTCCTCTACGGTTGATTTCTATGTGCTTGATTTTCTTTTTGTTTTTGTTATCTTTATTTTCAGAAAACAATACACTTTTGTCTTCTTTATTCTCTATTTCCTCCTCCTTCTCTTTTATTTTCTGAGTTACCGTTTCCTTGTTCTTATTCCACGTTTCTAGGATACCTTCAGAAGTGCTGTCTAGTGTTTCAGTCAATCGTGTGAAACCGCTATCTAAAGTTTCATTAAGTTGATCTGTTTGGTAATTTGTTTCTTCCCATTTCTTGTTCATCCCCGTTTTTGTCTGCTTGACTTCTTCACGATACCCTATTAGTATGTATCTTAATTCTTCTCTGTTCTTCTCACTGTCTTCCTTCAGTTGTCATTGGAGTGTTTCACTATTATTCTCGATTTTGTTGTTCTTTATCTCCAGATCTTTTTTGATCTGTCTCTTTAACTCCTCACTCTTCTCTTCTAAGATCTCTTGGTTTCTCTTCAAGGTTTCATGGTTGCTTTCCATCTTATTATTCAGAAGTTCGATGTCCTCCTTGAGTTGTTTCTTTATTTCATTTAAGAATTCCCTGTCTTCTTTTCTTTGTTCTTTAGTTTCTTCTTTGTCTTCCTTTCTTTGTTCCTGGGTTATGTTATTCCCTTCCATAAGAATTCTCAACATCTCCTGCATGCTCAGGTCCTCTTTTTGTGTGGGTTTATTTGGTTGGTCGCTGACTATTACTTCTACTTCAGGTATCGGTTGGGTTAGTTCCTCTTGTTGGTCCTCTTGGGCATCCTCTTCGATCATTTCTTCAATCATTTCCATTTCTTCTTCGCCGGTATCCTCAGTCCTCTTCTTAGATTTTCCCCTGGTGATCATGGAGTGTTTCATAATTTTTCGTAACCGCCGCTAGTCTTTAATTCTAGCCATACTAGTTGGTCGCCAATTTGTAACGAGAAGACTCTTATGTCGTCTTTGTAAAAGTGTTTTTCATGTGTTCGCCTCACACGTTGTAGTCGTTACCTTACGTTTATGCTGACGATGTCCGTCGCGATCTCACGAATTACCAGTACTCGCGAGTGTGAACCTTACCTGTCCTTTGATATGTGATTGTAAATCCCGGGTGGCGCCAAATTGTTTAAACTGAAAACAATTTAAAAAAATAGGACGATTGAGCGGTCGTTCGAGACAGTATTGTGGATTCAAATTACTCCCGCCACGTGCAGGTTTATTAATATCGCTGATAGTTCGCCGAGTTTCCGACGTCTAGCGCTTACCGTCACTTTCGCTCGTCGCTAAAATACACAAATCATATAATGCAATTTCCTATGAAATAAAGAACAGTGGTTACAACTCTGTACTAGTTTATTAACTTGTAATTAGTTGTTATTCAATATTATACAAAATTATATCTGGATTTTAAACAAAGTTGCTCCGGCAATAATAAGACAATTAATTCCCAAGGTAGGCGAACGATTTAGTTAGACATGGCGTCTACAAAAGTTTATTTTAATTTCGTTCAATTATTCTGGGTTCTTGTGGTTACGAAAAAATATTAATAATGATTACAATAAAATACACTACCTTACATTGATGGTACTTATATATTATAAGGTTTAATTACAATTCGTTCCTGAAGTACTAAACAGTGTGTGTGTGAAAAGTTCGTAATTTTTACCCAGGTTATATTCTGGTTTCATACAAGTTTAGTGTTTTATTTTTAATTAATCCTTGAAAGAAATTTGATTATCAGTTCGTAGTGAGAGTTAATAGTGTTGTGAGAAAACGTTAATAAGAATTTATTCCATAAATTCGGGTAATTCAGCAATACTTATCAAATCTGTTGAATTAAGGTGAAGAATTATTCAGTTCGAATTAGATTGTGTTCTCTTGTCATGAATCTTCCATCATTTTTGAATTTAATTACGCCTGGCGTCTTTTTTGGATAAGTTGGTCTAAATTATTAATTTGGAATTTAATAATCTGGTCTTGGGCCTCGGTTGGATGGACTAGCTCCTCATCAGACTTCTTACTTCATCATGTTATTAATTTTGATTACCTTTTTATTGTTTTAAATAAAAATTGAGTCGATTACGGGTTGGTGTCTATTCGTCATAAGCTTCAATAATGAACTAACTGTTTCTAACGGAATAATAATAAATAACGTTCGTTGTTATGGCAACTGTCTGACTCTCATTGGCTGTTCACAATTTAATACCTTCTGATAGCTATTATTCTTTTGTCTTATTGTCTATGTATGAGATATTATCACAACTGTTCATATTTTTGCTTTCAAAGATCATTTTGACATCCCACAAAGCTGGGTTTGTTTATGTATTAATGTTTTGACAATTATGTTAATATTATGTAATTACATTTCTCTCTTATTTTATGTTCTTAATTTAACTTTTACATCTTAATATGATTCACTAATTTTACTTAACTAGTTACTTGCCTTGGATTTTCTAATACAATAGTTAATTTCTTATAATTTGTTGATTTTGGTTTTATACAGTTAGGCATTTCATAAGCCTAAGTAGTCATTGGCTATATTTTCTTATTTTATACAAATTAAAGATTATTTTACCTTTACATATATTTAGCTTAGTGTCACTTATGACTTGTTTACTTTTTGAATTGATTTGGGTTGTTTTATAATAATGGTATGTTCTCATTTCCTTACACAATCATGGTTTGTCTATTATTTTCTAATTGCCTTTCCAGTATTATTATGTTGGTCAGAATTTATCTTATTATTTATTGATATTGTCATTTTTTATAACTTGTCTATTAACTACTATGATTTATAAAACATAACACAACATATAGGTTTACGGTCTGTATATTTTTTTCAGCCATATTCCTTCTTATAAACTTAATTGAACAAATCTTTTAACAGTTACTATGCTAATCTTGTTTATATTTTGTTTATTCTTAACTATTTTGGTGACTAACATTATCACACCAATTATTTTATCTTACTAATTACCCCTTTGAACATAGGATATTTTACTTTCCCGGAACAATGGCTCTTTCCCGGAAACCCATTCCTTTATTCTAAACCTCGGCTGCCGTCTGCCTGCCACTTGCTACCCGCAGTCTGTGTTTGCGTTTTAAAGTGACAGTTTGTTTTGCAAGTGAGTTTCTAAACTGTATGTCAGAAGTGATTGCCGTTGCTATCGTTATTGTTAACCGTTGTTACTGTATTTTATCGTTGTTATTTTTTATTGTTGTTATTCTTTATCGTTGTTTTTTGCTAAAATGGTGGAGAAAAGGAAGAAAACTGTTGTGACAATGGATGAAAAGTTTCGTGCTCTGAAGAGGTTGGATGCTGGTGAAACAGCTAAGAAGATTGCTGCTGACATGGGAGTAGGAACGAGCACTGTGAGTGACTGGAAAAAAACGAGGAGTGAGATTGAGAAGTGGTGCTCATCGCAAGCTTCAACAAGTGGGGTAAAAAAACTGAAAATGATGAAGAAAGCCACTAACAACCAAGTTAATGAGGCTTTATATCTTTGGTTTAACCAAAGAAGACAGCAAGGATTGCCTATCTCAGGTACTTTGCTAAAAGAAAAAGCTTTGCACTTCAATAAAGAAATCGGAGCCGATGGACAGTTTAAAGCAAGTGAGGGATGGTTAGAAAGTTGGAAAAATCGTTATGGTGTGCGGAAACTGCAGATCAGCGGTGAAAAACTTTCTGCTAACCAAGATGATGTTGACAACTTCAAAACGTTTTTACACAGCTTTGTAGACGAACATGGGATTTCAGGAGAACAGCTCTACAATTGTGACGAGACTGGGCTCAACTATAAAATGCTGCCAACCTACACTTTGGCTTCAAAACAAGAAGATAGTGCACCCGGGTATAAAAAGAAAAAGGAGAGAGTGACCATTTTAGCTTGTAGCAATGCTACAGGAGTTCACAAACTTCCACTGGGATTTATTGGAAAATCCAAAAAGCCAAGGGCTTTCAAGAACTTTAAAGATTTGTCTTCCCTGCCAGTTTGCTACAGAAACCAACGCAGCGCATGGATGAACTGTGAAATATTTAGTGATTGGTTTCACAAGCAAAAAATACTTTGCCAAGAAAAGCAGTGCTCCTAACTAGACAGTGCACCCTCACACCCAAGTGAAGATGAACTGAAAAATGGTGACATAAAATGTGTGTTTTTACCCCCAAATGTGACATCCCTTTGTCAACCTATGGACCAAGGTGTGCTTGAATCACTGAAACGTACCTATCGCCGTAAGTTACTGACTGTGTTGATTGCTGGAATGGACGAGGGTGAAAGTGTTACGGAATCCTTAAAAAAGGTGGACATGTTAGATGTGGTGATGTGGGTATCCCAAGCATGGGATGAAATAAAACCGTTTACACTGGTTAGGTCATGGAGGAAGCTGTTAGATCACGAAGCAACTGAAAAATGGACTGGGGAGAAACCAGAAGAAATCAATGAAACTGTTTGCAATGAAGAAGAGAGTCAGATTGCAGAGCTTGTAAAAAACCTGCCAGGATGTGAAGAAATCAATGACGATGAAGTCAAGAAGTGGTTAAGTGAAGATGAAGTCAACGAAATTACAGACAGTGACATTATAGAAATGGTGTGCAATAGCGATGAGAAAATCTCTGAACCCGAAGAGGATGACAACAAGCCTATAATGAGTCACTCTGAGGCATTCAAGACCATCGAATCTCTGATCAGTTATGTTCAACATCAAGATGAAACAAGTGAAACTGAAGTGATGCTTTTAAGAAGGTTGAGAGACATGGCTTCCAAAAAACGTGTGGAGTGTGTGAAGCAGCCGAAAATCACAAACTTTTTCAAAAACTGATGTAGGCGTACTGTAAGTAAAACTTTTTAACCAATTTTACTTCCATGTTCCTTAAGGAAATGGAAGTATGGTGATGGCAAAAAAAATCGTGTTCGAGATTATTGCAGATTCTGATTGTACTACACTCAAAACATGAAAAAAAGTCGTTTTTTGCGCTCTGTGTGTGTGTGTGTGTGTGTGTGTGTGTGTGTGTGTGTGTGTGTGTGTGTGTGTGTGTGTGTGTGTGTGTGTGTGTAGATTTTTTTTCTATGGCAAACGATAACAGCCGCAAATTCAAACAGAATCAAATCATTTTTTGCATACAGCCCAGATTTGTAGAGTACTCACGACCTATTGTTTTTGGTGAAGATCGGTTGAGGGAAAGGGGTAGTTCACCTGCAACGGTTTTTTTTTTATCAAGGGTAATTTTGTTTGTTTGGCAAACGATAACAACCGCAAATTCAAACAGAATCAAATAATGTTTCGCACACAGCCCTGAATTGTAGAGTTCTCAAGATCTGTTGATTTTGGTAAAAATCGGTTAAGGGAAAGGGGTAGTTTACCTGCAATGTTTAATGTTTAAACAAGTGTATTTTCTATGGCAAACGATAACAGCCGCAAATTCAAACATAATCAAATAATGTTTTGCATACTGCCCTGAATTGTAGAGTTCTCAAGACCTTTCGTTTCTGGTGAAGATCGGTTGAAGGAAAGGGGTAGTTTACCTACACCGTTTTATGTTTTAAAAGGGTATTTTCTATGGCAAACTATAAGAGCCGCAAATTCAAACAGAATCAAATAAGTTTTTGCATACAGCCCTGATTTCTTGAGTACTAAAGACCTATTGTTTTTGGTGAAGATCGTTTAAGGGAAAGGGGTAGTTTACCTGCCACGTTTTCTGTTTTATCAAGGGTATTTTCTATGGCAAACGATAACAGCCGCAAATTCAAACAGAATCATTTAATATTTTGCATACAGCCCTGATTTGTAGAGTTCTCAAGACCTATCGTCTTTGGTGAAGATCGGTTAAGGGAAAGGGGTATAGTTTACCCGCAACTGTTTTTTATCAAGGGTAATTTTTTCCTATGGTAAACGATAACAGCCGCAAATTCAAACAGAGGCAAATGATGTTTTGCATACAGCCCTGTATTGTAGAGTTCTCAATACCTATTGGTGTTGATGAAGATCGGTTAAGGGAAAGGGGTAGTTTACCTGCAACGTTTTATGTTTTAAAAGGGTATTTTCTATGGCAAAAGATAAAGAGTCGCAAATTCAAACAGAATCAAATAATTTTTTGCATACTGCCCTGAATTATAGAGTTATCAAGACCTATTGTTTTTGGTGAAGCTCGGTTAAGGGGAAGGGGTAGTTTACCTGCAACGTTTTATGTTTGAAAAGGGCATTTTCTATGGCAAACGATAAGAGCCGCAAATTCAAAGAGAATCAAATACGTTTTTGCATACAGGCCTGATTTGTAGAGTACTCAAGACCTATTGTTTTTGGTGAAGATCGGATAAGGGAAAGGGGTAGATTATCAGCCACGTTTTTTGTTTTAACAAGGGTATTTTTTATGGCAAACGATAACAGCCGCAAATTCAAACATAATCAAATAATATTTTGCATACAGCACTGATTTGTAGAGTACTCAAGACCTATTGTTTTTGGTGAAGATCTGTTAAGGGAAAGGGGTAGTTTACCTGCAACTGTTTTTTATCAAGTGTAATTTTTACTTCCATATTCCATAAGGAATGGAAGTATGGTGATGGCAAAAAAAATCGTGTTCGAGATTATTGCAGATTCTGATTCTACTACACTCAAAACATGAAAAAAAGTCGTTTTCCGAAAAGTGTCTGTGTGTGTGTCTGTCTGTCTGTCTGTAGATTTTTTTTCTATGGCAAACGATAACTGCCGCAAATTCAAACAGAATCAAATAATTTTTTGCATACAGCCCTGATTTGCAGAGTACTCGCGACCTATTGTTTTTGGTGAAGATCGGTTGAGGGAAAGGGGTAGTTCACCTGCAACGTTTTTTATCAAGCGTATTTTGTTTGTTTGGCAAACGATAACAGCCGCAAATTCAAACAGAATCAAATAATGTTTTGCATACAGCCCTGAATTGTAGAGTTCTCAAGATCTGCTGATTTTGGTGAAGATCGGTTAAGGGAAAGGGGTAGTTTACCTGTAACGTTTTATGTTTTAACAAGGGTATTTCCTATGGCAAACGATAACAACCGCAAATTCAAACAGAATCAAAAGATTATTTGCATACAGCCCAAAATTGTAGAGTTCTCAAGACCTGTTGTTTTTGGTGAATATCGGTTGAGGGAAAGGGGTAGTTTACCTGCAACGTTTTTTTAACAAGGGTATTTTCTATGGCAAACGATAACAGCCGCAAATTCAAACAGAATCAAATAATATTTTGCATACAGCCCTTATTTGTAGAGTACTCAAGACCTATTGTTTTTGGTGAAGATCGGTTAAGGGGAAGGGGTAGTTTACCTGCAACGTTTTTTTATCAAGCGTATTTTCTATGGCAAACGATAACAGCCGCAAATTCAAACAGAATCAAATAATTTTTTGCATATGTCCCTGAATTGTAGAGGTCTCAAAGACTTTCGATTTTGGTGAAGATCGGTTAAGGGGAAGGGGTAGTTTACCTGCAACCTTTTACGTTTTAACAAGAGTAAAGTACTTGAAAATTTATTTAAACTTTTTGAAACAATGGTAATTGTTAAAAATAAAATAATTTTGTTGCCAGGCAATAAAATTATAATTTTTTCATTTTAATGTAATATAATATTTTCCATTTAATACAGCAATATTTACTTCCATATTCCTTAAGGAATGGAAGTATGGTGATGGCAAAAAAAAATCGTGTTCGAGATTATTGCAGATTCTGATTGTACTACACTCAAAACATGAAAAAAGTCGTTTTCCGAAAAGTGTCTGTGTGTGTGTGTGTCTGTCTGTCTGTCTATCTGTCTGTAGATTTTTTTTCTATGGCAAACGATAACTGCCGCAAATTCAAACAGAATCAAATAATTTTTTGCATACAGCCCTGATTTGTAGAGTACTCACGACCTATTGTTTTTGGTGCAGATCGGATGAGGCAAAGGGGTAGTTTACCTGCAACAGTTTTTTTTTTATCAAGGGTAATTTTGTTTGTTTGGCAAACGATAACAGCCGCAAATTCAAACAGAATCAAATAATATTTCGCATACCGCCCTGAATTGTAGAGCTCTCAAGATCTGTTGATTTTGGTAAAGATCGGTTAAGGGAAAGGGGTAATTTACCTGCAACGTTTTATGTTTTAACAAGGGTATTTTCTATGGCAAACGATAACAGCCGCAAATTCAAACATAATCAAATATTGTTTTGCATACTACCCTGAATTGTAGTGTTCTCAAGACCTTTTGGTTTTGGTGAAGATCGGTTAAGGGAGAGGGGTAGATTACCTTCAACATTTTATGTTTTAAAAGGGTATTTTCTATGGCAAACGATAAGAGCCGCAAATTCAAACAGAATCAAATAATTGTTTGCATACAGCTCTGATTTCGTGAGTACTAAAGACCTATTGTTTTTGGTGAAGATCGTGTAAGGAAAAGGGGTAGTTTACCTACCACGTTTTTGTTTTATCAAGGGTATTTTGTATGGCAAACGATAACAGCCGCAAATTCAAACAAAATCATACAATATTTTACATACAGTCCTGAATTTTAGAGTTCTCAAGACCTATTGTTTTTGGTGAAGATCGGTTGAAGGAAGGGGGTAGTTTACCTGCAACGGTTTTTTTTATCAAGGGTAATTTTGTTTGTTTGGCAAACGATAACAGCCGCAAATTCAAACAGAATAAATAATGTTTCGTATACAGCCCTGAATTGTAGAGTTCTCAAGACCTATTGTTTTCGGTGAAGATCGGTTAAGGGAAAGGGGTAGTTTACCTGCAACGGTTTTTTTTTATCAAGGGAAATTTTTTTTTTTGGCAAACGATAACAGCCGTAAATTCAAACAGAATCAAATAATGTTTCGTATGCATCCCTGAATTGTAGAGTTCGCAAGACCTATGGTTTTTGGTGAAGATCGGTTAAGGGGAAGGGGTAGTTTACCTGCAACGTTTTTTATCAAGCGTATTTTCCATGACGAACGGTAACAGCCGCAAATTCAAACAGAATCAAATAATTTTTTGCATACGTCCCTGAATTGTAGAGTTCTCAATGACTTTCGATTTTGGTGAAGATCGGTTAAGGGGAAGGCGTAGTTAAAGAAGGCGTAAAACGCAACCTTTTACGTTTTAATAAGAGTAAAGTACTTGAAAATTAATTTAAACTTTTTGAAACAATGGTAATTGTTAAAAATAAAATAATTTTGTTGCCAGGCAATAAAATTATAATTTTTTCATTTTAATGTAATATAATATTTTTCATTTAATACAGCAATAAAAAGGCAGGTAAGACACAGCCTGGCTGTTTGGCTGAAAATGATTATAAATATAAATCTTAGAATATGGAAGTCATGTATGGTTCTCCATACCGATATTATGTTTTAACAAGGGTATTTCCTATGGCAAACGATAACAGCCGCAAATTCAAACAGAATGAAAAGTTTATTTGCATACAGCCCTAAATTGTAGAGTTCTCAAGACCTATTGTTTTTGGTGAAGATCGGTTAAGGGAAAGGGGTAGTTTACCTACAACGTTTTTTTAACAAGGGTATTTTCTATGGCAAACGATAACAGCCGCAAATTCAAACAGAATCAAATAATTTTCTGCATACAGCCCTGATTTGTAGAGTACTCAAGACCTATTGTTTGTGGTGAAGATCAGTTGAGGGGAAGGGGTAGTTTACCTGCAACGTTTTTTATCAAGCGTATTTTCTATGGCAAACGATAACTGCCGCAAATTCAAACAGAATCAAATAATTTTTTGCATACAGCCCTGATTTGTAGAGTACTCTGACCTATTGTTTTTGGTGAAGATCGGTTGAGGGGAAGGGGTAGTTTACCAGCACGGTTTTTTTTTATCAAGGGAAATTTTTTTTTTTTTGGCAAACGATAACAGCCGCAAATTCAAACAGACTTAAATAATGTTTCGTATACAGCCCTAAATTGTAGAGTTCTCAAGACCTATTGTTTTTGGTGGAGATCGGTTGAGGGAAAGGGGTAGTTTACTTGCAACGTTTTTTTAACAAGGGTATTTTCTATGGCAAACGATAACAGCCGCAAATTCAAACAGAATCAAATAATGTTTTGCATACAGCCCTGATTTGTAGAGTACTCAAGACCTATTGTTTTTGGTGAAGATCGGTTGAGGGGATGGGGTAGTTTACCTGCACCGTTTTTTATCAAGCGTATTTTCTATGGCAAACGATAACAGCCGCAAATTCGAACAGAATCAAATAATTTTTTGCATACGTCCCTGAATTGTAGAGGTCTCAAGGACGTTCGATTTTGGTGAAGATCGGTTAAGGGGAAGGGGTAGTTTACCAGCAACCTTTTACGTTTTAACAAGAGTAAAGTACTTGCAAATTTATTTAAACTTTTTGAAACAATGGTAATTGTTAAAAATAAAATAATTTTGTTGCCAGGCAATAAAATTAAAATTTTTTAATTTTAATGTAATATAATATTTTTCATTTAATACGGCAATAAAAAGGCAGGTAAGACACAAACACACAATTCATTTACTTACATATTCCTTAAGGAATGGAAGTATGGTGATGGCAAAAAAAATCGTGTTCGAGATTATTGCAGATTCTGATTGTACTACACTCAAAACATGAAAAAAAGTCGTTTTCCGAAAAGTGTTTGTGTGTGTGTCTGTCTGTCTGTGTGTCTGTGTCTTAGATTTTTTTTCTATGGCAAACGATAACTGCCGCAAATTCAAACAGAATCAAATAATTTTTTGCATACAGTCCTGATTTGTAGAGTACTCCCGACCTGATGTTTTTGGTGAAGATCGGTTGAGGGAAAGGGGTAGTTTACCGGCAACGGTTTTTTTTATCAAGGGAAATTTTTTTTTTGGCAAACGATAACAGCCGCAAATTCAAACAGAATCAAATAATGTTTCGCATACAGCCCTGAATTGTAGAGTTCTCAAGACCTTTTGTTTTTGGTGAAGATCGGTTGAGGGAAAGGGGTAGTTTACCTACAACGTTTTATGTTTTAACAAGGGTATTTCCTATGGCAAACGATAACAGCCGCAAATTCAAACAGAATCAAATAATTTTCTGCATACAGCCCTGATTTGTAGAGTACTCAAGACCTATTGTTTTTGGTGAAGATCGGTTGATGGGAAGGGGTAGTTTACCTGCAACCTTTTACGTTTTAACAAGAGTAAAGTACTTGAAAATTTATTTAAACTTTTTGAAACAATGGTAATTGTTAAAAATAAAATAATTTTGTTGCCAGGCAATAAAATTAAAATTTTTCATTTTAATGTAATATAATATTTTTCATTTAATACGGCAATAAAAAGGCAGGTAAGACACACACACACAATTCACGTTATTTCTGGCCTGACTGATGTTTATTTTCTTACGTTTGCACGCTTTTTAAATGGAAAGTGCCGAAACCCACACCAACATAACGCGTGCAAGCCGAAAAAATGGACATCAGTTTGCTTACTGGCGAAGCTAGTAGTTAATGAATGGGTAGGCAAAAATCTTATCTTAAATTTTTTTTAAGGAATCACTAAAAGGACGGTGGGTCAAATTCGGACGCTGAGGTAGAGTTTGCTGTAACCGAATGGTTCCACAAACAGCCGTAAGAATTTTACTAGCAGGGAATCTACAGGTTAGCGCAACAGTGGAACTCATATCTTAATGTTATTGGAGACTTCTTTTAAAATCATTGAATAAAAAATGCTTTACAGCTCTATACGTGTGTCTATTGAACAATCCTTGTATTAGTCATACACAATAATACAACTGATTGAACTTCAAATTTTTAAACTTGATTAGTTTCTATATATATGTTTAATGTTACAAATAATTCAAATAACAATCTTGATCATCTGGTAGTTCAGCGGAATAACAGTGACACTTTTAATAACCGCATAAAATAAACACTTAGAAACAACACAGGCGCTTTAACTTAACTGTTTGGACCACAGAAGTGAGGCATGCCACAACGCTCTATGTGTACAGCGCGGGACAATCCCCCCTCCGTACACTTCCCTATCGCACCACTACATTGCTTACATACGATGTATACAAAAAACGCTGAGGCAAGTTCAGGTTGCCTCATTCGCTTTAAACGAACTATGCCGAATCTCACCTGTCACCATCTAGCGGTCGCTCAATAAAGCACGTTTCGGTTTAATAAATTTGACAGTCGCAGTAACAATGTATAATCTTTACGTTATGTAGTTCATACGTATTTATAATTTTTATTCTACAGAATTTTTTAGGGTAGGCATTGCCTCCATGTAACTTCGCCACTGATATATATGTGTACAATGTTATCGGCAACAAAGAAGTAGTTTTTGTTAAAATTCCTTCCCGGGATATTTGGTCGTAGTCCAAAGTTTTCTACAAAACCAGACATTTCGGCAATGCCATCGACTTCCATCATCAGTGAAAATCGAATGCGATAACGTGAGGTGGTATACGTTAGTGACCACAGTACTGTGGTTAAGGCTGAAGCAGTAAGTAGAAAGAAGTAGTTTCTATGGTAATATTTCATTTCGAAAATGATTTTAAATATAAATCTTAGAATATGGAAGTCATGTATGGTTCTCCATACCGATATTTTTCTATGGCAAACGATAACAGCCGCAAATTTAAACAGAATCAAATGATGTTTTGCGTACAGCCCTGTTTTGTAGAGTTCTCAATAACTATTGGTGTTGGTGAAGGTCGGTTAAGGGAAAGGGGTAGTTTACCAGCAACATTTTATGTTTTAACAAGGGTAATTTTTTGTATGACGAACGATAACTGCCGTAAATTCAAACAGAATCAACTACGTTTTTGCATACCTTTTTGAACTAAAGGGAGCTCAAGGTTTGTTGATTTTGTTGAAGATCGGTTAAGGGAAAGGGGTAGTTTATCTGCAACGTTTTATGTTTTAAAAAAGGTAATTTTTTTTATGACGAACGATAACTGCCGAAAATTCAAAGAGAATCTAATAATTTTTTGTACACTTTCCTGAGTTGTAGAGTGCTCAAGGACTGTTGATTTTGGTGAAGATCGGTTAAGGGAAAGGGGTAGTTTACCTGCAACATTTTATGTTGAACCAAAAGGAATGTTTACATGACGAACGATAACTGCCGCACATTCAAACAGAATCAAATATTTTTTTGCATGCATCCCTGAATTGTAGAGGACTGAAGACCTGTTGATTTTGGTGAAGATCGGTGAAGATAAAGGGGTATTTTACCAGCAACGTTTTATGTTTTAACAAGAGTAAAATACATAATTTTGATAAACAAAGTATCCTGATAAGAAGCACATAATAATCCACTGCAGAAACGTAGATGAAATATCTATAAATGAAGAGGCTAGTTGGACGGGGTGGGGGTAATTTTCAATTAATGAAAATTATAGTTGAAGAGGGAGAGGCGAAAATTTTATATGTGTACTACGTTATCGGCAACAAAGAAGTAGTTTTTGTTAAAATTCCTTCCCGGGCTGTTTAGCCGTAGTCCAATGTTTTCTGCAAAACCAGATGTTTCGGCAGTGCCATCGACTTCCATCATCAGTGAAAATCTAGTGCGAAAAAGTGAGGTGGTATACGTTAATGACCAAAGTACTGTGGTTAAGGCTGAAGCAATAGAAAGAAGTAGTTTCTATGGAAATATTTCATTTCGAATATGCTTTTAAATATAAATCTTAGAACATGGAAGTCATGTATGGTTCTCCATACCGATATTTACATTTTGTATTTTAAAGAGTACAGTGTACAAATACAAATGCTAAACCAATAGAAACTTCTAAAAAAAAACATTCAACAACAAACACGTTCATTATTTCTATCCCTCTAGCTATTTATAAATGACCTTGTGATATCCGGATTTTTCCATATCCGGATCGGCCGGTCGCCATATTAGTCCGGATATGACAGGTTGTACTGTATTTGAGTGTTACTAGTGGGTATTCCCTAACATTAATTTCTCTTTTCTCACTTAATTATGTTCATTCCAAACCTATCTCTCACTTCTGGGTTTTTTACTACTTTATTCATAATTGTTAGTTATACTGTTAACAAGGTTCATATCATTATAGAGTTATTCATAACATTTAATCTCTGTTTTTTTGGTTAGTGTACTTTAGTTGTCTTTACTTTATTTGATATTAATAATTATCATTTAATTTATTATTTATTTGATTCTTTTTCATTATCATTTGAGTTTAATATTTCTCATTTCCTTTTCTATATCATTTCTTTGTGTCTTTTTATATCTTCTCATTTTATTTCGTTTATTTTTTGTTTGTTTCCTTTTCATTTACCTTCTCATTTGATTTCATTTTATTGAGTCAATCACTTGGGTTGGGTCATGTAGTCATTTGTCTCGTCATAGTCATTTTATTTTCATTAGTTAAACATTTAATATATACCCTGATTAACGAAAGAAAGTGACTGGCGGAGCGGCCGCGCGGCGACCGAGTTTGTAGTAAAAACATTCCACTTTATAACCTCGTGGAAACGTAAAATACAGGGCGAGAAATGTCTAATGAACTGTATTTTAATCATCAATTAAAGACGTTTTTAACAAACTTTTCTAATTTTTAAAATCTCTTTTCAATAAATTTACATTGTGAGTTAAAGAAAAAAATACACGAATTTGAATTAAAAAATTAGGGTTTATCGTTTTTATTACGTAAGAACTCAGAGGTTAAGCATCGGAAAAAAATTTCTTGTAGACAAATGGTAGTCCACCTTCTTTAGTACAATATATCAAAAATTGAGATTCCTACGAATAATATTAACGACGTTATTAATTTTTTCCAAATGTACTGTTAACTCCGTTATTAATAACTTTTTTCATCGAGTTTTTTCACAATAAGCATAACAAAATTGTATTCATCAATACAAAGTGGTATGTAACCTTCAAATATTACGAAATATAACCGCAATCAGTTAATATAGAGTAGAGGGAAAATGCCGATTCTGGCTCACAAAGGAATGCCGCCTTTCTTAAAAAACAATAAAAAATACATGTCTTCGTATAGCGTCTTCCTGAAAAGTGTCAAGTTTTGTCACAGTTTTCTCCCGTTTCCTCTGTTTGCCCGGAGTTGAAAGTTGGCTATTACTGTCATCTTGTATTTCTTTCAATTCTTTTTCCTTGCAAACTCGCAGAACTGTATTTTTATGTATTTTCAGAGCATCTGCAGTTCGCTGTATTGCATTATTAACCGGAATCAAAGGACCTTTGTTCGCCTTTTCTCTATCAAAATATTCCCGCACTTTGCACACAATTTCTCTTGACTGTCCTTTCATAGGTACGCCTCGGCCCGAAGTTTGTCTTTTCTTTGGAGTTCGAGTCCTAGGTCTTCCCCTATGTTTCCTTGGTTCAGCCTCGTTACGTTGCTCCATGCTCAGCCACCGAAGTATATTCACACAAAATAACTTAAAAACACGTCAATTTATAATGAAAGCACAAGAAACTAACACTTAAAATCAAGATAACCAACAACCGGACATCACTCAACCACCACATCAACTAAACTGAAAGCTGGAAATTTCCCTTACCCTTAGTGTGCGTATAACGGTTCAGTTTTCCTGGAAGCGTGTGCTATTTGTAGACATAAAGGAGAGGCCGAGACGCTGTACGGGAATGACGGTAGCGCGCGAATAAAATGGGTCCAATAGGTTCTGACTGTACTTCCGCCGCAGAGCGCCACGCATTGCTCTCTGTGAAATTCACTTTATATATTAATCCATTGTAGTATTCCTATCACGTACAAGGTGTAAGTTGTATATGTCTTCTACATTTAGTTATCTAAAGAGAGCGTCACGCAAATCTCATTCGTGTACAACTTTTAACAACTGAGTTAACAGGACATTAGAAAAAAATTAATAACGTCGTTAATTTTAATCGTAAGAATCTCAATTTTTGATATATTGTACTAAAGAAGGTGGACTACCATTTGTCTACAAGAAATTTTTTTCCGATGCTTAACCTCTGAGTTCTTACGTAATAAAAACGATAAACCCTAATTTTTTAATTCAAATTCGTGTATTTTTTTCTTTAACTCACAATGTAAATTTATTGAAAAGAGATTTTAAAAATTAGAAAAGTTTGTTAAAAACGTCTTTAATTGATGATTAAAATACAGTTCATTAGACATTTCTCGCCCTGTATTTTACGTTTCCACGAGGTTATAAAGTGGAATGTTTTTACTACAAACTCGGTCGCTGCGCGGCCGCTCCGCCAGTCACTTTCTTTCGTTAATCAGGGTATAGTTGATTCATAGTTTTTTCGCTTGTATTGGGGTGGCTTTTTTGTGTTGTAACATGATGCCTCTCCATCAAAATTGATCATTTTGGTAAAACACTAGCATAGTTTTTTATGAAATTATCAGTAATACATAATTTTTGTTCTTTTTCTTCTTGCTTATTTCTTCTTTATTGTTTCTCTTCTTACTTGTTCCACTCCTTTTTATTTAGTTATTTTTTAGATCTCTTTTCTTATTTCCATTAGTGCGTTCTCCCTGTTATATAATTTTTTTGTCCCTGATAAAATTCAGACATATCGCAGAGAATGGTTACAGCATCTAGACAGAATAGAGGATGGATGACTACCAAAGGTTGCGCTTTGATACAGTCCTTTTGGTACAAGAGATGTAGGAAGACTGAGAGTAAGATGGAGAGATACTCTATGAAGATGGAACAGCAAAGTGTCTACTCCATGAGGTGCAGAAGAAGAACAAGAAGATTTAAAAACTTCAATTTACTAGCAATGGAAGAGTATTTCATGAAGGCATATATAGAAATTAGCACTGTATTAAAAGGCACATCTTCATAAAATTCAGAATGATTTAATCGAATCCATTACCACTGCTATTAATAAAAAATTCATGATGAAATAAACTACGCTGATGTTGTTTCTGTTCAAGCTGATGAAACAACTGACGTACCTGTTAAAGCACAACTGAGTATAACTGTGTGATATATTCATGGTTTAAAAACTGAGGAATGCTTTTTACTCTTTTTTGATGTTTCGTCCAACAAAAGCATAGAAGGGTTGGATAATAACATTATTTCAGTTTTAAAAGAATATAACATTGAAAAATAAAGTAGTAAGCCAAACACATGATGGTGCCTCTGTGATGGGTGGTCGCATGGTGGAGTACAAACCCTTATTCACCAACAGTGTTCACAGTTAATATTTGTGCATTGCTATGCTCACCAACTTTATTTGGTCCCGTTACACAGTACAAAAAATATTAAATAAGTTATATTATTTATTTGGAATTTAAATGCATTTCGTCGTTTCTTCATCAGATCTGTTGCTAGATTTGAGTAACTCTAAGAACAAGAGTTTAAACTTCCTCATCCAACATCAACTCACTTGAATTACCATTCATGGGTTGTTTCTCATATTGTCCAAATTTGATGACTGGGGCCCTGACTGAGATGCAATACTGAATAGAGTGCTGCAATTTGTCTCCTAAATATTTTAAAGTCGACATCTTTTATGTATTACTTCCATGTACCCTATATGATCGAATTTTTGTATTTACTTGACATCTGTTTAACGTTCTACAAGCAAAACCTAGCAGTGATGTAAGTCTGTGCATAAACGAAATCAGAACAGTGAAAAAAATTATCACAGCACTGCGTTCAAATGAAGTGCTTCAAAACTGTATGGACAAATGTAGGTGTATGAATCCTGATCCCAACAATATATTGCACACACCTGTAAGTGATGTATATAAATGCAGTGCTTATGAATTTATTGATTCTGTGACAGTAAACTAGATGCAAACAGTCTACAGTAAACTAGTGAACAGTCTGATTCAGCAAATTTTAAAATACATTTTTGCAAAACTTTTAAATGAGAAAAAATTATATAATTTTGGAAAATTTTCGACAACTCCAGTTTGAAAAAATGAAATGTTTGTTCCCAAAACTGTTTGTTTAGATTGACTGAGTAACACTGCACAATGAATGATTAAAAATCTATAGCTAGGATGATAAAATGCTTCCCTATATTAAACTGCTAGAATGTACTGTGAAGAATCAATTCAATAGTATGTACGAACAAATATTAACGTTGCTGAAATTAGTATTAAGTATTTTAGTTATTTAAGTTTTCAGTACACTGAAAAGAATATGAAAATATACCTTCACAATACTATGAAAAATAAAATATTATCATAACGGCTACCTTTGTCCATTGAAAAATAATTGACATTTATGTGTAAAAACGATCTTGCACATGGAAACCTGATTTATTCAAGAAAATGATGATAGACAATTTTGCAAACTTCAAGACACAGCATGTGGGGTCATTTAAAGAAAATATGGGATGTTTGTGTAAAGCCTACATTAATCATAATTTGTCATCATTTAAAAACAATAACATGTTTTTCTAGCAATATTTCCTAATTACGATTCATAGACAGAACCAATGACAATACGATAGTTTTATCTTGATATTTAATTATATTACAAAATGTAATTTCACAGTCACTTACAGTTAGCTGGATGTAAGTCAGCCTTTCTAAAAAATTAAGTATTTTGTACTGAACATATGCATGTGTATAATGAACAATTTACTAACATAGTGTATTGCTTTACTGAATTTTGTTTTGTTTTATTTGATTTTTCTGCTCTTATTGAAATTTTTTAACTGACCACCTAATTAAAATTTTTGCATATTTTGAATTTGTTACGGGACCCTTCAGCTTCAAATTAACCAAGTTTTATTGTACTAACATGATATGCTCCTTAGCAATGACTATCTTTAATACTAACATACTTACAAAATTTAGCTTAACGTACCTATCTATAAAAGAATCCACAAGGACTAGATCTCCAGGATGGATGCCCTCCTGAAGAGAACCACATGCCGTTGAGACCATGACATGTGTACAGCCTACATGTCGCAAGGCCCATATATTTGCCCTGTAGTTTACATTACTTGGGGAAATGGTATGTTTCCGACCATGTCTATAAAACAGTCATACCATTATTTGTGCTTCTTAACAACTTTAAAATAATAAACAATTTATTCTGTGAATTAGAACGTATTACCTTGCAAGAACTACACAGTCAACACCTTTGATTTTTCCTTCTATAAGAACATCCGATGGTTGTCCATATGGTGTGTCAACAAAGTGCTCTTTACCTTCCTCAAAAAACTCAGGATTGTTAAAGCCAGATCCCCCAATGATTCCAATCTGTAAATTAGAAACATTTTTTTTGAATTTTTAGACTCGCTATACTATTTAAAAACTATTAATGCCAAATTAGCGCTTTCGAACGTACCTGTTCATCATCAGATCGTAACTGCCACCCGTAGGTAGTACAGTTTAATAGATGTATGATTCATCAGATCGTAGGTGGCAGTTATGATCTGATGAACGGGTACGTTCGAAAGTGCTAATCGGTGTCACAGTGACTAGTGGTGTGTGCAACAAGTGAGTGTAGCATAAATTTATTTTACCACTAATAAAATTTGTAGTTTAATTATTAATGCCAAACATATTCAAACATGTTTTCTCACTTCTTTTACTTCTTTTTCCTAACAATTACCCAAATCCTACTGAATTTTTATTTAACTATCTGATGACACCACAAAAATATTTGGATTATAAAATCAAATTTGAATCATCCATATATGATACAATATACTATAATAACTGAGAGGTTCACAACAAAAGTCAGTCAAGTCCATACCAATGATTTCAAGGAAACAGGTTTTTAAGTTTTTCCTTCAAAACAATCCATTCACCAATTCAAAATGAACTGCTGTTTGGTGGGAGTTACTATAACTCATGGACTTGGTTTCCTATAGAGTACATAATATGGAATCTGGTGTACTCCAGCTTCTAACTAAAAATAAATTTTATAGAAGTGGATTTGGTCCAATTTGGTTGTGAGCCTTTCAATTATACACAGTTACTAACATTACTATAATACAATATAACTAACTTCACAGTATTTAAAACCTTAAATCTCTAAAAAAAAAAACTATGTCAACAGTCTTCGAAACTTTATGATTTAACAACAATGTTAAAAATGTCTCAGCTAAACAAAATTTAAGGATTCACATCGCATTTACAGATTTAAGGATGTAAGATTATATACTGTAAAAGAGAAGTACACAAACGATGATTAAAAAGATGAAATTTATTTGTGAACCCTACTTAAAGATAAAGAAGACATTACATGTTCAACTTTCATGTTTACTGCCGTGTCTGTGACTACATAACCTCTCAACAAATAAAGTAATTTTAATGTGGTTGTCTTGAACTTGTTTCTACACCATAACTTTCTTGATATATATATCTTGACGTCTTCAGAGATGATTTTTCATATACCTGCAGAAGGAGCTATGGACAACTCACCAACAACTAATGGTAACAAAAAATACGCAGACAAGGAATGCCTTTCTTCTTTACAAAAAGACTAGCCAACAAGATAACCAAGTTCTAACAGAGGTAGGCCTACAAGGTAAAGATACTTTTCAAGTCAGAGCATTCCACAACATCTAAAGTCTGCCAAGAATATTCCTACAGACACATTTATGTGAGGACATACCTTTAAGAACGACAGATCTGTCACCTGAACTACAAAAACGTCAACTACTAGATAAATAATTAGGTGCATACTTTCTTTGACTTATCATGATGATTAAGCTATACAAATATGTACTGGTTAAAACCTAAAAGGCTTTTTATCCAGTGCTACACAGATCTTGGATTACTGACTGGTAATAACAGAAAATGTGCTGTTAATTTAGCAATCATGGGATTGGCTGAAATTCACAGAAGTTATTTCTATGGCTGAACATAAGACGTTAATGTATGTAGCAGCTCAGAGTGTTGGACTATCAGATGCTGAACTAAGAAGGAGGCCTAGGACCAGTAGGTTACTGAAGATACCAAAGCAACTTTAGCCAAAACACCTAGTAAGCAAAATCAACAGACCATAGCTTCATGGGTCTGTCTGTGTGTCCCATTATTTTCTGTCAGTGTAAACGGAATCCTCTCAATAAGAAGGTCAACTGGTTATCAGCACTGTGTTATAGAAATGACAGAAAATACCAAATTAACTAAGACTTTACAATAATATTAAAATACAATACTTTATGTTTCAAAGTAGCAACTGTTGGCATAACTATGGGGGGGGGGTTCAATACCTCCCTCCCTCCAAAGTTATTGTGAAATTTCTTAATCACATAACACAACGTAACCTATTTCTGATCCAAATGCATACATCAAACTAACGCAATTCCTTAAACCAATAAAATAAATTTTAGAATTTTGCTAATAATGCAATTACTAAACATTTAATATATAGTGAAAATGAAAAAATCAGATGAGTAAATAGTTTCACGTTGTGGAATGTATCAAATAAACAGAACAACAAACCCACTACATATTATACCTATTATTGGCATTTAAACTATATGCCAATATAGTTTGGTGGCTTTCACCAAAGCACTCGAATTTCCAAAGAAAACACAGAATAAGAAAATTAGTTGAGTCGTACCCCTGATCTTGTGGCACATGCACTACTTTAATGTTGACTACATGAAGCAAAAATTACATACATAGGTTATCTGTGTATATTTGCAGCCATTAAAAAAATACATACGCTCACCAGAAAATGAATGCAGAGGAGCCTACTAATCTGCATTTTTCTTTTTCCCTCTTATGTGGGCGCCTATATCAACACGTCTCTAGTCTAATATGTCTGTGGTTTGATCTGTCATCTTACCCCACATACATTAACAGGGTTTTTTAGGATAAAGTATAGACAAAAACACAATAGTTCATAGTTGAAATACATTAAAAATAATGTACTGTAACATGAATTTTTTTGTACTAAAAAATTTTTCTGCATAGCCTCAAAGTATGAGCCCGGGGTAAAAACCGTTTTTTACTTCCATGTTCCTTAAGGAAATGGAAGTATGGTGATGGCAAAAAAAATCGTGTTCGAGATTATTGCAGATTCTGATTGTACTACACTCAAAACATGAAAAAAAGTCATTTTTCAAAAAGTGTCTGTGTGTGTGTCTGTCTGTCTATAGATTTTGTTTCTATGGCAAACGATAACAGCCACAAATTCAAACAAAATCAAATAATTTTTTTGCATGCAGCCCTGATTTGTAGAGTACTCAAGACCTATTGTTTTTGGTGAAGATCGGTTAAGGGAAAGGGGTAGTTTACCTGTAACGTTTGTTTTTTTAATCAAGGGTAATTATTTTCTATGGCAAACGATAACAGCAGCAAATTCAAACAAAATCAAATAATTTTTTGCATGCAGCACTAATTTGTACAGTACTCAAGACCTATTGTTTTTGGTGAAGATCGGTTAAGGGAAAGGGGTAGTTTACCTGCAACGTTTTTTGTTTTAACAAGGGTATCTTCTGTGGCACACGATAACAGCCGCAAATTCAAACAGAATCAAATGATTATTAGCATATAGCCCTGAATTGTAGAGTTTTCAAGACCTTTTGTTTTTGGTGAAGATCGGTTATGGAAAAGGGGTAGTTTACCTGCAACGTTTTATGTTTTAACAAGGGTATTGTCTATGGCAAACGATAACAGCCGCAAATTCAAACAGAATCAAATGATTATTTGCATACAGCCCTGAGGTGTAGAGTACTCAAGACCTATTGTTTTTGGTGAAGATCGGTTAAGGTAAAGGGGTAGTTTACCTGCAACATTTTTTTATCAAGGGTAATTTTTTCTATGGTAAACGATAACAGCCGCAAATTCAAACAGAATCAAATAATGTTTTGCATACAGCCCGGAATAGTAGAATTCTCAAGACTTGTTGGTTTTGGTGAAGATCGGTTAAGGGAAAAGGGTAGTTTACCTGCAACGTTTTTTTATCAAGGGTAATTTGTTTCTATGGCAAACGATAACAGCCGCAAATTCAAACAGAATCAAATAATGTTTTGCATACCATTTTGAATTAAAGAGAACTCAAGGTCTGTTGATTTTGTTGAAGATCGGTTAAGGGAAAGGGGTAGTTTACCAGCAACATTTTATGTTTTAAGAAGGGTAATTTTTTTTAAGAAAGATAACTGCCGTAAATTCAAAGAGAATCAAATAATTTTTTGCATACTTTCCTGATTTGTAGAGAACTCAAGGCTTACTGATTTTGGTGAAGATCGGTTAAGGGAAAGGGGTAGTTTACCTGCAACATTTTATGTTGTAACAAGAGAAATGTATAGTTGTCTTGATTGTTCATCTCTTCTTTCACAGCACATCACTTTACTAAAAATGAACTTTAATAACGACAATATACACTCCGCATTTGCCACACACATACACACAGAAAACCACAGTTACACCAACATAGACACTAATCTCGAAATTTTACATTACTTACCTAAAGGCCGAAAACTCAACACAACTGAACAATAAGAAATATATAAACACCACACAACACAACCAAACAACATACTCAACGATCAATTACAATATAAATCACATACACTTTTTGACACAATTTTACAAAAAACAAACATCAAGTTGAATCCCTGCACCAATCCCCTTCCTCCACACACCACCCCCACTACACCTTCCACACAAAAACCGTTACAAAATGATGGCAGTCTGACTAAAAGGCAGATACGTAAGCCGAAACGCGTTCGACGAAAAAAGTAAGTTTTCACAAGATAAAGTTCATTTTTAGTAAAGTGTAAGAGAAATGTTTCCATGACGAACGATAACTGCCGCACATTCAAACAGAATCAAATATTTTTTTGCATGCATCCCTGCATTGTAGAGGACTGAAGGTCTATTGATTTTGGTGAAGATCGGTTAAGAGATAGGGGTACTTTACCTGCAACGTTTTATGTTTTAACAAGAGTAAAGTACTTAATTTTGATAAATAAAGTATCCTGATAAGAAGCTCATAATAATCCACTGTAGAAACGTATATGAAATATCTATAAATGAAGAGGTTAGGTGAACGGGGTGGGGGTAATTTTCTATAAATGAAAATTATAGTTGAAGGGAGAGAGGAGAATTTTGTATATGTGTACTACGTTATCGGCAACAAAGAAGTAGTTCTTTGTTAAAATTCCTTCCCGGGCTGTTTAGCTTTAGTCCAATGTTTTCTGAAAAACCAGACTTTTCGGCAGTGCCATCGACTGCCATCATCAGTGAAAATCGAGTGCGAAAACGTGAGGTGGTATACGTTAGTGACCACAGTACTGTGGTTAAGGCTGAAGCAATAAGTAGAAAGAAGTAGTTTCTATGGAAATATTTCATTTCAAATATGATTTTAAATATAAATCTTAGAACATGGAAGTCATGTATGGTTCTCCATACCGATATTTCAAAATACCTTCCAAAATATTGTTCTGCAATCACCACTGTACAGTGGAAACAAAATACCAGACACCAATGAAGGCACTAATTACCAACTTTAATTAGTCATAAACAATTTGAAATCAACACAGGCGCTTTCATACAATAAGTAAAGTTAAATTTGTCAACACACAATAATAAATCTCATCTTGATAGTTTCACACTAATTGACACAATAATCACTTTCCACTAATCTGCAACAATCACTTGATCCGCAGTCAATAAATTGCCAACTGTAACTGACTGCTGAACCAGCCACTGTCACACATAGAGGTTCCAGAATAATTTTCTATTCTCCTAGTGGCGTGCCGACATAATTTGCATAGTTACATGAGCTCGAACAGTCTGGAAACTATGTCACTGCATGACTTTGACACAAACGCTGCACATACTGGGATAGTCAAGTAACGTGTAGAACAACACTCTTGAATTTTTGAGAGCGTAACATAATTGTTGTAGCAATATGCATATTGTAACATTACATAATCAGTGCCTAATACTGAGTAAAATAAAGAAATACCTATTATTATTATTTTGTAAAATAATAATAATAATAATAATAAAAAGTCAGTAGTAACCCCATTCCCCAAGTCAGAAATGAATGATTAAGTATCATACTATGAAACATTTGTACAATCTTTACACCAAACAATAAAACACTTTAGCAATTAAAAATCAGTGTACTAAGTGTTACCATAGAAGTGCAGTGTGTACAAAGTGCAACATAGTATGATATATGTAAATTTTAAACAAAAAAGACATCAATCACAAATGGTGATGAAGATACAGAACTATAGTAATAAACAATAAGTTTAGTAATAAGTTGTTGTAGTTTTGTTTTGTTAGGCCACAAAGGCAATAGCAATGTAAGTAAAAGGATATTTTGTTTATGTTTGAAGGATTCAGGGTTATATAAGAAATTAATCACTGCTAATTAGAATAAATTGTAAAGAGATTGTGGAAGATAAAATAGTGCCTAGAGCAGTAATACATTTACAGAAGTAAAAGTCAGAAATAAACTAAGTTAAAAAACCACTAAATTATAAAATACAAGTATCTAAGTTTATGTAATCATATGAAGAAAACATTATATAAATTAAATGTAATTAGAGTTAAAATTTATAAAGGAGTATTTTTCCTAAAAAATGGAAGAACTAATAATGTCTTAATACTAGCCTATTTACTAAAACTGTACCTAGGTTAGCCAATAAAAACTCATCAATTTCTTGGTTACTAAGAGTAACAGAGTTAACAAGATGGGTATTTGTTAAATTGGATTTTCAAGAGTGTAGATGACAGAAATAATGTCTAGCAAATTTTCAAAAATATAGTAACTACAGTTTGAACTAATCACTATTCTAAATTAATGAAACGATTCAGCACAAGAAACTACGTCTGAGACATCCATTGAACCATAATGATTGATGCGGGAATATCGAAGAACATAAAATTATCCAACCATCAGATCGCTCGAAAAATTTGAACTATCACTACGTTGGTGAGAACGCCTACCTTAATAAACTACAAAATTACATATCACCAACAAGTAACGAACACTAGAAACAGTACATCATTCAATTTATACGAAAAATTAGTGTGAACATTTTAAACTTTTTTTATTTAACCCAAAACGGTAAACAAGTCGTTTCATTAAAACTAAATAGCAGCCATGTTTCTTGTTTTTCCATCGGTATGAATACGAGTAGTCTGCGCTCTGGCGTTTAAAAAACGAACTTATTGAATCAGACTTTAAGAAAAAATATTAATTATTGTAAAGTATGATACTATTATAAGCATTTCTGACTTTCTTATAGCTCAAAGAATCCCCAAATAACCCTGAGATAAATAATTTATTAATTTTACTAATAAGTATAATTGAATATATCTGTTGTGTTATAGAAAAACTTATATCGAAAACTGTTGTAATTTCGATAATAGTCGATCTGGAAATCGATGAACTGGATGTAATAGTTTCCAGAAAATAAACCAATTTCAATCAATAAATACCTTTCTTTTAGGGAATTGACTTTGTATTATTTTTTGTAGATAGCAGATTTGTTACAGGAAACAGGTGAATAGCAGAGAAGAGTAAGATAGTTAGCTCAGACATCGTAGCCTATGAAGTACAACAGCCAACATAACCTGTAACTGGTTATCAAATTGAAAACAGCTGATGCAACGCGGGTTTAAATAAAACGGTCAAACAGTATACCAAGAGAGGAACTCTCTCTCTCTCTCCATAACAACTGAATTGTAATACCTGCAAGGAGATATAAAAAACAACAAAGGATCCCGTGGTTTATTTTTTTTTTTTACTAAAGAGTTACACAATAAATAAAAATAACACAGTCAGAGTATCAAAAAGACGTAACACTGGGAGAAATAAGAAGTCCGGAAAAACTCGTAGACGTTACAAATGACGATCCCAAAAGTGGGGCGAGAAGTACGGATAAGCTAGAAGACGTACAATATTTACAAAATTAAAAAATCACATATAAAATTGAAATAATCTATAATATAACGCGCTAGGTAGTGTGTCCGTCATCGGTATGTTACCATAGTAACAAGTAAATAAACAAATGATATTTACCGGTATCGAATATAATCTCAGAATCTACTGAACCGATTTCAATGAAACTTTGCACGCTGATAGCAGGTACCCAACGTAAGGTTTTCCACTTTATCTGATAACGATATGTTAAAAAGAACCGAAGTTATTGCAAAAAAACGCATTTTTTTTAAAACCGCGGCTTCGATCGCGAATAACGATATGTTAAAAAGAACCGAAGTTATTGCAAAAAAAAACACATTTTTTTAAACCCGCGGCTTCGATCGCGAATAATGATAGGTTAAAAAGAACCGATGTTATAGCAAAAAAACCTCATTTTTTTAAACCCGTGGCTTCGATCGCGAATATTTGTATATATGATTGTTGTGGTAACTGTCGAGTTGGTAAATTGCTAATGGTACATCTGTATTAATAATATTCTTATGGAATTCTAATCAGCATATGGAATTCGTATAAACAATACAATAATTCATTGTTTGATTATATTGTAACATTGATTATATAGTACACGTTGATTCTGACACACCATACTCTTCGACATTTGAATATTCAGTAGGCCTATGTGCAGTAGGAATAATTAATTGTCGAGAATTATACTTAACCTACTTCATCGAGAATTATGCGATGAGCATCAGTGATGTAGTATCAGTGCCTTTTTTCGTTAATTTTATGTCATCGGTAAGTAATATGTGCAATATGTATTGTATTGTATAAATTATTAATTGCACCCTACAGATTTATTAGTATAGATCAAATAAATAAATTTCCCTTTTTTTAGCTTTGCAATGCCAAAAAGACAATCATGTTTAGGAAGATCTATTGCTGCTGCGGAAAGAAAGAGGCGTCTTAGAGCATCTGAAAATGACGTCGAAGGAGTCGAAATGCAATCAGCTCCTGGAAACTCTTCAGAAAGATCTGGATTAGAAGAAGTCTCACGGGTTGAAAGTCCTACGATTCGTGAAAATAGATTAGCGGCACAAAGACGCAGGCAAGCGACTCTCAGATCACGAGGTCCTACTTTACGATGGAATGCAAAATTAAATAGTGGTTTCAATTATAATCCAGTTATTAACTACGCGAATGAAACAGATATCGGGTTACCGAGTATGGTTTGCCCTCATTGCAAAGCTTTAAAGTGGAAAAATGAATCACATGGATTATGTTACTCTGCAGGAAAAATGCGATTAGATCCCATACTTCCTCCTCCAGAACCGTTAAAGATCATTATTAAATGGAGAACATCTTTTATCGAAAAAAATTTTGAATGCATTAAGATCGTACAATTCAGCTTTTCAATTTACATCATTCGGAGTCAATGAAATAGTCGACGGGAGCTTCATGCCTACTTTCAAACTTTAAGGGCAAGTATATCACCTCATGGGATCATTAGGCTACTCCCACACAAAACGAAGTACCAAAATTTCTACAGGTGTATTTCATAGCTGATTATTTACAGCAATCTGAAACAAGAATGGATCATATTCGTAACTTGGATAAGCCATTAGTAACAGAACTTCAAAATTTACTTCACGCAATCAACCCATATGTTAGTGAACTGAAAAATGCGTTTGAATTTGTAACATCCGCGAATAATAATCAGTACAATATTGTGATTCATGCTGATCGAACAGAAAATAATGAAGAGCACAGGGGTCGCTACAATGCACCGACAACTAATGAGGTGGCAGTAGTTTTAGTTAACCAGGAATGCGATAAACTCGATATAATAATCCGTGCGAGGGATCATAAGCTACATCGAATTGCAGAAACGCATCGAGCTTATGATGCTTTACAGTACCCTTTAATGTTTTGCAGAGGAGAAGATGGTTATCATTTTACATTAAAATTAGTCGATCCTCAGATTGGGTTACAAACTACTAACTCGACAGTTACCACAACAATCATATACAAATATTCGCGTGCGAAGCCGCGGGTACCTGCTAGTTTCTTATAACGACATATATCATTTTTCACTTGAAGTACAGTGGGCTCACGATATTCCATCCTATTATGATGGACGCCCAGATTTGGAAAATGCCAGAATACAAGGCAGAAGCACAATGCCCTCATAATCTAATGCAGTATTTTGTCCCTACACATAATTAATCGCCTACATTATTTTAACTACATCGTCACATATTAAAAATAGTAAACCTAACTCGAATATTGGCCCATTCCAAATTTTAAAGTAAAAATCAAGCAACAAACTTGGCAGGGGGGTTCAAGTTACATTTTTTAATGCATTCCAAAAATTATGTATGCTGTATGATTATTTTCAAATCATGTGCTTCAAGCCACTTGGTAAATTTTTATTACTTATGGATGTGTCAGGTCTTGAACACTTTCAACCCAATGCCCGTAAATTTTATGTTTGTAATGTCACATGTATTTAACAACATTTGTACAAAACATATATGGGCTTCTGTTGTTTGTGCTTGTAGACTAGATGTAGTTGCAAACTGAATACACAGATACCAGCACAAATACGTTTTTTGCTCTATGATTTTCTGGCTATTATTGCAATCTCAGTTTGTGTTACCCTGTCTGTTTCATTTTGTACCATACAAAAGCAGATTACTGCAAATATACTGATTTTTACCATATGCTGTGCTTTAATATTGTAAGAACAGTAATTTTTGTACAGTAGTTACAAATAAAATACCATTTATTTTATGAAAATACTTTGTAAAACTTTTTTTATTTTTCAAAAACATGCTTCCGCTCTAGATACTAAAAATTAATTTCATCTACAGAAGAAATAAATAGAGTATCATTTTATATAAATAGAAGGTCCAATCTTTAATTTGGCACATAATTTATGTAGTTTTTAAAAATCTTACTATTAAAAAAAATAGGAAAAAATGTGGAAAACAGCCAGGCTGCTGGGACATGCCAATGCTGAAATGGCCAGGGTTGAAAGTGAAGGAAAATTCAGTGGGATGACAGCTTTATATAAACCACTTTTTTATTATGACTCTTACTTTCAAAGTAAATAGTAATCGTACATCAAAAAATTGAATTCTGAAAAGTACAAATAAATAGTTCTCAAATATCTTTATCTAAGTCAATTTTTACCCAAATTAAACATAACTACCTTCACATGTTATACACTGCTTCAATTTTAAATTCACTTTTGATATATTTTCTGAACAGACACATTTTGAAAAATTAGGTTTTTATCCCTTCAATCTCTAATTTAAGGAATGTTTCTGATTTTTTACTTGTCATCTTTTTAATGTATTCCTGCAAGAATTTTTTTTAAAGAAATTAATCCCGACTCTATGTATGCTATCTGCACTGGGGAGGCAGAGATGTGACTTATTCGGATGAAAAGGGAAATATCTTTTCCATGCTGTGCTGGAACCTCATTGTGCTGGTGTGTTCTAGTTTCTGATAACTTTGCAAAGAAACCACAAAAAACTGATCTTGCCCCTTATCCATAAATGATAGTTATTTTAGTTTGCATAACTTGTTTAATTCTTTCCAGATTTTTCAAAATCTCCCAACTTTACTAAACATTTTCTTCCAGAAAAAATAATTAACATCATGATAAAAATACCCCATTGTCAACGAGAATTATTATATATAAAAGTACAAAATTAAGTAGGGAAATAAATAGTATGTAAACAGTAGAAAATGTAAAAGGAAAATTAAATATAAGAACAAGTATAATGATAATATAAAGAAATAGTGTTCATAAATAAACTATCTAAAGACAATATTATAAAATAAACTAAAAGAGTGATAATTAAGTAGGAAAGATGATAATAACTAATGAACCATGATAGGACCCAGTGTTAATCGATGAACTACATAAAAACACTATGTAATAAAGTGAAGTAGAATTGGGAATAAAGAAAGAACATGTGATAATAGCCAATAAGTAATAACAGGACCCAAATATAATGAATAAACTATATAAATTATAAGGGATAGTTATGTGTAGATATTGGCATAGTTTTTATAAAATAAGAAAATGTTTATATTTAATATAACAGTGTTTGGTAGAAGTAAAATACTGATAACTGTTTTTCAGTATTTTAAGGAAGTATTCTATTATATTATAAGGATGGTAAGGAGTCCATTGTTTTATTTTAATGAATTATGTTTATAAATTTATAGCCTACTAACAACTATTAAAAATAATAGTAAAAGCCTAATCTGTTATTCTGAAAATAGGCAAAGGGAGTTAGACGCTGTATTCTATAAGTGAAATTATTAGGGAATACTGGTACACACCTACTGTTCATTTTATTATATTTTGTTTTGGTTTTAATTAACCCAAATGTTATTATGTTTAGTATTACATTTAACAGAACCAGTTAAAATACATGTAAACATTAAATACTGGCATTGGCCTAAAAGGTTTGTTAAAGAATTATGTTATGTTATATGATTATAGGTAATCAAATGTTGTAATTTAGTTTACGGTATTATAGTAATTATGTTTAGAAGCACTTAAAATAAACAAAAATGACATGAACAGTTGTAATGAGTAAAGGTGAGGTGAATTATGAACTCTAGGCAGTTAGGCCTATAACTGGTAACCAGAAATTTGTAAAATTTAAGACAAAACAATAACAATTGATGAAATAAGGTGTATAATCCTGTTAGGTTTAATAATAATAGTGTAGGAAACAAAACTGGATAGAAAATAATTAGTTTAAAGTTAATTTACAAAAGAAAACCAAATGGTAAATGTATGAATCTGTTATGATTTGAAAGAAGGTAGTCTTATGAGATATCAAATTAATGTGTAACCAAAAACCAAACTAATGGTGTTATTATATTTAGTATTACAGCTAGTATAAAGGAGTTATAATAATTTAAAGATTTTTAGTAATTTTGTATAGAAAAAATATTAGCCATATATAACAATGTTGTAAATTATCACCCAATGAGAATTAGTGTTTGGAACCTAGCACCCATAGTAACTAGTAAATAAATTCTATTATTCCATTATTAGCTCTTGATGAGTGCAGACGTAAAAAACCGCAATGTTTAAAGAAAAGAATGAAATAATTAATATATAAAAACATAATGATGAAAATAATAAACTAAATTATAGAACTTGTACTAACACTCACATGAACTAAAAATCACAAGAAGAAATTAAATAATCCATGGTGAATTGCTGAGGAATCCCAATTGACTAACTACGAACTATTGGAAGGAAGAAAATACCTAAAACCTATAAATGAGTGACGGAATCTTCAACACGAATGATGAACGATGAAAAAATAAATACCTAAGAAAACAGAAGAACGGAATTAACGAAAAATAAAGAGGAAAACCAGCAGTACTTGTAAGGAATACTACCCGGAGAGAAGAGACAGAGGACTGCTAAGTGTATTTTAAAATACGACCTTAACAGTAACACAAAAGAAAACAAAAACAATAAGTGAAAATACACCTTCAACACAATTTATCACTTTTTTAACAGACACTTGAACTTTCTTTGATTAAATGAACACCTAAAATTGAAGAATAATCTCAATCTAACATTGATTTCTTCAGTGAATATATTTTAACCATAAAAATTTAGTAACTCAGTTAACCTCCAAACGCTAATTCCAGTAGCTATGTTACAAATGTAATTATAAGTGTATCACATTTTATATGTTATTTATATGGTATTTGTAAAATTTTGTACTTTTATTAGTCCAATTGACAATATTTTCTGTAGTCCCAAGAACTTCGACCTGAGATTATAAAAAAACCATAAATATCAACTTCAGTACACGAGTCTTTCCATGCAGCGGTTGGACAGAATAGCCAACCGCTAATAATTAAACATGCCGGCGCAAAATTGAATTACATAATTTGGAAGAAATTGTAATAAAATAATCAACCTAATAACTGTTAATAAAACCATAATTGAAGCATTGAACTGTATGTTTGATTTTATTTAAATCTTTCTTAAAAATTGAGTATTCATTTATCATTCAATAAACCTTGCACTTATGGTTTAACAAGAAGAGTTGGCAACCCCTAGTTTGAGGCAGAAAATACAAATTCGAACGTCTGGACGGGTGAGTAGACACTCTATAGGTATAATTATTATAACGAGCTTGATTGACACGTTATAGAATTGGCGCACCAACTAGTAGGGCTAGAATTAATCAATAAATTCTATAATTAGATTCATTAGATTCTAGCGGCGGCTACAGAAAATCAATGAAAATGTCAAGGAGAAGAACAACATCAACGAGACGGATGGCAGATGCTGAAGAAGAAATAAAATTGGATATGGAGGAGAAGGAAGTAACAGCGACGGAAGAAATAGAAACGGTGGTAAGGGATACACCAGGGGACCAATCAGAGAAACCAACCCAACCAGTAAAACGCAAATTTCCAGGAAATGATGAGGGTTATGGTAGAACAATTAAATAAAAACAGAGAAGAAACTAACGAAAATCTGAGGTAAATAAAGGAAGACAATAAACAGACGAATGAAAAAATAGACAATATGAAGGAAGAAATAAATGAAAATTCAAGGAGACAAAACGAGGTTTTGAGCGAAAACTTAAAGAAACAAATGAGGGAGGATATTGAAAAAATAGATAAAAATAATGAAAAGAATATCGAAACACTTAACAAGAAAATGGATAGTAACCAAGAAGTGTTTAAACAAATGAGAGAACAAATGGACAATAATATTGAAATATTAAGACAGGAAATGAAAGAGAATAATGAGAAGAATAATGAAACATCTAAAGAAAACCACAAAACATAAAATATAAAGGACAAACAACAAATAAAGGAGGATATTGAAACACTAAATAATAAAATTGAAAGTCACCATGAAACATTACAACAACAATTAATAGAGTATCGTGAAGAAATAAAGCAGACAATAACGGAGACCGAAGAAAAAATAGAAAAGACCAATGAAACAGTGATACAAATTCATGAGGAAACATTAAGTAAAATAAATGAAGCTGAAGACGAAAGTAAAAAGAGGGTTGAAGAACTCCAACAGGAAAGAGTTGAAAAGTGCGAGCAAATTAAGCAAGAAGCGCATCAAATTCGGAAGGAGGCCAAGGAGGAGATAGGGCAGGTACAGACAAGATGTGAGGAGAGATGCGGAAAATTAGATGCGTCTGTGAATGAAGTAAAGGGTCAAACAATTGCCCATGAAGAGAAAATAGAAGAATTCCGACTACGAGTTGCGTCTCCAGGAAGAAGTTAACGCCTTGAAGGATAGACCATATCTTAGTTCCCACGTCTCATGCAACAAAAGCAGGGAGATAATCAATTTTAGAAGCTACAAGTGCAACCCCATTGAATTCCTTGAGTGAGTAGAAGAAAGTCTGTCAAGAACCAGGGAGAGACAAGATGGACAGTGATTAAGGGTATGTTGGATGAAATGTTTAAACAGGTCCATGACAATTGGTGGACGACAGTACGGCCGGACATTCAAAACTTCCAAGAATTCAAAAACCTATTTAGAACGAAATACTGGTCAGAGGCTACCCAACATGTAGTGAGGAACAACATAAGTAACGGCAGATTTGATCCGTATTTAGGACAGTCTCCAACGGCATACTTTTTAGGCAAAGTCAGTATAGCGAGGAACTTGGAGCCCAATATCCCTGAAGAATGTTTGGTAACGCAGTTAGCATACCATTATAACAGGGAGATTTCGAAGAGCAGATTGAGTGGACGGATTAAGACCATCCAAGATATGGAAAAATTATTGGGAGAACATGAACGGGAAAGGCATTACCTACAGCACAGACAACGAAATAATAATTATAATAGGAATAATGAACTTCGTTATAACCAATATAACCCTAATGGTAATAATCCACAGGTTAATAATAACAATAACAATAATAATAGTTACCATAATCCTCAAGCCAACAACAACCACAACTATCATCGTCCAAATAATCCAAATCACAATAATAATAATAATAATAATCGAGTTAATAATAATAATACTAATACAAATAATGGTAATCATTATCTCATATGTTGTGAGGAAAATGGGTGTCCAACCTTCAAGTTAACTCATCCTCCCCACAGATACAAATTCTAATTACACCATTGGAAGCAACTATGTAAGTAAGTGGTTATAATTAATCCTACCTTGAAAGTTGTTAAACTTAAGCATGCATGGTAATAGTAGATGCATTCGTTGGTTCCAGGATTAATTAATTAATCAGCATGACAATTTTTAAAACACTACACACAGGGAATATTCTTAAAGACTAAGTGACTGGTTTTGAGGTCAGCATTAAATAGAAATAGATCTGCATTACATCAGTAATTAGTTTGCAAAAAAGAAAAAATAGATGAAGTTTAGTTACAACATTGCATTGTGTATACTATTTCTGTTCTTAGTTTAATCCTGTTATAAACAAACCCCCGTGGCACATCTGAAATGCTATTGGTCAGGGGCGTTGACACTGTTCACATGGCAATGTGTTATGTGCATGCCCAGAATGTCTGTATAGACAGGTAAGAGTTGTCTTACCACTTAGTTTTGCTGTGAAAAGTTTTCTTTTTATTATTATGGCGTTTGATTATCTTCATTTATGAATATATAGTAGAACTTTTTTGCCAATGATTGAAAATATCAATTATCTGCCAACATTTCAGAGTATGAATGTAAAAATGGTGAAAAATTAATAATACTTAATGCTTTTACTAAGTTAAATGAAAAATACCTAAGTCTTGCTACCAAAGACTTAAAGAAACTTACTTCTGTATTTACTGATGTTTCAGAAAGTAGTGTTGAAACCATCAGAAGTGATATGGAAAACACAGGAAACTTGTTATGACAGGAAAGAAAATAAAATGGGAAAATACTGTTTTGGGAAATGTGATGACTTAGTTAAAATGGCTATAGCCTATGTTGTAAAGTCCATAACTTTTTAGAATCCAAAAACTATTATTAGAAATTAATAATGACCCCGAATTACCTCATATGGGGACATACTAACCTCCATGGACTTTTGAAATTTCTGGCCTTTGAATTTATTAAACAAACAAAATTCTCTGTATTTTAGATAGACATGACATTTTGACTTGGCAATGAAATTACTTAAAGTCAGTCAACAAGTTCGTGACAAAGAATTTCTACATTTTTTTACCTTGATGACACATGGTTTCATGAAGACCTCATGACTAAAGTATGACGTGATCTCACAACAAAAACACCATGACACGCTTTTCTGTCACGTCTATCAACTGAAATAAAACCACCACATAACAAAGTAACCTGACATTACTTCAAATTGTTAGTGAACATGGGTTTTAGATGGGGTCTTACTACTGTTCGAGTCTACAAAAAAAGTGGGGATTATCACACTGAAATCAAAGGTGATGTGTTCAAAAAGTGGTTTGATGAGATTGTTCACTATTACCACACAAAAGTGTAGTATTCATCGATAATGCCCCATATCATCCCATGATGACTGTACATGGTCCAAATTGTGCATGGCAGAAAGCTGATATTGTCACATGGCTCAACTTAAAAAATATACATTTTGAAGAAAAAGTTGCATGAAAACTGAACTTTTAGAGTTAGTACATAAGTTCATAGTAAATGATATTAAAAAGATTTAAAAACACAAACTAAGACAATGGTTATAGCCTATTAAACTATTCTGAAAGAGCTGCTAAGAAGAAGAACAACAACAAATTGTCTAAATTTAAGAATAAATTGTTAAACTACCAAGCATTTGTGTTTTTAAATCTTTTTAAGTAATATGTTTCACCAGGTGCTCAAGTCTTCAATCAATATTGTAAATGATACTGCTGAAAAATCGGAACACTCCATTTTTAAGACTTCCTCTTTTCACTTATTCTGAATCCCACTGAATTAATATGGAGCCAGTTGAAAGGATATGTTGCCCATCACAACACAACATACTAGCTGCCTGACACAAAAAAATTGATAGAAAAGACGGTAAATGAAGTAATCGCGGACAAGTGGCGTCATTGTGTAGAGCATATAATCAAGAGAGAAGATAAACGATGACGACTGGACCGGACCGCACTACCGATGTCATTGTAGTCATCTTATCAAGACTTATATCTTATATTACTGCTCAGTCAAGTGATGAGTCGAGTTCAGACACAGATATGGAAAGGATTAAATTACTCTCTGACAGCAACTGATAATAAGAAAGCACACTGTTAATTATCAAGGCTTTCATATTTGTTTTAAAGAAACTTTAATTTGTTTGTTTTCTGTGATTTTTAAACACTGAATAAAAAAATCATTAACTGCCATTATAAAATATTTCATTGTAGCTCTGACACAGTGGCACAAATTTTACTTTTGTCAGGAATATAAAAATTATCACAATTTGTGTTTATACAGTACCAATATTATATGTACCCGGTCTGTACTGCTTCTGTCAGTGTGACACGCCTGTAATTCAAGCAGCAAATAACCTTCCAGATATGTCATGCCTGTCTGTTTACATCAGGATTTAACTAAGAACAGAAATAGTATGGACAGAAAAACTGTTAAATCTGATTTGATGGCAAACGCAAGACCAAAAAATTGGTACAAATGCTGGGCTAACACATGCACAATATTTTGTACCGTACTAACGTGGATAGGCACAACGTATCAAATGGATCTACAAAAAACACGACTGCGGCTGGAAATTACAGCATTACAACGGTTATGTAATATCAGTAACAAAACACAATAAGGCAGCGTCCTTTTACTTTCACGGATCGAGATGCCACTAGCATTGTTCAGTATAATGATTCATAATGTAATAATTGGCCCGTACTAATATGGAAATTGTTGGCACTGACAGTATACACGTCAATATATTTTATATATACTGTATATATTGAATTTAAGAGTTTGGAAGGTGGTCTAATATTAGTCGTGTCCAATTTCGAGTCAATTAGTGGAATATAAAATACGGGTTTACCAAAATACGTTTGCAGTAAACAAACGAAGTATACAAAAAAAGGGAAAATAGACTACGTTTGCGTTAAATAAATGACGTGTGGAAAAAAGAAAGACACGAAAACATGAAACATGTTTGGCGAGTTTTGCAAATTTTGTTAGTTTTCGCAACGTGAAAGACTTTTTGCAAGCAATACTCGCAGAATAGATCCAAACTGTTTAAATAATTTCGCTGGTGCTAGAATAGCACGTAGTAAAGTGCTTAAATGAACTAGTACTTGAAATTTTAGTTTAGAAAAAATGAAGACATTAAAAAATATTTCAGTTTACAGCTTTCACATACCTTTATCGCCGACATTTCTAAGTTAACCTACACGGTATTATACAAAAAGTGGGTAATATAAATACAAATACAGGGTGTTAGTTAAAATCAAAATCTCCACTATACGATAATAACTATTACAGTACACAATTCGTACGTTTAAAACCACTCAGTACTAAATCTACACGCCTGTTCCTGTCGCCGACTGACAGTGTTTTCAACTGTAGTCTGGAAATTTAAGACTGAAATCAGTCGGGTAACTACGTTAGTCGTTCGGTTACCTAGTCTACAACTACAGTTCTCAGTTCTCAGCTATTCCCGCCTATATTCTGTTACAGATGCGAGTTAGGTATACGTGTGTAATATTCACGTTTGTATATTTAGTTTAGCACAATCATTTTATTAAGTTCACGGCTTTAAATATGTAAACTCAAGTGTAAAGTTTTTGTATGGTGTCTGTGGATTTATTCGTGTAAGTCTACATTCCTGTAAGAATTTCGGATGTTTCAGTTTAAAATTTTAAGGTCATTTTATTTTTACTATAAAATTTTTATTCGGTACACGCACTGTAAGTGTTCGATGTGAAGTTTCGTGTAACATTTTAAAGAGGATCTTGTCATTTAACAACACCTTGTAAATTTTGAGGGGTTGACGGCATAAATTTTCTAACATTGCTTCAGGAAAACATGTAAATTACTTAAAGGTGTCTTATACTGCATGGGTATTAAAGGACTTTTTCGATCTGTGAAAAAAAATTTTTTTCACTACTGATACCGGTATGTATGATTCACGTTCTCTATTTACTAAATTAAATATAGCAAATGTGTAGATATAGATGTATATATTTTGGTACACGCGCACGAAAAAGTGCCTTAGTAACGTAAGAAGCCGTCAAGTACAATCGCCTTACTTTATGGTGGCCGCTTCATAGCTGCGCGAAAAGTGAGGGTAGTAGGGTGACTAAGTGTGCCAGTTGTAACACTCATTTTAAAAACGTCCTTCTTTTTACTGTTGCTACAGCCGGCTTTATGGGTGCCCTTAACTAATTTAATTATTACAAATTGGGTTTTACACATTGCTGACATTTCCGGATTTCATTCAAATTACTATTTGTAATTGTACTCAGTATTACTCGAAATTGTATCAAATATGTATTTGTAATACCAGAATAATGTTATTTGTTATATAATGTAAATAATAGATAAAAAACTAGTACTGGCCGCTTTTCTGTCCTGAATTGTTTTATTTTCCTGAGATATTTAATTCTTTTTGCCCTTGTCTCTTGACGTTCATTTAATACACTTATATTATTTCTAAACTTCTTCCATTTTAATCCTAAGTTTATAATAACTTTTCTTAAACATGATAAGGTACCTTGAAAGTTTACACTGGACTTAAGAAGTTGATAAAGTTTTCGTAGTGTAGGATATGTTTTTTGTGTTGAAAATAATAAATAAAATACAGGCTTATACAGTAAATGTTTTTGAAAACGCATCAACACTTACGCACTCAGTGAGATGTGCCGTTACACTGACAAAAACAGGGTTCTTCGCATATCACTTTCACCAAGGTTACCAGCCACCATAAAATCCACAAGTAGTACTATACACAATTTTCTGAAGCAACGATACAAGAGGCGGAAGGTTTAGGACCATCTACTCACATTAAGTGCTCTGAAGGGATCCGAGTTTCTATCTATAGAAACTATATATAGTACCTCTAAATAGACCACATTCCTTTTAGACTAATAATTCTTAGTTTAATTGGAAAATTTAGCAAGACAAAAGTACATTTAAAACACGATTGATAAGCCTACTTTCAACTGTGACATCTGCAATAATGTATTTAGCAGGAGGGGGGATTTAAATTCACATATCTCTAATAAGCATAGCGATGTGAAGTTCGAGGGCAGTTTTTGTGATTTTATCTGCAATACGAAGGGTTCATTGCAACATCAGTCACGTTCAAACAAAACATTTAAGCTTTAGAAATTCATAGTCAAGTGTAAAATGCCCCCTTTGCACCAAAATTTGACCCTCAAAATATGAACCCGTGAATCATTACACTACACAGTATGATATTGCGATACGAATGGACACACTGGCTTTTCAAAATGAGGAGAAATAACTGGAAGAGAATAACTGAGAAGGAACAGGTATGCGAATTTATCATCTCTTGTTCTAAATATAATCATACATCGGATAGCTCTTCATCGGTATTTACATGCCACTGCGATTGTGAGTTTAAAGAAAAAGGGAAACATGTATGACACACTAAACGAGCTGATAACAACAAAATTAACGGTCACTACCTGGTCAAACTTGATGTCATGTTTCATCCACGAGGGACTATAACAGTGCTATACTGTAAAACTCATGTCGGCCACACTGCAGACTTAGGACGCATGAGACTTTCAGAGATGGAAAAGAATGATATTGCAATGAAAGTTTCCTTTGATAAGATACTAGACACTGTAAAGTTCTGTACAGGTAATAAGGACTTGGAATGCAAGGATCTGCTCTCAAGAAAAGGTCTCTTTAACATTAAATATCAGTGCAATTTGAAATCTGAAGCAATTAGGCACAGCAGTGATGCTATTAGTGTAGAATCGTGGATTCAAGGAATGGAAACAGCTGTAAGGTAGTGCGTTTTTACGAACCTTATGGCCCAGTGTTAGAAACATGCTCATAATTTCGTGCTGAAGATTTTGTTTTGATAATAATGAATGAAGTACAAAAGGACATGTTTAAACAGTATGGTAACAATTACATCTGCTTTGACAGCATTCATGGCCTGAATTGTTATGGTTTCGAGCTGACCACTTTGCCCATACTAGATAATCTTAACCAAGGATTTCCTTGTGCTTTTATGTTTTCCCATAGAGGAGATTTGGCAGTTTTTGTAGTTTTGTGTCTGTGATAATAGATGCCGTGGAATCACCAATTCAAGCAAATGTTTTTATATCTGATATGGCTGAGGTGTTTTATAATAGGTGGGTCAAGTTTATGCCACCTCCTCCATTCTGCCTCTTCTGTTTGTGGCATGTGGGCCACGCCTGGCAGAAAAACATGATCGAAATCAAAGGCCGTGAGAAACAGGTAGAGGCATGCAAATTGCTTCGAACCTTATTAGAAGAAAGAACTCAAACTGCATTTGTTCGTATGCTTCCACAAGTTATCGATACAATGAAACAAAAGACTTGGTTTGGTTTGTATTTTGAGAATGAGTACGAAGATTCCATCAAGAGTTGGGCATGGTGTACTAAAACATATTTATGTGGGCAGAAAGAACCCAAACTACTTGAAGTTGCACTGCATACGTTAATGCACTTTGTTAGGGACAAACTTTATGACACATTAATTTACCTAAACAGAGGTAAATTAACGAGCAGGATTTCTGCCCTTCGTCACAGACACAAAGAGTCACTAAAACTTTCTACAGAAGAGATTTTTTAATGGACGTCTGTGGAAAAAGCAGTCAGCAAGCAGAAACAAGGTCTACGATATAGGACAGAGAGAACAACTGCACTGTAAATGCGATCTCCGATGTACTGATTGCAAAGTGTAAATTCACGCTTATGTGTTCAGCTGTCCCGACTTGGCTATAAAATTTTATGTGTGCAACCACATCCATGCAGTCAGGAGAAAAATAAATGGGAGCTGTGAAGAACAAAACAGTGATTCAGAAAGATTTTAAATAATAGAACATCCCAACTTTGCAAAACAAGAGGCAAGAATCATGGAATTAAGACATACGGTGCACAATGAAGACATGCAGCAAAGTAAGGCTAAACTTTGACAGCATTTTGAAACCATTCCTGCTAAAATGGAATCTGCTGAAGATGTTGAAATAATTAATAGGCTGGTTCAACCTATTATACCAACATTAGAGGCCAGGAAACTCAAACGAGCTCTTCTTCTGGAATCGCAACCGTCATGTTCAAAATAAATTAAGTTTGAACCACAACAATGGCTCTTCTCAAATAAGAAGTTGTCAATATCAATATCGAAGCCCAGCATGAGTGAGCAAGAAGCTATTGTTGGCTTCTTGTTCCTGCAGTAGTAACTGTTTAAAGTTTTATACATTTTTGTAAGTGTACCGGTACTTTTCACTAATGGGATATGGTGTAACATTAAGAATTCTAAAAGTGTTGTTCTGTTTAATGAACGGAAGTGAAAAATAATAAATAACTTAAATTCCTTAAAAATGTGTACATCACTAGTAAAAAACAGACTGAGGGAGTAATAGGCTACTGACCAGAAAACCAGTGCCTAAAATAACATGTTAACTGTTTATTGTGTACGGTTATTCTGAAGCTTAAATACAATTTAAAAAATATAAATGATACCTGAGAAGTTCTTAAATTAGTCTGAGCTGTTTGTTTTTATAATTATTTTAGTTTATCTCTCATAAATTTGCTTAAACTTTAAAAATGCTTTGTCAGAATTGTTTTACAAAGAAACGATCGAGATTCTAGCAGGCTTTTGTTTTTATACTATATTTGAATATAATACCTTAAAGCTATTTATTTTTATAGAAAGTACTCAACATTTTCTTTTTGAGTTTTTTTTCAATTGATTGCTTAAGGATGTATGTATAAGGCTTAAATAAAATGTATAAGGGACGTATGTTATAAGGCATATATACTCTTAAGGGACGTAAATTTGAACGATTAAATAGTTTTACTAAAAACAGCCTGTATATTATTTTAACCCACTAGTAGGCGCATGTTGCACGGGAGCCTGTCAGGCCCTACACCTAAATATTTTGTTTTTAATTTTGTCATTTTGTGTAGTTTCATAGTGTAGTTTTCTCCTTGTGTAGGTGCGCGTCTCACCGCAATAGGAATACATGCCATGGCTAAAAGAATAACTGATTTTTTTAATGTTGGACCCCAAAAACGCACAAAAAGTGATCAAAGCAGTAAAGAAGGTGAAATTGTAAACCCAATCAATAACTTCAGTGACAATAGTAAACCAGGTTGCAGTAGTTCCAGTACACAAATCCAATTTCAAGAAACTGGAATTTTCCTTGATGATAATCATCCTCTTAACAACAGCGGTGGCTCTGACTCAAAACTTGTTAAACAAAATAAGGAAAATCCCGAACATCGAGTTGAAACACCTTTTCCAGTCCAAAAAAATCAACAAAAAGAGAAATGTGTCAAATGGTATAAGGGTAGCAAGTTAGATTTGTCATGGCTGTTAAAAACTTACAGTGTTTTGGAAAAGGTAAAGCTTGGAAACAAGCGTTTCGGTATAAAATGTGCAATTTGCTCCAAACACGTTCAAGAAGCGAAAAAGTTTTCAAGAAATGGCACTTTGCCCATTGCTGATGGAGTCCGATGTGACGGAAAAAAGGAACTGGAAAGGATTATTGACCATTTAACTTGCGAAGCTCACAAAGCAGCTTTTAACCTCGATGAAATGGAGAAAAAATGGATGGCACAAACTGATAAGCACCCTTGGGTAAAAACTCTTAAGACACACACTGCCGAGAAAATTAAACTGCTAACTGAACTGTCATTGGATGTGTATAATGACAGTCGTACCATGACTCTTTCTGCTCATTCTTGGCCTTCGCGGTCTTTGACAAAGATACACATTGACACCCAGGTTTCTTCATATAAAGACAATGGTTTAGAGTCCGAATTTTCTCCTCTCAACCCTTCTCCAGCTTTGTTACAGTACAGAAACCCTATAATGTATCGCAAGATGTTTGATGTTGTAGGAGAAGTAGTAGTGGAAAATGTTGTTAAGCAGTTAAAAAATTCAGATTGTTTTTCCATCCAGGTAGATGGTTCCGTAGATAAATATGGAATCGATAACAAATTCATTATGGCACGATTCATTTCAGAAGACTATGAAATGAAATCCATGTTTGTAGGTGAAAGCAAATCGAGTCTGCGAGAGGCAGAAGGTCTTATGAAATCAATCAAGATTGTGCTGGAGAATCTAAGCCTCGGTGATATAGCAAAAGATAAGTTGACAGGATTAACAACAGATGGAGAGAGTGCCAATACAGGCAAAAACAGTGGCTTATGGGTTCGCATGAAAGAATACTTAGGAACAGATTTATTTTGTGTTTGGTGTGTGGCTCATCGATCTGACCTAGCAATGTCAGACTTAGAATCAACAGTCATTGAAGTTCAGCACTGGAAGATAAATTTAAAACCAATGGCAACATTTTATAGAGCGTCAGCTCTACGTTTTGAGGAACTTGAAAAACTGGCCGAGGTAAAAAAGCAACCTGTCTGCCGCTTCCCAGCGTACTTTGAGGTAAGGTTTGTAGAACACCTAAACAACTTAGCCAAAGCAGTTTGGAACAACCTCCCGTTGATGCAACAACATTGGAGTAATGTGCTAGACAACAATGATTCTACAAAAGTTGAAAAAGCTTCTGCACGTGGGTTTCTGCGTTTGTGGGAGACAGACGGCGAACAACAACGACTTACCGGCCTTATGCTAGATCTTTTAAAGCATATGGAAAAACTGCAAACAGACTGTCAGAGATCGTTTATCACAATCCCTGATATAGAAGTCTCTAAAAATGTTTTTATAAATTCACTGACTATGATGGAAGATGATTGTTATCCCGGTGGATATGAAGAAAAGTTGATGGAAAATAAAGGCACAAGAGAACCTGAACGTGATGAGTTAGATAGTTCAGATATTGAAGAACTTCCTAGGAGACGTAGAGTAAACTCTTCTTTAGTTTCAACTAAGCGATGCTGGGTTGCAGGAAGAAAAGAGATTGTCTTGAGCTGCAAAGAATTTATTTCTCAAAGACTAGCCGATGACCAAAGAGAAATATCAAAACAAATCAACAACTTCGTAAATGCAAGAACGCCTGCTGAAGTTGTCAAAGCAGCTCGCATTGACGTGGAGAACATTTTTGGTAAAGATAAAGTATCAGATTTTACAGATGATGTTGTAGAGTTGTACGTGGTGGAAAAACTTCCTCCTTCGTCTATAATGACATCCTCAACAGCGAAACTGTACCATTGTTTAAAGGCTTCTCAACCTCATTCCACTTTTAGTAAGTTAGTACAATCGTATGTCTCTCTAACACCACACAGTGCTGGTCCTGAGAGGGCGGTATCTGTGCACACAACTTTAAAAACAAATAAGCAATCAAGCCTATCAAGAGAAGCTCTCAATTCAAGGATGTACATCACTCTAAATGGAGTTGGAACTGCTTTTTTGACCCGAGGCCAGCTGTAGCGAAATTTCTTGAGAAAAAAGAAAGAAGAAGGAAGCTTCCTGACCAGGAACTCTACCAGGACCATGAGTTTGTCAAAAAGTTTTTCGCAAAAGACAGTACCCTATAAATATAAATTTTGTTTAAATTTGAAAGATTACCTTTTTCTTTATTTGAAAAGTTTAGTAGTACAATTTACAAATCTTTACCGTAACTGTATTTCTACATGTACCTAATAAAACATAACTAAGTAACAACGCAAAGAAATTGTTTTCATTCTAAAATTGTGTATTCTTCCTAAAATCCCTCTAGGGGAGAAACATTATAGAGGCTTCAAATTTGTTTAAGTAGGGCTTAAAATCACGCTTTTAAGCTTCAAAATTTTCCTGTGGGGGGGGGCACTGAATGTCGCCCAGTGAAAGTCCCTTAAAATATGCTCTGCAGAAAACCATCAATCAAATAGATCATGTATTAATAGAGAATAGAGGTGCATCAAGTATTATGGATGTAAGATCCTTCCAGGGTGCATGTTGTGGAACAGACCATTTTCTAGTTAAAGTGCTCTTTAGATCACAGGTAAATAAAACACCAAGAGGTTCAAACACTAAAACAATACTCCTGGACATATACAAGCTTCGAGACCCAGAGATAAAGGAAGTATACCGAAAGGTAATAGCTAGGAAATTAAATATTGTGGAGCCACAAATAACAGACATGAATGCAAATAGAATCGAGGAACATTGGTGGAAAATAAATACCAAAATAATAGTAATGGCCAAGTAGACAGAGAAGAAAGGAGTATGAAGAATTAAGAGGAAAGTTAATAGTCTGCCAAAAAAATAAAAGGACTGCCATAATGGAGGAAATCAACAGAATTAAACAGGAATTTACATTTGGTAATACCAAACTGGCTTACCAGAATATCAGTAATATTAAAGACTGCTTTATAAGGCAACACAAATCTTTGTTATGATGCCTATAACAAGGTAATATAATAGGGGATGAATTAAAAATAAAACACAGATGGAAGGAAATCTTTGATAAACTGCTGAATCCAAAGATATCAAGTACAAGGGAAGGAAACTCTGAAGAACAACAAATAAATGACGATCGTGTGTGCAGACACCTCCCAGTCTGCAGGAAGTGGAAGATATACAATATTTGAAGAATTTTAAAGCCCCAGGAGTTGACTTAATCTCAAATGAACTAATAAAATATGGCGCCATAGAAGGAGAGGTGTATAAATTGATTCAAGACATATGGAAGGAGGAATATATGCCTCAAGAATAGAACATTAGCTAATTATAAGTATAAGCTACTGACTCGAAACACTAAGTTTTTTATTGGTAAAAATGTTCCGAGTTAGTACTATTATATTTATAATTAGTTAATCAACGGACACGTCATGGACAACAAAATCCAAGAATAGAACATTGGCTTAATAGTAAATATTTATAAAAAAGGGAATAAGTTACTACTGCAGAAATTGCACAGATATTTCAATGTTGTGTACAGGTTACAAAATATTCACTCGAATACTGCAGAAGAGACTGGAACCATATGTTGAAGGAATATTGGGGGAATACCAAGATGGCTTCCAAAGTGGAATATCCACTACAGACCAAATCTTCACTGTCAAAATGCTGATGTAGAAGATGTGGGAAAACAACCTGGACCTAACACAAATCTTCGTAGATTTTAGGCAGCTTATGACAGCATAGATAGGAATAAACTTTTTGAAATTATTCTGTATTTTCAAATACCCATTAAATTGGTACGACTGACAAGATTGACAATGATACAGAAGACAGCCAAAGTCAAACTGCAAACGGGTATGGCAGAACTTTCTAACGTCACAGGATGGTTGAAACAGGGTGATGGGCTGGCACCAACCCTGTTCAACCTAGCACTTGAATATGTGATCAGAAAACTGTCAATCGATAGGAATGCAACATTAGAACATAAAATGGTCTAGGTCATAGGATATGCAGATGATATTAATATTATGGCACGATCCCAAGGAAGAGCAAAAGAGACCTTCCAGAAACTCAAAGGTGAAGCAGAAGATATAGGATTACAGGTAAAACAAAGATTATGATTACCACTCAAAGGAAAACCAGGAAACCTGAACAGTTTGAAATCGAGCTACTAAACCTGGAAATAGTTAATCTTTTCAAATATTTGGGATGTTGGATTACAGAAGATAATGAAGAAACAAATGAAATAAGGAAAAGGATACAGGTCGTAAATAGAGCATGCTTCATTGGCAACTAAGGTTACATTATATAAAGTTATCATTAGACTGGTGATAACATGTGGCAGAGACTACTGACTGAATAAACGAGCTGCTAACATAGTCAATACCTTTGAAAGGAGAATTTTAAGAATATATGGACCAACGCAAGCCAATGGATATGGAGAATATGTCACAATGAGGAACTATACAAGCTATATAAAGACAATGATCTGGTTACCACTATCTGATTGCGTAGATTGCAATGGGTAGGACACATCATTAGGATGGAAAGCAACCAAATACCTAGGAAGGTACTATTTAGTCAAATCGAAGGTAGAAGGCCTGTCGGAAGACCTAAGCATCGCTGGATTGACGCAGTGGCAAGGGATGTTGATACTTTACTTAAGATAAAACGATGGACATCAATTGGCAAGGACAGGGGAAATGGAGGCTACGGTTTGACTCCGAACTGACGCCATAGAGGAAATTTCTCAAAGCGATTTAAGATTTATCCATAGATGTTCTACTAACATTTTTCTTATTAACTCGGTAATAGTTCAGAGTGACTACCTGTACTCTGGCAGCCACAAACTTGGAAGAACCGCAATTTTTTGTTTTTATGTAAACTTCAGGTAAAAACTAGGTGTGGATTCGAAAAATTCGCACAGTTTTTTTACAAATAGAGCAATTATTGGATTCAAATAATGTAAAACACGATTTTTCATTTTCCAAAGGCCCACCCTTTCTGTGGCGTGGCAGAACTCATTTTCCACACGGTGCTCGGTTTTGTGCTGACGCTGGAAAAGTAACCAACTCGAAACGGGTTTGTGTTTCAGTGCTGTATTGGTATAAGTAATAATGTATTTTTTTCGCAACTTGCAAATAAAGGGTGCGAATTTTTCGCGTCCGCACAAGTTTTGTGGCTGCAAGAGCACAGGTAGTCACTCGGAATTATTACCACGATTTATAAACCAGTCTGTATATAATTAATAATAAAACGTATAATAATCACTGTATTTAATGTCAAACAGGGAGACGTTAATTGATATGATGAAATTGTTGTAGCCGTGGAAAACTTCCATGAAAACAAGAGACAAGGAAATAATTATTAGCGTTTTCTGAAATTGATAAAATGGCAGGGAGCACAAGTAAAACGTTAGAAGATAAGTCTATGTGGGAAGATGGAGAGGTTAGTAAATAAGTTTTATCGTAATATGAAAATTTCAGATTTATAATCTGAAAATTTTTTAGATATATATTAAATATTGTGATGACTTGCAGATTAAATTCGCGAAGAGGTTAGTTCGTGTTTGAAGTTTGTTTTTGTATTCCTTCTTAAATAGTTAAAGCAACTACATTTCAGGAAACAAATTTATGTCTCTTCACCGCATAGTAAAAATATAGTAAGTTACAGTTAATACTCTAAAGAACAGCACTCGATTATAGAGGAAAATGGCGTTTTGGATGTATAACTTGATTTTTGGAAAAAATTGAATTCACGGATTCATTATGAGATCTGCAGCTGTATTGTAACAGGTGTATAATACATTCGCGTAAGAAAATAAGGTAAATCAGTTTAGTCAATAATACATTCAGCTGTATAAATTTTCAAGATAGAGTTTTTTTGTAACGTTAATAATTTATAGGTTTTAACCATATTTGAGACTTCTTTTAAAATCGTTGTAGTAATTGTATTTCCATTTCTCAGTGTAGAGTCTATAAACATTATTGTTTCATTCACTATTCAAGTGTTTGCTAGACGTTTGGGGGGGGGGTTATGGTGTATGGTATACAGGAAGGTTATGATATGTGGGTGTGTTATATTTGTTAGAGTAACTTAGAATTGTGAGCCTTGGGTAGGGAATAAGCAGATGGCTTACCATACCCCCCCTTAATAAAAGCCCATTAAAGCTCTCACATACATTAAGCTATCATGAAAATATTTTTCGTGTGTAAGCATGTTACGCCTTTAACAGTCCACACCAGATTTACATCAATACTGTGGCGACATTATTCATAATGTATTGTAAAATTAAATTCATGTTGTATGTACTATAAACATACACACACAAAATATATGTGTATTGCTTATCGGCATATAGGTACCCACAATAGGGTGGAACGAAAATGGCCTTTTTTTAATTTTTTTTTTGTTTAGTTTTGTAATAGTGGGGAAAAGTTGCCTTTTAGGTTCAAAAAGAAGAAAAAAAAATTTGGTTGCTATACTACAACATCTTGAGGTGCCGCAAAGAGCTTAAAATTTGTAAGAAAATTAAAAAAATTGAAAAATTATAAAGTTTGATAAATAATTTTTTATGGTTTTCTCATACATATAATGTTACAAAAGATAGTTGTAAATACATATATAAGCATTAGAATTGGAAAAAATTATTAATTACAAAATATAATAATATTAAAAAAATATTTTTTAATGTCAAAAAGTTTGTATTTTTGCTAATTTTGAAACTTTTGCGAACATTTTGGTTGTTACAAATAGTAGTAAATAAGGTTGAAATAAAAGCTCGTCAAATCAATTATATATTTTTTTTTATTAGAGCACACGTAAAAAAATATCATAATACACTTTTAAAGACATTGAAAGTTCATTTTTTATGATTTAAAAAACCCTTAATAATTACAAATGTTACAGCTGCAAAATGTTTGTTTCTACTTCATTGACACATTAAACTGTTTTTTTGTATCAAATTTTGGCATGTTCTCACGTGAGTCAATTTTTGCTCTTATATATCCTTCTCTTGCGATTGAACCACAGACATTTTGAGCCGATTCGGTCACCAGTTTCACAGCTCTTTCCACTGCTTGCGTGTGACAAGGAAGCCGGGGAAAGTCGATAAGCGGGTCCACTTTACTATTTGGTTGAGCTTCAGATGTCTTCCGTATAAAGTCTTTGAGAGAGTCAATGGAAACATGTTTTACCAAGGGGGGTTCAGTTACGTCATTTTCAGCCCATGAGATCATGTCGATGTAATCCTTTGCGTCAAAGTTTATCTTTGGATCTTTAAAGTTCCTGACTCCGCCTCTACTTTCTGTTCTTGCTTTTAAAACACGTCGTAAACCAAGTTCTCTTACATTTTTGTGCTGATCACATAGCATGGACAAAAGGAGATTTTCTGCAGCAGCAAAGTACCCATTTCTTTGAATAACCGGGTCGAGAACGTTCTTGAAATCATCAGAGAGATAGCGTGAATATGAGATAAGCTTAAACAGATGTTTGGAACCATAAGTACATGAAGGTTTTAACTTAATGTTAAACCACACAGGTGCATACACTTTCACAATGTACTCAGCCAGAGTCTTAAGGTTTTCAGTTGGATTTTCAGTTGCCACATACAATCTAAGTATACGGTTTGCTAATGTAAGCCACCTGGAGTGAGCAAGTTTTCCAGGGTTTCTTAAAGATAAATCTAGTGAGCAATTTCCACTTGATACAGCGATACACATATCCAATAAATACTCTGATCTGTACTTAAATCATTTATGTTCTCCAAAAGAGGAAGGTTATTTTCAATTGGCAAGAAAGTAACCACAGGAAGATTAGCACAGTTTTCCAGCTGCTGACCTATTTCGCCTTTAAACTCATTGGGTCCCTTCGTTTTACCATCTAAATGACAAAAAAGATGTCGCAAAGGTAGCTCATTTCCATGGAACAAACAAATTAACCATTGTAAAGGTCTTCCTATTTCATTTTCCATCAAAGAAATCACACCATTATTATGTCCAGTGTTTACAACGGTTCCATCACACCCAATAGCAGTAAAGTTCAAAAGTTGTTCGTTGTGTTCTCTATCTTCAAGAAACTCCTTTATACTGTCTGCTATGCCTTTCCAGTGCCAGATTTAGGTGTTACGTGGCCTAAAAACTTCGAGTTTGGTTCCTCTATTAGTGAAACGTGCTCTTCTGAAATAACTTTTTTGTACAACTTAATTCCTTTCTTTTCTTGAAGAATTGTTTTGTCTCTTCTTCCATCAAAAAACAATGCAATAGTTAAACTGTTTTTATCTTTCTATTCATATTAAAACGCCTATTTGAAACTTTTATTGCATAATCGAGACACATAAAATTCTTTGAAAAAGTTACAAAAAGTGTGTTTTTATAAAACTTTACCGCTCTTGCGGCACCTCAAGACATAATCCAAAAAGTTAAAAAAAAATTGTATGTCTTTTTTTATATAAAAACTGCTTTTTTGACAGTATTTGAAATTAAAAAAAAATGTTTGAAAACTTCTTAAAAAAACTTGAAAATGTAGCGAAAATTGCAATTTTATGAAAATTTATCGTCCTTGCGGCACCTCAAGACGTGCTCCAATATTTTTCATATCTTTTTTTTATCTTATTTACACCAAAAGGCAACTTTTCTGCGCTATCACAAATTAAAAATCCAAACTTGATTTTTTTTGTTCCACCCTAACCCACAAGTCTATATTCTAAGGTGACCATATTTTTAAAACAAGGAAACGGGACATTTTAATCTTTGTCTCAACATAAAAATGGACAAAAGAGGACGCTCAAAATTGTTTTGTCATAAATAATAATATTATTGGTTTGGAAACTAATAATAAATAAATACTGTGTAACTTACATGATGTAGTAATATTCAATTCACTCCAACCAAACAATCCTTTAGAATTATTAGTGCAGCATTCATTGATATTTTGCTGATGAATGGATTTTCTTTAGTAAGTCCTTTTTATCACTCAGCATTTTGTAAAAGTTTACACTAAGTGTGATTAAAGTTCACCTTATTAATCAACATAGCTTTCACTTGTCCAGAAACCATTCATGTAAGAAAACACTCGTTCAGTGGGGGCGTTAGTTCCAGGTAAACAAAGAAGAAATTCCAATATTTTAAGAAAATTGGAATAAGGTACATTGTTCACATTAAAATGTGAAATAATTTCAACCCAACAGTCACTAGGTGGTGTTCTTTCCAGCTTCCATTTTTTCAATATGTTCGGTGTTATGTATTGTTTAATATACACATACTCATCATACAGACCGGTACCATCTATTATAGATGAAGGAGCCACTTCGCGAATGAAATTTTCAGTCTTTTGTATATCCTTCCACTGGGGTATCCCTGCCCTAAGTGTTACCCAACTGTAGTCCCGCAAACTCAATGGGTACAATCCATTTATTTAAATATTCAGCTGCAGTTTGATAAAATATATGGACATACCGTACTGTTTAAATTTTGCAATCTCTGATGACAAACCCTCCTTTTCCAATTTACCAAGAATTGATCTGACAGCTGATGTTATGAAGCAATCTTTGCCCTTGGAAACTAAATTAGCTTTTAAATCATTTAACACAGAAATGACCTCAAAAACTGTAATTGTTTGACCCTCTACTCTTTGAACTGCAGAGTGAAAAGTTGATGCTTGGTTGTGAAGAAAGTACAGGCATGCTTCTGATAAAGGATTTTCAAAGAATGATTTGATAAGAAATGGGCATTCATTTTGAGATTCAAAATATGATTTCAGAGGAACAAACATAGTCAGAAGACGTTCGACTACAGGGAGTAAGCAAGCCATCTTGTTTTGCTATAGGCCTACCCTAAAACTTGTTTGTACTCCTGGTCTACAAATTCACAAAATTCTTTAAGACTTTCAGCGCTTACAGTATACACATAGAAATAAGAATATATTTTAGAAACAATGCCTTCAATATCAATAGGAAGGACATCAGCAGCCATCTGGATAGTATTGTGAATTATATGAGCAGAACACCCAACCCCAAGTAAGTTATGCCCTAAATTTCCTTTCAGTTTTGTGAAGACGTTGTTGATGCCCTTTCTAGATACACCTCCAAAATAGCAGTTCGTATTATCTGCACAAAGAGCGATTGTTTTTTCTTTTAAGTTAGTATTTTCCAAACACTCACTCAAAAACGTAGCAATGGTTTCTGAAGATTCTCCAGGCAAAGATTTAAGATCCAGCATTTTAACTTGACCCCCTCAGTAGGATTAAAGTACCTGACAAGCAATGAATGGAAATATTTTTACATCCTTATGATTCGAGGCATCCGTCATTATTGAAATAAAATTAGCTTTCTGTAAATCAGATTCTAGTTCAGAAATGGCAGATGGGGTTAAAACATTTAGTACAATTGCCTCGGCTTTACTATGGCCACACGTAAATTTTGGTTCAATAGTAGGCCCTACATTGGATAAGTTTAGAAGTACAGTCCATGGATCTGAAAGATTGGTTGTGCTGGACAGTATGATAAGCAAACGCTCCTTCAACAGCTGCTAATTTCATATCTTTATCACCAAAACTTTCACTTTTAAAAAAATTTGTCAATGCGGTGCTAGAAGATGCACTTGTGTGCACCATTCTTTTATGTTTTTCACTGTTTATATGTTGTGATATATCCGATCGCCCCCCCCCCCCATGGGTTATACTGAAAGTAGATGAACACTTACTGCATCGAACATCTGAGTCAGAAATTGTTTTTTTAATGTATGGATATTCCTTCTGTAGGTCACTATTAAAAACACAGTTCCTTTTCGGCCATGACATTATTTTCACGCATTTTAGCACTTGCAGTTTACAAAAGGACACTGTATTTGAGTATTTCACAAGTTCAGAACACAATACTGTTAACTGTATTCTACCAGAGTCACAACTGTAATGAATTTCTTTCGACTGAAGCATATGGCGTGTTTGCAGTTTTCAATATTGTTGGCGGCATTCATATGAAACAGATTGATTACGATTAGGTAGTTGGCATCGTCTTACCATAGCGAGCGCAGAACGGCAGAGCGGCGCAGTTCAATTGTCGAGTCGGCTACATCAGTCATTTACTGTACTTCCCCAAGCCTCACCCCACACTGTTGCAGGTGTGGACTGATAATATAAACAGCGCTGTTGTGTTGTCAGTTGTCAGTAATCTTTAAATTTTTCATCAAATTGATACAAAGCCAAAGGAGTACATTATGATAAATTAAATATTGTTGACGGCATTTTATGCCGATAAGTCATTGCGACAAAAAAGGAACATTTTGGTGTCCTGTTTTCCCTTCAAAAAAAGACAGGACAGAGGCTCGAAAAAAGGGACTGTCCCGGTTAATACGGGGCATCTGGTCACCTGACTATACTCTCAAGAGTTTCTGAATTCATTGCCACTAACCATTTTATTATACATAAGTAACAGGCAAAAATATTTTCTATTCCACAAGTAGGTCTAACACGGTTGATGTTCTGCTCTTTTGGTGTTCACATACATTAATAGAAAAAGATATAGTAGTATATTGTACCCACATTGAAATAAACTAATAGAAACTAAAGCTACAAAAACCTTTGTACAAAAACTTAAATAAGGAAATTTTAAATATATAAACTGCAATTAAAATTCTTGTGTGTGTACGTTCACGCATGGCTGTACATGGTCCTCAGATATTATTGTGAATTTGTGAGGAGTTGCATGCAAATATAATTATGTGGTGTGCATGAGACAGTCTGATAAAATAAATTTTTTTTAAATGGATTCAGTGACCATTTTAAAGAGAACTTTTTGTGATTGTATAATGTAGTAGAATAGTAAAAATGATACATTGGAATCTAAGATTTGAGAATGTTTATAATTACCTGTTATAATGCTGCTTATACGTATAATATAATTGAATGTGTAGTTTGGCCAGTTACAGCTCAGTTCGTAGTTAAATTACTGCCATGATCTAACTAAATTAAATTGTCTCAGTAACAAGTTATTTGAAATGCATATATTTTGTGTACTGAGTCTTCACATGTGAGAAGGGTTTTATGTTCATGGAGTTTCAATGTGCTGTATCTGTAAATTCCATAGTGTAGTTTGTTTTAATTATCAATTTATGAGTTTGTTAATTTCAAGGTATTTTGGTAATTCCCCAGCTTTGGAATCCAACGAAAATGTTTAAAAATTATCCAAGGGGAAAGGGAAATGTGTTGTCTCCTAATGTGTATTTATTTAAAAAAAAAAAGTTATTCCGTTCCTTGGGTATGCATGTTTTTGTTATTCAGGTTACAAAGGCATATTGTAATAAGACAATTTTCGGGGTGTTAAATATATTATTTAATTTAGTTTAAAGTTAAATATCGATTGTAGTTGAATCTCGTGTTACAATTTAAAACGTTAATATGAACTCTCTTTACTTTATATGCAGTAATTCTCTTTAGTGATAAGTGGTAAATATTGTTTATGTAGTAAAGTGTGATAATTATAGTGGATAATTTATTAATCGCTGGTCGGTGAATGAATGTAACCGTAGCGTCGATCTTGCAGTGGAACTCCTCTTCTTGGTTAAGTGTCGTCTGTGTACGTACCGTCAAGTATCGTCTGGACAAATAATTTATATTAAAAAACACTTTCACGTACCTGTTAGTGATACTGGAAGTTCTGACGTTCACTTACCCAAAAATAAACTGTCAAGATGCTCTTATGACAAGCTTACTTTATAAACAAGGTTATACTACTCCTTGTGTGCAATATGGGCGCCACATGGGTTTACTTTAGGAAAAGTTCCCATGAAAAAACAAATTGATAGATTTTAGAATTGTATAGATTCACTTTATGCTTCGTTTAAATGCTTGATGCATTTACAACAATTCAAATATAATATGGTAAAGTCTCTACTCAGAGTTATCTCACTGTACTCAATGTTGAGTATTATTTAGCTATATGAAATAAATGTAATCAAAGTTTATACTGAATAAAATCGTGGGTTTATTTTACCCTTTAAAACAATTCAACAAATAAAAATACAATAATTATGTTAACACAAACTTGATGTTAAGTTGCCCGTCTACAATACGGCCTAGCTCAGTTTAGAACAATAAAACTCTTATAACTATTAACAAATTTTACTTTTAATATATAATTTACCTCACGGGTAGGCTCTTTGAAATACAAATAGAATACTATCAAATGCCTTGACAGACGTTAATATAATGATAAATTGTAATTTGGCCTCTTTTTAAAACTCGTAATTATTTTTTACTTCCATATTCCTTAAGGAATGGAAGTATGGTGATGGCAAAAAAAATCGTGTTCGAGATTATTGCAGATTCTGATTCTACTACACTCAAAACATGAAAAAAAGTCGTTTTCCGAAAAGTGTCTGTGTGTCTGTCTGTCTGTGTGTCTGTGTGTCTGTCTGTCTGTCTGTCTGTAGATTTTTTTTCTATGGCAAACGATAACTGCCGCAAATTCAAACAGAATCAAATAATTTTTTGCATACAGCCCGGTTTTGCAGAGTTCTCGCGACCTATTGTTTTTGGTGAAGATCGGTTGAGGGAAAGGGGTAGTTTACCTGCAACGGTTTTTTTTTAGCAAGGGAAATTTTGTTTGTTTGGCAAACGATAACAGCCGCAAATTCAAACAGAATCAAATAATGTTTCGCATACAGCCCTGAATTGTAGAGTTCTCAAGACCTATTGTTTTTGGTGAAGATCGGTTAAGGGAAAGGGGTAGTTTACCTGTAACGTTTTATGTTTTAACAAGGGTATTTCCTATGGCAAACGATAACAGCCGCAAATTCAAACAGAATCAAATAATGTTTTGCATACAGCCCTGATTTGTAGAGTACTCAAGACCTATTGTTTTTGGTGAAGATCGGTTAAGGGAAAGGGGTAGTTTACCTGTAACGTTTTATGTTTTAACAAGGGTATTTCCTATGGCAAACGATAACAGCCGCAAATTCAAACAGAATGAAAAGATTATTTGCATACAGCCCTAAATTGTAGAGTTCTCAAGACCTTTTGTTTTTAGTGAAGATCGGTTAAGGGAAAGGGGTAGTTTACCTACAACGTTTTTTTAACAAGGGTATTTTCTATGGCAAACGATAACAGCCGCAAATTCAAACAGAATCAAATAATTTTCTGCATACAGCCCTGATTTGTAGAGTACTCAAGACCTATTGTTTTTGGTGAAGATCGGTTGAGGGGAAGGGGTAGTTTACCAGCAACGTTTTTTATCATGCGTATTTTCTATGGCAAACGACAACTGCCGCAAATTCAAACAGAATCAAATAATTTTTTGCATACAGCCCTGATTTGTAGAGTACTCGCGACCTATTGTTTTTGGTGAAGATCGGTTGAGGGGAAGGGGTAGTTTACCTGCAACGGTTTTTTTTATCAAGGGAAATTTTTTTTTTTGGCAAACGATAACAGCCGCAAATTCAAACAGAATCAAATAATGTTTCGCATACAGCCCTGAATTGTAGATTTCTCAAGACCTATTGTTTTTGGTGAAGATCGGTTGAGGGAAAGGGGTAGTTTACCTGCAACGTTTTTTTAACAAGGGTATTTTCTATGGCAAACGATAACAGCCGCAAATTCAAACAGAATCAAATAATGTTTTGCATACAGCCCTGATTTGTAGAGTACTCAAGACCTATTGTTTTTGGTGAATATCGGTTAAGGGGAAGGGGTAGTTTACCTGCAACGTTTTTTTATCAAGCGTATTTTCTATGGCAAACGATAACAGCCGCAAATTCAAACAGAATGAAATAATTTTGTGCATACGTCCCTGAATTGTAGAGGTCTCAATGACTTTCGATTTTGGTGAAGATCGGTTAAGGGGAAGGGGTAGTTTACCTGCAACCTTTTACGTTTTAACAAGAGTAAAGTACTTGAAAATTTATTTAAACTTTTTGAAACAATGGTAATTGTTAAAAATAAAATAATTTTGTTGCCAGGCAATAAAATTATAATTTTTTCATTTTAATGTAATATAATATTTTTCATTTAATACAGCAATAAAAAGGCAGGTAAGACACAGCCTGGTTGTTTGGCTGAAAATGATTTTAAATATAAATCTTAGAATATGGAAGTCATGTATGGTTCTCCATACCGATATTAAGGTTAGCGATCGTTACGCTTACTTATATACTAACAAATATTATGGTGCTTAATACTAACACAAATATCTTACGTTGGATTAATTAATCCTCTAAATAAATTGATTCTGTGTAGGTTATTGAAAGTTTTGTTGTCCTTGCGTCAGTACAATGTTGTTGAAAATTATTATCAGTGCAAACAGATAAACGATATAAATGGTCACTGTGTTACCTTATTTCTTTTAATCGTATAGATTAAAATTTAAAAACACTCCAGTGATCGGATTATAATGATCACTGGTTAATTACACTTTATACGCACTTGGAACGAGGAATCTGCCCTCTTCTTAATAAAACTGGGCTATTTAAATTACTGATTATAATACTCTCGCTCGTTCCGAACACACGCACTAATTAAAATATTCACTTATTACTGTCGTAGCACTTTCCGTGTGGTTAATCGCTGTAATGTTGACTGGATTGAAGAAATTTGAAATATTTACTGTTGTTATACTATGTTAAGTCATAAAAAGTATTACGCTGGCGAGCGGCGACTGTATCGCTCGAGTGAGTTGACAAATCTGTAACGAATTTCTCTGCGCTGTTGGTTATATACCCCTTCGCTGCATCGCGCTTAGAGAGAAAAGTCGTTTAGTAAACTTGTTTGATTGGCTCTGATAACCGTTACAATGACGTATCGTTTTTTCTAACGGCCACTGGAGCGAACATTGTACTCAGCTTTCGTTGTTATCGGTATTACTTGGAAAATTTCTTAATTTTAATAACAAATGATGCTAACACGCACTATGCACTTATTATAATTCCAATCTCGAGGTTATTACCATCAAATTAAAGTTTAGTTTCTGGGCTTTAATTTGATGTGGCTTAACACTGGTTTTAACCTCGTTTTCTTTGACAATGCTTATAAATAATGTTTTGAAACATGGTTTCTCACTGTCGTCTGCTAGCAATGCATAATGCGATCATTTCCTATCTTTTTACATTTAGTGATTTACACTGCGTTTTCTTTAGAACGTCATTATTTGAACACTAATACATCTATGATTATAATTAAGAGCTATTTATGACTGTACAATATTAATTTTAACATAATTATGGTAATACACTATTATAAAAAATCCTTATTCTCTAAATACATTTTTTCGGGCCTACTCAATTTAAAGTTATACCTTAATAATTGAGTGGTGGTATTTCACATTTCGCTTAATTGTATTGATCGTTCAGTAAATTTTATGTTCACTAGGAGTCCTGTTTCCCTATTAATTTACTGACAAACATTTGTTTAGGCATGGGCTAGACACATTCTTAGTACTACGTTTATGCCTTAATAATGGTTACTAATCACATTTGGTCTAATAAGGAAGTTACTCATCCATATAAGATTTCCTTTTATAACTATTTTTACCCACTAATATTACATCTGGGCTTGTAATTCTAGTTTTAATATACATTGTGGCCATAGCTATTCTAGTCATAGGCTTTGTTATTTATTGGTCATGGTTCTTTTACTTTCAGCCAAAATGCTGTTACTGATATTACATTATTTCAGTCATTATTTAGTTAGTTTTACTTTTACATGACTCTACATTAATGTCATGGACTGGCTCGTTTGACAGCTTATTGTGAACTTTGCATGTCCATTAGTTAAAGTCAGTCATAGTGTTTGTTGTAGTGTCATGCAGTGTATTCATCACTGCTTCTTGGGATCCTTTCTCTTCTTTCTTCTTTGCTACATTCATTATAAATGATTCACTTTTATCACTTTAGTGTAATTATTTACCCTTTTGGTGAGTGTCTAGGTTATGTAACATTTTGTGGTGTTACAATATTTAAGAGTTATCGTTTTATGGTCAAAACCAACAGTTGCTAATCTGATGTAACCACTCCAACCGTGAGATTCCCTGTTCCAAAAACTCATGTAGTCACAACAGTTAAATTATCATTATCGTTTCTGTCGGTTATATTTTTGCTTGCTAAATGCACTCTAATTGGTTTGAACTGTTTTGTTTAAGCTTCTGAATTATTGTTTTCTTGTAGTCAAAAACAAAGGAGATTCCAAAAGTAAATCAACAGTTTGGTAGTAGTATTTTTTCCATTACATTTCATGTAATGGAAATTTTACAAATTCCAGTACAAGAGTTATCATTGAACATTTAAGATTAAAGATTTCAAAAAAATTTAGGTTTTTGATTGGGCTTCTGAAACCAGAAATATAAACTTTGAGGTCCTTGCTATTTAACAGTGAGATCAGTAAATATGTTCAGCAGATTTTATTTTTAGCCTATAGTTAAATCTATTATAATTTATGTAACTTGTATTTGCGTTCATTATTTGTATTATTTATTTTTAGATGTTTAACTGCCACATCTTATTAATTCTTGTAATTTCTGTGTTATGAATTATCAGTATTAATCATTCTAGGAAGCATTAGGAGAAGAAGTATTGCGAATGAAAACAGATGAAATAGTCAGTCGTACTCGCCTTTTAGACAATGAAATAAAAATTATGAAAAGTGAAGTGATGAGAATATCCCATGAGTTGCAAGCGCAGAATGAAAAAATTAAAGAAAATACAGAAAAAATTAAAGTTAATAAAACTCTCCCTTATCTTGTATCCAATGTAATTGAGGTAAGTTCTGTTCAGTTGTTAAGATATTGCTTATGACAAGTATACACAAGTATGTGCTCATTAAATAATACAAATATGTATTTTTGTATATAGTTGCTGGATGTAGATCCACAGGACACTGAAGAAGATGGAGCTGTTGTTGATTTGGATGCACAAAGAAAGGGGAAATGCGCTGTTATAAAGACTTCTACCAGACAGGTTTGAAAATTTATTCTTTTTTGTAAAATTCTTGATAAATGAGAAACAGCAGATTTGAAGGAAGAAATGTAGGGTATAATAGCTGATAACACTATATCAGAGGAAATAGGTCCTTGGGAATGCTTTCACGTTTAATGTCCCTTGATCCACCGGAGGGTTTACTAAGGGATCCCCTGGGAGGAGGCAGCAGTTGTTGGTATGGTATGCAGACTCTGAGAGTACTATGTCCATGTAAACGGCTACCTGGTGATTGCTTCCTCCTGAGAGTTACTTCTCTTTAATGATTTGCTTTCTTGCCACTAGTGTGCATGTGTGTGTTCCCATATGAGACATGTTTAGGGTATTGTACTGTATACTCATCATCAGACATGTTGATCTGCTGTCTGGTGAAATGTTTGTGCTTAATGCTTGGGGTGGTATTAGTAAGATAGAAAATAAAATAAGGTACTAATCTATAAGCAAGCTTAGACATTAATTAAATGTAACAAAACAAATAATAATAATATAAAGAAATGAACACCATTCTTATCCCAGTGGTGGCTGGTGGTTGCAGTAGTTGGTTCAGGGGTGAGGAGGGATTAAAAGAATGCATTAAACAGGAGGGAGACCTACATATATGCATTATACATAGTGCTGGCATATTGAAAAAAAAATTAGAAAGCTACTGTTTTCCCTCAAAACAGAGGAGATATTGATAATGGAATGATTCTATCAGTATGTCTACCTATGCCAGATTCTATGTTCCCACATACTCATGAGTGGTTGCTAAAAGCATCAATAATTTTGCAGTAGTCAAATACTAAATATGCAACAAATAGCAAAAGTTAAAATTATGCTTTTTGTGCCTATAAAATAATACAATGATTTGAAAGCGAGCCTTGTGTGTGTCAGAAATAAAAAATACAGCAAATTTATAATAATGGGCTAGTTATTTTTAATTGACTTATTTGAGCTGTAAGAACAGATTTTATCCTTGTATATAAAGTGCAATGCACATAAATTCAACTACATAAAATATTAGGCTACTTAAAAGACTACATAAAATACTACTCTAAAAGAGAAGTGAGTGGAATACGCCATTTTGATTTACGAACAATAAGAAAAAATAAATAACTACACGATATAAAAAATTTCATGAATCTTTCAGACAATTTTTAAAAGAATAACTTAACATAAATGTCTCCTACCTTATATAAAAAGAAAATCCATCCTCTTTATTTTTATTATTTTTTTTTTTTGGTAGCAAAACACTCTTATTTCTCTTTGATTAAAGTCCAGAATATCCATTATTGATTGTCTCACAATCGACAACATTGCTAGTGCTGATAATTTGTCTTCAGTTATGGTGTTTCTGAGGAATAATATCTTAAGTCTTTTGAGAGCAGAAAAACATCTTGTGACCACTGAAGTTGTCATTGGAATTTTAACAATTTCTTTTAAAAGTTGTATAGGTTCACTAAAAGTTTTTTCAGGTTGTTTTCCATAAGAAACAATAGTAATGTAACAACACCATTAAGTGATGCAAATTCGTTGGTAGTCTAGATTGTTGTTAGTTCATAGTGAAGTTGCTCTGCTTTTAAAAAAGTGTAAATGTGGCAAACTCTTTTCAGAATTTCTTCAGGAAAATATTTTTGATAATGGAAAACTGTTCAATTAAAAACAAAGAAGACGCTTCAAGGTGCCCAGTAAAAGCAAACATCTCTTTAGTCTGACATATTATTATGTCACACACTTCCTTTGCTTCTATCTTCAGGTCTGTAATATCAGATCTTTGCCTTTTGTTGGTGACAGACTTGATGATGCAAAAATTCCATAAGTATTTTCATCAGTCTTGCTCCTGATATTAGTTAAGGTTTCTTCAAACTTTATGACATACTTTATGGGACTTATATGGTCAATATCTTTTTGTTGAAAATGCCCAAATAAAATGTCAACATGAGACATGATTTCATGAAAAACAGAAAACCAGAATACAAAATCCTTACTTGTTAATGTTTTCACATAGCCATTTGTTTGAGTGATTGTGTGTGCTTTCTTGACGTCCTCTTCTTTGAGAATCAGTTTGATGCATTCTATAATTTGTTTTCTGTTGAGAAATCAGTATTAACACTACGTGACTGAAAGTTCCACCTGTTGGGAACTGATCAAGGTAATCTTTTTGACTATTTCATCCAGCATTTTTGTACTCTTGAGGACTGGTAGACAAAAACAAACAAATTCCTTGGAATGTTGAAAAAAAGGAGACACTCCTGTTTACTGAAGTGATGTTCAGCATAATTAAGTTTAACAATGAGGATGGCAATGAATGTACTCTACATTTGGATAGGTATTTTTTACAATAGCTTGTACATCACCAGACGACCCAGACGTTACTGATGCTCCGTCATATGTTTCAGCAATTAATTTGTGGGAAGTTTCAAGTAAGTTGTGTCGAGAGAATTCATCTAACAAGCATGACACAAGCAACTGAGCATTGTGTTTAGAAGGAGCAATGGAACCCTAGAATCTTTCAACTGGTTTACCTTTTATTGTGTGATGATACACTATGACCATTTGAAAAACTTAGCAACATCACTGGTCTCATCAACAATTACAGCCAAATAATCTACTTCGTTTATCTTACTAGTTATTGGCATATTTCTAACATTACATTTAAGAGGTCAATTTAAATGGTTTTTGAGATGCCTTAAATAAAGTTGCTTTCTGTAAATGATTTTTCATCACTGAGTCAAGCTCAGAACCGAAATCAAGTAAGCCTCAGAATACACCAGGATTTGATTAAGATTCAGTCTCATGATACCGCATAGCTAATTCAAAAGCTCCACAGAAGCGAATACAGTTTATTATTATATTTAAGACATGATTATTGCATACTTTTTCATTGTATAAAACAATATTTCATCTATATTCACTGTCCAGCTGCTGGATAGAAAATATAGAAAACAAAATACAGAATTTCTTTCATCACAACCACATAACCAGTCAGTATTTTCATAATATTCTATTTTAAATTATCAATTAAATTGTTGACCTCCTGATTTTACAGTTTGATTTATTGTTAAGGGGGGCATTGGTCATCCTAGTATTTTAATTTCAATTTTTTCCTTCATTGTTCTTAGCAGAAAAGAAATATCTGAAAGGTTCTTAACGCTATTCATTTGAAACTACAACACGTTTAAAAGCTCAGAATCCAAAAAGCACAAACACAAAAGCACACAAAAACACTAAACAAAGAAAAAAAATACTCGACACACAGTTAATTAATACACAGTTGATTGACAGTTAATTTTCACAAAACAGTTGTACAAAAGTATTACTATAAATTTTATAAGCTCAAACAACGAGTAACGTTTACCTTGAAACAACGTAAACACTAAACCTGACACAAGTTATAAATCAAGAAGACTGCTGATTTCATGATAACTAAGGATGCGCTACAATGCTACTTGTGGAGCGTTGTGGAAACTTTGCAACCACCAAGCTTACATAGGTCAGTTGTGAAGAGTAACGCACATTCTCCGATAGGTTTATGTAGTAAGCTCTGCCATTTACTGTTGAAGTTGCAACCAGCGTACAACCACCAGCCTGCACACCATGTTTGAATTGTACGTGAACATTGCCACATAGAATCTAATACGTTTTCTATTGAAATTGATGACACTTTTAGTGGCTTAATGAGTTCGTATACTCGTATTATTTTGTAGTTTGGTTATTCTGTATTGGTGGTTGTCCAATGCTCCAACCATAACACCAGCCGCCACTGATCCATAATCAGTGATATGAAGAAAATGTTCAGTAATTATGAAGCCTGTTATGTATAAAACCCTATGTATAGTTGTTGGTTTTTTCCTTTTATTTTTATACTAAATATATCAGTGTACTTATCACTTCATTTCTGTATTAGTAGTAGAAATTAAGAAAATGTAGTAATTTTGTAATTTGTGTTGTTTATAGACATACTTTTTACCTGTTATTGGTTTGGTGGATGTTGAGAAATTGAAGCCTGGAGATCTTGTAGGTGTAAATAAAGATTCGTACCTAATTTTGGAAACACTGCCTGCTGAATATGATGCTAGAGTAAAAGCAATGGAAGTTGATGAACGTCCAACTGAACAATATTCAGATATTGGTGGACTTGATAAACAAATTCAAGAGGTAATTTAATTTTAAAATTTATTTGTATACTTTATGAAATATCTAATTAACATTGTACAGATATACAATTAATAAAATTTGATTACCAGATTTTATTAAAATTGTAATACTAGCTTTACTGATGAATATAAGTGTGTGGCATATGTGTATATCTATATTTGCTTGACACCATATTTTTGTAGAGGAATTTTACTAAACAATAATTGTAGTAAATATTTGCCATAAGTTCCTTCAGAGATTAGGCCTGTTGGCTCTTGTGCTTTGTAGCCTGGTTCAGATCACACCAGACCAGCCTCATGGTTCTGACAGTTTACTGTCTGAATGTTTTCACTATTATACCATTCCAAATAACACTTGGGGTGGGTCGCAACATGAAGAAATAGCTATTGTCAAGTACTAGTAATATTAGGTTTTGATTGTGCTATTTGTAAATTATTCTAAAAGTATATAGTTAAATGCCTACCATTCTTTGAAATCACATATATTGTGAATACTTTGTTCCAGATCTAGTTGGTATGCTGTTCTCAGCATCTTCTAGACTTCTTTGTATTCCTCTGTTTATTGTTGAAGTTGCTGAATGTTTATATAAAAAATCCATCCTTCTTTCCTTCTTAGCAGTAAATTTGTCAGTAACCTTTTCATTGAAATCTACAAGTTGGTAAACAGATTCTTTCTCAATTGACAACATAAGACCAGTTAATCTTTCCTCTTCCATTGTGCTTCATAAAAAAGTCTTTTCCAGATTCAAACATGAAAAGCATATCTTAGCTTCACTGGATGTCATTGAACTGTTACAATGATTTTTTAAAAGTTTCATCATTTCACCAAAGGTCTAACCTAGGTTATTTTCAATAAAAAGCTTAGAAACTTAGCAGTTTTTCGCATTTCTAAAAATCGTCTCTCCCCTAGATAATTTATAATTCAGTTTTTAGCTTATTTCTACTAAGGTATAGATATGATTAAATTACATCTGATCCAATATACCATCTGGAATTTTTTTTGTGTTTTAAAGGTTGTTTACCAAAACTTTCAAATTCAAACTAATTTTCACCTAATAAGTGATCAATAAATACATATTACATATTCTTCTGTCTGATTTATGAGAACATCTGACTTCTTTTGCTGCGCCATACCATGATATATACTCATCTCTAGCACTGAGTTTTCTCTTGACCTAAATTCAGTTGATTCGACATCTGTTACAACAGTGTCAATAACAGTTTCTCTAATTTTAATTTTTTTAATTACAAAAGATAATATTCTTTAACTGTGATTGAATTTATATTTTGTGACTGCAGTCTGTTATATAAAACATCAACATATATCATTTCTCTATAAACAATCCAAGCCAAAAAATAAAACTAGACTGCTGCATTTTAGTCTTATTCCCATAGTGTGGCTGAAAGTTTGCTTGTTTACTAGTTTGTTCACTTCAAAACAATGAATTCATTTATTTTTATTTTTAAAAATAGTTAAAACTGATCTCGAATAGAAATTCCATCTTGTGGTAGAGACTGTAGGTAACCTTCTGCCAACAGTTTTATTTAACATTTGAATTCGTTGAGAAGAATGACTGAAAAATGTTGTAATTCAGACACATTGGCAAAAAAATCCTAACTTGTCTGTTTCGATTAGCCACTTATGCCGATAAGTGGACATCAGTGCACAAAGTAAGCATAAGGATATTCCTCTTTGATTTTCGTCTGTACCCTAGAATATCTGCTACTCATTACATTTGCTCTATCATAAATTTGTTAGATTGGTTTTTCCTTATTCTGCCTAGTTACGTTATGAAGATTCATTTTAATGCAGTCAGCCAATGCTGCAGCATCATGACTGCTTTGGCTTATAAATGTCCAAAAACATTTATCAGGTTTGCCGTTTTTTAATACATAACACAAAATTATTGCTACTTGACACTTGCAATAATACATTGCAATTATACATCAATTGTCTCATAAGCTATGAGTGAACTATGATCAGAAAACGAAATTTCTCTTCTAATAGCTTACAACACACTTATAGCATACAGTCAAGTAAATCATTGTGATTATGTTTAGAGGTATCATTAAAAACTTTAGATGTATTTAATTGCAGCTGGCTGATGGTTGAAAAATTTGGGGGTTCCAGTTGGGTTGGATGGTATTAAATTGTTTTATTCTCTGAATAGAGAATGTCCAAGTCTCCTCCCCTCCAAACAATACACAAGGGAAGCAAAATAATGCAATTTTAGTATCACACTCTATCGTTATGCAATTTATGATTAAATATTCTGTTACCTGATTTTACAGTTTGATTAAAATTTGAAAGGTCTGGTGTAGGTCTACATACCTAATCTCTTAATTTCAATTTTTTTCAATAGGATGTAAACTGAGCAGCGTTTTCGTTAAGTTTACGACAGAGTTCATTGCATCCTACCAATTAAATATAATAAATATCTTACACTATGGCACCTTAATCCTTCATATGTACTATTGTTTACATTTAAGGATGAATTGGACTGACACTAACAACGAACTTCACAAAAAATTCAACCGACACTAATTCAGCTAACATAACAAATTACGTTACAAATTCCAATCTGGTGCACCACGTGTTATTTACCAACAAACAGACAGATGGTGCCGTGACGTGTAAGCGGGTTTTCAGTCCCTAATCACATCAAGCGAACCTATATCGTTGTAATAGGAACACCCGAGTCTAGCCAGCCAGAGCACTACTCCATTGTATTTCCCTATATACAAAGCGCGTCACAGTTGGTGCATACACCGTGGCAAGAGCGTGTATGTTTTTAGTATTGCTCTGTGGTTTTCAATCGGCAAATGATTACAGTCATACCCCGCTTAACGCGAGTGATATGTTCCTCTGTGATTCGCGTAAAACGAAAATCGCACTAAGCGGGGTTTCCTATGTTTTACCGACCAATACCTTGTTGTTTTAGTTTTTATTGCTTTTATATGATTTTCCTTGTCAAAATGTGTTATCAACATAATAAAATACGTATGTACGTACAAAGGTTTTGATAAATAAATATTCATAATACGAAATCTCAAAAAAGGCATTTTAAATTAAAAGATATACATACGTACATACAAAGGAATATGTAAAAAAATAATTTATACAAACATCTACCTAATTCACTTACAATTGATCACAAAGAAGATCCTTGAGAAGTTCCGGATTGAGGTTCCTCATGTGGCTTCTCAGTCGCAGCCTTTTTGAAAAATGTGTGTAGAGTTGGTTGTGATGCTTTTCGCTTCCTCTCATTTAATAGTTGTTAATAACAATTATTCCATCATTGACAACTTTTTTGACTTTCGCGATTCTCTCCCAATCAACTTCATTTTGCTCTATGAGGTTTAATGCTGTTTGAATTAACAATAAACCTTCCTGCAAAATTTTAGTTGACAAAATTCGCTGTGTTTCTTCAGGAACGATCTCTTCTTTTTCTGCTTCATCTTGAGATTGTAGATACAGAAGTTCTTCATTTGTCAAAGGCTGCGCGTCGGATTCAATCACTTCCATAATGTCTTGTTTTTCTATGGACTCTTCACGTAGCCTCTCTGTGTTGGCTAGCTGTGTGATGTCATTCACTAAATTTGAAAAAACTTTATTTTCTTCATTTTTGGCCATGTCCATGCATGCAATGTTGCGTAACTTGTTTCCATGAAAGATCAATATTTTCAATGGCTTTCATAATGTTAAACGATTTCCACCATTCTTTCATTGACTGCTTGTCTGCTGAATCTGTTTCATGAATTAATTGGCCGAATGTGCGGCGCAAATAATACGCTTTAAAAGCAGCAATTGCTCCCTGATCCATAGGCTGAAATAATGAAGTTGTATTGGGAGGAAGAAACACAACATCAACAGGAAAATCAGTTTGGAGTCTTTCCAAGATAACAGAATGACCGGGCGCATTATCCAGAACTAACAGGGCTTTATGTTCTAAGTCGTTCTCCTCACAATATTTTTTTACTTCGGGGATGAAATGGTTAAGATACCAATCATTAAACACAGCCAATGTCACCCAAGCCTTCTTGTTTGATGTCCATATGACGGGCAAATTTTCTTTTTTATAAAATTTCATCGCTCGTGGATTTTCTGAGTGGTACACCAAAAGAGGTTTTAATTTCAAATCTCCACTTGCATTACCCCCCAATAGAAGTGTAAGCCGATCCTTGGCTGCTTTGAAGCCGGGGGCCTGTCGCTCACTTTTAGAAATGAAAGTGCGTGAAGGTAACTTTTTCCAAAACAGTCCTGTCTCATCCACATTGAAAACAAGGTTAGGGGGATAGCTTCGACTGTTCACCAAATCCTTAAATGTGGAAGGATATTTATCAGCTGCTTCCATGTCTGTACTTGCTGATTCACCTTGAAGTCGAAGGCTGTGAAGGTTTGAGTGATGTTTGAATCGATCAAACCAACCTCGACTTGCTTTAAATTCAATGGTCGAAAATTCTTCCTCCTTTTTTTTAATGTCGTCAAACAGGGACTTAGCTTTAGCCATGATAACAGCCTGGCTTAAAGGCATTCGCCGCAGGTTCATGTCTTCAACCCAAACTGACAGTAGGTGTTCCATTTTTTCCATAATAGAGGATCTAGACCGATTCACTTTTGTAGCAGCAATAGATGTACCCGCAGACTGACTGGATAGCACAATTTTTTCTTTATTTTTTACAATTGTACGGTACGGTTGACTCCGATATGTCAAACTCACGACCGACTTCTGTGGCACCAACACCCGACTCCATACGATTTAAAATTTTCATTTTAACTTCAACCGTCAACGATTTACGTTTAACTGCTAATTTCAACATTCTATCAGCACACATTGTTAATCCGTTCTAATTGAATGTTTGAACTAAACTGAAAGGAAAACGTATTCCCAATGTTTAGAAACAATAATGGGGGTAAGAGTGAATGGTTTTCCAGGAAATTGGCCGAGACTTAAATTCAACAAGGGGCCCTAAAAAGGATGGATTAACCCGAACTACCATTCCAAGAATGTAAATTAGTACGTATACAGTACAGTAATGTTTATTTGGCTGAGACAAGATAAACAAGAAACGTGAATACATTTCTGGCGGGAATGGAAGATGCATTTTGCAAACTAACGCCTACGTCACACACGTCCGCCTTTTCTACAAACATTGTGCACAGTTTAATCTGAGTTGTGGCTCGGGAACTCAGAAATGGTTAATAAACGTCAGCCACTGCTGTGTGTAGTGAAAATGTGTTGTGTCTATTCAGCGTCACCACAGGTCTCCAGCACAGAGATACGATTTCTCATTCGTCAGAATCTGTAATGGCACAGCCATGTATGTTTACAAAACATACTACTTACTGTTTTGGCTGACAGTTATATATACAGATCTACGTCTGACCTAATGCAACCTCTTATTTATCTGTACAAATCAGCTGTCTGTTTTTATGTTTCCACCAAACGTGTTGGTAGGCTGACGTGTTCGTACTCCTTAAAAAATAATACAGTAATGTAATTATGTGTTTATTTGTCATTTTCAAAATAAAATACTCAAACTTTAGTTGTTAAATTCAAAATTTACATATTCATTACATTTACGATGATATATATATTGTAACGTTTAAATCTTTGCGTTCCTTGGAGCCACACGTTGTGTACGTCAGTTTGTAACGAGTAGCTGTGTATGTGCTCTGTGGAAGTGTGTTTCGTATGTTCGCCTCACATGTTGTAGTCGTTACCTTACGTTTATGCTGACTATGTCCATCGCGATCTCATGAATTACCAGTACTCGCGAGTGTGAACCTTACCTGTCCTTTGATATGTGATTGTAAATCCCGGGTGGCGCCAAATTGTTTAAACTGAAAACAAAAAAATAGGACGATTGAGCGGTCGTTTGAGACGGTATTGTGGATTCAAATTACTCCCGCCACTTTTGGGTTGATTAATATCGCTGTTAGTTCGTCGAGTTTCCGATGCCTAGCGCTTACCGTCACTTTCGCTCATCGCTAATGTACACAAATCATATAATACAATTTACTATGAAATAAAGAACAGTGGTTACAACTCTGTACTAGTTTATTAACTTGTAATTAGTTGTTATTCAATATTATACAAAATTATATCTGGATTTTAAACAAAGTTGCTCCGGCAATAATAAGACAATTAATTCCCAAGGTAGGCGAACGATTCAGAACGATTTAGTTAGACATGGCGTCTACAAAAGTTTATTTTAATTTTGTTCAATTATTCTGGGTTCTTGTGGTTACGAGAAAATATTAATAATGATTACAATAAAGTACACTACCTTACATTGATGGTACTTATATACTATAAGGTTTAATTACAATTCGTTCCTGAAGTTTTAAAAAGTGTGTGGTAAAAGTTAGTAATTTTTGTCCAGGTTAGATTCTGGTTTCATACAAGTTTAGTGTCTTATTTTTAATTAATCCTTGAAAGAAATTTGATTATCAGTTCGTAGTGAGAGTTAATAGTGTTGTGAGAAAAAGTTAAAAAGAATGTATTCATAAATTCGGCTAATTCAGCAATACTTATCAAATCTGTTGAGTTAGGGTGACGATTTACTCAGTTCTTCGATAGGTTGGATCTATTCAGTCATCAATCTTCCATCATGTATGAATTTAATTACGCCTGGTGTCTTTTTTGGATAAGTTGGTCTATTTTATTAATTTGGAATTTAATAATCTGGTCTCTGGCCTCGGTTGGATGGACTGGTTCCTCATCAAACTTCTTGTTTCTTCATGTTATTAATTTTGATTACTTTTATACTGTTTTACATTAAAATTGAGTCGATTACGGGTTGGTGTCTATTCGTGTTGAACTTCAATAATGAACTAACAGTTTTTAACGGAATAATAATAAATAACGTTCGGTTGTTATGGCAACTGTCTCTCATTGGCTGTTCATAAGTTAAGTCTATTGTTATGATATTTGAATTTTTATTCAAAATGACTAAATATCTTCTGATTGCTATTATTCTTCTGTCTTCTTATCTATGTATGAGATATTATCACAACTGTTCCTATTTTCTTTCAAAGATCATTTTGACATCCCACAAAGCTGGGTTTGTTTATGTATTAATGTTTTGACAATAACGTTAATATTATGTAATTACATTTCTTTCTTATTTTATGTTCTTAATTTAACTTTTACATCTTAATGAAACTATATATTTTATATCAACTGATAATTCAATTAGTAATTCCTTACCTTTAGGTTACTTCTCCAAGGTTTTACAGACGAACACAGCTGCAGAAAGGATTATTTGAGATGAATGGTACAAATATAAATACGCAGTTTATGTTAAAACAAATGCTTCTGGTTTATTAAACACATTAATTATTTTGTCTTACTTTGATAGCAATAAAATACTAGTATATTATGTTGTATTAGTAATACAACGAATCAGGAACGAATTACCTAAAATCAAACAGATTAACAAAGGAAATCTTTCTTACTTCTAACCTATTACAAATTATTTATTTTTCGTATGAACCAATACGTATTTATATCTTTTCCCCTTACTATTTTCTTTTATAAAAAACCCCGTTCCCTCAGAGATCTCATTTTAACGGGACATTTTTTATTAAAAATAATAGAAATTGGTACGACATTGTAAATTTGTTTTGGCCATGTAATTATGTGCTTTCACTTTTACTTAACTGCCCATGGTCCAATTCGTAGCACTGTCTGTTGAGACGCTGTCTTAGTTCGCATACACTCCCGCATGTGTTAATATTGAGTTCACTGTTTTTTTTTTTTTTTTTTTCACTGATTTAATTTAATATTACCACATGAGTTGATATTAAGTCGGCCGACATAACTTTGCTCGAGCACTTAGATGGTTAAATTTTCTGGCAGCACGCTATATTGTTTGTACGCTTTTTACATGTTTTATTTGATAGGCCGTTTTTACTTTCGGCCTATCTTACACACCCGAGGTTAACTTACATCTGGTTAACTTATTAATGTACTGTATGCTGCTTCTGTCTGATGCAAACTCTGGTGATAGACTGCTTACTGTGATTCACATACAAAGACTGCTGCTGGGGCTATTACGTAATACGTCTGGCTTGGCTGTCTCCAGACAGCAACAATAACACTATGTTGCTGGTTAGAAGGGGCACCTCACAGGTGAATACTGACAATTAAAAATTTACTGATCTGACTTGAAACTAAGGTAGCACACAATTCTGTACCGTTACAATACCCCCCCCCCCCAATGAGAGGTTGTATGCCGAAGCATACAGACTCTCATTGCCTAAAACCTAAGAGGATCAGTGAGGATATGGCGCCACAACCCCCCTTAAATCCTTATTGAAATCATGGGTACTTACCCCCCTAGTCCGGTGACTGTGGCCACACCCATACGAGATTACTGGACTTCTCTATTCGAGATCCCAACACCATAAAATCAGACGGGCGCCCGCCACAGTAACGCCTGACTCTATAACATTCAATTAAAAAATTAACAAACAGGCCTTCCATTATACCATATCCACAACTGATTGGTTTCCTCTTAGCCGTACTGGTTCATTAATTGCAAAGTACTGGTTCTTATTTCTACAATACAGTATGCGTCCCCTCCAAAATGATACATAAATTTCATAAAATACAAATCTTATACTAACAAACTTATTGTAGGATACATACTGCAAACAAAATACATTATTACCTTAAAAAAAAATTGAATTTATGAACATTATAATTTTAACCTCAATTATCCATTTAAATAAAACTTTATCCCAATAAAAATTAAGTTGAATTCATTATTAAAATTCGCCTTTTCAATTAATTTAATTACCAAATTAATTTAATTTAATTTCTCAAAACTCTAAAGTACGGTAATTACCTCATTATTATATTATCTGCAAAAAGTTAACTTCATTTCTTTTGTTTCATAGTAAGATTTTGCTCATGGCACTGATTCAAAATACAACATTCTTGTTGTTGTCAACTCCAACACATGACTGTAAACATTAGTCACACAACATACAACACACCTGTTTACATTTAAGTTGTATGCCAGACTGGTGTTATAAACACTGACTCAGTCTCAACATTCTGATTACAACACTACTAACACACGTACTTCCTTCAATTTTTTGGTTTCTATAAATCTTTTAGTGCTGACATATTAGTCAATTACTGTCTGTTACAATTCATATCAAAATTAATTTTGCTTCATTAATAAAATTCACCTTTTTTGAATTACTTTAATTCCACCTCCACTCAAAACAGCTTTAGCTTTAGTTACATTATTTAAAACACTTTTAATATAAACACACAATGCAAATTTAAATTCATTATTACCTCTCGTTAATTATTATTTTTAATTAACAAAATAAAATATTATTATAACATACTACAAACATTGTTACATAACCAATTGTATACATTCGGACAATATAACCTTGACACAATACATTTAACACTAACACATTTATTTACAAATTCTCGCCATAGTTTTTATTATTTACCACACTTCAATACATAAATCAGCCAAGTAATTTTACCATTACTCACATAATTAAATGTTCATTCAGTATTTCTCAACCCCCGTCATCGAAAATTAATCTTTTCTGCACATAACATTGTTCAGTTTTATTGATACACAGCATATGGCTATCATTTGTGTTATAACCATAAAAATTTGTTTTTTCCATTGTACCACAATAATAATACATAGGGTTACCCCCATTATATTACCTTATCATAAATCATGTCTACATTATTATTCTTTGTCAAGTCTCCGTCAGTATTTGTTATTACAATCACATCCTTAATCGCTGTAGTTGTCAGCTGTTACTAATACGCTGACCTTCACTACGGGTAAGTGTATATTATTATCGTCAATATAATCATTGTCATTGTTTACTACTGCACAGGGTAAATCTACATTGTTTATCATAATTCTCTTAATATTCATCTTCTCTATCAACTCTCCATAACCTCTATTTAGCTTAAACCACTCAACTCTTTCTCTCTCTCATAACCACTTTCATCATCACCACATTTCACATTCTCACTCCACACAGAGAGCAACACCACTTTATTATTTAAACACCATCTGGCCCTACCAGGTAAACACAAACAACTTACTTGACATTTTGAAGACCTTTTGTCTTCTACAATAACTATCGAGGAACTCTTGTCCTCCAACAACACTGGTGAAGCTTTTTCTTCACATAGACCACTAGAAAAATTTTCCCTCTGTTCATGCTCTACATTTAAACTATCTCTATACTCCCTTTCTAAATCATAACGATCACTAACTAACAATCCTCTAACCTTAACTAAATTTCCGCTCTCAGTATTACTACTATTACTTACTGTATCACTTTTTGATACCCCATTTTCAAATTTATTACCCGCTTTATGTTTAAAGCTTTTTAAATTGTCATTTACTGTAATTACTTGTTGTCCAAGTTCTTTTTGGTTAGATTCTAACATATTTGTTTTACCGTCTACCACACACACACACACACACACACTCTCTCTTAACTTATCTGTTTTTCTTTTCGTTTCACTACATATTTCATTAATTCGCTCATCAATACTACACAGTGAATTAGTTAATTCGTCAAGCTTTACGTTTATGCTATTTTCAAATTTCATATTCTGTTCTTTGTATTGTTCAAATTTAGCGTCATTTATGTCAAAACGACTATTTATGGCGTTAAAATTTACTTCTAACATTGCTTGTAATCTTTCAAACATTTTATAACTATCATCTTTTTTAGCCTGAACCGGCGTCGATTGACTCGCAACATCATTCAATATCACTGACTCGGTTAAGCTTATCTCGTTTACTACAGTTTCGGTTATTATCATATTTACTTGACTATCTCTACTTGTACTGGTCAAGTCAATGTTGTTGACTTTGTCACTGTTACTCTCCATTTTTTTTTTTTTTATACTTAGTAAACTACACAATGCCCTCATTCCCAAATAACCCGTTCTGCAGCTTAATTAGGTCTGGCGAATGCAATAAAAAATTACACTCACCGTCCCTGTTTCGGGGGCCAATGAAACTATATAAATTACTTCAAATTTAGAACTTCAATATATGTTGTTCGAATTAAACAAACTGTTACTTAAATATTAAGTCAGCCGACATAACTTTGCTCGAGCACTTAGATGGTTAAATTTTCTGGCAGCGCGCTATATTGTTTGTACGCTTTTTACATGTTTTATTTGATAGGCCGTTTTTACTTTCGGCCTATCTTATACACCCGAGGCCACCGGTTAACTTATTAATGTACTGTATGCTGCTTCTGTCTGATGCAAACTCTGGTGATAGACTGCTTACTGTGATTCACATACAAAGACTGCTGCTGGGGCTATTACGTAATACGTCTGGCTTGGCTGTCTCCAGACATCAACAATAACACTATGTTGCTGGTTACAAGGGGCACCTCACAGGTGAATACTGACAATTAAAAATTTACTGATCTGACTTGAAACTAAGGTAGCACACAATTCTGTACCGTTACATTAATATGATTCACTAATTTTATTTAACTAGTTACTTGCCCTGGATTTTCTAATACAATAGTTAATTTCTTACAATTTGTTAATTTTGGATTTCTACAGTTAGGCGTTTCATAGGCCTAAGTAGTAATTGGCTATATTTTCTTATTTTACACAAATTAAAGATTAGTTTACCTTTACATAGGTTTTGCTTAGTGTCACTTATGACTTGTTTACTTTTTGAATTGATTTGGGTTGTTTTATAATAATTGTATGTTCTCATTACCTTACACAATCGTGGCTTGTCTATTATTTAGTATTACTTTTAAAACATAACATAAAATCTAGGTTTATGGTCTGTATACCTTTTTCAGCCATATTTCAGCCTAATCTTGTTTATTTTTGTTTATTCTTAACTCTTTTGGTGACTAACATTATCACACCATTTATTTTATATTACTAATTAGCCCTTTGAACATAGGATGTTTTACTTATTTTGCATTTATATTCTTTGCTAAATATTTTCTTTTTCTACCTAACCATGGTAACACTAATATTTTTACTCCTTATGGGATTTTTTCTTTCTGAATTTTCTAATCTACAATCACTCTTAATTGTAATAACAATAATGTTTTTACTCTCTGGCACTTTTCACCACTAAACTGTAGTGTTTATCACTGGTTTTTAGGTGTCTATACTGATCTGTAGGGTTTTATATTTATTTCAGGTTTACACTGGCACTTTGCACTTTTTTATGGTATTTGAGTGTTACTAGTGGGTATTCCCTAACATTAAATTCTCTTTTCTCATTTAATTATGTTCGCTCCCTACCTATCTCTCACTCCTGTGTTTTTTATTACTTTATTCATAATTTTTAGTTATACTGTTAACAGTTTCATATCATTATAGAGTTATTCATAACATTTAATATCTGTATTTCTTTGGATAGTGTACTTTAGTTGTTATTACTTATTTGATTTTAATAATTATCATTTACATTTATTATTTATTTGATTCTTTTTCATTATCATTTGAGTTTAATAATCCTCATTTCCTTTTCTTTATTATGTGTTTGTGTCTTTTTATATCTTCTCATTTTATCAGCTCAATCACTTGGTGTTGCATCTTAGTAGCTCTCGATGAATCTTGAGTTGTTCTTAGGAACGCTATTTGAGTTAGCTGGTCTGAGATGAAATAATTGAGTGGACTGTATAATGTTTCTAGAAATAATTGTTTATTGAGAGTTAAAGAGACATAATTGATTGCTGGCACGTGTAGTTTTTAACGCGGCATAAGTGCCGGAGAATTAAGATAGAAATAAAATATTGGCGTACATGACAATGTATGAGCCGAACTTGTCTAAGTAAATTGTAGCATGGTGAGCATGCTATTAGTATTAAATATTGAAAAACTTTAAGTAGCTGCGGCTGGCGATTGAAACGAGTGGCCTGCTCGGAGTCTGGAGAAGAACTGATTTAATTTTGACTGCAGTCAGCCTGTCTCAAGACCGGCTGCAGATAGCATGAAAAACGTGACGTCACCTACACGCGTCGCAATGCAGTATTTTATAATACAAAGTTCACATAGGTTCAAAGTTTATATAGATACAAAGTTTGTCCATACTGCCTGCACAAAATCGGGGCAATTTTGCAACTTAATTAATTGTGTGAAAAGTACATGGTAATTGATATTACATGATAATAAATTCAATAATAAATAACAATTGCTAATACAATAACGACATAAAAATTTGACATGTATAACAGTATAGCAATGACAACCAGAAATTAATAGTAGATAACAATATGATTAACATACCAAATTCATGTAAGGATTACAAAATACATAATGATTTACGTTACATGGTAATAGAACAATAATAATAAAATCATAACACAAAAACATGGCAATGATACATGAGAATACAACAATCAAGTATAATAATTAGCAGTACATAATAATGAAATAATGATCACGAAAGATTCAATAATCTATAACAGGTAATAATATAATGACAAAGACATAATAATTTACATGCCTGATATTGGAATAGCAATCCCCAAAAAATCTAAAAGTACATAACCATAGGGTAAATACAATAGTGAAAAACATAATAATTGATACAACAATATTATGATAACAATTCCCAAAAAATTCAAAAATACATAACCATAAAATAGCACAATAGCAAAAGACATAATAATTACAATAATATTAGAATCATAATCCACCAAAAATTCAAAAATACCCATAAACATGATAGTGATACACAATATCACAATAGACGTAATAATAGCGTAGTAATCATAACAATATAAATCATAAGATCGTCCACATAAAAATCGTTCGCGATAGCTGCACAAGCTATAGGGTGCTTAATTTTATTTTCCTGGGCTATTTGAGCCAGACATCTTGTAGCAAGAAATGACACACTTGCAGTCCCATAAGTGACTGTCCTCAAGGCGTAATGTTGGAGTTCCCTATGGGGGGGTGTCGCGCCAGACAATATGCTGCAAATTGGAATCATTCGGATTAACTAAAATTTGCCGATACATCTTCTCAATGTCCGAAATGAGGACATATCGGTGAGTACGAAATCGAGCCATAATAGAGAACAGATCCTGCTGGACCGTGGGACCAACCATCAGGGTGTCGTTCAAGGACAAATTATTTGTCGTTTTGGCAGAGCCGTCAAACACAACTCGCAATTTTGTAGTTCTGCTAGAGACTTTAAAAACTGAATGGTGCGGCAAGTAAAAGGTGTCTGACTGGTCTACCGACAAATCGTACGCATCAAGCAAAGACATGTGACCAAGAGTTAAATAATCATGCATGAATGCGCTATAGTCTTTGTGAAGGGCAGGGTTCTGCTTGAACTTGAGTTCCAGTGATTAGAACCTGCGGATAGCGCCGGAGAGAGAATCGCCTAAATGACAATTATGTAACCTGCGTGGTAGGGATACCACAAATCTGCCATCATTATTACGGACAGTATTAGATACAAAATGATTTTCGCATTCCGAGTCCTCAGCGGAGGGAGCACGAATAGCAACGTCCTCTAACTTCCAAAAGTCCTTTAGTTGCGAGGAAATGGCATTATCATCTTCACATACCATGAATGATGAAACCGGTTTTGTCATATCGACATTAAATGGCAAGTTACCTGCGAGAATGAATCCCAATTTCGTCTCCTGTATTATAGGGAAATGTGGGCTACGGATAAATTTGACAGGTTCAGTTAATTGTAAGTAATACTGAGCACCGAGCAATATGTCGATTTGCGAGGAAAAGTTCAGCTGCGGGTCAGCTAGAAATATGCCCGTTGATAAGTTTAGGGAGGAGATGTCAAATGATTCCGCAGGGAGATTATTTGTGATACTGGGAAGCACAGCGCAATGTATGTTCAAATTAAAATTCTTATAGCGTGAATGCAACCTTACCCTAGTACTGAAATCAGCTTGAGATAATGGAATTATTTATACCCGTGATGGGTAATTGAGATTTAATCAGTTTTAGACCCTTGCGGCGGGCGAAACTCATGGTGCAGAAATTAGCTTGCGATCCTGAGTCCAGTTAAATCCTAACTGGGTGCTTCCTACCTGCATGGTCAGTTGTCATGCAGACCGCGGTGGATAATAATATAGACTTGTTTGTTTGCAATTTTCACGAACACTGATGTTCCTGGACGAAGCATTATTGCTAGATATATGGATCATTGTGTGGTGGCATTTAGCACAAGTTCTGCAAGAAAATTTGGAGGGACAGTGTGCAAAATCATGGCCTGGGCGTAAGCAATTTAAGCAAAGTTTATTTTTAATTAGAACATTTTTTCGCTCCAGGGGAGTAATCGCTACAAACTGTGGACACTCAGCAAGGCGGTGTTTACCTTTGCACAGCTGACATATGTTGTTCCCGATATGAGCATGGAATGTCGTCCTCGAAATATTAACCGGTTTAATTGCTTTGCGATAGGGACTCTTATCGCTAACGTGTATCTTGTTTACGGAGCTGGTCGTGCCGTCCAAGTTTTGCAATAACTGCCTTCGGTTATTTAAAAATTTTATAAAATTACTGAAATTAGAAAATCGTTCGTCCGACAAGCCTTCTTTCCAGAGGCGACATGTATGATTATCGAGTTTCTGCGTTAAGTATTGAACTAAAATCATTTCAAATGTACGGGTAGATTTAATGAATTTAAGGCATTTATATTCGCAGTGATCTCGTCAATGAACCTGGAAATGCTAACCCTGGACTCTTGTTGCACGGACTTGACGCCCAAGACATTCCCTACGTGATGGGGTGACACAATTAGTTTGCTGTCGTACCTGTTTTTTAATAAATCAATGGCTACTGCATTGACGCAATCATGGGTGATTGGAAGAGATTTTATTACATTTAACGCCTCGTCACTCAATGAAGAGTGCAAGTAGTGTAATTTTTGAATATCCGTCAGGTCAGTTCTGATGTGTATTAGTTCCACAAATATATTATAATAATGTTACCTGATGGTCTCTGATAATAATATTAATGATGCTACCTGAGAAGGAAGGCAATTTAATCGGTTCTAACTGTATCGGGGAGGTTTTAATTGGCGTAATTTTGGTTTGAATCAACGGTTTCTGGTTCACCTCCTCTACTTGTTTTAATAAATGGTGTAACTTACATTCGATATTGCAGAGATCATCCTCTGTTTGAATTCTGTCACTGACTGATGCGAAATCTGAATCGTCAGCCTCAATTTGAGTCTGAATATCGTCATATTTAGCGGACAATTCCATCAAATGGCGGAGCTTAATTTTTAATGCATGATGATCGCTTATGTCTGGATCGAAATTATCAGTGAAAGTATTCACGCGAGATATGGACGCCTTAATTGTGCCCCGTTTCTTTATTAACGCCTTCACATCAGCCATGACCGAAATTTTAAAATGTGATTTGAAACCGAAAATTAGATATAGAGCAGGTGAACAGTTGTTGTAATTTTGAATAATTTGCTACAATCTGATATAATACGGGAGCCAGTGATCTGTGTACACCCTAATATATGACTGACTATAATAGGTACTTAATTTGCTTAAAACTAGTTATGAAAGTTATCGAAAATATAAATCATTCGACAAGACAATATACCTATAGCCTTATCACATCACTTAAATTTCTTAATGTATAATTGCACAATTGCGTAAAGGAGAATTTATGTACATATGAAAATCTAAATAAAAATATAAGCTTATGGCCACTTGACAATAATATCCGTTTCTGTAAAAATTATTAATAATGTTGTATTAAATGTTATTAATTCTGTGCAAAAATATTACTTAGATTGCCATAATCATATATGAAAAGATCATAAAAAATGAAAGTTTATAATCACGTGGATGTTGAATCCCGGCGTGCTGAAGCTGGCCTCGATCCCGCTGCTCGATCCTGTTAGAAGTTGTTGCACCTCTTGTCTCTCCCGGTCAGATGACGCCTGATGTTGTAGCTCTCCGTAATTTTAAAGTTGTGGAACTTTTTCATTGTAGAATAAATGATGCTGTCCTGCCGTGTCCCGTTGTCTGTGGTTTGCTGCTCTGCAGAATCTTGCAGTGTTGATTGTGAAGTAATTTTTAGAATAATGGAGGCACGCAACTGCCAGCAATCTGAAGTTGAAAATGTTGGGGCTTGAACCAAACGCCGTTTGGGCCCATTAAATGAAATGTTAATGCGGTCGCAGTTGACCAAAATATGAAATCCGTCCCGTGAGGACTAAAATGTTGCGTCTTAGAAGCTCTCGATGAATCTTGAGTTGTTCTTAGGAACACTATTTGAGTTAGCTGGTCTGAGATGAAATAATTGAGTGGACTGTATAATGTTTCTAGAAATAATTGTTTATTGAGAGTTAAAGAGACATAATTGATTGCTGGCGCGTGTAGTTTTTAACGCGGCATAAGTGCCGGAGAATTAAGATAGAAATAAAATATTGGCGTACATGACAATGTATGAGCCGAACTTGTCTAAGTAAATTGTAGCATGGTGAGCATGCTATTAGTATTAAATATTGAAAAACTTTAAGTAGCTGTGGCTGGCGATTGAAAAGAGTGGCCTACTCGGAGTCTGGAGAAGAACTGATTTAATTTTAACTGCAGTCAGCCTGTCTCAAGACCGGCTGCAGATAGCAATGAAAACCGTGACGTCACCTACACGCGTCGCAATGCAGTATTTTATAATACAAAGTTCACATAGGTTCAAAGTTTATATAGATACAAAGTTTGTCCACTTGGGTTGGGTCATAGTCATTTGTCTCGTCAGTCATTGTATTTTCATTAGTTAAACATTTAATATATTCATATGAGTTAGCTGGTTAGTTGATTCATAGTTTTTTCCCTGGTATTGGGGTGGCTTTTTTGTGTTGTAACAATATATACAATATTGTTGGTACTGTATATGTAATTGTTAATATGTATAATAAATATTTTCTTAAAAAAAAAAAAAAAAAAAAATTGCGTTATGTGGGGTCGCGCAAAGCGGGGTATGACTGTAATTACGATGATTTAGCTTAAAAACACTATTATTAGTTGTTTTATTCATAATTCTATAATTTAAAATACAATTCAGGATTTAATGGGGGTTGTGCAACCTAAGCACGGACCGCCACTGCTTAAATGTTCTCTTAAAATATTGTGAAGGGCGGAAGTGAAATTAATAAAACCTCAGAATGTACCCAGACTTTAAGATTCAGGTGTTTCATCGTGACCTCTTAAACCCAGTTCAAATTCACCACAAAATTTAATGCAGTCGATTATTTTAGAAGGTACATAACGATTTTTTCTGACCTGATCATTTTGGCATTCTATATTTCTTCCCAAAGCATCACTGAGTTGTTCTCAGATTTGATTTTTCCCAAGTACTGACAATTCAAGACATGCGTTTATGTGACTAGGAGATGAGTAATGTTTTTTTTGTGACCAGTGGTTTAAATCGGAGACTACTGCAGTGATCCAGCTAGTATCGTTTCCTTTGGCAAAAGTAAACATGGGAACAATAAAAACGGTTACTAATATTACTCCCACATATCCAGCTAGTCTTATTATATAAATCAGTTTTGAATCAACAAAAATATTCCTTTCCTTTAACAGTATGTTTCTGTTTAATATTTAAAATGGGAAACGGCGTACTGAGTTCCTTAGTTTTACATTCATCTTAAATAGAAAGACAGTTAATTTGTTTTTAAAATAGACTGAACACTATTCATTTTACCAAATTAATGAACTGATCACAAAAATAAGAAATACCTGAACACCAGCACTCACTTTGTAGGTTACACCTGCTTCAGTCAGCTTAATGTTGCTATAATTGTTAATGGGTGTATTAAACATACTTTGGAGTACAACGACATCACTATTGTATTTGATTTTAAGACTTCACTGCACACATTTTTCTTGCAGAGCAAATGAAATAGAGAAATCATGTGACGGTACAAATACTACCGTCCAGAGACATATTGTGAATATTAATGATTTTATTTGTAAATTGTATTGGGGAAAAAGCAGTATAGAGTTACCGTCAAGGTTGTCGATCTAGCAGCAGAAGACAGCTATTTTTAGCAACATGAACTTTGAACTATATGCATTTTGAGTCAGGCCACACGACGTCACGAGCCCATCCCATGATGATGTAACTCTGGAATGTGTGTCGGACTCGACAATGCCTTAAAATCTGGCTACGTAACAGAAATCAAACAAAGGAACGAGACCACGTTGATCGCCCCTCCAGCTAAGACTTTTGACCAGTTTCAATCTTCCCAGTTGACTTCATACAGTCACAAAAAGTCCACGGACAAAATTACGGGCGCGCCCAAACAAATAAAACAAAATGTAAAAGTGTGAAAGAAATCAGTTTTATTTAAATAGTATAAAATGAATCAACAGTTTCGGGTTACATGATGAATAAATAACAACGGTGAAAGTAAAATTGTAAGGAGTGATCGAAAGTGCAGGTACAGTTGGAGTCTGCTGGACAATGAAAAGATAAGTAATCGAATGGGGGCAAAAAAACTTATTTTCTTGGGAAGGGAAATGTTGTAATCACAAAAAATTGAGATCTTATAAAGGCCTGGTGTGTGCGTGCGTGCGTGAATTACGTAATGAATATAAAAAGCGCTGGTTTACGGTGAGTAAATTTAATTTGTATTTAAATATCTGTTTATTACTATTTTGAATTTATATAACCTCATATAAAAGAAGGGTAAATTTCTAATTAATGAACCAATGTATTGTTTTATTGTTTAAATGGTAACATGTGTAAGGGAGGGAGAAAGAATATTTTCTTGTTTATGATGGGAATTAAATAATTTTAAATTGTTTTGAATAAAGTAATTGAAGTAATTTAAGATGGAATTAAAGTAATTTGTGATGATTAAATTAATTTAAAGTGTTGTAACAGATGAATTTTGATAATGAATTTAAATTTGTGGTTGAGATTTGAATTGAATAATCAATGGTAGATGATTAAAATGTGGAATGGAAATACAGAGTTAAAATAATGATCTAACAAATAAAACTAAATTCATTTGAAGCAAATAGACTAAAATTATTCATTTCAAGTAACCTAAATCCATCACTTCAAGCACGCTTACACGAAACCCTGATTTGACCCTGGTGGTAAGTAGATATGCATTTGGACAAAATGGCGTCCAACAAATACATAGATGCACAGCTGGCTTGAGTACGGGTAAACGGGTAAAATCTGTTGGTAAGTAAAAGAATAGTTACAATCAGACACAAAATTGAAAGCAAACAGGCAAATTCTATATATTAAAATTCATAATGTTGGTTGTATGAAAATGTTGACATTCCTGATCGGGGCAGTTCCACGTTCGTCAGAACTATTCTTCTCTGTCACTAAGCTGGAATGTTAGCGACAGTTCAGAGTAATTGCAGTACTGTGGTTAGATATGGAGGATTGTTGATTTATAGCTGTCACATTATTAATGACCAAGGCCTGCCTACCTCAGAAGCCGCCCTGACAGTAAGTAGACGGTTGGATTAACGCTACTTTGATCCAAACACACACCACAGCATGATGATGAACACCATACAAAGCAGGTTGCTACATGTATTAGCCCTCAAACTACTGATACACTTTCCTATGATTATGAATCAAAAAAAGCTATACAACTAATAGAAAGTGTAAACCATAATTAAATAATAGTATATTTATAGTTATTTGGTTATATTTATACTACTGTTTATACTACTGTTTCTGGGTTATATAATTGAAATTTTCTGGGTATGTAAGTTAATTTTTTTTTCTTAATTTTGTTTGAAAGGTTTTACTTTTAAAATGTAAGAGTTGAGTTGTATTTTATAATTGTTGACAAATACATTACAGTATTAATTGCTGTTAATATACGAGGGTCGATCAAATATAAACGAGACTTTTGAAATTGGCACGAGATATTTTAACGCTCATTGTTGTTGGCAACAGTAAGCGTTGGTAGCACTGCCTAGACATGCGCAGCGCTATACGGTTGTTTGAAAAGTCATTTGTTTCATTGTTGCCACAATAAGTGAACAGGAGGTGCATGTGTCCGTTGCGCAGCATGTAATAATTAAGTTTTTAGTGTGTGAAGGTGTTCAACCAGCTGAAATTTTGTGCAGATTGCGTGCACAGTTCGGCAATGATACACGTTTGAAGGCTCCACTATACTCCTGAAACCAAGAGGTCGAGTATGGAGTGGCGTGCAAAAGGTGAAGCAACTCCAGTGAAGGCGAAAACACGTTTGTCTGCTGGCAAGGTTCTCATGACCGTTTTTTGGGATGCTAAAGGCGTTGTGTATGTCGATTTTCTACTTGAACAAAGAACAATAAATGCTGCATACTACTCTGAACTCTTGGGTAAGGTTGGAGAGGCCTATAGGTCCAAAAGGCGCAAGATTCCGATCCGCAGCATCTTGATTCTTCACGATAACGCCAGGCCCCACACTTCTGCTGCTACGCAAGCAAAATTGGAAGAACTGCACTGGACAGCTTCGGATCATCCCCCTACAGTCCAGACTTGTTGCCATGTAACTATTATTTGTTTGGACCCCTCAAAAAAGACTTTCACTGGAAAAGGAGGTGCAAGACTTCGTGCGCGTTTGGCTACTAACACGTCCAACAAGTTTTTATGAAGAAGGAATAAAAAAACTGCCAGTGCGATGAAAAAAATGTGTAGACAACAGTGGAAGCTATGTAGAAAAATAGTTTTGTATTTGTTTTCACATATATTAATCCAATAAAAAGTTTCTCAAAAGGTCTCGTTTATATTTGATCAACCTAGTATGTATGATATTGCAACAACAGGTGATGAGCCAAATAAAATATAGAATAAATGAATGTACTGTGAATTAACATGTAATAAGTGATTTTACAATTCGAATGTTAATACATAACATAAAAGCTTCAAAATTCTGAGGGGTTTCCACATAGTACTGGTACAATAAACACATGTAGAGTTTGTGAACTTGTTACTGCCAGGACTTGTACATTTCCATTTTCTTGCTTAATGTACCTGTCAATTTTTGATTTTATTTGCTGTCAGATCTTCTGTCTTTTCTTACTAATACTTCCACATTCCTGGTAACTAATTTCCCTTTCGGTGTTATGAATTAAATAAATTGTCCACGTATTAAATATTGTACTTCATTTAAATAATTTTAATTTTAAGAGTGATTGCTGCAGGAATATTCGCTGTTTTAAAAATACCTGTGACTGACTAAAAATAATATAATCTAATATTAGCTAAATTTTCAGAATTTAAGCTGACTTAAAATACTATTTTTATAAGTGGATTTGCAGTCTAATATTTTTCATCACAGCAGTTGGTTGGACAGCTGATGTATAGAATGAATGCATAAAACATTGAATCATTTGTGAGATCATGTGCTAATTTGTGTGTTGGTATTATTGTCTACTCAATGTAGAAAACATACTACTAAGTGTTTTAGTAGGAAACCAAATAAATATTATTGTGTGCCTACTAAATGAAGTTCCGTAGAACTTCTGATCAGGCCAGTTGTAATGTATGGATGGGAAGCATGGACCCCTACAACAACAGATATCTCATGTTGAAAGTGTTTGAATGAAAAGTAATAAGGAAAATTTATGGGCCAGTTAAAGAAGGAGACATTTGGAGATGAGGAACAGCTATGCGATAGATGGTATACTCAAAGGAAGAGACAGTATGATTTATTAAATCAGAAGGGTTGGGTGGTTAGGGCATATGGAGAGATTGGGTTGAGACAGGCAACAAAGAGAATCCTGTGTGGTGAAGTAGGAAGAGAGAGGTAGCTAGGAAAACCAAGAAAGCGATGGCTACAAGAGATGGAAGTATGGGAATCAGGAATTAGAGATGCCTGGCAGGAAGAATGAGTGGAGGAAGGTCTATGCGGAGCTGTAGTGCTTTGAAAGAAGGAAAACTATAGGAGAAATAGCATGTACTAATGTTTTGTGTACTTTTTATAGATTAAAGAAAGTACATTATGTTACAGATATTACATAAAAATTAATAAATGTGTAGTATAAAATAAATATGTCAGAATAAAGGAAATGTGTTCTTTGTAAGATTGAGATGATTTATTTTTTATCAGAGTGAACAATTACAAATTAATGTTGCGTGTGTGTGTGTGTGTGTGTGTGTGCCATAGTGTTAGTGTTGAAACTGTCTTTGGACAACAGTGTTTCTGACTTAAAGTAATGTAAAGAGTGCAAACTGGAACATGTAAATGTAAATAATTTTCATCTTTCAGCTTATAGAAGCTGTAGTACTCCCAATGACACACAAGGAGAAATTTGAGAACCTTGGTATCCAACCACCTAAAGGAGTTCTTTTGTATGGCCCTCCAGGAACAGGTGAGACTGATAATATTTGGTGTTTCAGAAACTGGATCAGATGAATTTTAGGTTTTAAGTACTTGTAGATTTTAAGTAAACAGTTTTGAAAAATAAACTATATTATAAGTTTTATCATCAAGGATTTTGTTTTCTCTTGTTTATCCTCATAAATCAACCACATTTTCTGATCTCAGTTAGGGTAATAAGTATTAATTCTTCTGTTGCAATATTCAAAATGTCTTCAAATAAATTCTTGATTGGGGAACTTTTTTTTTAATCTTAAAGTTTGCATTTACACAAAGAAGAAACTTAGACACTCAAGTGATACTATAAAATTAATTTACATTTATAGTTGACAACTATCGTCATCCAGGTCTTCTTAAATTTATATTTTTGAATACTTAATTATATAAAGATTTATATTCTTTTACTACTATCGAAGAATCATTTGGATTATTGATTTATTGATTACATTTTCCATACTCTTGAGTTATTAGGAGAAGTGATATTTACTTTCTCACAAGATTCTTGGTTCACTGTAACCATACTTATAGAGTTGGTTTCAAAACACTTAACTCTGACTTCTGAGCTACTAGGGGTAACCCAAAAGTAAGGTCTCCAAAGGACTAGAGCCGCAGGGAAATATTTTGGGCGGCAGTTGGCAGCACTGCTGTGTGCGGCCATCTCCCCTCTTTCAAACAAGCGGTCGCTGAGCTCGCTCGGTCGATTAGTCTTGGCTTGGCAGCCGTTAAGAATGGAGCTCCCAATCGCTGTTCCCGTCAAGTGTGGACTTCGCGAAGTCATTCGATTTCTTAACGCAAAAGGTGTCAAAAACGTCCGCAAGTGGTGTAGAGAGTTTAAAGCTGGTCGTACAGAAATTCATGATGACGAAAGAAGCGGGAGACCGTCAGTGTCAGACGAGACGATCAGGAAACTTGACGAAGTCGTGCATGAAGATCGGAGGATCACTATTATAACATTGCCAAACCCTGTATTATAAAAAAGTATGTAAAAAATGCCAAGAAACAATATATTTTGATAGATAAATGATAACGAGAATGAAAGTAGTAAATATAATCAATAGTGAAGGAGGAAGAATACAACCAAAGGTGGTCACAAAACAAGAAAATACGAACTAGACTGACAGACAACTGACATTGACCCAACCCCAGAGATTGGCCAGATATCAACCAAAGTAAAGCGAGACAAGAAGACAGTGAAGAAAAAAGAAGAAAATAAAAAATTACATGGCCATAACAAGTAACTAACAAGATTGTTTTAAAAGAGCATAATTTTTTATTGTTAATAATTTATGTTTAAATTTTTATTAGTGGTAACTTGTAAATGACAGTATCACAGCAATTGTTATACATAAAAAACCATGTGTAGATATGATTGTATGTATATCCTTATCTATAGGAGATGTGTCAGCTGTTATGTTTAAGATTACACTCATACAGACAGGGAATAGAAATGTGTGCGTGGTTCAATCAGAGAACAAATTGTATATCCTACTATATACTTTGGAACTTTTACTAAGATTATTTCAGCAGTATGTATATTATTTCAGCATTAGGTGTTTGAAAGTATAAGGTTTTGGAGAGTTTATTTATTCGCTAATATTATTGCTGTTGCTACAGATGTAGTATGTTTCAATTAACACAATATATTTTAACATTATTAAATTGTTGTTATTATTACTAATTATGACATTTCAGACCAATTTTTATCACTTTAATGACAATATATACAAAGTTATGTTTTGTTTGAAAGATGTATTTACAATACCATGTTGTTTGCATATTATAAAATGATATGTGACAGTCTGAAGTTAACAAAAGAGACATGAACTCAATAGATACAAAAACTTTGTAATAATAGTGAGATCATGAGAAATATAAGGGTAATTAGAGATAGGTAGGGAGTGACAAGGTTGAACAGTGAAGTGATAAGTGTAATAAAATAAACAGCATATAATCTTAAGAAAAAAGAGTGAAACAAGTGTGACAAACCCAAAATATAAGCACATGTTAAATGAGCAATTAAGTTAAGTATATTAGACTGAAAGACGCAGAATAAGTTGAATGTAAAAAACAGAAAAAATATTATCTCAGTATAAAATCACCAGGGTGGTTACTGTTATAAAAGAGATGGTGTAGATATAACACTCACCAAATTTGTTCATTTGTTAATTTAAAGAAAGAAGTTATTGGCTTAATGTTTAAGGCAATAATTACCAGAAGAAATAGTTTTACAGTAATATGTTAGTATGTTTTAAGTAAGTAAGGAATTTATAAAGAAAATAATAGCAATACCTTTATAAGAAATAATAGGCAAATTATATTAATTATGTGTAACGAAAGGGAACATGGCAGAATTATATTAAAACTTAGAAATAAGTAAATTATGTATTAGCATAGTATTAGCCATTTTGGACTAAAACATTAATACATGACTTAGACCAATCTTGTAAGATATCAAACTAATCTTTGAAAGAAAATAGAAACATCTACGTAAAGATTACAACCATTGAAATTATCCCCAAGTAAATATAGCCATTATAAAATATTTATTCAAATTAAACAAAAATTCAAGGTTTGATAACAATGGGTTTATTTTGAGATCGACCAGGTAGAATAATTACGTTACCATGGAAACTGTGGAATAACAAGCCAAAAATACCGTTAGATTTTTTACTGAATGTATGACGCTTTAATGATAGAGATGCTAATTTTCGAGTGACCAAAATTGTCCATTAAAACATAGAAAATATCAGAAAAAGTTATTACTAAGTGTATGCCAAGACATAAGATAAAGACTGGAGCCATATTATTGAAGTTGAGGCCAAATTAACGAAAAAAGAAAATAAATTACTACCAGTTAAACTGAAAAAGATGCCTGATGTCCTGAATCCAGCAAATTAAAGAAGATTATAGTATAACCCATGAATAACAGATCGTATGAATTCGCCATAACTACGGAAGTGATAAGTACCTCTTAAATTACCCGAAATACATAAATAAACTCACGTTAATTATCTCACTAAAGGTCGAAATCTCACTGAACTGAAATTCATTACTTTCAAAGATTAAAAAGAAATTTAAGTCACTGACAATTTATAAACTAACCAATATAAACTGTTGTTAATGATCCATAATTTGTAAACACTTTTACGACACTGCGCTAAACAAATTCTACATACACAATATGTTAGTTAAGTTTACTTGATGTAAAGGTGTGTATTTTTATTGTTTTTAAAATATTTGTAATTCTTTGAACGTAACCTCAAGAGCCTATGACAAACGACATTAATAATTTGTATACAATTTTTAACAGACGCCATCATTAAACGTCTGGTATCAATTCAAATATCGATTGTCAAACCCTGTAATTGTCTCATATAAATAACCGGAGCATTTGTATTAGAATAATTTGTATTAAATGAATAATAATCACTAATAAAAAATGTGTAAGTATTGAGTGTAACCACGGTGTTATAATTTCATTAGGAGGTGCACAATATTTTATGTACATTTTAGCAGATGACTGACGATTTACACAGCCCACGCATCGAACTGCTGTGTGCTACAGTGAGCCTAGCTGGCGGAAATATTTGAATTATTCAAACTGCCTGAGCTGTGCTGGTCATACGCTTTTGAATTTTATTTTAATTGTTTTAAGAAAACAATTTGGCGCCACCGGGACTTTCTCACCCCTAGTGAACATCAAGACCTGGTTATTCGTACGTTCGCAACGAACGAAATATACAGAAGTTGCCCGCATTTGAACTACGGATCGAGAAGACACGTACACTCATTACACACAAATTATACATTATCCACATTTTGCAGAGTAAAACGGTAGCCGGAAGTCCCGCTAGAATATTATAAATTGGCGCCCAACGTGGGGCTAAAATAATAAAGAAATTATACAATTAAACCCTATAAATTCTAGCGGCGATTACGAAAGATTACAAAATGCACACCAGAGGAGTGTCGAAAAAATTGGCAAAGGAGAAGGAGATGGAAGAAAACAGAGGGGAAGAAGAGGAAGGAACTCCGATTGAAGAAGTGGAGACAGTAATAACCACAACAGAACCAAGCCAAGACGAAGAAATGGAACCACAGGCGGGTGACAAAGGAGAAGTTAGAGGAGACCCGAACATACTGAAATTAATGGAAATGATGAATAATATGATGAAAGAAACCAATCAAAATTTTAAGAAACAGGAGGAGAAATTCGATGGAATGAAGAAAGAAACAAACGAAAATTTTAAAAAACAGGAGGACAATTTTCAGAAACAGAAGGAAGAATTGAGACAAACCATTAACAAGAATAATGAAAGATTACAACAACAATTGATGGAGGAAATTCAGCAAAGAAATGAAGATTTGAAGGAAGAATTGAAGGAACAGCTGAAGGAGGACCACGAGAAAAATAAAGAAGAAATGAAGCTACAGATGGCACACCAATTAATGGAGTACCGAGAAGAAGCAAAACAGCAGGTTACGGAAATCAACGACAAATTAGAGGAAACATTGGAGAAGCTAGAGAAGACCAACGAAAATGTTTCTGGAGTCCGCAAGGAAGTACTCGATAAAATGAACCGTCTCGAAGGAGAAAATAAGAGAAGAATTGAGGAAGGTCATGAAGAAACAGTCAGAAGATGTACCCAGATAGACCAGGACATACACCAAGTCCGGGAAGAAAACCAGAAAGAGGTAGCAGCTGTACGAACAGACTTGGGAGAACGAATGGAAGGAGTTTACAGTAACTTAAATAAAGTAGATAGCAAAGTAGACAAAAACCAACAGAGGATTGACGAAATGCGCAGAATAGAAGAGTCATTACGGGAAGAAGTGGATGCCTGGCGTGACCGACCATGTAATAATAATCATGTCATGAACACAGACAACAGAGATACTATTAATTTCCGTAATTATAAAAGAAACCCTATTGAATTCTTGAAGAGGGTAGAAGAGTTAATCATCAAGAATCGAAGAGACTCGATGGACTACAATAAGAGGGATGTTGGACGAAATGTTCAAGGAGACATACGACAACTGGTGGACTGCCACTCGACCAGACATCCAAAACCTTCAAGACTTTAAGACTCAGTTCAAGGCTAAATACTGGTCTGAGTCAACTCAGAATATGGTCCGTAATAACCTGAGCAATGGAAGGTATGAAAACCAGAATGGACAATCCCTTACCTCCTACTTCTTGGGAAAAATCTGCATGGCCAGGAATTTGGAGCCACGTATACCTGAAGAGTGTCTGGTAATACAGTTGTCTTACCACTACGACGACGCCATCCAAAAGGCACGAATGTACAGCCAGGTAAAGACCATCCAAGATATGGCTAGCTTACTAGAAAGCCATGAACATGAGTGGCAGTACAGGAAAAATAGAGGGTACAGCTTCAGAAATAATAGAACCAATGAGGGACAATTGTCACAGAATCAACAGGGAGATAATAAGCCACCGATAAATAACCCTAACAATTACCAAGAGAACACACGGGGCAATAACGCGCCCAGAAATTTTAACAGAAGTGGAAACCATAATAATAACAACTTTAGGAACAACCACAGGGGTAATTTCCCGTCGAATGGTTACAACAACAATTATCGCCCTGGAAACAACAGTAATCAGAACAATCATCCAGGATACCGGCCACAGGTAAATTACATAAGGGGGCAAAGACAAAGGAGCCCAAGAAGAAACTATCCATCATCTAACTATCGGCGAACGTACTATAACCAGGTACCCGATACGAGAAGTCACCCATTCGAAGAAGATCACAGGCACAGCGTGGATAACCGGAATAATCAACAGGAGCCGAACGCTAACCAACCATCAAACACTACTGATGTTGGGGGCAATGAGGTCAACCCTCATTTAAACGCTTAAGGCCAGTGAAAACTGCGGACAGCCCATCACTGGACCAATCTCTGGGTGAATATAAGACAACACATGACAAGAAGATCACAATAATATGTACTAATTATTTGAAAAATATAAGGGACGATTTGATCGAAGAATAACCAAAACTACTGAAGAAAGAAGAATAATCAAATCCACTGAAGAATTTATAAACTTAGCTTACCACGACTTTACGGAAGCTACCCCATATACAATGATGTTTGAGCGGCCACCGCCTAGAGAGATAACCGATATGATCCAATTCCCCACCAACACCGAATATCAATTCGAGAAAAAAAGATTCTATAACAGAATAGCCGAAAAGGTAGAGCAACAAAAGAATAAATACGCTAAGAACCAGAAAAAGACTATTAAGTACGAGGTAGGAGAAAGGGTACTGTTAAAAAACAGAGAATTACCCAGCTCCATAGAAGGCATCACTAGAAAGTTACTATTATTATACGTGGGACCATACACTATAACAAAAGACAAGGGCAATAACACTTACGAGATCACTCACCCCGTCACCAAGAAAATAAAGGGGGTATACAATCAAGCCTCAATTAAGAAATATTATGACAACCAACAATAACTGTAAAAAACAATTTAAAGTAAAAAACCAACAAAAATACTTTAAATAAAGAAAAAAATAACGTGACAAACAAACAAGTCTGCCAATGTCATAAAGAAAATATCTCTAAAGAATGTCAAAATTCCAAAACATTCGTAAGTACAGCTTACACTAAGCATTAGAGAAACCATTATGACGAATAAAAAATTGTAAAAAATCAAAAAAGATATGTAAGAAAAGCTTACCCAAATATCTCAATAATATTTTAGAACAAGTAAAAATGGAGAGATAAAAGTCACAAGGCATTCAGATAAAGTAAGAGCAACCAACTTACTACAATATTTAAATAAAAATTAACAATAGAGGAGTGTAGTTACAAAACATTCCTCCAAAATAAGGTTAAATTACCATAATATTTAGCCAAAAAATGAGGCATAAAAAGCATAACATACTGTAAAGGAATAAGCTACAAAAAATTCCTAACTAGTAAGAAGCCATAACTTACTATGATATTTAAAAATTATGAAAAAAAAAAAAAAAAATATCAATCAAAATGATCAGCTTCCACAACTATTTAGAAAGAGGGGAAGTAAAATTACCCAAACCAATGATCACAAAACAATATAAATGAAATAAACATTCTAAGAGTTATAATGTGAAATGAGATGAAACAAAGAGTAATTAAAAATGAATAAAAATGTGAATTGTATCAATAAAAAACAATGCTTCAAATAGTATCTATAAAGAAAGATGAAACAATATATGACTCGAACTGAGCTATAATGAAGTATAAAAGTAAAAGATTCCCAACAAATATTATGATTATGATTATTATTATTATTATTTTGAGTCACGAGTTGACTATATTTAAGAATTATTAATTGAGGTTGTCTGTTGAATGAACCAGCAATCATTTTACTGAGCAGGGATGATGTTCCCCTGATATCAGTATAAGAGTAGTTTTGATGAAAAATAAGATTTATAGGGAATAAGTTATAATAAAAATTCAATAAGCCAGTTCACAATATGAGAAGATAATGAAGAAAAGACTAAGAAGAATGGAATTAAAGGATACAGAATTAATTATAAAAAATGAATGAGAAGCAGGAGAATTTGAAAAAAAAAAAAAAAAAAATTTGATACGATACAATTGATAATTTCATCAAACTCAAATTCACGTTTTATAAAATGATCAATTTTGCTGGAAGGGCATTATATAACATTGCCAAACCCTGATCACATTTGATATAAAAAAGTATGTAAAAAATGCCAAGAAACAATATATTTTGATAGATAAATGATAACGAGAATGAAAGTAGTAAATATAATCAATAGTGAAGGAGGAAGAATACAACCAAAGGTGGTCACAAAACAAGAAAATACGAACTAGACTGACAGACAACTGACATTGACCCAACCCCAGAGATTGGCCAGATATCAACCAAAGTAAAGCGAGACAAGAAGACAGTGAAGAAAAAAGAAGAAAATAAAAAATTACATGGCCATAACAAGTAACTAACAAGATTGTTTTAAAAGAGCATAATTTTTTATTATTGTTAATAATTTATGTTTAAATTTTTATTAGTGGTAACTTGTAAATGACAGTATCTCAGCAATTGTTATACATAAAAAACCATGTGTAGATATGATTGTATGTATATCCTTATCTATAGGAGATGTGTCAGCTGTTATGTTTAAGATTACACTCATACAGACAGGGAATAGAAATGTGTGCGTGGTTCAATCAGAGAACAAATTGTATATCCTACTATATACTTTGGAACTTTTACTAAGATTATTTCAGCAGTATGTATATTATTTCAGCATTAGGTGTTTGAAAGTATAAGGTTTTGGAGAGTTTATTTATTCGCTAATATTATTGCTGTTGCTACAGATGTAGTATGTTTCAATTAACACAATATATTTTAACATTATTAAATTGTTGTTATTATTACTAATTATGACATTTCAGACCAATTTTTATCACTTTAATGACAATATATACAAAGTTATGTTTTGTTTGAAAGATGTATTTACAATACCATGTTGTTTGCATATTATAAAATGATATGTGACAGTCTGAAGTTAACAAAAGAGACATGAACTCAATAGATACAAAAACTTTGTAATAATAGTGAGATCATGAGAAATATAAGGGTAATTAGAGATAGGTAGGGAGTGACAAGGTTGAACAGTGAAGTGATAAGTGTAATAAAATAAACAGCATATAATCTTAAGAAAAAAGAGTGAAACAAGTGTGACAAACCCAAAATATAAGCACATGTTAAATGAGCAATTAAGTTAAGTATATTAGACTGAAAGACACAGAATAAGTTGAATGTAAAAAACAGAAAAAATATTATCTCAGTATAAAATCACCAGGGTGGTTACTGTTATAAAAGAGATGGTGTAGATATAACACTCACCAAATTTGTTCATTTGTTAATTTAAAGAAAGAAGTTATTGGCTTAATGTTTAAGGCAATAATTACCAGAAGAAATAGTTTTACAGTAATATGTTAGTATGTTTTAAGTAAGTAAGGAATTTATAAAGAAAATAATAGCAATACCTTTATAAGAAATAATAGGCAAATTATATTAATTATGTGTAACGAAAGGGAACATGGCAGAATTATATTAAAACTTAGAAATAAGTAAATTATGTATTAGCATAGTATTAGCCATTTTGGACTAAAACATTAATACATGACTTAGACCAATCTTGTAAGATATCAAACTAATCTTTGAAAGAAAATAGAAACATCTACGTAAAGATTACAACCATTGAAATTATCCCCAAGTAAATATAGCCATTATAAAATATTTATTCAAATTAAACAAAAATTCAAGGTTTGATAACAATGGGTTTATTTTGAGATCGACCAGGTAGAATAATTACGTTACCATGGAAACTGTGGAATAACAAGCCAAAAATACCGTTAGATTTTTTACTGAATGTATGACGCTTTAATGATAGAGATGCTAATTTTCGAGTGACCAAAATTGTCCATTAAAACATAGAAAATATCAGAAAAAGTTATTACTAAGTGTATGCCAAGACATAAGATAAAGACTGGAGCCATATTATTGAAGTTGAGGCCAAATTAACGAAAAAAGAAAATAAATTACTACCAGTTAAACTGAAAAAGATGCCTGATGTCCTGAATCCAGCAAATTAAAGAAGATTATAGTATAACCCATGAATAACAGATCGTATGAATTCGCCATAACTACGGAAGTGATAAGTACCTCTTAAATTACCCGAAATACATAAATAAACTCACGTTAATTATCTCACTAAAGGTCGAAATCTCACTGAACTGAAATTCATTACTTTCAAAGATTAAAAAGAAATTTAAGTCACTGACAATTTATAAACTAACCAATATAAACTGTTGTTAATGATCCATAATTTGTAAACACTTTTACGACACTGCGCTAAACAAATTCTACATACACAATATGTTAGTTAAGTTTACTTGATGTAAAGGTGTGTATTTTTATTGTTTTTAAAATATTTGTAATTCTTTGAACGTAACCTCAAGAGCCTGTGACAAACGACATTAATAATTTGTATACAATTTTTAACAGACGCCATCATTAAACGTCTGGTATCAATTCAAATATCGATTGTCAAACCCTGTAATTGTCTCATATAAATAACCGGAGCATTTGTATTAGAATAATTTGTATTAAATGAATAATAATCACTAATAAAAAATGTGTAAGTATTGAGTGTAACCACGGTGTTATAATTTCATTAGGAGGTGCACAATATTTTATGTACATTTTAGCAGATGACTGACGATTTACACAGCCCACGCATCGAACTGCTGTGTGCTACAATGAGCCTAGCTGGCGGAAATATTTGAATTATTCAAACTGCCTGAGCTGTGCTGGTCATACGCTTTTGAATTTTATTTTAATTGTTTTAAGAAAACAATTTGGCGCCACCGGGACTTTCTCACCCCTAGTGAACATCAAGACCTGGTTATTCGTACGTTCGCAACGAACGAAATATACAGAAGTTGCCCGCATTTGAACTACGGATCGAGAAGACACGTACACTCATTACACACAAATTATACATTATCCACATTTTGCAGAGTAAAACGGTAGCCGGAAGACCCGCTAGAATATTATAAATTGGCGCCCAACGTGGGGCTAGAATAATAAAGAAATTATACAATTAAACCCTATAAATTCTAGCGGCGATTACGAAAGATTACAAAATGCACACCAGAGGAGTGTCGAAAAAATTGGCAAAGGAGAAGGAGATGGAAGAAAACAGAGGGGAAGAAGAGGAAGGAACTCCGATTGAAGAAGTGGAGACAGTAATAACCACAACAGAACCAAGCCAAGACGAAGAAATGGAACCACAGGCGGGTGACAAAGGAGAAGTTAGAGGAGACCCGAACATACTGAAATTAATGGAAATGATGAATAATATGATGAAAGAAACCAATCAAAATTTTAAGAAACAGGAGGAGAAATTCGATGGAATGAAGAAAGAAACAAACGAAAATTTTAAAAAACAGGAGGACAATTTTCAGAAACAGAAGGAAGAATTGAGACAAACCATTAACAAGAATAATGAAAGATTACAACAACAATTGATGGAGGAAATTCAGCAAAGAAATGAAGATTTGAAGGAAGAATTGAAGGAACAGCTGAAGGAGGACCACGAGAAAAATAAAGAAGAAATGAAGCTACAGATGGCACACCAATTAATGGAGTACCGAGAAGAAGCAAAACAGCAGGTTACGGAAATCAACGACAAATTAGAGGAAACATTGGAGAAGCTAGAGAAGACCAACGAAAATGTTTCTGGAGTCCGCAAGGAAGTACTCGATAAAATGAACCGTCTCGAAGGAGAAAATAAGAGAAGAATTGAGGAAGGTCATGAAGAAACAGTCAGAAGATGTACCCAGATAGACCAGGACATACACCAAGTCCGGGAAGAAAACCAGAAAGAGGTAGCAGCTGTACGAACAGACTTGGGAGAACGAATGGAAGGAGTTTACAGTAACTTAAATAAAGTAGATAGCAAAGTAGACAAAAACCAACAGAGGATTGACGAAATGCGCAGAATAGAAGAGTCATTACGGGAAGAAGTGGATGCCTGGCGTGACCGACCATGTAATAATAATCATGTCATGAACACAGACAACAGAGATACTATTAATTTCCGTAATTATAAAAGAAACCCTATTGAATTCTTGAAGAGGGTAGAAGAGTTAATCATCAAGAATCGAGAGACTCGATGGACTACAATAAGAGGGATGTTGGACGAAATGTTCAAGGAGACATACGACAACTGGTGGACTGCCACTCGACCAGACATCCAAAACCTTCAAGACTTTAAGACTCAGTTCAAGGCTAAATACTGGTCTGAGTCAACTCAGAATATGGTCCGTAATAACCTGAGCAATGGAAGGTATGAAAACCAGAATGGACAATCCCTTACCTCCTACTTCTTGGGAAAAATCTGCATGGCCAGGAATTTGGAGCCACGTATACCTGAAGAGTGTCTGGTAATACAGTTGTCTTACCACTACGACGACGCCATCCAAAAGGCACGAATGTACAGCCAGGTAAAGACCATCCAAGATATGGCTAGCTTACTAGAAAGCCATGAACATGAGTGGCAGTACAGGAAAAATAGAGGGTACAGCTTCAGAAATAATAGAACCAATGAGGGACAATTGTCACAGAATCAACAGGGAGATAATAAGCCACCGATAAATAACCCTAACAATTACCAAGAGAACACACGGGGCAATAACGCGCCCAGAAATTTTAACAGAAGTGGAAACCATAATAATAACAACTTTAGGAACAACCACAGGGGTAATTTCCCGTCGAATGGTTACAACAACAATTATCGCCCTGGAAACAACAGTAATCAGAACAATCATCCAGGATACCGGCCACAGGTAAATTACATAAGGGGGCAAAGACAAAGGAGCCCAAGAAGAAACTATCCATCATCTAACTATCGGCGAACGTACTATAACCAGGTACCCGATACGAGAAGTCACCCATTCGAAGAAGATCACAGGCACAGCGTGGATAACCGGAATAATCAACAGGAGCCGAACGCTAACCAACCATCAAACACTACTGATGTTGGGGGCAATGAGGTCAACCCTCATTTAAACGCTTAAGGCCAGTGAAAACTGCGGACAGCCCATCACTGGACCAATCTCTGGGTGAATATAAGACAACACATGACAAGAAGATCACAATAATATGTACTAATTATTTGAAAAATATAAGGGACGATTTGATCGAAGAATAACCAAAACTACTGAAGAAAGAAGAATAATCAAATCCACTGAAGAATTTATAAACTTAGCTTACCACGACTTTACGGAAGCTACCCCATATACAATGATGTTTGAGCGGCCACCGCCTAGAGAGATAACCGATATGATCCAATTCCCCACCAACACCGAATATCAATTCGAGAAAAAAAGATTCTATAACAGAATAGCCGAAAAGGTAGAGCAACAAAAGAATAAATACGCTAAGAACCAGAAAAAGACTATTAAGTACGAGGTAGGAGAAAGGGTACTGTTAAAAAACAGAGAATTACCCAGCTCCATAGAAGGCATCACTAGAAAGTTACTATTATTATACGTGGGACCATACACTATAACAAAAGACAAGGGCAATAACACTTACGAGATCACTCACCCCGTCACCAAGAAAATAAAGGGGGTATACAATCAAGCCTCAATTAAGAAATATTATGACAACCAACAATAACTGTAAAAAACAATTTAAAGTAAAAAACCAACAAAAATACTTTAAATAAAGAAAAAAATAACGTGACAAACAAACAAGTCTGCCAATGTCATAAAGAAAATATCTCTAAAGAATGTCAAAATTCCAAAACATTCGTAAGTACAGCTTACACTAAGCATTAGAGAAACCATTATGACGAATAAAAAATTGTAAAAAATCAAAAAAGATATGTAAGAAAAGCTTACCCAAATATCTCAATAATATTTTAGAACAAGTAAAAATGGAGAGATAAAAGTCACAAGGCATTCAGATAAAGTAAGAGCAACCAACTTACTACAATATTTAAATAAAAATTAACAATAGAGGAGTGTAGTTACAAAACATTCCTCCAAAATAAGGTTAAATTACCATAATATTTAGCCAAAAAATGAGGCATAAAAAGCATAACATACTGTAAAGGAATAAGCTACAAAAAATTCCTAACTAGTAAGAAGCCATAACTTACTATGATATTTAAAAATTATGAAAAAAAAAAAAAAAAAATCAATCAAAATGATCAGCTTCCACAACTATTTAGAAAGAGGGGAAGTAAAATTACCCAAACCAATGGTCACAAAACAATATAAATGAAATAAACATTCTAAGAGTTATAATGTGAAATGAGATGAAACAAAGAGTAATTAAAAATGAATAAAAATGTGAATTGTATCAATAAAAAACAATGCTTCAAATAGTATCTATAAAGAAAGATGAAACAATATATGACTCGAACTGAGCTATAATGAAGTATAAAAGTAAAAGATTCCCAACAAATATTATGATTATGATTATTATTATTATTATTTTGAGTCACGAGTTGACTATATTTAAGAATTATTAATTGAGGTTGTCTGTTGAATGAACCAGCAATCATTTTACTGAGCAGGGATGATGTTCCCCTGATATCAGTATAAGAGTAGTTTTGATGAAAAATAAGATTTATAGGGAATAAGTTATAATAAAAATTCAATAAGCCAGTTCGCAATATGAGAAGATAATGAAGAAAAGACTAAGAAGAATGGAATTAAAGGATACAGAATTAATTATAAAAAATGAATGAGAAGCAGGAGAATTTGAAAAAAAAAAAAAAAAAATTTGATACGATACAATTGATAATTTCATCAAACTCAAATTCACGTTTTATAAAATGATCAATTTTGGTGGAAGGGCATTATATAACATTGCCAAACCCTGATCACATTTGATATAAAAAAGTATGTAAAAAATGCCAAGAAACAATATATTTTGATAGATAAATGATAACGAGAATGAAAGTAGTAAATATAATCAATAGTGAAGGAGGAAGAATACAACCAAAGGTGGTCACAAAACAAGAAAATACGAACTAGACTGACAGACAACTGACATTGACCCAACCCCAGAGATTGGCCAGATATCAACCAAAGTAAAGCGAGACAAGAAGACAGTGAAGAAAAAAGAAGAAAATAAAAAATTACATGGCCATAACAAGTAACTAACAAGATTGTTTTAAAAGAGCATAATTTTTTATTATTGTTAATAATTTATGTTTAAATTTTTATTAGTGGTAACTTGTAAATGACAGTATCTCAGCAATTGTTATACATAAAAAACCATGTGTAGATATGATTGTATGTATATCCTTATCTATAGGAGATGTGTCAGCTGTTATGTTTAAGATTACACTCATACAGACAGGGAATAGAAATGTGTGCGTGGTTCAATCAGAGAACAAATTGTATATCCTACTATATACTTTGGAACTTTTACTAAGATTATTTCAGCAGTATGTATATTATTTCAGCATTAGGTGTTTGAAAGTATAAGGTTTTGGAGAGTTTATTTATTCGCTAATATTATTGCTGTTGCTACAGATGTAGTATGTTTCAATTAACACAATATATTTTAACATTATTAAATTGTTGTTATTATTACTAATTATGACATTTCAGACCAATTTTTATCACTTTAATGACAATATATACAAAGTTATGTTTTGTTTGAAAGATGTATTTACAATACCATGTTGTTTGCATATTATAAAATGATATGTGACAGTCTGAAGTTAACAAAAGAGACATGAACTCAATAGATACAAAAACTTTGTAATAATAGTGAGATCGTGAGAAATATAAGGGTAATTAGAGATAGGTAGGGAGTGACAAGGTTGAACAGTGAAGTGATAAGTGTAATAAAATAAACAGCATATAATCTTAAGAAAAAAGAGTGAAACAAGTGTGACATACCCAAAATATAAGCACATGTTAAATGAGCAATTAAGTTAAGTATATTAGACTGAAAGACACAGAATAAGTTGAATGTAAAAAACAGAAAAAATATTATCTCAGTATAAAATCACCAGGGTGGTTACTGTTATAAAAGAGATGGTGTAGATATAACACTCACCAAATTTGTTCATTTGTTAATTTAAAGAAAGAAGTTATTGGCCTAATGTTTAAGGCAATAATTACCAGAAGAAATAGTTTTACAGTAATATGTTAGTATGTTTTAAGTAAGTAAGGAATTTATAAAGAAAATAATAGCAATACCTTTATAAGAAATAATAGGCAAATTATATTAATTATGTGTAACGAAAGGGAACATGGCAGAATTATATTAAAACTTAGAAATAAGTAAATTATGTATTAGCATAGTATTAGCCATTTTGGACTAAAACATTAATACATGACTTAGACCAATCTTGTAAGATATCAAACTAATCTTTGAAAGAAAATAGAAACATCTACGTAAAGATTACAACCATTGAAATTATCCCCAAGTAAATATAGCCATTATAAAATATTTATTCAAATTAAACAAAAATTCAAGGTTTGATAACAATGGGTTTATTTTGAGATCGACCAGGTAGAATAATTACGTTACCATGGAAACTGTGGAATAACAAGCCAAAAATACCGTTAGATTTTTTACTGAATGTATGACGCTTTAATGATAGAGACGCTAATTTTCGAGTGACCAAAATTGTCCATTAAAACATAGAAAATATCAGAAAAAGTTATTACTAAGTGTATGCCAAGACATAAGATAAAGACTGGAGCCATATTATTGAAGTTGAGGCCAAATTAACGAAAAAAGAAAATAAATTACTACCAGTTAAACTGAAAAAGATGCCTGATGTCCTGAATCCAGCAAATTAAAGAAGATTATAGTATAACCCATGAATAACAGATCGTATGAATTCGCCATAACTACGGAAGTGATAAGTACCTCTTAAATTACCCGAAATACATAAATAAACTCACGTTAATTATCTCACTAAAGGTCGAAATCTCACTGAACTGAAATTCATTACTTTCAAAGATTAAAAAGAAATTTAAGTCACTGACAATTTATAAACTAACCAATATAAACTGTTGTTAATGATCCATAATTTGTAAACACTTTTACGACACTGCGCTAAACAAATTCTACATACACAATATGTTAGTTAAGTTTACTTGATGTAAAGGTGTGTATTTTTATTGTTTTTAAAATATTTGTAATTCTTTGAACGTAACCTCAAGAGCCTATGACAAACGACATTAATAATTTGTATACAATTTTTAACAGACGCCATCATTAAACGTCTGGTATCAACTCAAATATCGATTGTCAAACCCTGTAATTGTCTCATATAAATAACCGGAGCATTTGTATTAGAATAATTTGTATTAAATGAATAATAATCACTAATAAAAAATGTGTAAGTATTGAGTGTAACCACGGTGTTATAATTTCATTAGGAGGTGCACAATATTTTATGTACATTTTAGCAGATGACTGACGATTTACACAGCCCACGCATCGAACTGCTGTGTGCTACAGTGAGCCTAGCTGGCGGAAATATTTGAATTATTCAAACTGCCTGAGCTGTGCTGGTCATACGCTTTTGAATTTTATTTTAATTGTTTTAAGAAAACAATTTGGCGCCACCGGGACTTTCTCACCCCTAGTGAACATCAAGACCTGGTTATTCGTACGTTCGCAACGAACGAAATATACAGAAGTTGCCCGCATTTGAACTACGGATCGAGAAGACACGTACACTCATTACACACAAATTATACATTATCCACATTTTGCAGAGTAAAACGGTAGCCGGAAGTCCCGCTAAAATATTATACTATCCACGAGCTCTCTTGTTTCCTTCCTGCCGTTTCGAAATCCACCATTCAGAGGATTGTGACTGAAAAGTTGAAATATCGGAAGGTGTGTGCAAGGTGGGTTCCGCGAATGCTCACAGAAGACCACAAAGGGCAACGCGTCGAAGCTGCCCGCGAATTTCTTGAGCGCTATGCAGACGAAAGAGACGACTTTTTGAATTCCATTGTCACAGGTGACGAAACGTGGGTTCACCACTTCACACCGGAATCCAAACGACAATCACTTGAGTGGCGGCATCCAACTTCCCCAAGGCGGCGAAAATTCAAACAAACACAGTCTACTGGCAAGATCATGGCGACTGTGTTTTGGGATCGGAAAGGTGTATTGTTGATCGATTTCATGCCTACTGGGACCACAATAAACGCAGACACATATTGTGAGACATTCAAAAAACTCAAACGGGTGATTCAGGACCGGAGAAGAGGAATGCTCACCAAGGGCGTGTCCATTCTTCACGACAATGCTCGCCCTCATGTCGCCCGCGCAACCGCCGATCTTCTGAACCAATTTGGATGGGACATAATCACCCACCCCCCCTATAGTCCGGACTTGGCACCTTGTGACTATCATTTGTTTACACATTTGAAAGAACATTTGGGTGGAATGCGATTCGACAACGATGACGAGGTGAAAGACGAGGTCAAACGCTATCTCAATGACATGGTGGCGAGTTTCTATGACACTGGCATACTAAAACTGCCACAGCGGCTCGAAAAATGCATTGAACGTAACGGCGATTATGTTGAAAAATAGTGTGTTCTTATGCTTCACAACCATGTAAAATGTTTTGATAATAATTGTTTTTTTCTATTTTTAAAAAATATGGAGACCTTATTTTTAGGTTACCCCTCGTAATTCTGATAACATACCATTTTTCAAGTGACCTGTTGTAATGTCATGGCTTCCAAACTTGATAATTTTCTTTCTTTGGGAAGGAACGTAACTGACAATATATGATTCTATTAAAAAGTTATGTCTCTTCTAAAAAAAACTCTGCTTTTGTCTGAAGCAATGTAAGTATTTGTAGTATAGTTTTTTTTCTAGTTGGATCAACGGATGTGTTTGTAATACTATCTTTGACATGTATCAGTTCATGTCTGAGTTACAATTAAGCATTGATAATGGGAAATTTTCTTTGTATAGTTTTTGTGTAAACATTTGGTTTGGCTTTTCTCATGGCATAAGACTGTGGGATTGTTGGATTTGGACTTTTTTTGGTGGAATTGCTGTATGTTTGAAATAGTTATTAATGGCCTTGTCTTCTCTTCTGTAACTGTGGTGGGATTGTGTTTGGTTTTCATAATCTGTGTGCTGTTTACACTTTGATGGTTACTGTTTTAGGTTTTCAATAAAATTTTGATGCATTGCCTTTGTCTAGTGGGATATGAGATTTTTTGGCGCTCAGTCCACAGGAAATGATAATTTTCTCCTGTTATATTTTTGGCGGTGTTGTATTGAATATTATTTAGACTTGAAAAAACAAAATAAATATATACATTGTCCTGAACCTTCATGGTTTAATAATGTCAATGATTAAAAATAACAAAATTTTGAAACTTCTTATTGTGAAACTGTAAAAAACAGTTTCAGTATTTTTATTCATTAAAACGTAGCCTAAATTTTGTAGGTTTGTTTAAGACTATTAGCATCTGAGTGTAGCTCCCCCCCACCCCCTCTCTCATCTGGCACTACAGATATAATGTGAGCTTTGGCTCCCTCTATAACATATATTGTCATTGGTCATAGTTCCGAATCTTCACCATCCAGTTTCAAAACCCCAGCATCCTCAGATCCACCGTAGTTTTAGTCTGTTTTTTCTTTCACCCGCTTGGGTGCTATATCATGATTTTTGTTTCTGATTCATTCTCCTGTATCTGGGCACTATGTCCAACCCATTTAAGCCTCATGGATTTTTATTAAATGATTGCTGGTGTCCCAGAATCCTCCTCAAGCCCAGATCTCAGAGGCATAAGTAAATATGAGTTGTACCAGGGTTTTGTAGATAGATAGTATTGTATTCCTAGTTAACAGTCTACTTTAAAAGCGATTTAAAAGACCGTAATTACTGTCTTCTGTTGGTTACTGTTGCCCCATTTACTGTGACGAGTCTTGGTCTAATTTCGACTGATTTATATAGTTATTTACAGTGTTTTTTTTTTTAATTTTTTTTTGTTTTTTTTTTTTTTAGGCTCCATCTTTATCAAGAAGATCCTCCATGGCCCTTCTACTTTTTTTCAGTAATGTGTATTCCATCAGCATAACATAATATCTGTGCTGATTTATAGAATTTGTACCTTACATTTGCACTTGTAATTCACTAATGATTTGTTTTATTTATAGTCCAATATTCATAGTAAATATGCCAGAGCATCTACATCATGAAGCATTTTTAATGTTCAATGTCTGAGATATTTCTAGGATACCTAACTGAATTATTTATTTCTTCATCATTTTCACCAGTTCTTTGAGTTTAGTGGAGGATATCCTTAGTTTGATCATTGACACGTAGAGCTAGTTCCTGTTAATACTGTCATGAGTAACTTTGAGGTCCGTAAAGAAGTGATGGGTCTCCATTTCAGATTCATTAACTTTTTAGTGTCTGATATAAAGTAAAATATTTTATTAGTGTAGATTTGGTACAGAAAACTCAACTCTGAGATGGCCAAGTCAATCCTCTGTAAAAGAAATTAATACTAGATGACCCGGTGAACTTCGTACCACCTAAAATTGATTTGATTGTAACTCTTCATAAGCGATTATCAATCCTAATCAACCTTCCAACTCCAATTCATTGAGATCGATAATATTAGCCGCATCGTGTACGGTTTGAGTTTTGTTTGGTTATTAAATGAAACTCGTTTGTAATTCAAATGAATTCAGTGTCTTTTATTTACATGAAAGATAAATGCAGTTAACATTCAATCCAAAGCTTTCTGGTAAACTACGTTTTTCGTTTTGTTTTCCGGCACGTAAATAAACAAAGATGATGGCTTTCCGACACGTGAACACGCGACATACAGTTGTCCATGCGCGAAACACGGACACTCCAAGTTAATTCCGCAAACTTCCAACGACTGGCCTTGTGATTTGTTGATGGTCATCGCGAAGGCCAGACGCACAGGGAATTGCAGCCGTTTAAAATCGAATGGCAAGTCCGTTGTAATCATCGGGATGCGCGGAATCAAAACATCCTCTCCTTTGTACTTTCCCTTGATAATCGTCGCCTCGATGACGTTGTTCATAAGCTTTTTCACAGCCAGTCTCGTTCCATTGCATAGTCGAGGTTGATTGATGTTACGCAACATGATGATGACTGAGCCTACTTTCAATTGCAAATTGTGAGGTGGTAATCCAGGCAATTCCAGCGAATTCAAAAATTCTGTGGGATAGTTGACTACCTCATCCTGATTGATAACTGTGTCAACCGATTTGAAGGAAAACAACTGTCCCGGAATGAAATTTTGAATGGACGCGTTGAGATCATCGAGATCTTTGTTTTTCGCTGCCAATATGGCTCGTTCGCTCAGCCAATTATGGTTTTTGAAGTTCTGCACTACGTTCGGAAAAACACGCCCAATGAGGTCCTCCTTCGATTCGGTCAGCTGACAGAAATCAGTGGGCAATGTGATGAATCCGGTCGAGATGTCAACTGCGATTTTCCCATTACCAATGTCCAACAATTGCTTCGAAAACACATCTGCATTTCGATCTTGTTGCAAAAACACTCGCATGTTAGTCGTCAATCGGAGCGTCTTCACATGCCGCCACAAATTTGATGATTTTAAGCACGCGTTTAGTTCGTCAGCTACAGTTGATCGTGGAATAACTGGAAGAGTCTGACGAAAATCACCGGACAACAGAATAATGGCTCCACCAAAAATGTTTTTATTGTCACGAAGATCTTTCAATGTTCTGTCCAGCGCCTCCAGTGACCTCTTGTGGGCCATCGTGCATTCGTCCCAAACGATCAATTTGCATATCTGTAGAATCTTCGCCATTGCGCTGTTTTTGGCGATGTTGCAAGCTGGTGTCTCATTGATTTGCATGTTCAGTAGCAATTTCAAGGCAGAATGTGCAGTTCGTCCGCCTTCTAACATAGTCGCTGCTATTCCAGATGAAGCTAATGCTAGGGCAACTTCATTCTGCGATCGAATCCTCGCCAAAAGCAATGAAATTAGGAACCTTTTTCCAGTCCTTCCGGGAGCATCCAGGAAGTAAATTCCACCAGTTCCATTGTTCACAGCTTCTATCAAAGAGTCATACGCAGTCTTTTGTTGTTGATTCAATTGCGAAACATTTGTACGAACTGCTTCGGCTAATGCTTCGGTGTCGTATTGTTGTTCTCTTTGTAACTCGTGGTTAAATGCATCGTGCATTGGACGATTGGGTGATATCATGCCCAAATAGGACAACACTTTATTTGCCATCAATAAACACATGTCTTCTATCATGATCAATGTCTCATTATGAATTTCTGCAGTCATTTGCAATGTCAGATTTAAAGTTTGGCGACGCACACGATGCAAAACATCTTCAGACATGTCGTCCTTATATTTGACCCACAAATCGTTCGGATTCGAAGGGAAACATGTGGATATGATAATCGCAAACAATGTGCGAATTTGATGCGGTGATGAAGATATGACGGAATCTTTGAGCGTATTGTCCCAATGCGAATCGTTCTCGAGCAAGTGTAAGAGTTGACACGCCTCACGGTAAGTCGCACACAGATGCCCATTAACGGTTCTCAGTTGTTGAAACGACGTCGGACCACGAACATTCACCAACAACAATCGAAGATAGTAACATTCGTCGTTATTTGGATGCACAGTGTAGATGCGACCCAGAGCGTCTGAGGCAAATACATTTGGATGTCCTTCAACTGGTGTTCCTTGTTTCCGACGCTGAAACGATTTCGATAATGCATTCCATGTGTAGTAGCGTGGCATTTCAGCATACAGCAAAGTGCGAGCAAAAGCATATGCTTGACAAACCGAGAAGAAGCTTGTCAATGTTGTCGACGGTGGCCGTGTCGCTCTGTCCACTGTGTTCTCTGGATTGAAATACACTCGTTGTCCGTTTTCCAGATGTACTGCCAGGTGTCTTTCGTGGATCGCAAAGGAAAAGATGCGCCAAATCGCCTCGTTGCTGCTGACATAGCGACCCATCTGATACTGAGATACTTCGTCGTTTGCATTTGTCACAGCGAAAAGAGCCATATCGCTGCCTTTGTTCACATATTTGCATATGTACTTGATCGACTTGACGGAGTTACAGTATTCCACATTGATGTGAGCCTCAAAAGCCTTGGACAATATCGGCGAATGTGGCACAATCCAACGATTGTCCACATTAACATCTTGTCCTTTGACCTTCAGAACTGCAGATCGCCCATTGTCCGCAACTGATCGCTGACGATACAATGGGTATCCGTCATTGCCTGTGATGGTGTCAGCAATCAGGTCTCTCGGGTATCGCTTGGAACACTTACCATCGATCATACAGGGCGAGTCGTTGTTGAAAACTCCGCAAGGTCCATGGATCATATTCTTAGTCACCACTGCATGCAATTTCGGATCAACAGCTTCATCCGGGATTTCGGCTGAGATGATTGAATCGATTTCATCCGGCCTGATTTTGTCAACTAACCAAACCAAAATGTGCGCATGAGGCAGACCACGCTTTTGCCATTCAACGGAGTACATCCAACAACGAACTTGGCCATACACACGGTGCTTTATGATGAAATCCATCAGAGATTTTAATTTTTGTTTAAAAGCTCTGGCAGTGATGTCATGTCTGTCAACTGGTGTTTGGCTGGGTAGCAGTTCCTTCTTAATTTCGATCCATTGAGGGTTACAGGGGAATGTTATGAATAGGTCTGGGCGGCCATATTGTCTAACATATGACATCGCATCTTGCGCGTACTCGTGCATGTGGCGCGGACTTCCAATGTAAGTGGCCGGCAAAATTGTCATTCTTCCCACGTTGTTTCGGCATTAATCGCATCGCGGAGATGAATGTATTCTTCAGATCGGAGCTGCTTTTGGTTCAAACGAATATATGTCAATCGCTCAGTCTCAATTTTGACATACATGTCAACCGCAAACTGATGGAAAAGACGGCGACACTTCAAAATGTGATTTATTTCACCTTCACGGATCATAAGTCTGTATGAATAAAAATTCATAGCACTTACTTTTTTATTGGTTTCAGCGCCTGTTAGTTGATTAACCATTAACCTGCCAAAAGATCAATGGATATTGTAGCGCATCGTAAGTCCTGTGCGTTTCGGACACGCGTTTCAATTCATTGTTCTGACGATGAAGCACGATATCTCTAGATTGCAAATTTTCTCCGACAATAACAACAGCCACTTCATCGATTGTTGGCGAATTGAACCTTCTTGCGTGCTCACCCGCAGGTGTTTTGTCAGCCCTGATGACGATATTATGGCTGTCGGATGGCATCCGATCCAACGCAGTTTTGAACAATTTTATCAATTCGTTGTTCTGATGAAGAAACGTTTGCAATTCTCTGACAATGGCTCGCTTCGTTATTGGATTGTGAGCACAACGCTGATTAACTTCCGCATCCGAATTGCCCATGAAATAAATTTGTAAGAATTGATGGTCTGCATCCGGTGGCGGTAACAGCGCTCCTACTAAATGATATATTTGCCCTTGAATTTTGAAAGTGGGCATGAAATTGTCCCATACAATAAGCGTTGCGCCAAACGACGTCATTTGGAAACAACTGTTGTATTTTTGGATGTTGGCCAGGAAATGGGTAGAATCACTTCCCGTTCCAAAAACTAATGAGCGTAATGGCTCTGGTGGCGGGACCAATTGTGGCAATTTAACTTTTCCACCCGCACAACACAACCCAGGAGATTCAACGCTGAATTTCAACGCTGAATTTCAACGCCTTACAATGCGGACAAACGACTGACATTTCTCCAATCGTTAGTGATCTGTCCGCACCGTAATCGATTTCCGGATCATAATAGAATGCCGCTCGTTCCAGGTTCACAGGAGCACCGCGTCGGCGCAATCAGTCATGTTCATTGTGTCGTGCTCGCTGGCGTTGTGTTTGATGTGCACGAACTCGTTGCATTCTGAATCTATTCTCTTGTCGTTCATTTTCAGTCGCTCTCGAGCGTAATTCGGACATGCCAATACGACTATTTTCATTATCCGTCGCTCGCTGGTCATCAGTGCGGTTTGCACGTGAAGTAGCTCGCCGCGCATTTGACTGACTTCGACGACCTATATCACCTCGTCCTCTCCTTGGCATTCTAATGAACACTGTAAAATGACAGGGAATTGTTTTCACAGTCACTCTGTCGAACTTACCTTGAGAACTTTACAATATTGAAATCCTCAAACTAATTCCTCGAGTCTCGCTAAAACACATTTGAATGAATTTGTGGTTATGTCTAAGCCTGCAAAGTCAATTTATTGTAATGAACACTGTAAAACGACACGGAATTGTTTTCACAGTCACTCAAATCTGTCGAACTTACCTTGGGAACTTTACAATATTAAAATCCTCAAACTAATTCCTCGAGTCTCGCTAAAACACATTTGAATGAATTTGTGGTTATGTCTAAGCCTGCAAAGTCAATTTACCTTAATAGAATGGCTGATCAAAATGAATGTTCGCAAAATGTAATTAAATTCGCTTTAACCAAATCTATTCTCAAAATCCACTACCTTTTTTTACAAAAAACGATTTGAAATGTAATAGATTTCACACAACCGCACGGAATGAATAACAGTTATGCATAGATTATTTATGGCGCAGCTGTAAAACAATAGGTCCGCCATGAACGCCATCTATTGAAAGTAATCCGAAGTGGCAATTACCAATTTCGATTTTTTCTATTTTTCGGCTGTTCCTTTGGGTTTTTCCTAATGTTTTTTTTCCTAAACCACCCCAGTATTGAGGCGAACAAAAAAAAAAAAAATTATTCAAATCGGTCGAACCATTTTCGAGTTTTTGCGAGACTAACGCACGGCAATTGATTTTTATATATATAGATTGGGGCATACTTTGTATAATGTATTTAGCTGAGTAATTTCATGGTATTCTTCACAATTGATGGTCTCTCCTCATTTGTAGATTGGGCATATAATCTCAGTTTTTTTACTCTTTTGGAATTTTTTCACATATACAAATATTTCCAACCATCTTCTTTCAGTAATTTACAAATTCTTACAGATATTTTAGCAACTTGGCTTGCAGTTGTCTGATCCAGGAGATTGCTTTTTGCTGATTTTCCAACATGTGGAGGCACCCTCCTCTTTGCATCCTAATCTAGAACCATTTTCAAGATTTACACTTTCTATTAGTGTATTGCTTTTTATTGGGTCAGAAGTATAGTAAGGTACCTGAGTTTTAGGGCTAATACAGCCCTGTTTAAGTGGTATTCTTTCAAGATTCAGTGCCCTGTAAAAACGTCTTGAGTTTTGACCTTTTCTCAATTCTAGTTTTCCACTTCCTTTTTCATTCCATTTTTTATTTTGAACATTTCTTCTTTTCCTTTTGTGCACTTTTCTGTTTATTCAGTTCTTCTCATGATATTCATTTATTGTCTGCCCTGTTCTATGTCCATGGTGCATCAAGTTTCTCTTCATTCATAGGTCCCTGATCAAGTCTTTCTGAAATACTTTTGAGTATATTCAGCACTAGCCTCCAGGTGTTCACAGTGGTGTGAAGTATGTTTGTGGATGTTTCCTCTACTGCGTTTCTTCATCAGTGAAATTCTTGTGCTGTGCACATGTGGCCAGTATCATTCAGCAATCCAAGTCAACATTGGTTTTGTGTAGGATCAGACGTATGATTCTCTGGTTCTCTGATGTCTGATTTATGCCAGAATATTATTATTATTCATGGTAACAGCCTCCATCTATTTTCTTTTTGTTTAATTATTTTGTTTGTAAGCATGGCAGTAAAACATTTAAATGCAATACAATAAGTATGTCTCAAAGCCAATCAACTTAGCAGTTCGTTAAAAAGAGTTAAGATGAAAACTGAAAAAAAGTTAACATTCAGCTGAAAACAAAAAAACAGTGCGTATTGATATATTTCTGTTTTGGTGTATGAATCAGCTTAAATATTTTTAACATGTGTACTTAACCATCCCATTTATATTGTTATTTAGATTAATTCTTCATGTATTTTTATTTTCTACAAAGGTAAAACACTTTTGGCAAGAGCATGTGCTGCACAAACAAAATCTACATTCCTAAAATTGGCTGGACCACAGCTTGTTCAGATGTTCATTGGAGATGGAGCTAAATTAGTAAGAGATGCATTTGCCTTAGCTAAAGAGAAAGCCCCTGCTATTATATTTATTGATGAATTGGATGCTATTGGCACTAAACGTTTTGACTCGGAAAAGGCAGGAGACAGAGAAGTTCAGCGGACAATGTTAGAACTACTGAATCAGTTGGATGGGTTCAGCTCGACTGCTGATATTAAAGTAAGTAGGTCCTTAGCAGTATTAATGTGTCTTGTAACTGTACATTTATGAATATAATTAAATTTATTTGTAGGCATTGAATGTCAAATGTCTTCATGCATATTCTGTTTTCTGCAAGTGGAAATTGTATTATAAAAATAAACAAAAGATAGCACACATCTTTGCTGTTTATTACTATGTGTTAATATGAATGCAGGTTATTGCAGCAACTAATCGAGTAGATATTTTGGATCCTGCATTGTTAAGATCTGGTCGTCTCGATCGGAAGATAGAATTTCCACATCCAAATGAGGAAGCACGTGCAAGAATTATGCAGATCCATTCTCGAAAAATGAATGTTAGTCCTGATGTGAACTTTGAAGAACTTTCTAGGTCAACTGATGACTTCAATGGAGCACAGTGCAAAGCTGTATGTGTAGAAGCAGTAAGTATTTCATATATATGTATATCTGCACTGTGTCGAATGGAAAGAAAAGAGTGATTTTAGTTTGATGTATATAGAGTTAAGATTAATTATGTAAAGTTAATTTCACCATAACTGCATAAACTTTACACTATGTAAGGTAAGGTTACACAGTTGTAACACTGTAGTAAATTCTCCCCTGACATTTGTATTCAGTTGATTCCATAAAATATGTATTACATTTCAAAATAAAAACATCAAGCAATTTACATTCTGTTTGATGGTTCCCAGGGAAATAAAAATTATACTCCGACATGAAAGAAAAAGTATTTTGTTCCATTTAATAGCAGAATCTATATTAATATCTCTGTCATCGTCCAAATTTTTTATTGGATTATGTAATATGACTATAACATGGTAGTATTGTAAAGACATTACTCGTACATTGCTGACAATGATCCATTGGCTGGATAAAATTTTTCATTTTGTTGGATGTGGGTATTTGGTGGGACAATATTTTATTTCAGAACAAACTTTTTATGACTGTGAGGGTGCCTGAAGTGTTCTGAACAATCCATGTTTATAGTTTCCATTTGCCACATGAACCCTTATACACCCAGATACTTAAATAGTAATGTTTTAAAGATAGTGTAGTTGCATAAGCATCTAGTTTTTTATAAGATAGCATAAATTCGTTAACATACATTCATGTGAATCAAACATACTTAACTGTTAATGCCTTCATGTAATGTGTACATTTTGAAAACTATCTGAAATAAGTTTGGAACTTCATCCAAACAAACATATTCAGGAGACACGGCAGTATAAGTTTATTAAAATTGATAGTTTGAGTTTCTGGTTTGCTGCATTTTGTGAGAATTGAAAACCAACTTTCTTGTAATTAAGATTTTTCAAAATTGTTTTGAACAGATGTGTGTACACAAATGTTAAAGCTGTATACAACTATTTATTAATCTGATTATAGGGAATGATTGCACTTCGAAGAGGAGCTGCTGCTGTCACTCATGAAGATTTTATGGATGCAATATTGGAAGTACAAGCTAAAAAGAAAGCTAATCTTAACTATTATGCTTAAAGTGAATTTTAATTTGTTTCTTTGTGCTGAATTAATTATATTTATGTAATGAAATATATATGAATAACAATTAGTATATTTGATTTGTACTAATAAACAAAATTTTTGTCAATATTTTACTTTACTTTAGCCAACGCCCACCCTTGGCTGTTGGGCCATTAGGCGGCGCGCTGACCAGTAGAGACGTGAGAGCCTTGCCGTACCATCTTCGTCTTGGACTTGCGTGTCTGAGATCAAGGCTGGACATGCAATTAGGTGATCCGCATTCATGGAAGCGTATCCACAGAGAACACATTCAGGAGACGACAACACGCCAATGCGGTGCAGGTGGGAGGCCAGGTAGTCATGACCGGTTGTAGTTCTAAAAAGAGCAACACTAGTTGCTCGGGGTAGAGTTCTGTTGATGGGGCCGTCCGTAACCAATGTTGCCCATCTTTTCCCCACACAGGCTCTTAATTGTTTTTCTTTTAGCCATAGGCTTATTGAGGAGTTTATTCGTGCTTTTGCAGATGCATATGAGCTGGGGGTCTCCGGCTGAGGTAGTGCTGCGCCCATTTTGGCGAGGATGTCGGCTTTTTCATTTCCCATGATGTTGACATGGCTGGGTACCCATTGCAGTTCAATCTGCCAGCCTAATTGTACAAGGTTCTGCAGTTCTCGCCTACACTCAATTGTCAGGGAGCAGTTTGTATCACCATTTGAGGTCACGTTTTGAATCGCTGCAGTCGAATCTATGAGGAAGACGGCTTTGTTAGGTGGTGAGATCTTGGCAAGCTCAATAGATGCTGCCTTTATGGCTGCTACCTCTCCGTCATAGTTGCTTAGCCGGCCTCCTACAGCGAGGTGGCCTTCAAATAGAGAGCTGTAGAACCCAGCCCCTGTTGCCCTTTTTTTTTGTCAATATGTTTGAGTCAGTTTATTATATTATACATGTTCATACTATCTTTTGTTGAAAGAAAAAAAGATATTAAATAATTTTTGTAGACAGCATATAAAATTTCAGGCCTGTAACCAGCATTTCAGTATTGGCTTTGCAAAATCTGGTAAGGACATGGGTTTGGATTTTGAGACTAAAAGAAACATGGAAATTTTAGTCTCAAGAAGGCTCCAACGTTTGATCTTATGGAAGAAGATTCTGAAGCAGGTGCTGATAGAAGATACAATTGTTCAAGTAAAACAATACAAACTTCCTATTTGGAAAGTAGCAGCAGCCTGGAAAACTGTCTAATAAAATGGAATTTTCATATCTATATTAGTATTGTCCATAAAACCAGTCTCTCAGTTTATATTTAAACAAAACCACTGAACAGTAATGTTGTAGGACAGTGGATTCCACTTTATCGGGATCGTATCAAGTTGGCCCAATTAAGTGATTTTGTTCCAATTAAGCCCCCTATTAACAGAAATTTCTAAAAACTAAGCAAGAGTACTTAATAATGAAAAACCAAACCTAACTCTTAACTACAGTAAACACTTCAATTGTAAAATTTGTTATTAATAAAGTATAGGTTATAAAATACGATAATAAATATTGTAAGACAACTAGATTCCTCTCCTTTAAGCCCCACTGTTGGGCCAGCCAGTTAGTAAGAAAACCAGATTCGGTGTGTTTACAACTGTGTTATAAATTGTTTAATATTTGACTTTAAAAATTAAAAGTGTGTTATAAGTTTACAATTGAAAGTTAAAGTTACAAGTTATGATGAATTGAAAAAATTATTATTGTCTTAAAAGAACTCCTTCGAATAAAAATAAAAATAGTTGCAGTAATGTTGTTTGAACTATAACGTTGCTTAATTCAATAAATAAAGTGTACTAGCTGGTCGCTTGATGAAGGTAGCCGTCGCGTCGATTCTGGCAGAGAAACTCCTCCTCCAGGTTGACCGTCGTCTAAGTACGTAAAGTTAAGTCACGTCTGGACAATAAAATTAATAAAATGCACTTCCACGTACCTGGTCGTGATACTGGAAGTTCGGAAGTTCACTTTTTTAGCAAATTAATAAGCTGCCAAGACGGTTTACAAAAACCAGCTTGCTGTATATACAAGGTTAGGTTACCTTGTTTAATAATGGGCGCCACACAGGTTTATTTCGGGAAAATCCCGTGTAAAACCCATTAATAGAATCAAATAATTATTTTAAAAAAACTGAAATTGTGTGTATTGCCCTTATGGCAATTCAAATTCAACAACGTATGATTGCTACTAAGAGTTACTTTGATTATTTTGAACTAATTATTTAGTTACTGTTCGAAATAAATTAAGTCAAAGTTATGCTGCTAATAACTGGGTTTTATTTGTACCCTTGATGATGAATTCAAACAAACAATTAAGAAAATACATTGGTATACAATTGAAATTACTTCGTTCACTTACCCTACTGCACTAGCTCAGAGCATAAACAACTTTTCTGGTTATGTCCAGATAAACTGTACTTCAAACATTAATTTTATTTATATCTCGGGCATAAATTCTTTGAAACACAAGAAAGAATGCTCATGCCTACACAAAAGTTAATTATTTCATAAAACGATATTGACTAGTAAGGCCTTGTTGTTTACTAACAAAAAATCAAACCTATTTATAGGTTAGGCGTTCGTCATGCTTGCTTAATTATTCACAAAAGTTATATTGACCACTTACGACTAACATCATTCTTAAACAGGATTGACAAATCCACTAAATAAATTCAGTCATTGTGTAACACAGAAAATGTTTTGGTGTTATGCGTCAGTACAAATTTTGTTTATAAAATATATCAGTGCACTCAGATTAATGGAATAAATTGTCACGATATTACCTCTTTATTTTAATCTTTTAGATTAAAATTTAATTAAACACTCCAGTGGTCGGATTATAATGACCCTGGTTATACACTACACACGCACTTTGAACAGAGAATAATTGCCCGCTTCTGACTAAATTGGACTATTTTTTATACTGGTTAATTATTTTCTCTTGTTCGATGTATCCCGCACTAAATAAAATAAATACTTCACATCGATGCACTGATTCTATGTAGACTGTATTGTAGTTACTTGTTGTTGCTGAAATGGTTCAATGGACGCACTAATACATGATGCTATATGTTAATAAAATTTTGATGGGACGAGCGACACCTTTCGCTCTCGATGATTGTCAAAAAGTGGTAACGGCGAAACTCGCGCTCCCGTTATATACCCTCTGCTTTGATGAGGCTTAGGCGATTGTTTTATTTAGTAAGCTATTTTTTTTATTGGCTCAACCAGACGTTACGAAAATGACGCATTGTCTTTCCAACGGTCATTAACCGACTTTCGGCTAAGATGATTGACAGTTGACGTTGTTGTTATTATTGACCAACAAAATTCTTACCTTCTATTTACAAATGATGCTAACGCATGTCACGCACTTATTATAGTTGCGATCGTGGCTGTATCGCTATCAAATTAAAGGATATTTTTTTCTCTTTGATTTGATATAGTTTGACACTGGTTTTATTTACACTTTCACTGACATTTCTTAATAAACAATGTTCAGATATATGGCTTCGCGCTGTCGTCTGCTAGCGACGCCGGCTACGATTCTCTCTTATCAATAAATTATTTGTGTTCCACATCGCGTTTTCACTTAAACGTCTGTGTCGGAACACTAATATATCCGTCTTTATACTTATTTAGTGAACATAATTATTAAATCTTAACTTACTGATGTAATACATTGTTATGAACTATCCTTACTTCCTAATTGCATTTTGTTTATACTATTTCGCTCTATGCTATTCATTTATAAATGAGTTTTTACTTGTATAATACCTTAACAATGCTTATTGCTACACTTGGTATAATGATTGTTCAGTGTATGTTATTTACACTAGTAGTCCTTTCTACTTATCACCTTACTGACAATCGTTCGTTTTAGGCGTTGCCTAGGCATACCTTTTACATCGGGTTTATGCCTTAATAATGATCATTAGTTACATTTGGTACATTGGTGAGGTAACTTACTTATATAAGGTTCCCTCTTACAATTATTTTTACTTCTTACGAGTACATTTGAGATTGTAATACAGCTTCAATTTTATATTATGGCCATAGCTAATCTTAGTTATTGGCATTGATAGTTATTAGTCATTGTTGATTTATTCTCAGCCAAATACTGTTGCTGATATTATATTATTCCGGTCGTTACTTAATTATTTTTATTAACATGTGAAATTACATTCAAGTTATTCACTGACTCGCTTGACAGCTTAAAGTGAGTTTAATTTGTCCATTAGTTTGTGTCAGTTATAGTATTGGTTGTAGTGTCAAGCAGTGTTTTGTTTACTGCTTCTTGTGGCACTTCTTCTTCGTTGGTCCTTCTCTTCTTTGCTACTTTCATCATCATACTATCTACTTACATTACCTTCATGTATTTATTAATTCTATGGGTATATGTCTAGGTTATGTAACACTTGGTCATGTTACATATACTCCCCTCTCAAAATTGATAATTTGAGAGAAAATTTTATTTTTGATAAAATTATCATTTCAGTTTAGTTTTAGTATACTATTACTGCTTTTTCTCTTGTACTCTCTGCATTGACTTTAACATGTTATTAGTGTGTTGCACTAGATTGAGTTCTTGGCTAGTGGTATAATTTATTATCTTACTAGTATTTTTTCAAGTTTCTCATATTCTAAGTCATTTAGTTACAATAGGTTTCCTTCTTAAACTAACAATTTCCTGTCTTACAATAATACATTTTTCTTTCTTACTACATATCTTTATTTTCGTGATAAGCTCTATGGTTCTTTCATTTTTTACCTTACAGATTTTTTATTAATAATCCTTGATATATTACCATATAATTCCCTAACATTTGTAGTGGGTTCGGAGTCAGAGGGGCTCTATTTAGCATCCATTCTCCGCCGTTCCTCAACTACACGTCCTCAGAATCAGAGGCATCCTCATCTCTGTCTGGGACAAAATAAAAATTGCACGTAGCAACAGTTGCACTATCACAACACATAAAATATAACATATCATTCATTTTTCAATAATATAACATATTCAATATAACATTCAAGGTATTAGAGGTTTCATTTGTATCACATTTCATTTCTTTACACTTTAGCTAACATACTTCCTTTCACAGGTAATTATTCCTTTTCAGACTGGACATATTGGCTATGTTCTTTATTAGCCTTGTTGTTACTTTACTATACTAGTTGGTAATTGGTTTTGGTTCATCTGAGTATTCTTAAATTTACACACTTATATTGATCATCATACAATTATGCAGTTGTTTCTTAAATATAGAGTTTACAATATTTCACTCTTACAATAGTTTACAAGTTTTACTCTCATCAATAGTTTACAATTATCCTGAATTATCAGGGTTTACAGTAGTCATATTTCATATACTAAACGTTTTTGTTAGATATTCTCTGACATATCTTGTTGGTAAATACAATTAGGTACTTTTTCATCGTCTAATTAATATTTTTTATATTCCTCGATAACAGTAGTATTTTGACACTTATTTTTGTTATTTATTCATAGGCATTTTCTCTATTATATCAGATAATAATCATTCAACAACATTTGAACAATATTTGATAATTAAATAACACTTTTCTTTCTCTTCACTCCATAATAATAATAGCCATCTTCTTTATAATTACTCACTTTGGTATTCTGCCTCTCTACTCCTTCAAATGATAGATTTCAAATCATTTATTCTGGATGGTTTTATATATAATTCTTAGTTTTGATTTAACATCGGAGTATTAGAGTAATTTTATATCACTATCTTATGTACATTTTTGTTATATGATACTCTTTTGTTCTACACAATATAATAGATATCTTCCTTATCATTAGATTATTTGGTTTAAAATACACATTTTTCTATCATCTAATATGATAAATCTGGTTCTCATTTAATATATAACAGATAGTTTTGGTACACATACTTATACTACACACTCTTTTTATAACACAATATGGTAAACAGGCTGGCTATAGGTAATTGTACACCTTCAATACATTGGGTATCACAGATGACCCTCCTGATCATTTGTTTAATCTTGTTACGGTAGACACTTTTAACATTTCTTATACACTAAACATTCTTGTGGTAATCGTCGTACAATAATATAATTTGTCCTTTTATAATAATAATTACATTTATAGTTTATACGTTGGGGTTCTATTGGGCTTCTCCATTCTATTGGGTTCATTGGTTGGGACAATTACGTTTCACAGGTACCCTTTTTTATAGCTGTCTCTAGTACAACATGTTTGTGATATTTGGCACCCTATAATAACATCTCATAACAAACTTCCTTACATATAGTATTTCTTTAACTATGCTTGGTTATAGGTACCCTTGACCTTCTTATTTATTATATCGGTAAGTTCATACGTATTATTTTTATGGTCCTTTGTTATGGTATAAGGGCCTATGTACAGTACTAGTAGTTTTTTGGTGATGCCCTCCATTGTGCTGGGCAACTCCCTATTCTTCAGTAGTACCTGATCTCCTACGTTATACTGTATTACTCGAGTTGGCACTTGTTGTTTATATTTTCTTTTTCGTTGTTCTAATTTTTCCATAATCTTGTTATGGTAGTGGATCCTGTTAAATTGATACTCTTGACTCTGGGGAAATTGAATTATGTCACTAATCTCTCTAGGTGGAGGCTTCTTGAACATTGCGTTATACAGTGTTGTTTCAATTGACTGGTGGTGTGCTAAATTAATAAAATCTTCCGTAGCTGGGATGTATTCACTCCATTTCCTCTGTTGACTGGAACAATAGGTTCTGAGAATCCGTCCAACTTCCCATAACGCTCTTTCGGATGGATTACTGCTGGGATGGTACACTGAGGTTTTATATGTTTTTACTCCATGTTCCAGCAGTGTGTCTCTCCATCTCCGTCCTTTGAACTGGGTACCATGGTCCGTTATTATTGTCTTCGGACAGCCCACTTCAGGTATATAATTGAGTGTGACTATGTTGAGTATTCTGTTGGTGGTTGCACGATTCATCGGATACAGCTTTACAAACTTAGTATAATGATCGAACATGATTAATAAATACTTATACTGTTGTCGACCTCCACTTCTGGGAAATGGACCACAGATGTCCACAAAAACTTTCTCTAATTTGGCCGATGAGGTTATGGGAATCATCTGTCCCTCCTTCCTTTCGTTGGTGCACTTCACCATTTGACATATCTGACAAGTTTTAATATACTCGCTCACCCTTCTGTTGATGTCTTTGATGTACATGTGCTCCTCCAGTGCTCTTATTACTTTAACTGCACCCATGTGTCCATAACGAATATGGTAGTCCGTTATGATGTCCTTCTCTAGTGTCTTGGGTATGACTAATTTCCAGGTATTATAGTGACATTTAGTTTTGACAAATAATACATTATTAAATACACAGTAATACGGGGTTATTCTATCATCTTGATCATTCAGCCTTTGGACAATTTGTACTAACTTACTGTCTTGTTTTTGGTGTTGTTCTACCTCCTTGACTACATCCCCAACTCTGTCCGACTCTTTAAGATGTTGTAAACCTTTGCTATTGTCTCCTTCTCTCCTTCATAAGTCTGGTTGGTAATATTAACACGTGACAGTATATCCGCTGCTATGTTCTTTTTCCCTGGGACATACTCCCAACTGATGTTGTATTCCTGTAAGACTAAGGTCCATCTTGCTAAACGGCCATGACTTAACTTACAGTTTTTTAAGAAGGATATGGACTTGTGATCCGTCCGAACAGTAATGGAATATCCTAGTATATAGGTTCGGAATTTTCCGCATGCAAATACTACACTTAAAAGCTCCTTCTCTGTTACATTGTAATTCCTTTCGCATTTATTTAGGGTTCGGCTAGCGAAACTTACAACAAGATGGTTTCCATCTTCGTCCTCTTGGTATAGAGTAGAACCTAGACTGATGTTCCTTGCATCACAGTTGAGATAGAAAGGTTTGTTGAAGTCTGGGTAATGTAGTATCACTGTCTCTAAGAATTTTGTCTTGATTTGCTGAAATATTGTTTCTTGAGTTGGTCCCCATGTCCATTTGTCTTTTGAGGATAACTGTGGAGATAATTTGGTTGTTAACTCTGAGTAATTATTCTGAAATTTACGGTAATAATTACATAACCCTAAAAATGACTGTAGTTGTTTTTTATTTCTGGGTGTGGGAAACTTTTGTATGGCCTCAATCTTTTCTTTGGATGGTGTTATTCCTAATTCTGTCAGTTGGAATCCTAGAAATTGCACTTCTTTAGCAATGAGTTGGGATTTTTCTAGTTTTAATGTAATATGGTTTTCAGATAGTTTGACCAGTACATGTTCTACTCTTCGACAATGCTCCTCCCAGTTTGTAGATGTAATCAATAGGTCGTCCACGTATACAGTAGTGAACTTAAGTGCTTCCTGACCCAATACTTGGTCCATACATTGTATAAATATCGCTACAGAATTTATTAACCCGAAGGGCAACCGTTTGAAGTGGTAGTTGCGTCCCTCGAATATAAATGCGACGTATTTCCGGCTGTTGGGGTGCAGCTCCACCTGCCAGTAGCCGCAGACAGTGTCCCATGAACTGATGAACTGTACTCCATGAAACTTTTTCAAAATTTCTTCGATTTCACCTGGAGATGTCCGGTTGTTAATTAAATGTTTATTTATTTCTCTTGCGTCTAAACAGGGTCTCACCTTCCCATTCTTCTTTTTGATTGCAACAATGGGGCTGGTATAAGGTGATTGGCTGTACTCTATAATATCGTCCTTTAACAACTGGTTGATTTCAGTGCGAATCGCTTCTTTCAGAGAGTATGCAATTGGATAAGACTTGCGATTGAAGTTGACAGGTTCCTTAAAATTTAACACACACTGATAGTTCTTTACCTTTCCAGGAAGGTCTGAAAATACATGTCTGTACTGGTAATATATGTTTATTAACATTTCAAGTTGATCTGGGCTTGGTGAGTGGGTTCGGTTGGTTGACTGGAATTGCCGTATCTCCCTGATCTTCTCCTCCCACAAGCTGTCATTAGTGGTCGGGTACTCAATTTCATGATTTGGCCTTTGATACCTTGGGTTGTTTATTTCTTGGATGTGGTAAACGGTTCTTTCTTGAGGAGATTCCATGCTTCCAATAATATCTGCCGTCCACTCTGTACCTGACATATTTAAAGTTAACTTTTCTATACTTAGATCAATTACAGCCGAGTATTTTCGTAAGATGTCGCAGCCGATTAAACTGTGAAATGGCAATCCTGTTGCTATCAAGAATATCATTGGTATTTTAACTCCCCGGCTGGTTACTTCCAGACTAACCTGTTTCTTTACAGACTTATTCTGGCGTCCAGTAGCTCCCATCAGGATGATATTGGTAATAGGTAAAGTTGGTATTACTGCTCTGCTTTCCTCCTGAATGCGGTTGAGCTCTGTGCTGTATATCAAGGAAACGTTCGCTCCCGTGTCAATCATTAAGGTTGCCGTTACTTCATTAATTTGTGCCGTCACGTACACGATATCGTGGGTGCACTGACGGTGATCAGTTCCTTCCTCTTCTAATAACTCTTGTCTTATATTCTTAAGGTAGTGATTGTGTAATATTGTAATTTTATTCGAATTTGTGCCGTAATTGTACCCAATAGAATGGATCAGCGAGGGGTCATTATAGTTTCTCACTGCCGCGAGGCATTTAAAGAGGTGGCGTTCTCTTCATGGCGCCTGTCCTGAGTATCTACTTGATTTCTATCGTCAGTTTCCGGCCGTCCTCCATGATGGTTCTGTTCATGGTCTGGAGCGAAGTGCACTTGCGGCCGATAGTCATTGTTGCGGCTGTCGCCCTCAATACTATTACTCCTCCGTCCTCCTCTTGCACTTCTTCTATCCCCACTGAAACTATCTCGTCGCTGGTAGTGTACCGCCTTGTACCTGGGTCGTAGTTGGCCTGAACATAATTAGCCCTGCGATACTGTTGCGGTGGGTTATTCCCGCCTTGGGTTTGGGGTCGGTTTGGATTATTGTTGTAATTCGGTCGTCTATTATTATTATTATTGTAGTTACCCGTATTATTATTATTGTTATTATATTGGTTATTAGGTCTACTGTTATTGTTACAATTATTATTATTAGTGTGATTTTGATTTGAGTTGTTATTGTTGTTATTAAAATTACCTCTGTAGTTTCTGAAATTTGGATTATTGTTATTTGGATTACCGCCCCTGTCCTGGAAGTGGTCGTTTCTCCGGCGGCTTCTCCTGTAATACCCTTCGTGCTCTTGGTCTTCGAGTAATGCTGACATGGCTTGTATGGTCTTAACTTGTCCCCACTGGCGTGCTTTGGCGACTCCCTCCTCGAAGTGGTACAAAAGCTTGGTGACGAGGCACTCCTCTGGTATTTTTGGTTCTAGGTTACGTGCTAAACACACCTTACCTAAGAAATAGGATGTCATCGTAGCTCCTCTACCTGCGTCATATTTACCATGGCATATGTTGTCACGCACGATATTCTGTGTGGCCTCCGACCAATACTTCGCACGGAATTGCGTTTTGAACTCGTCATAATTGTTGACTTCATGTCGTGTGGCAGTCCACCAATTGTCATAAATCTCCTTAAAGTATTCATCGATTAGGCTTCTTATTACATTCCACCTGGTTTCTCGGATCCTTGCCAAGTTTTCGTCGATGCGTGCTAAAAATTCAATCGGATTCTTCCGGTAGTTTTTGAAATTGATGACGTCACGGTTGTCAGTCGGTTGTATGTACTGACCTTGTATAGGACGGTTCCGGATGACTTCAATTTCCTCTCTCATTTGCACGATTTCACGTTGTCGTAACTCTTCTATTTTCTCCTGATTTGCGACTGTCAAAGTCCTTACCGTGTCCACTGACGCACTTATCTCTTCACATCGCTCACCCACGTCGGTTCTCACCCGCTTGATTTCATCTTGGCTCATCCTTTTCAGCGATTCGATCTGGGCTTCAGTTATCTCCTCTATGTTGTCGATCCTCCCGTCGACCTCTTCTCTCGTCCGTTTTAAATCCTGGCCATGCTGTTCACATCTTTGGTTCACTTCTGTAATTTCTTCTCTCACGACCGCTATCTCCGCGTCTACCCTGGTATTAATTTTTTCATTACCTTCCTCCATCTTCCGGCTAATTTCATTTAACGTGGTAGTCAACTCTTCTTTTAAGGCTCTGCTGCTGTCGTCTATTTTATTGTTTAACGCGTCCATGGATCTATTGGTATTGTCTATCTTTTTATTCAAGTCTTCCTTCAATAGTTCGAAGTTCTTATTATTGTCGTCTAACCTTGTATGTAGGTCTTCTTTCAGCGACTCTATATTTTTATTTAATAACTCAATATTCTACTGATTCTCCGACCGGGATTTCTTACCATCTTCTTTCAGTTCCATCATCGCCCTCATCATTGCTTCCTGGAAGTCCGTATTCTCTGCTTGTGCGGGTTTTTCAGATAATCTGGGTTGGTTGTCGACCCTCACTTCCACTTCCGATTCTGCATGGGGTGTTTCTTCTGGTCGAGTTTCTATGTTATTAATTGTAATGACTTCCATCTCTGGTGTTGGTTGTGTCTCATATGTCTCTGTATTTGGTTGTACCTCTTCTACTCGGCTGTCCTTGTACCTCGTGTCGTATTGATGTGTGTGTGGCATGTTTGTTCTTCTGTGTTTGCCGGGCTGATTATAAATATAAAAAGTATTTTCGTCTAATATTTTTCAGCCTCAACGTTGCTGGTCGCCAATTTGTAAGACAACTAGATTCCTCTCCTTTAAGCCCCACTGTTGGGCCAGCCAATTTGTAAGAAAACCAGATTCGGTGTGTTTACAACTGTGTTATAAATTGTTTAATATTTGACTTTAAAAATTAAAAGTGTGTTATAAGTTTACAATTGAAAGTTAAAGTTACAAGTTATGATGAATTGAAAAAATTATTATTGTCTTAAAAGAACTCCTTCGAATACAAATAAAAATAGTTGCAGTAATGTTGTTTGAACTATAACGTTGCTTAATTCAATAAATAAATTGTACTAGCTGGTCGCTTGATGAAGGTAGCCGTCGCGTCGATTCTGGCAGCGAAACTCCTCCTCCAGGTTGACCGTCGTCTAAGTACGTAAAGTCAAGTCACGTCTGGACAATAAAATTAATAAAATACACTTCCACGTACCTGGTCGTGATTCTGGAAGTTCGGAAGTTCACTTTTTTAGCAAATTAATAAGCTGCCAAGACGGTTTACAAAAACCAGCTTGCTGTATATACAAGGTTAGGTTACCTTGTTTAATAATGGGCGCCACACAGGTTTATTTCGGGAAAATCCCGTGTAAAACCCATTAATAGAATCAAATAATTATTTAAAAAAAACTGAAATTGTGTGTATTGCCCTTATGGCAATTCAAATTCAACAACGTATGATTGCTACTAAGAGTTACTTTGATTATTTTGAACTAATTATTTAGTTACTGTTCGAAATAAATTAAGTCAAAGTTATGCTGCTAATAACTGGGTTTTATTTGTACCCTTGATGATGAATTCAAACAAACATAATTAAGAAAATACATTGGTATACAACTGAAATTACTTCGTTCACTTACCCTACTGCACTAGCTCAGAGCATAAACAATTTTTCTGGTTATGTCCAGATAAACTTTACTTTAAACATTAATTTTATTTATATGTCGGGCGTAAATTCTTTGAAACACAAGAAAGAATGCTCATGCCTACACAAAAGTTAATTATTTCATAAAACGATATTGACTAGTAAGGCCTTGTTGTTTACTAACAAAAAATCAAACCTATTTATAGGTTAGGCGTTCGTCACGCTTGCTTAATTATTCACAAAAGTTATATTGACCACTTACGACTAACATCATTCTTAAACAGGATTGACAAATCCACTAAATAAATTCAGTCATTTTGTAACACAAAAAATGTTTTGGTGTTATGCGTCAGTACAAATTTTGTTTATAAAATATATCAGTGCACTCAGATTAATGGAATAAATTGTCACGATGTTACCTTTTTATTTTAATCTTTTAGATTAAAATTTAATTAAACACTCCAGTGGTCGGATTATAATGACCCTGGTTATACACTACACACGCACTTTGAACAGAGAATAATTGTCCGCTTCTGACTAAATTGGACTATTTTTTATACTGGTTAATTATTTTCTCTTGTTCGATGTATCCCGCACTAAATAAAATAAATACTTCACATCGATGCACTGATTCTATGTAGACTGTATTGTAGTTACTTGTTGTTGCTGAAATGGTTCAATGGACGCACTAATACATGATGCTATATGTTAATAAAATTTTGATGGGACGAGCGACACCTTTCGCTCTCGATGATTGTCAAAAAGTGGTAACGGCGAAACTCGCGCTCCCGTTATATACCCTCTGCTTTGATGAGGCTTAGGCGATTGTTTTATTTAGTAAGCTATTTTTTTTATTGGCTCAACCAGACGTTACGAAAATGACGCATTGTCTTTCCAACGGTCATTAACCGACTTTCGGCTAAGATGATTGACAGTTGACGTTGTTGTTATTATTGACCAACAAAATTCTTACCTTCTATTTACAAATGATGGTAACGCATGTCACGCACTTATTATAGTTGCGATCGTGGCTGTATCGCTATCAAATTAAAGGATATTTTTTTCTCTTTGATTTGATATAGTTTGACACTGGTTTTATTTACACTTTCACTGACATTTCTTAATAAACAATGTTCAGATATATGGCTTCGCGCTGTCGTCTGCTAGCGACGCCGGCTACGATTCTCTCTTATCAATAAATTATTTGTGTTCCACATCGCGTTTTCACTTAAACGTCTGTGTCGGAACACTAATATATCCGTCTTTATACTTATTTAGTGAACATAATTATTAAATCTTAACTTACTGATGTAATACATTGTTATGAACTATCCTTACTTCCTAATTGCATTTTGTTTATACTATTTCGCTCTATGCTATTCATTTATAAATGAGTTTTTACTTGTATAATACCTTAACAATGCTTATTGCTACACTTGGTATAATGATTGTTCAGTGTATGTTATTTACACTAGTAGTCCTTTCTACTTATCACCTTACTGACAATCGTTCGTTTTAGGCGTTGCCTAGGCATACCTTTTACATCGGGTTTATGCCTTAATAATGATCATTAGTTACATTTGGTACATTGGTGAGGTAACTTACTTATATAAGGTTCCCTCTTACAATTATTTTTACTTCTTACGAGTACATTTGAGATTGTAATACAGCTTCAATTTTATATTATGGCCATAGCTAATCTTAGTTATAGGCATTGATAGTTATTAGTCATTGTTGATTTATTCTCAGCCAAATACTGTTGCTGATATTATATTATTCGGGTCGTTACTTAATTATTTTTATTAACATGTGAAATTACATTCAAGTTATTCACTGACTCGCTTGACAGCTTAAAGTGAGTTTAATTTGTCCATTAGTTTGTGTCATTTATAGTATTGGTTGTAGTGTCAAGCAGTGTTTTGTTTACTGCTTCTTGTGGCACTTCTTCTTCGTTGGTCCTTCTCTTCTTTGCTACTTTCATCATCATACTATCTACTTACATTACCTTCATGTATTTGTTAATTCTATGGGTATATGTCTAGGTTATGTAACACTTGGTCATGTTACAATATCTAAATATCACTATTGTAATAACGACTCGGAACACTAAGTTTTTTATAAGTAAAATCGTAAAGATTTACCTTACAGCCTAAACCGGCTTTCACCTTTAAAAGGTGGTGTGTGTGTGTGGTGAGATGTGTTCGAATAATGCGTGCGATTTGAATTGTGTCTGTTCGTTTAGGATGCGTGCGTAAATAAAATGATAAGTATATTTAATACTGAATTAAATATTTAAATACTGGCCGCTAGAATAATGCTGCCACCTTGGGAAACAATTGCTCCTTGAATGAACTTCACTTGTGCCTATTTTAAGAGAAATAAATACGCTTGATTCACAGGTAAGATAACTAGGATTTTATTAACACCAATTAATTTGAATTGAATTCCTTTTAAAAACAATGAATGATTTTTTCAAAACAACAAAAAAGTTAATTATTTTATGAGAATCCTTCAGCTCAGGGCTGGTAACGCTGATACGATATACAATATTATTGTAAATCTTGTTAGGTTAATTTTGGTTATTATTACCAAATTGCGTGAGTTCTTTGAATTGTCATGATACAAGATACAAAGATGTTTATAATGAATAGTATTTCTTTATATAGAATAATCAAAAAATAAAAAATATTTAACCTCAAATACGATATCAAAACTATCGTATCATGGTACAACTGGTGTACAGTTGCTAGTTATTCAAGCAGGTGTAACACGTGTTCATAAATGCTACACATTAAAATGATATTATTTGTTTAATTATTATCAATGAAATGTATTTGATTAAATAGAAAAAATTCTTATTACTGAGTCTATTCAAAGAGAATTATTAATTTACGATATGACTCTTTGTTGACATGGAACGTTTGTTCCTTATAGGTTAACTCTACCTATAGTTCAGAGTAAGTTATTAAAATAAGTTATTTCATAGTATATAAATCTTAAAACTATATTCAAAACATATTTAGCATGATAGGATTGTTGATTAAAGGCAGTGATAGTTCTCGTAGGTTATATTATAATTAACGTGATTCAAACGGTAAAGGTAGTCAAGTAAGCTTCTATATTTATAAGGTGTTGCTTACAGTATTCAATATTATTTTGACTCCACTTATTATTTTCCTTTAAAAAAATATTAAAATATTTTAATTAAACAACATAATTAATTAATCGAGAACTTTTACTCATTGTGCCTGTCAATGTACAATCATTTACTAGTATAGCCATGTACTTGACTAGAGTAGTTCGATATAATATTTCCTAATTGGCAATTATTATATTTCATTTTATTTTTAAATATCGTTAATAGATAGTACTCCCTGTAATTATCACTTTTCATCGCCCTTATTATACACTGGCGATGTTAAATAATTCTCACTATCACTCGTCGCACTGTCACACGTAAAGGGTTAGTTCCTCAGTTGAGGTTAGTTTACTACTATTTACTGGGTGACGCGCACAAATTTGAAATTTCTCTTGCTGACTTCTGCGCGCTCCGCTTGCTGTGGTGGTTCCAATACAATTAATCCTCCTCGTCGAAGTTTCTTCTCGCGTCTAGTAAAATCAGGTCATCTCATTGGTTAAAAAGTCTTTACTCTCAACCCCAAACGCCTTTATAACATTAAACTTTTAATTTTTTAGCATCGGATTTTGGGTCGGAGAGTATCCTGTGACGCGTTCATTCCGATTCGGAAATGATAGAAAATCTTATATCATACATAATTTTCTTATTATTTGTCTGATCAATAAATGAATAGTCTTATTGTTTTGCGGATAGTTGGGTCTTTCTTTTAAGTCCAAACAAGTTACAAATCGTCCATTAACAATTTAATTCACTTATAGTGGTTCTTAATAAAAAATAAGTCTTTACCACTATATTTCGGTGTTATCTTATTTTAATATTTATAATTAAATGTCTAGAGTCCATATCTCCCATTATTTAATACAAAATATTAATATATTTATGGTTTGAGCAAAATGCATTCATGGCGTGCAAGCTATATATGTCCTAGCATTTGTATTTGCTTATATTACCATTATGTCTTATTCTATTATACCCTCTCGGTATTTAAGTGTTACTTAACATCCTTTTATACCTTTGCTGATACTTTACTCCAGCAAATGGTGTCTTATTTAATCATATAGCATTGTTTAAATGCACCATGCTATAATTTCGTTATTTTGTCACTCTTATTTAGTCATTGTTAGTATGTATTACATGTATTATTATTAATTAAAGTGTACCTAGACATTGTACATTGTCTGTCTAATGTACTTACTAACTTTTTGTTAGTTGAACTTTCTTTAAATTGCAGTAGAATGGTTATTTACACCTAGTCATATTGGTCTAGTTAATTGGTTTATTATTTTATTGTTATTAATTTACTTATATAATGATTGTTAGGTATACTCATAGTTGAATTGAATATTCCTCTCACTACTGGTAACCTTTACTCTCTATTTACAAGTTTTATTAGTGCTTTTTGTGTAACTCTGTAGTCACTTGGGATTTTGTCTGATTTGTCTATTGTTAGTATCAATAATTTGACTTATATAGGGGAATCGCTTCATGCAAAAAGGGCAACAGTCACATTTCACCAATTTTCGGAGAACGACAAAAAACTGTTTTGCTTTAAAAGTAAGAAACATATTTTATAACTTCACACACCATTTTATTAGGCATGTATTGCAGATTATTTGCATGTAATATATAGTAACAAAGACATTGTAATAAAAATGTTAATTGACTTTGAAATTTTGGACTAATGCCCCTTTTTGCAGAAAATAAGTATTTTTCGAAGATCAGTTGGGATATTTTTTAATGATGCATTCACAGGTTTGTTCAAAAATAACTTATTTAATCATCCAAAGTGTACATAAATATATGCCAAAACAATAAAGCAAAAGGAAGATATTTAAACACTCTGTAAACTTCATTTTTAGTCTTGTTCTTCTTCATCAGCACCTGGTTGATCAGCTGTGGTTGGCCAAGAAAGTATATCATCATAAAAATCTTTATGTCTGTCATCAATATACTTAATAACTTTCCTAATGTCCTCAATTTTTGATGTTTTTAAGGGTACCTTTCCATGTATACCGGTATAAGCTACATTTGGAACATCGTGGGTTCTATTTCCAGGTAACAATAACTGGAATGTATGTTGTTCACCTCCAATATGTTGACTAGCTAGTATGCTCCCCTTATTTTTGCTGCTATACTCAAAGAAGTGAAAAGATGCAATATTAAATGAAACTTTATCTGAACGTTGGACATTGTGGTTTTTTTATAGTATTTCGGCCACCATGATTTGAAATCCCAAATATCATTAACTGTGATTTCTTTCACTGTGAATTTTTTGCTGCTGCTATGAATAATAATTTCCGTTATTTCATGTAGTGTGTAAACTCTATCGTGTCGTTTTAAATTTCTTTTTATGAGACCGAAGTCTCTGTCGCACGGTAGATACGAGTGTCCACGTATTGGGTAATAATGGCGAATTGATTCAAAACGTCCACTGTCTGTTAATGCAAGAAGCATACGTGAAATACAATGATTTTTATTCTGACCAGCTGCGTTGTCAGAATAAAGCCGTACATTTTTAATGTTCTGGGGTACATTACAAAGATAATCATATAAAAATGAGCTCACTTCATTGGGGCCTTTTTTGGCCTGACCCTCGTGATAAACATGGAAGTAACTATTCTTGTTTTTAATATCTTGAATGCAAAAAACATTAACACTAAGCTGTCGTAGATAAAATATTTCCTGCACAGGAATTTGGGGAAGCTGAACATTTTGCATATAGTCGAAAGCTATAGCTAATGTAGTTTCATCTTTTTTACCTTCGTGAGCATCAAATTTTAATTCGTTATAAAATCTCTTACTACGTCTTTTATGGACAATTAATTCTCCAACAGCGGTACGTTTGGCATAATCACTAAGATGAGGACTTTTTATCTTAATATTGAGTTCCTCGTACTGACAACATGAATCTACTTGTGGTCTTCCAAACGACAGGTTACAATTTTCAGTGAAAAATCTAAAGAATGAAACGTACGAAATTTTAACCGAAGGATGTTTCTTTTGAAAAAGTTTGAACATTATTTTTATGTTAAGTTTAGCATCAAGATATTTTACTTGTTTACAGGAATAATGACTTTCTTTCACTGGGAAGGATTGAATATGATCCCGTACAAGATCTAATGTCTGAATGTCAAGTGCATTTGAACTAGGGCATTTTCCTCTGTTGTCACACGGACTCTTCCCTGTAACTGCTAAGTTTCTTATTCGTCGTACACGTTTAACTGGAATTGCGTAAAGTGACATAAACATACTTCTTGTTTCATATTATCAATTAATACATTATATTTAAATGAATTTTGATTAATTCTAGCTTTTTCACTTCTAGGCCTCTTTCTGTTAACATCATAAATTTCTGTTAATCCTTGCAAAAAAATATCTTGTTCATTTTTTGAATTCAGTTGATAAAATCTATTAAAAATTGCCATTTGATCACCTTCTAATAATTTTTTAAAACATCCCTTCTTACATCTGCAACACACAGACAAAAGGAAAAATAATAATATTGTTTTTCAAATTTTTTTTAATGGTTATTGTTTAAAAATTTTTTATTTTACTGTAACTGTTGAAGCTAGCCTACTTATTCTATAAATTAAACTACAGGCTAGAAAAATACTTCAGCGTATTAATTTACACTTGCAGCACATTGCAGCTTATTTTATTTTTAAATTACACAATAATTTATAATGAACTAAACAGTGACATGTTTTGACCAACGACAAAACGTCGCCTCATTTTAGGTTAATAAATTTAGGTAAGCAAAAGACCAAAAACAAACTGCACCGAAAAACAAAAATATAAAAATGTGTTTAAAAAAATATGCTGATACTATTATAACGTATTACTTACTTGCACGGAGGTCCAATGGATTTATCTGGTATGCTTTTAGACGAATAATTTACATGGCCGAGTCCTTTAACTTTCGCTAGTTTTATAACATTGCGTTTCCATTTAGAAGGATCGCCTTTTCGTTTTCTACTTGGTTCATTCATTTCTTTTAAGTAATAACGAACTGAATAATAATAACTAATAACGAACTGAAATAATATTTTTATTTAAACGTTTTTAAACAACTTACTGAGATGATCTAACCACAAAGTTTAGTACACTATCCCACAAAGCAAAGCAAAGTGAATGACGCTGTTGCATAACAGCTGTTAACAAAGAAAGCAGGTGTGCCAACTATGACACATTCATGCGAAAAAGGCATCAGTCCAGGACTGATGCCTTTTATGCGTAAATCGTGAAATCGTTGCCATCGATATCTCGTAATGTACACTACAAAATGACGCTTTTTAGCATAAATATATGTACACAAACATATTGAAGCGGGAAATGACAAAAAGTGAAAATTTCAAAAGTGTGACTGTTGCCCTTTTTGCATGAAGTGATTCAGTTATGTCCCTCAGCTTATAAGGTATTCACTGTCTTATACATTTGCTCTTATTTGGTTTCTGCTCTGAACAATTACTTGTAATTACTTTATCTAATTATTGTGTGTGATTTTATGTTGTAGGTCCTGCTCAAATGAGGTTATGTGTTACTGATTTGACAACAATATGCTTCTTATTTTGTTCAACATTCTGTTTAAATATTGTAATGTCATTATGACATGTTATTACTATTGTTTATTACCATGTTTTACACACTTTGTACACATTTTATACTATATGTTTATACAACAATACTTAATTTTCTACTTATTTATGTTACACATTTTGTGGGTTTGCATCTTGGCTTGTATATATTGGTTTATTTCTTTACAACAAATTGTCTTGTTTATTACACATAGTTATTATATTTATTTACATTTTGTCCTGTGTTACTCTGACATTCAGGCATATTTCATATCAAGGATTTTATAGTTTGTTTCATTGGTCTTTTTGAGCAATTATTTCTCTTTTCAGTTCCATTACATTGGTGGTCTTACTAAGTATGTCTGTGTTACAATCTTGGATTACAATTCATATACTGAATGTTTGTGTATTTTACTTGATAATCATTGATTTCATTTGTTAAGACTTTTTCACTTCCCTTGTTATAAACATTTCACTTATATTGTCTGTGGTGCTTATTTGGGGTAGTGTCATTATATTGTTTATCGTTGCACTCATATAAGGTATTCACTATTATTGTCTGTGATTACTTACTAAGTTTTCAACACTTGATTTTTATCATATTGGTTTCATTACGTCCTTCCTTGATGGATAGTTTTATAACTATTAATCTGGTAGTCATTATTCTTCTATTGTCACTTTTCTGGTCGTGGTGCCTTCCTTACTTTGGGAATGCTGGTGTCTTGTTCTAGTTATATATATTCTTCATTTTTCATGGTACATTTCTTCTTCTTCTTCTTCTTCTTCTTCTTCTTCTTCTTCTTCTTCTTCTTCTTCTTCTTCTTCTTCTTCTTCTTCTTCTTCTTCTTCTTCTTCTTCTTCTTCTTCTTCTTCGTACTTCCTCTTCTGGTTATTCGGTTGCTCATTCTTCATTTTTAATTTCTTATCACTTATAAGGCATCTTTTGGTTCCTCACTATTTGTGATAACTCGTGTCATATTTATAACACAATTATTTACATTATATTCCTAGTTATTTGTCACAATTCACAATTATTTGTGTATATATCATGTTCACTCATTACTATGATAATTATTTTATATATCTCCTCATTATTATGATAATTTAGCTTATCCCCTCACTATTATGATAAATATTTAATATGTCCCCTCACTATTATGATCTATTGGGCCTATATTGCTAATGTATTAGTTTGATCCATTATCTTCTCTTTTCCTCCTCTCTTCTTGATGATACTTTTATTATGGTTCTTCTTGCTTCTTCGTTGGCTTGCTTTAACATTATTCATATATAGATACACATTTGGCTTTTATACTTCCGCTCTTTCTTCTCATGTTTGATGAAATATGTTCGTGGTACACTCTTATTCGACGTATTATATCGTCTCTATGTAACCATTATTTTGTTACGTTACACCGTTCAGACTGAAAAGTTGCCAAATATAGTTGAAAATTTCATTTAATCTGGACCGAACCATATGTCCGTCTTTTCCTTTGGAAAGCCGTTTCCAGATCCCGGTACAGCTCTTTGGGTCTGTTTCCTGTACCCATCTTGGGTGTTCTTGGGTACTGAAAACCAATAAAATTATTATTAATAGAATTATTGGTTTATTTTAAATATAATTTTAACTATTAACTTATAGATTTACATTAATATACAGTAGGGTCCCATTAATCTGGAATAATTGGGACCACAGCCTTTTCAGAAGTTTTGGAGTAACCAGAATCGCTCTTAAAATATGCATAAAATGCAAATCGAACATATATGCACATGAGTTATTTGTGCAGTGTAGGCAAAGTAAGAGCTTAAGCACAGGTAACCTTGGTTGGTGACTACGGACGGGTGAGGGTACTGGCAGCTGGCGCTGGCATTAGCAGTTTAAAAGCACGTGCAGTTATTGTTTACTAGAGGCCGGACAGTGAAAATTGAACGCTAAGGTCTCGATGCGCAATAGACAAACGCCTCGCTGCGAGGCTAACAAAATTTCTTTCCGTTCACACATGCGCAGAACAGTTTTGTGCAGTGTTCCGGAATGTGCACATCGGGCTTTGCAAACGTGGTGTATAGTCATTTACAAATTATACTGTGACGACAAAACTATTTGTGTTAATCAGTGAAATTAGTTGTAGGCTACCTATTTACATTTTATTAGAGAACGTATTAGTATATTTTAGAAAAGTGTTAATAAACTATTTCATAATTGCGTGTATATGTTTTAAATATTAGTGTGAAACGTACATTAATATATCCCCCAAAAGTTCCAAATTGAGTTCAAAAACTCTGCATAGCCAGACTCGTGAGGTAGTGTGGAATGTGTATAATTTCATGAAGAGTGAGGCTGAAAGTGGGAAACCTCTCTTAGATTTCCATAAAGTACAAGAACGTGTTGCAAAAGCGACGGGTATTTCTCATAGCTCCGTGAGGAGAATAATAAAGGAAGGTCAACAGCTACACAGTCCAGATGCAGAAGCGGGAACGTCATTTAGCACACCGGGAAAGAAACACCGCGTTCGTAAACCTATAACCGGGCTTGACGATTTTGATAAAGGTGTAATTAGGAGAACAGTTCGGAATTTTTACATTGAAGAAAAGTGTCTCCCAACGGTAAAAAAGCTGTTAGAAAAATTAAAAGAATCTATCAACTTTAAAGGCAGCAATAGTAGCCTAAAAATTATCTTGAAGGAAATAGGCTTTAGGTGGGTAAAAACTAAAAATAATCGACCTGTATTAACAGAAATTCACGAAATAAGAGCTATGAGAATACATTATTTACAAAACATAAAAAAATTTAGAGAAGAAGGCAGAACCGTAGTATATCAGGACGAAACATACATTCATAGCAGCCACACACTTCCGTACACCTGGAACGATCAGATTCAGCCTGGTGGCTACGCTGTTCCAGTTCCGAAAGGACAAAGATTAATTATTGTTCATGCCGGCAGTCAGTACGGGTTTGTTCCAAACGCACTGCTGATTTTTAAATCTAACCAAAAGACAGGAGATTACCATGATAACATGAACGCTGACAACTACAGACGTTGGATTGAAGACAAATTGGTCCCGAATTTGCCCGCCAACAGTGTGTTGGTAATTGACAATGCCAGCTATCATAATGTACAGCTAGAAAAAACACCTACGTCTAATTCTACGAAACGTGATATGCAAGACTGGCTAACACGACACGCAATACCGTTCCGTCCTGATATGGTTAAAGCAGAACTTTATGAAGTTGTTAAAATGTATAAATCAAACTTTAAAACATACTTAATAGATCAAATTCTGCAAAGCAAAGGACATTTAGTTTTAAGGCTTCCCCCTTACCACCCTGAACTAAATCCTATAGAGATGATGTGGGCAGAAATTAAGCGGGGTGTTGCTGAAAAAAATGTAATGTTTAATTTCAATGATGTGAAAAACTTATGTGAAGAAAAAATTTCAACTGTGACTGCTGACGATTGGGAAAAAAGATGCAAACATGTAGAAAGCATTGAAAAAGAATATCTGGAAAAGGAAGCTATTGTTGATGAAACAGTAGACCGCTTCATAATTAATCTTGGAGGAGAGAGTAGTTCAGACAGTTCCGACGACTTTGCTGAAGAGGAAGATGGTAATATCTCTGGAATACAGGTATTGCCTGACAGCGACTGAAAACTTCCTTCAAACGTAAGTACTGTACAATAGTTTTTTTAGTTAAATAACTCCAATATTATTTTTTAAATGTAGTAAACATTTTTATATTTAATTAAATATAATAATATTTGCTCAGTTATTCTTGTTTATATTTGTTATTATTATTAATAAATAAAACTTTTCTTACAATATATTTTTTTTGTATTTTTTGAATATATAGCACTATTTCGATAGTATAAATTATCATAATCAAAACTATGATGATGATAGTTTATACTATCAAAACAGTGCCTTATTAAAAAAATACAAAAAATATATTCTTGTAAGAAAAGTTGTATTTATTGTTAATAATATTAAACAAATAATTATATATGAATAACTCAAAATGTTCTCGAATTTATAATTTTAAAATAAATTTGGTTACGTACATTAAAAACAATGCAAATAACAAATATATCAAAAACTGTAAATGACTGTTTTCAAAGTAATGAGTAAATGTAGTACTATGTTACACATACTAAGTAACATCAGTGGTGTTAAGTAACAAAATAGATAAAGTTAAAATGTAAATATAGATTTCTGGCAAGAACATCATAAGCGTGCAAGTTTTGTTTTGAAGGGACTGTACGTGTTAGAGAGACGCTGTTATCGCATACTCTCCTCTCTCGAGTACTTTTTGAGTGGGGGTAATTCATACATTGGGTCTGCGCCGATGACTGTTCAGGAATCACTGGCAGGCCTTTACTCCAGTGAGTGATCCGCAATTTTTAGTGCATGCTAGTGCTGTTTTCGTTAGCTTAATTGTTAGACAGTTTTAAGAGGCATATAAAGGGCTACTAAACAAAAACATACTTCGTGTTCTTTAAAAGACAAATTCCAAGTTTTAAGACGTTTGGATAACGGAAAAGTGCATCAAAATTAGCTGCTGAATTCGGCGTTCGGGTGACATAAAGGCAGTTTTCCTACCAGCAAATGTCACTCTTTTACTTCAGACTATAAACCAAAATGTGTTGCAAAACGTTAAACTATCTTACAAGAAAATGCTCTTTATAAGACTTGCTGAAGATGAGGTAAATTCTCTTCTTCTAACACTGAAGAAAGTGATCATTAAGGATGTTACTTACTGGGTGGCAGTCATGGAATCATTTGAATCAACAATTTTAAAGAGAATCTTGGCAACAACTTTGGCTTAGTCTCATCTATGTTAACAGGCCCGATCACGAAAATAAAAAGAAAACGGTGTTCTTGAGCTCGTACAATGTATTCCTGGTTGTGAAGAAGCAAATGATAATGATGAGTGGATGTTAGAGGGCGAGGAAGACCAAGAAATTGTAAAAATGGTGACGCAAGTGTCTGGCAATAACTGAAGGGACCGACAATGAAGCAGATGGCATTACCGAGCAGTCAGTCTCTCATGCTGACGCTACCGCTACTCCAGGAGACATCATGTTTTTAGGACACTGGCATAATATTGCATCGACTTGCAGGTATTTGTCACTTCGCCAGACAATATAACATACTTTTTCAAAAAGTAAAAGCTGAAAGATTAATACAGTAATTGTGGCGAAAGTGTAGAACTGCATATCCTAATTTACACAACTATTTTCCACTGTTTTATTATTAGTCAGTAAAAAATACAGTCAGGTTTTTGTTATAAAGTTTGTTTTTCCTTTTCTGAACCTTTTTTGTATCACCGAATATGGGTTTTGGATTAGCGGGACTCTACTGTATTTACGTTTTAGTTATAAAACTAAAGTATGCGTAGTGTCACTTCTATGGACATCCTTTTACTAACTTTTTTAATTTCTTGATGAATTTTATTAGTTATGGTTTAAAAAGAATTAAAATATAATGTTTTAATTAAGGAAATATATTAAAATGTTACAACTAACTAAAATTTTAAGCTGGAACTTGTACTTATATATTGTAAGTACTTGTCACTCCCATGGTCTGAACTAAAATACACTTTGCACAGTTAACAACACTATTTCTTTTTGATGGGAAGACAGGAGAAGAAGTAATTTTGTGAGTTTTATGTTAACTTTTGCCACAGTTCTATTGAAGTTAAATAAAGAATTCTATTATCATCAAGATCGTGTTGTCACCTCTGTGAACAAGAAAAAACAAGGCAAGTTTACAAGTTAAATGTATTTTTTTTTTTAATGTGTTAAATAGTCAGGAAATACTGTACTCATGAATTATTTATGTTCGTAAAACTAAACAAACATGAAGATAAAATGGTTGTTGTCATCACCTCCATGAACAACTTTTGTTTATGGAGTGAAAACATATCCACAAAGGTAAATAAATACATGATTGTTTTCTTTGTCTCTCCATTTTAAAACTCTGATATATGTTGTTTCATAATACTCATAACAAATTAACATATTTTCATTTAGCCTGAATTGAGAACTAAAAAAAGTTACTAGTCAAGTTATTTTTTTAAGAAAAGTAGGCTGAAAATGAAGATGTAAGTTTTTAAATACATGTTTTCTCAAAGTTGTCTTATGTCTTAAAACAGTTGTGCAGAGGGAAAACAAAAGAAGTATAGATCTTTGACTGTGAAGACTGGTCATAGGACATAAGAAATGACTCACCAACTAACCAGTTTTTTTTAGTAGTACCATGACAAATTTAATTTCATAGAAAACGTACTTTTGATTTTTTTTTATTAATTATAGCCTTAATAACTTTTATTTAGTTATTACTATTTACATAGTTTAAATTGTATGGTACAATAAGTTTCCTTTCACAATCTAAATAAATGTAATATATTAAAATCTTGAATGAAAAAACTAAAATTATTTATCTAAGTCTTAAAATAAGAAAGCTTCTGCTGTGTGTTACCTCTTTAGTTATTAGTATGCTCCCTGATCTGCAGAACTCACTATTTTGAGTGGCATACATTTATTATTAGATACATTTTGATAGAACATACTCAGAATACTGATAAACACTAAAAATTCCAAACATTTGTTTATAAAATTCCTTTTTGCCTAATACTTCCCTTTGGCTAGATTTTCACAATTTTTTTCAAATTTTTAATCCCTTTTTTTGGCCCTGGGTCCAAAAATTTTGAAATTTCCATAACTGTACACTATTTTCAGACTCTCATTAAAATTCCCTCTATTTTGATACCCTACATGAACTTTTGCAAATTTTTCACAATATTGTCCCTTCATATTTTTGTTTCCTGCCACCTATTTTTGAGGGATGAACCTCAGAAACAACAGGGTTCTGTGGGTGTAACTATGGACATGTAAACTACATTTTATGAAAATTGGGTGATGGATTCAAAAGTTATAGTGAGTCAGGCTGACAAATGCCAAACAGTCGAGTTAAAACTGAGAACTTGCTTTGCTTATTCAATAAATATTTTCTCCATGGATCTTGTGGACATAAAAAAATAAAAATAAAGGTAACACAATCAGAATCAGTGACGAAGCGTGACAAAATAATTTGGGTAGACATAAAAATACCTGCCAAAAGCAACCTCTTACTAAGATTATTGACGTTCATAATGAACCAGTAAAACTATGGTAAATAGAGTTAATGCTACGTCTATCAGATAATAGCTAAGTGATTCTGAAACGCCCGTTTTTATATAATTTAGCCTAAATATAAAAAAAGCTATCGTATTGTTATTGGTGTCGTTTATGAATCTTAATTAGAAAATATTTCCAGAAAAACATAAATTTTATTCACATTTTGTAATGGTGACAAATCCGGATTACTGCAGGCATTACACAAACGGTTCATATTTTCTTGTAAATGAGATCTACACGGCGTGTCTCAGTTTTTTCTTATTTTTAGTTATAGAATCAGATCCCGAGAGATTGCCGTGCAATTTTGAATCACTCTGTATATGTTCTTTCATGAAAGACTCTTCCGTTGCCAGTAAATTTAAAGTTTCTAAATAATTGCCCTTATTGAGAGCTTGCTCATTTTCCGTATGCCTACTAAAAGCTAACCCTTGTCTCCCTAAAGCCCCCTACACATTATCGGACCGAACCACCAGACACGACCAAACAGCCAGACCGTCTGTGGTCGGGTCAAGGCTACACACCTTCGGACCGGACCAACTTCAGACAGGAACCTATTTTCTCTGACTAGTCGAATGTTTGATCTTGTGAAGGAAAGGGTGTCGCGCTATGGCTCCGTATCTTTAAAAAATGCAAAAAATCGGTGAGCTTTAAGTGCTTTAGTAGCAACTAGTGATGACAAGTGTCGAAAGAAGAGAAAAATGTGGGCAAAGAACTTGTTTCAAAAACGGAAAACATTCACCCATGCAAACTTACTTAAAGAACTGGACTCAAACGATTTTCGTAGTTTTTTACGGATGGATGAGGAATGTTTCATCAATTTACTGGATTTGGTGAAACCATTTATTCAAAGAAGAAATACGGTCTTCAGGGAATCCGTGAGTGCAGAAGAGAGGCTAAATTGTGACACTTCGTTATTTAGCTACTGGGAGATCATATGAAGACATGAAATTCAGTGCTGCTATATCACCACAACTTTTATCAGCTATTATTCCAGAAACGTGCGCAGCTAGCAACGCAAAAAGAAACAGAGCACAAACAGCGAAGGTTTGGCAACGACAAGGGAAGTTCGGCGACAACGCTACACATTCCACGACCAGACTGAAAAGTGGTGGGGACGGTCTGCGGTCCGATGGTTTTCCCATCGGACCTCCTGACCGTCCGTCACGACAGATTTTGTCCGCGGACACGCCTACACATCTTCGAACCCACGACCAAACTGCGTTTTGTCCCGACGGTCCGGTGGTCTGGTCCGATAGTGTGTAGGGCAGGGATTCTGAACCTTTTTGTGATTGAGAGCACCTTTCATAATTCGGGGCAAGTGGGAGAGCACCATGAAAATTTAATAATAATAAATTTACACTCACCAGGCTAATGAGATCCTTGGGCCTGAATGTTACTCAGAATTTCACTTATATCTAAGGAGAAGTCGCTTGCAGCCACACGTAAACAGTCCTCCAAATGTGAGTCATTTAATCTTGATCGTACTTTGTTCTTGATGTATTTCATTAATGAAAAACATTTTTCACACAGGTAGGTTGTCCCAAACATCGTCAAGCATTTGAGAGAAGCATTTCGCAATGTCGGAAATTTCATCGTATCATTTGCACCCCAGAAATCTGTGATCCTTTCCTTTTCGAAAAGATATTTTAAGGCTTGAGAGGACTGGAGTTCTAATAATTCAAGTTCCGCGCGAGCAAGATTGTGCTGTTGAATAATCTGAATTTTTCTGAGAGAGTCCACATTGAATTAAAATGGATTGAGCACCATATTAAACAACGGCTCACTTTCTTCGAGTACATGAGAACGTGTAGCAAACTCTTTTAACAGATCTTGAATTGCCAGAACGACAATTTTAGGACACTCCGAGTGGGGACGACCAAGACTCGAGAGTGTATGTGCCAGTTCTGGAAAATGAACCAAGTCATTTTACTTCCCGTCCCGAGGAATCTTTGTAACTTTGATCGAAAGGAAAATATAATTTCTTTCAGTTCACAAATTGTGTTTTTCTGACCCTGAAGACGTTTGTTCATCTCGGTGAGATATTGAAATAGGTCTACCATGAAAGCAAGATTGATCTTGAAATCATCCCCGAATATTTCTGGAAACTTAGTGACATAATCGTTGGCAGAAATAAATGCTTTGATTTCTTCGAAAACTTTCCAGACCCTTGTAATTGCTTCCCCGCGACTTAGCCAACGAACATCCGCGTGTAGGATTAGTTCTGAATGTGGCGCTGATAAATCATGCAAGACGACTTTTAGTAAGCGTTTATTCAGGGGTTTAGAAACCAAAAAGTTGATCAACTTAACTATCAGTTTTAACTGTTCTGAAATTTCAGGAACAGATATAAGATGACTGGTAAGATGACAGATATTCAGATAACGTGAATTAAACAATGATAGTGAACAAAGGGAGGAAAATGTTCATCATTTTTCAGAAGAGCGACAAATCCTTTATTTTTACCTACCATGGAAGGTGCGCCATCAGTAACCACACACACGAGCTTTGATAAGTCAATGCCATTAGGTTTCAGGAAATTCGCGACAGCGTTGTAAATGTCTTGCCCCGTAGTTGTACCCGGGAGCGGTAAAATTGTTAAAAAGAAATCTTCTACAATTCCCACATTATCTATACAACGTACAAAGCATGCCAATTGTGCTACAGAAGCAATGTCTGTTGATTCGTCAACAGCAAGAGAAAAATAACTACATTCGGAAAGTTTCTGGAGTGCTTTTTGTTTAATTTGAGCCGCGATGAGGTCAACGCGCCTGGCAACAGTGTCATTACTAAGTGGCACATTTTTTGCCGCATTAATCAAAACACTTCTGTATTTCACAGGTATACTTTCAGCGAGAGTTGTCACTGCGGAAACTATGCACTCCTTCACAATTTCTCCACTTGTAAATGGCATCCCATGCTGAACAAGTTTATGAGACACAGATACAGACACTTCGGTTGAAAGTTTGTTAACAGAACTATTAACATTAAATGAAAAAGACTTCTGTTGACGTTGGAGTTGTGATTTTAACTCTTTGATTTTATGTATCCTTGCATCTGATCCCGTGGGATATTGATCAGAAAACGCACTATGATGAGTTTCATAATGTCTTTGACAATTTGCTTTTCTGAAACCCGATAATGGTGCATGACACAAAACGCAAATAACTCCGGTATTCTCGTCATTAGTGACCACCAAAAAATCAGTCTCCCAGTTACCTTGAAAAGAATACAGTTTCTTTCTTTTTGCTTCGCTACTTTTGTTGGAATCTTGGGTTGATGAAGAAGGTAACTTAGGTATCGATTCTTCACTACGTTTTCGTATCACAAATTTATCCATGTCTCTTTTTTAAGAACGTTCACAACACACTTCGAGGCGAAAGGAAAATTGCAAACTGACAATAATTACGCGTATTTCACAAATAACAGAACAGCAATACTACAACCAAAATACGTCACAAAACTGGTGTACACCGCTACACTATGTCACTCCATTCACAATCTAAATAAAACTGATAAATCAACAACACATCTAATTTCTGCTTTCCGTGCCCTCAAACGGGATGGGAGGAGAGTAGTGGCCATGCATAGAGGTATATAGATAGAGGAGGCAAAGTATAGGCGCTCGTGTAAGTGGAAATGTCCACGCAGAAACATTCATAGAGGTCATTTCTATCCTTGGCTACTGACGCATGCGCGAGAGTGGAACTCGCGCGGATCAGCTGATTCAGCGTCAGTTCAGCGTTAGAGGCAGACAAGGACAGAAATGACCCCTACGTGATTCCATCTCTCTTTTCCAGCCGGACGGTTTCTCAGCCAGTTCACCACCTCTATGGTAGTGGCTGCTCTTAAAGTCTCATTGGTAAATTTCGAAATTTCTATTTAAAATCTGAAAATTGATTGGTTGAGCTAAGTGTAAAGTGCTACGTGACTATTTCTGTGAGAACGTACTTAAAGTTGCCAAGTTTAGGGATTTCAGAGGCAATAAAATTAAAATATTTTGAATAACCGCTTCTTCTGAGGGTACTAGTTACGTGTTTAACAGTCCATTTACAAGATGAGACAACCTGGCGCCTACAGTAATAAACCCCTCGTAGGCTGTCTCTGCCTTTTAAAGCTGCAAACAATAGAGTCGGTATCGGCTTGTAAACTACGGACAATTCCGGAAACCATTGCAAGTAGTGCTCTTAGAAGTAACAAAGGTTTCCAAACAGTATTCTGCTATACTCAGTTGTTGGTGGACAACAGCTGTACGGCGTGCTATATAGTTCAAAATTGAAAATTAGGGGTCACTGTTGCTCGCGAGCACTTTTTTGTACATCCATGATGAGCACCATTTTTAGTTACGCGAGCACTACAGTGCTCGCGAGCACCAGGTTGAGAACGGCTGGTGTGGGGGGTTTAAATAACAAACAACATCTCCCAAACGGCCTACTATCCTTCGATTTCGTGCCACATTTTCATTGTGCTGTACTACTTGAATTCTAGGTGTTTCGGACAAACAATTTCAATTCTGTTACGTCCTAGCATGTGAAACATCTCAGAATTTTTCATATGAGTTTTGCTACTAGCATGTTTAGCGGCTTTAACTTCAAAATTTTTTATAGCGCTTTCTCCAACTTTGCTCCATGGTTCCTCTTCATTAAACATCAAACAGGGCAGAGTTTTGTTTCGCTTACAACAAGAGAGCCATATATATTTACTATACCAAATTTTCTGATAACTTTTCCATCCTTCTGCGATAAGTCTAAAGACGCCCGAGATATTTTTGACGTTAGCAATACTTTTTGCTCTAAATGTAACTTACTGTTTCGTATTTTAACAAAAATTCTAATAAATCAAAGTTGTCAGAGTTTATATCAAATACTTCTGCCGTAGAATTGGTAATAACTGTATTCATTTTGCTCCTTTAAACCAATTAAACGGTATGCTTAAAGCACTTAAATGACGACACTTAACAATATGTATTATTAAATAATTAGTGCGTAAATGATTACACACTTCTTAGTCTATACAACTATATAAAAAATTAAAAATAATTTGTAAACTCAACAAAAACTAATATTCACTACGCGAGCACATTGAAACAAACACAGGCGGCCAGGCGAGAATTCTGTGCTACTTAGTGCAGGGGAGACGTGTCTTCTGTTGTGACGTACGGGACGCATTTTTATGCTGCGCGCGCAGGTCCCTTCCCTTTGTCTTCATTCGAAGCCCTCCTCACCACCATCCATGTTAAAAAGACATTTCAAGTAATGTCTACCCTGATATTCCGCGCACAAATGCATCGTACATACAGCATGGTTCCATGGCTCACGCTCGCGTTATATCGCATGATATTTAACTTCTTACATTAGTTTTATACCTTTCTGAGTAACTTGTGCAACTTAATGCATAAATAAAAATTAATTATTTTATGAATAAATATTTGGGGAGACACTTGTCTACCTTGTCTCCCCCGACGCTTCGCCACTGATCAGAATCCCAGAATGTATGAATTTAAATAAAGAGCAAACTGCTTCCTTTCCCTATTTCCAACCTAAAATTTAATAATTACTTATATTTAACTATTTTAATAAAATTTAGTGTGTATATTTAAAAATATATATAAATTAATTCTCTTTAATTTCGTTTCTAAATATATCGTATTCTAATGATTTTTCAGATGCAACTAATGTGAATGCTATTACGTTCTCATTCAGAGTTACTGCATTTTGAAAATCTATAGTAATTAATATTGTTACGACGGTATAACTGATCGTCTAGGTACAGTGGAAAACAAAATACAAGACACTAATTACGTCACTAATCACCAGCTTTAATTATCACAATTAAACAGTTTGCAATTTACAAGATAGTCTCTTACAACAAATCAAATAGAAATTATGCACACGCAATAAAAATGTCCGCTAATAGAGTGTCACACAATTATAAAACACAATACTTCGCCACAATACTTCAAACCGCACTGTGTAAATCGTCACTTGAACGCACACAGTAATCGCCCGACAGTAACTAACTGAGCGTATTTGAGTGTTTGTATTTATACCCCGCTGAGGTTCCAGAATATTCGCTAATAGGCGACTACTAGAAAACACTAGAACGTAATTCATTGCGGCCTTCAACACAGCACGCGCGGACCGGTATGGTCTGGTATAGACCCGATAGGTGACGCGTAATTGTCTTTCACCGCAAAGTAGCAGGATTATGTTTTGCACACACACATTAGAGCTGGAATAATCGAGAAACTTGTAGAACGTTACGTATTACGTAACACTCCCCCTCCTTAAGCCTGTGAACTGGCAAACCGTCTCTGAAGTAATACTTAGCCAGGCGGTCTCGGTGGACGACCTTGAACTTTCTCTGTTCTTCCTGTTGAATCCGACAAACAACATCGTTGATTCTTTTTTTCACAGAGTAGGGTCCTTCCCAGTTAGTCTGAAACTTGGGTGAGCGACCGCGACGGCGCTTTGGGTTGAACAACCAGACCTGATCTCCTTCTTGGAAACCCACACTATTGCTGCGAATGTCATACCGAGTTTTCATTTTATCACTACCTATCACCAGCCGTCTTCTTATCAAACGATTAATTTTTCGCGGTTGGTTTTCTAATTGCGAGAAATAGTTCTGTGGCCCTTGGGACTGAGTCTCAGGTGATCCGAACGTCAAGTCCCCTGGAAGACGAATCTCCCGCCCAAACACCAATTTTGCTGGAGTCATGCCGGTTGTGTCGTGTACTGATGACCTATACGGCATGAGGAATAGTGGTATACGTTGGTCCCAGTCTGTTTGGTTCTCGTCAACAACTTTCAAAAGATGCTGTTCAAGTGTCCTATTGAATCTCTCAACCATTCCGTTCGACTGAGGATGCAGAGACGTTGTCCTGGTCTTTCGAATTCCGAGTAGACGGCATAATTCTTTAAACACTCCTGATTCGAAATTTCTCCCTTGATCCGTATGGATTTCCATAGGGGCTCCATAACGGCAACAGAAGTTGTGAACTAACTCCTTTGCCACATTGGTAACCTCCTGATTTGGAATTGCGTAGACTTTCAACCACTTAGTAAAGTAGTCACCTACAACCATGATGTACCGGTTTCCATCGTCAGTAAATGGGAATGGTCTAGCAATGTCTATGGCAATTCTCTCGAAAGGCAGTCCAACGTTATACTGTCTCATTTTTCCCCTGCTTCTGGTTTGTGGGCCCTTGCCTGCAGCACATATTTCACACGTCCGAACCCATTCCTCTACGTCGTGGCGAAGATGAAGCCAATAGAATCGCTTCCGTATTTTGTCAAGGGTTTTGTTAACGCCAAGATGGCCTCCAGATGTTCCATCATGCATCTCCTTCAAAACAGACTGCACTTTACTTCGGGGAACTATCAACTGCATGACCACGTCTCGTCCATCTGCACTTTCCCAAGCCCTTTTCAGCAATCCGTTTTCTAAGGTGAGAGATTCCCATTGTGCCCAGTAGCCCTTCAGCACTTCGGAACCATGGCAGATATCTTGCCAATCCGGGCGGCGACCTTCCTCTTTTGCTGTCAAGATCGGTCCAATGTCTTCATCAGTCATCTGTTCTTGTCGACAGTCTTGTGTTGTCCAGCCATCAGCCAGGAAATCTACAGTGATGGCTTGAACATGTTCGCTTGAGTTTTGTTCTTCCTTTCTGTGGCAATGTCGGCAGTCTTCCGGGCATAGTCTTCGTGATAAGCCATCTGCATTACCGTGCAGGCGCCCCCGCCGATGTTGTACCTTGAAGTTGTACTCTTGCAGACGTTCGAGCCACCTTGCCAACTGCCCTTACGGATTTTTAAATCTCAAGAGCCATGCAAGCTCGACATGGTCGGTGCGTAGTGAAAACTCCCTTCCCTAGAGGTATTTATGGAAGTGCTCCAAAGCTCGGACGATTGCCAACAACTCTCTCCTTGTAACGCAATAATTTCTTTCTGGTTTAGAAAGTGTCTTGCTGTAATACGCTATTACTCGTTCTTCGCCGTTTTGAACTTTAGACAAAACTGCTCCTAGACCAGTATTGCTTGCGTCTGTGTCTACGATGTACTTGCCTTCGGAAGCTGGGAAAGCGAGAACATAATGCAATTTTCAAAGTCCTAAACGCTTGAGCACATCCTCTCGACCACTGGAAGTTTCGTTTATTTTCCGTTAGCTCATGTAGTGGTTTAGCAATAGTAGCGAAGCCTTTCACAAAACGTCTGTAATATGAGCATAGCTATGAAACTTCGAACTTCGTGTTTGCTCTTCGGAACTGGCCAGTCTCTTACGGTGTCTACTTTATTAGGATCCATGTTAACACCCGCTGCCGAAACCAGATGGCCCAGAGACTGTACTTCCTTCTGGAATAGAAAACACTTCTTCGGGCTCAGCTTCAGTTGGGCACTGTGAATTCTAGTCAGAACCTCCTTAAGGTTTTCCAAATGGCCCAGGATCTGGAAATAAAAGATATTGTACTTTTGGGATCAAGAATATAAATTTAGTTAGGAATGAATATTATGAGGGCTATTTGAAAATCAACCTCAAACTGGTTCTCAAGAAAATGTAAAAAATTATGTACATATCTATATGTCTTTTGTTCATAGCGTAACATCGTTACCACCCAAGTTTAAGTTCAGGCAGTTATCATATTTTGGTACCAGCTTTTGCCTCGTCGGAAAATCTGCCGCCTAGGTACCTAGCCAATATTTGACGCCGTCGTCAGTGAGGTTTCGAAGCCCTGATAACACACTTTCACCCTGATAACAAGACAGCAACCCTGCCCATGGTGTATTCTTAGCTCCGATGGTGTACCGGCCTCTCTTCTATCTCCAACAATACATGCAAAAGGTAGCTCGCAAGTTCCCAAGTGAGTTCTCTCCTGAAAGGGAAGCAAGTACATGGAGCCTGCCCTCCGCAATTGTCAACGGGTTCCCGGCAAAGGGGGGGGGGGAACTCATCACCACATCGAAACTCAGCACCCCGTACTAACTCGACGGTGATTGGTCGGGATGACCTCCGTCCACACCGAATGTGTGGGGGGGGGGCACGGTTCTGCACTGACACGGCAGCGTCCAGACGATCTTGCTCTCGCCTTTTAATTGGTCCAGAGTCTCCTCGTCCGACGTCGTCGATCAGTTCTGAGTACAGTATCGAACGTACCTGGAAGGAGACGAAAGGTTTCATTAATGTAAATAAATAGTAAAATTTAGTAAATCAGTAATGACGGAATATCGGAATATTAGATGTAATGACAGGCTCTCGCGAATTGGTGAGTGAAAATGCCAAAGGATAATGGTCACAACTGGGTATGGGTCGTTTTGCTATTGCAGACTTTTCGTGTATACCGGCCAGTCTATGGTCGCGTATCGAATACACTGTAGTCTAGTAACCGTGGAATAGCCCTCGTACATTCATGTCCGCATAAAAAATCCTTATAATTTCATACTCCAGTTTTTGTCGTTTTACGAGAGTTTGTGACTGTTTTTGGACCTAGTTCCTCATAAAATTTATTTCCTTTTATTACACAGGCATGTACAGAGGCTTACGAGGCCCAAGACCTACCAGGCTGATTTAATTATTAGATAGCATTTTTATTGGTTGCAAAATTTTATTCAATGTGTAAAATATAGATTTGTAAAGTAAAAAGTATGGGCTTGATATTCATTAGAACAAAGCGCTTTTAACTATTTACTAAAACGTTACGAAATTAGAAACAATAAGATTCTGTTATGCATCACTATTTTATGATTCAAAATAAGCAACTATCCGAATCGAAAATAGCGAAATTGTGCGTATCGAATAACCCTCGAAGCGCTACATTAAAATTTTTTCTGTATAAATGAGTGTACTAATTTTTCTTCCACTTACCATTTTTGTGCTCTTCGTTTTTATTCAAAGTCGGAAGCAGCTTCCTGTTTAGTATTACATGTCGATGCCTTCAGCCAAGATTTGACTGAACCCTGTTTCTTGAGTTTCTTTTTATCCCCACTACCTCTTTTCATTATACCAATATAAAACACAATAATAATACACAATTAAACTCAACTAACTTAGAAACAAATTAGAGTGAGTAAGAAATACGAATACGAACTAACAGAAAACGAAAGAGATAATCTTAAACCCTGCGACAGTTATTCGTCAAACAACGAGAACTTCATTTGTTGTCGTGTATAGGCAAAAAGCACATCAGATAAACAGAAACAGACACAAAATAACTCGGGGAAGCGACACAAGACAGACTAGCAGCCGAATCCATACACACTGCATTCGGAAGAATGGGGGCGGTTGTGGACGGAGGGTTTGTCGGGTGGGGAGTTATTTTTTTGCACGTGTTTAAAGTTTCTTGGCAGTGCCATCTCGTCAACAAACTGTCAAACCCGCGTTCTAGCCGTCAACATTACTTGCGGGAACCTGTCATCCAGGGGCGAACCTAGGATTTCATTTCGGAGATAGGGGGATTTGCTTCAACCATATATCGTTTTCTTAGAGTGTTGTTTTTTCTCATGTTATAATGAAAATTGTACCAACAAATTAAAAGTAATTTAATTTAAGGTAAATTACAACCTTCAAAACTCCATCTACAGTTGGCGGTGATTGCGAACCATACGAAATAATTATATTTTATTTATCTGCTGCTTTTGAATATCACACCTTGTCTTTTTCTTTTTGTCGGCGTTATCAAGCATCCTTCTGAACCTTGGTTCTTCATTCTATAAAAGGTATCAAAATATTATGGTTCTTTGTTCTGAAAGTAAGTATGAAGCATATTGTGAGGTACACAGTGGCGTATCTAGAAGACGTTGGGGGGGGGGTTGAGTCGGCTTCATACAAAAGAAAAAACAAATTAAGATTAATCAATATTACTATCTTTAAAGTGGCTGAAAAGCGTGTGATAACATCCTGAAATCAAACCCATTAAAGTAAGCAGTAATATAACACAATAAAAGTACGCGTTATTGAAACAAGATACTTATTGGTTGAATTAATATTCCTATATATCATATATCAAACGTAGGCGCAAATGCTGTGTAATAAACCTGTTTGCATACTGTATTTGAAAGGGAGTTGCTACCTACACATTCGCGTACACAGCTGAAAAAATAATAAAACAACCTAAAAATTAAGATACTAACAAAACAAAATTCCTCAACTTTTTTCGACCGTCTGGGGAAGGGTCCGGTCCCGTTCGCCCCCCCCCCCACTTAATACGCCTCTGGAGATGCACACAAACTTCTCTGATAATCTTATTTTCTGATTTGTCAGGATGCGGTTTCCTAAAACAATTATATGAGTTGAGTATAATTTATCTCTGACGTGTCCTAATCGTATTTTTACTTGACCCGGTGGAGGTTACATTCCATAAAAAAAGATAATGCAAAATTAAAAATTAAAATGTATACAATACCAACACAAATAAATAACGTTCATTTATTACTATTATTATTATTATTAAAGAAGCTTAAGGGGCGTTTGCAAGCCCTATTTTGCCCATGTTAATTTACTATATTTCATGACCCGTTTTCTCAAACACTAATTAACTGAGCTGTTTGAAACTTTTACCATTGATTGATTGGCCCTCAATAGAAACTTTAACGTAGGGGTTTTAGGATATGCTTACGTTGAGCCATTTTATAAATTTTAATCCAATCCAATGTTTAACACTTCAAAACAATCGGATATTATAATTTTTTCTCGTGACAGGCATATTGTATCAAACAATCGCTGTGTTAAAAGTTGTACCCTTTTGCCCTACACATGTACAGAAAATGAGAACTCCATATCTCGAGTAGTTCCTGAAATAATGGGTCGTAAGTGTGATAAATTTCAATTTTTGGAAAGCAATTGAAGATTAATCATCAATATAATGAATTTGTGTGCGTTGCCTAATAAAGTCCTGATGCATATAAAGGTTTATCTGGGCCTTCTGCAGCTTCAAATTCTTCTTCCAGCTTCCTTTTTGCTATTGCTCTCTTCTGCCTGGCTTATTTCTATAGTTCTGCAGTTGCTTGTTCAGCTCTCTGTACTCGTTTCATATCAATACCCAACATAATTTCAGCACAGTTTTTCCCTACTGACATGCCTAGTTGTTTCAACACTAAGGACCTGGTTAAGTAACCTCTATTAAAGCATGAAACTGCATCATAAACCCAAAAATTCAATGTTTGTAGGGAAACAAAAACGGTTTTGGGAATGCGCGACCAAATTATGTTGTTTACCGACTCATTGGGATTTTGACTTTTACCATGGACACACTTTTTTAAAAGTTCTGGGTTAGCCAGGTCTCTAAATATAGGTGTAAGCTCATCCATATGTGTAGTATAAATGCAGAAAGAAATAAGAACAAAAAGGAATAGTTCTGTGTACTACAACAAACCGAAATATGCATAAGCTGGAATGGGTGACATATTGTACTGAGTTTATCCCTGACATCATCACCTAAAAAAATCGTAAAAACTTTTCTAGTTGTCCGATTAATTTAAAATTAATATCAAATTAAAGCAGATATTCCATGCAATATTTTGGAACAAAAAAATAAAAGGTTTTTTACCAAAATGCCTTACAGACACAGAAAAACATAAACTGATGGTAATTATTTAGTGATGGGCAGATGTTTTCACAACGCACAACACTAAAGAAAGCAAGACTGTTTCTTTCAGAACGGTGAGGGCGGACTGATTTTCATCCACCGCAACGTCACCACAAATATGACAAAATAATATTGAATTCTGTGTCGATGCTGGCGTCTGCAAACTTTTGTGTCCTTTCCTTGTAATGATTTAAACTCTACAAATTAAACTACGATAATCAAAAATATGCCTTGAACATGACACTTGCATTTAAAGCAAAAACTTTAACTGCCAGTTTAATAAAGACAGATTAAACAAAATAATTTAAAAATTAGTGGAACGGTGGAGAATAACGATTTTGACACCATAAAAGTTTCAAAATTATAATGTTCTATCTTTGATTTTTAAGAGGAGTAAATTTTCAAGTCGCACAGTACTTACGAACGAAAAAACCCTTATCCACTTCCAATACCGTATCTTCGTCATTATGTCATGTGATTTCTGATTTCTAAACGAAGAGTAAGCCTATTGATAAGTAATAAACAAGATAAAATAATATTTAAACTGTTTCTAAAAAAAATATTATTACAATTTCTTTCCGAACCGGCATACTTTTTCTTTTCATTCTGCTTCTACAGAAGATTCTTTAGGCTTACTTCTGATTTCACGAATAAAATTGACAACGTGTAAATATACTGATTATTCGTGCAATGTTTACGATCAGTGTTAGATTGTTCTACTGGGAACAATTAACAAACTGAAGTGCAGTACTTACACAATATTCCCAATGTACAGTTTTTATTATTTGCGAAATCAATGGGCGCAGACTAAGTCAAGTTGGCAAGTAGCCATAACCGGACCATGTACGCGTCATTTACTCGTCATAGCGACAGGCTGTCTCGCGCTGTACGGCAAGCTTACGCAATCGCTGTATTTGCGTCCTTCACTCGTTTATCTGCCAAACTCAATTGCTATTGTCTGTAGTCGCCAACTTTTAATGTTACCATATTTCTAAAGCAATTATGTAGAATCCCTAATCAACTTACGTGGGTAAGAGTGGAAAATTGTGAAAGTAGCAAAATCCATGATGTAAGAGTATTATCATTACTTTAGGCCTACTTTAATCTATTTTATGTTAGTAAAAGTTTGTATCACTAATAATCAAACACGAAAAGAATTGCAATGTTCCGAATTTTTAACAAACTACAAAATGGCATATGTATGATTTGATTTGCACTGCAGATACTAGTGTTTTATGCATTGTTTGCATTAAGTAAATGTCACAGATCATATTTAAGATATTTTCAGGGTGAATTTCAAACGCTGAAATTTGTTGTGCTAGAGTAAAAAACAAAAAAGCAAACTTGATATAACCCTAATCTCCATGCCTTTAAGTTTACCACTTCATGTCTTTACGCCACATCCATGTTAATAACCACTTTATTTTCACAATGTGTTGAACTACTTTTTATAAACAGTTGAAATATTTTCTGGATTTAAACATTTCTGTTGTATCCAGAGGCGTAGCTAGGGGGGCCAAGGGGGCAGCCGCCCCCGGCGACATAGCCAGGAGGGAGGCAAAGTGAGCATAGACTTGAAAAAATAGTTTTCAGTTTATAAAAACCTACAAACAACTTGTTTTTTTGATATGACTATTCCTTAAGAACTACAAGAATATAAGATTTTCTTAATATAAGATTAAGAACTACAACAAGCTCCAAAGAGTTTATGAAGTTTTTTATTCAAGGAAAATCGAACCTTGAGTGTCAAAATTTTATAATCAACAAGGAATCAACTTGCGATCATAAAATGGATGTTGTTAGCGACAAGGCTGTTGATAAATACAGTAAAGTTAACGACGTGAATACTTAACTGTGAAAGTGTCAAAGTACAGTTATAAGATTCAGTTGGTTGTAGTACCATGGATAATGTTGCACTGTGCAGTCTTGAAATTACAGGCGATGAAGGACAGAACATTACTAGCAACAATGTAGACCGTGTTCCCGGTACTTCTCTACAAGATATGGGAGCTTGGCCAAGCGAGAAATCTCAATCCTTCCACAAGATATAATGGTGAATAGAGGAACAAGTCAGTTTCAGAACAAGGACAGCCATTTTCCTGAAGATGAAGCTGGACGATCATTAAACAAGTATTGGTTTGATAAAGCCTTGCAAAATGGCGAAAAGTTAAATCACACTTGAATGTGTTTTTCTACAACTAAAAAATCTCTATTTTGCTTTTGTTGCACTTTACTTACACAAAAAACTATCAAAGAAGCAGCCATTTCAATAGTAAAAATGGGTTTTCATCGTGGGAAAAGTTAAATCCCCAGATCAAGAAAATAGTCCTGCTCATTGCTTTGCGTTTGGAAGGAATTGGAACATTCTTTAAACAAAGGAAGACTTATTGATGATCTGCTTCAGGAACAAATGAGTAAAGCAGTTAAGACGTGGAAAGGGTCATTTGAATGACCCATTCAAATCCTTGAATGGGTCATTGCCACAGTACAAACTCTTGCACAACAAAATCTGGCACTGATAGGACATCGAGAGTCATTACTAACAATCCAAATACTGGAAACTTTCTGGCTTTGTTAAAATACTTGGATACATTTTTAACTTATAAAAATATTCTTTGTGCATAACGTGTTAAAATACTTTATTATGCTTTGGATAAATAAAGCATTGACAATTCTGCAGATGCTAACGGACAAATTAACAGTTTTTAGGAATGAGCTGTGTGACAATCGATACTTTCAACTGAAAACGACATTGCTTCGTCTTTAGATTATTGTGATTTAATAACCCACTTATCAGCAATTAAGAACAGGAAAGTTCAATTTTAAAATTTCATGTTTTAAATATATATTAAAAATAAATATTAAGTCTTTATTAATAGAAGACGGAACGATTAATTTTGAAGGTGAGGGGGCCGACGATCCCCTTGCCCCAGGCACCAAAAATCCTAGCTACGCCACTGGTTGTATCTTATTTGAGTATAAACTGAATGCTAGTTTTAAAATGTATGACAAGCTGTATGACCTTTGATAGTTATGTAGAAAACAAGAAAAATAGTTATTGTTTCTTATAGGCCACTAACTTTTTCATAAATTGAAAGATTAAAAGGTACAATGCGTTTAACATGTATTCCAGAAAAAACCAATTACACATATCAAGATCTTATGCTCTGTTCAACTTGATTTATGAATCATAATAAGTTTTTCTTAATGTTTATTTCATCTACTTAGAAATCTGTTTCTACCAAAACACTCAAATGACAAATACATAAAACTTACAGAAAATGTTTTCTTAAATTCAACAACTGTCTGCTGTATGAAAGATTTTTGTCACTTTTGATACAATTTCATTCATGTCATACTCATTATTTACCTCTCTCTGAAGCAAGAAACAAAAAAATAATAATTTAAAAGTTTTCCCAAGCATTTGTGATAATATGTTTTATATGGGAATAACCCTGTCAGGTGGTCATTATAACTGATAAAGACACAATTAAATTACCAGTTTCCTAATCATATTGAATTATAATTAATAATTCCTTCCATTCAAACAGATGGGCAGGCATTTCCAAATGTGCTGATTAAATGATGGACTACTGAGAACTATATGGGTATAGTCCTCACTAGTGTAAATCAGCTTCCAAAAGTCCAAGGGATTAAATTGGCAGAGAAGTTCAGATTTTTTTTTCATTTAATCAATTATAAAAAATATAATTTTAATTTACAGAAGTTGCATTAAAGCTTATGGCAGGTATTAAACAATATGGAGATGATAATTGATTGCTGGGAAACAGGATTCTAGTCTGGTTAATTAATATATGAAACAGTTTAGAAGTTACGAATATAGAATGCAAACTGTCTGTTGATGATAGCTAATTCTAGTATTGAATATGTTAATATAAGATGTACATGCAACTTAGCAGCAGCAGTTGTCTAGTGACTCCTGAATTCACTTGTATTTTAACTGTCTGTTGGTGATAGCTAATTCTAGTATTGAATATGTTAATATAAGATGTACATGCAACTTAGCAGCAGCCGTTGTCTAGTGACTCCTGAATTCACTTGTATTTTAATTTTATTTTATACAAACACATTTTATTTTCTATTGTTTGTTAATAACAACCTGTTTTAAGTTCGTTAATTTTTTGGTATGAACCAACAGATTACCTGTAATGGGTACCTTCATTTTGTGTTTAGTTTGATACAAAATCAGATAGTTTATGTTAAAGTACTATTAACAAACTCGAGATAACTTCAAAATGAACCAGTTGAAACAATTTAATACTAATACCTTAGTGATATAGAACTGAAAGAAGACAGTTGAAAGAAAAGCAATATCTGGAACAATATAGAGCATTCTTCATACTTTCTGTGACACTTTTAGAAAGGCTGTATTACAGAAGAATGGTTATGCATTGTATTCTACAAATACTAGTGATAATCATTATAGGTGACTTCACAATCTAATATGTAGAATCAATATTATGGAAACGTGAACTGATATCCTCAGTGGTAAATGAGAATGTTCCAGTGACTGTTGCTTCCCTGAAACAATATTTGTATTTACATACTCTTACGACGGTCTACTCGATCGTCGTAGGTACAGTAGAAACAAAATAAGTACAAGACACCAATTAAGTCACTAATCACACCTTTAATTGTTATAGTAAAACAGTTCGTAATTAACAACAGTGTCTACAACAAATCAAATGAAATTGTTCGTACGCAATAAAATGTCCACTAATATTAAAACTCAACTGTATTACAATTATACCGTCCGAATATAAACGCAACACTTCACTAATAACTACTTGAACGTACACCGTAATAACCCGAACCGCTCTGTAAAATATATCGCACTAATACTCTCGAACCGCACAGTCAAAAATCTCGCATTGAACTGAACAACTAAGGCCGCGACGCGATGTATTTATAGTTACGCTACACACACCAGAAGCTTCCAAACTGCGTCTTATCTCTCGCGAACTACGTAATTGCTGCGGCCTTGACACAGTCCGAGCGCCCGAGCGAAGGCTGGCAAAGTGCGAGAAAATTCTCGCAACATGCCTTTAGTAGCACGTACACCACACGCTTACGTCGAGATCTTTCTGGGACATTCGATAAACGCCTAGATTGTTCTACGCTGTCGTAGCATTGCCCCCTCCTTAAGCCTGTTCGTCCCGAACTGGCAAAGCGTCTCTAAATTTGTATTTAGCCAGGCGATCTAGGTGGACGACCTTGAACTTTCGCTGTCCTTCCTGTTGAATCCGATAAACAACATCGTTAATCCTTTTTTTTACAGTGTAGGGTCCTTCCCAGTTAGGCTGAAGCTTAGGTGAGCGACCACGACGGCGCTTTGGATTGAACAACCAGACCTGATCTCCTTCTTGGAAACCCACACTATTGCTGCGAATGTCATACCGAGTTTTCATTTTATCACTGGCAATCTTGAGCCGTCCTCTTACCAAGCGATTCATTTCTCGCAGTTGGTTTTCTAATTGCGAGGAATAGTTCTTTGGCTCTTGGGACTGAGTCTCAGGTGATCCAAACATCAAGTCCCCAGGAAGACGAATCTCCCGCCCAAACACCAATTTTGCTGGAGTCATGCCGGTTGTGTCATGTACTGATGATCTATACGCCATAAGGAATAGTGGTATACGTTCGTCCCAGTCTGTTTGGTTCTCGTCAACAACTTTCGAAAGATGCTGCTCAAGTGTCCTGTTGAATCTCTCAACCATCCCGTCCGACTGAGGATGCAGAGGCGTTGTCCTGGTCTTTCGAATTCCAAGTAGACGGCATAATTCTTTAAACACTCCTGATTCGAAATTTCTCCCTTGATCCGTATGGATTTCCATAGGGGCTCCATAACGGCAACAGAAGTTGTGAACTAACTGCTTTGCCACAGTGGTAACCTCCTGATTTGGAATTGCGTAGGCTTCCACCCACTTAGTAAAGTAGTCACCTACAACCATGATGTACCGGTTTCCGTCGTCAGTAACTGGGAATGGTCCAGCAATGTCTATGGCAATTCTCTCGAAAGGTTTTCCAACGTTATACTGTCTCATTTTTTCCCTGCTTCTGGTTTGTGGGCCCTTGCTTGCAGCACATATTTCACACGTCCGAACCCATTCCTCTACGTCGTGGCGAAGATGAAGCCAATAGAATCGCTTCCGTATTTTGTCAAGGGTTTTGTTAACGCCAAGATGGCCTCCAGATGTTCCATCATGCATCTCCTTCAAAACAGACTGCACTTTACTTCGGGGAACTATCAACTGCATGACCACGTCTCGTCCATCTGCACTTTCCCAAGCCCTTTTCAGCAATCCGTTTTCTAAGGTGAGAGATTCCCATTGTGCCCAGTAGCCCTTCAGCACTTCGGAACCATGGCAGATATCTTGCCAATCCGGGCGGCGACCTTCCTCTTTTGCTGTCAAGATCGGTCCAATGTCTTCATCAGTCATCTGTTCTTGTCGACAGTCTTGTGTTGTCCAGCCATCAGCCAGGAAATCTACAGTGATGGCTTGAACATGTTCGCTTGAGTTTTGTTCTTCCTTTCTGTGGCAATGTCGGCAGTCTTCCGGGCATAGTCTTCGTGATAAGCCATCTGCATTACCGTGCAGGCGCCCCCGCCGATGTTGTACCTTGAAGTTGTACTCTTGCAGACGTTCGAGCCACCTTGCCAACTGTCCTTCCGGATTTTTAAATCTCAAGAGCCATGCAAGTGCAGCATGGTCGGTACGTAGTGAAAACTCTCTCCCATAGAGGTATTTATGGAAGTGCTCCAAAGCTCTGACAATTGCCAACAACTCTCTTCTTGTAACACAATAATTTCTCTCTGGTTTAGAAAGCGTCTTGCTGTAATACGCTATTACTCGTTCTTCACCGTTCTGCACTTGAGACAAAACTGCTCCTAGACCAGTATTGCTTGCGTCTGTGTCTACGATGTACTTCCCTTCGGAAGCTGGAAAAGCGAGAATTGGCTGCGAACATAATGCAATCTTGAACGTTCTAAATGCTTGTTCACACTCTCTCGACCATTGGAAGTTTCGTTTATTTTCCGTTAGCTCATGTAGTGGTTTAGCAATAGTAGCGAAGCCTTTCACAAAACGTCGGTAATATGAGCATAACCCCAGGAAACTCCGAACTTCGTGTTTATTCTTCGGAACTGGCCAGTCTCTTACGGTGTCTACTTTATTAGGATCCATGCTAACGCCCGCTGCCGAAACCAGATGGCCCAAATACTGTACTTCCTTCTGGAATAGAGAACACTTCTTCGGGCTCAGCTTCAGTTGTGCACCGTGAATTCTAGTTAGAACTTCCTTAAGGTTTTCCAAATGATCTTTGAAAGTCTTCCCGATCACTATGACATCGTCTAAGTAAACAAGGCAAGTTTTCCACGTCAGGCCTCGGAGTATCAGGTCCATCAATCTCTCAAATGTTGCCGGTGCATTACAGAGTCCAAATGGCATGACGTTAAATTGGAATAAGCCACTTGGGGTCGAGAAAGCGGTCTTTTCCTTGTCTTCTTGATGAAGACCCACTTGCCAATATCCACTCTTCAGGTCCAATGTGGAAAACCACTGTGCTCCGGACAACGTGTCGAGTGTATCGTCAACGCGAGGTAATGGATAGCAGTCTTTCTTTGTAACGTCATTTAACCTCCGGTAGTCTGCGCAGAAACGCAATCCACCATCCTTCTTCGCTACCAGCACTACAGGGGAAGACCAAGCACTTGACGAAGGTTCAATTACTCCCTCTGTCAACATGTCCTGTACTAACCGAGACATCTCCTCTTGTTTAGATAATGGAGGCCTTCGAGGAGGTTGGCGTATCGGTGTTGTGTCCCCGGTATTGATGCGATGTTGCACAAGAGAGGTTCTTCCCAGTGACTGTCCCCGAACTGCAAAACAATCTTTGAATTCGTGTAAAAACTGTCCGAGTTCTTTTACCTCACCACTTGAGAGGTCGTTAGAAGATCTGTTCAATAATTCTTGCAGTTCCTCTGGTAATTTAGAAGTATCCGACGAACTGGATCTTCGTTGCGTTATTCCGGCTACCCAGGCCACAGGAGTCAATTTGCCTAGGAGCGTATTGCTTTGTAAAGTGATAGCTTGATCCAAAATATCGCCACTCTAATAGGTACATTTCCGGTTTCGTCAGGTTTTACTAAACTTCTGGCAATTAGTATGCCCGGTATGCTGACTACCTGGGGTTCGAATATAGAGCACTGATTGCCCCTAGTATCTACCGCAGTTCTAACCATGATGATCTTTTCGGAGTTTGGCGGAACAGTTACGGCCACTTGGTTTATGACGTCCATCGATTTTTCTGCTGTCGTCATTGTTGATAGCATTACCTCTTCGCCTCCGATTCTCAAGACATTGTTTTTGAAGTCGACTATAAATCCGTATGCGTTCATAACGTCCACACCAAGAATTGCTTCATCCACAATGTCTGCAACAAGTACTTGATGATTAAACTCAAGTCTACCGAGGCGTAGGTGTATCTCCACTTTTCCATACACTTTTACAGGCCGTCCAGTAGCTGTTCGCAAGCTGCAAGAGCACCAGATGGCTTGAGATCTTTCACCACGTCGGGGCGCACAATAGAAACTGTTGCGCCTGTGTCAACTGTAATCGAGGTTGGCCTTTCTTGAACAAATCCGGTAACTACCAAGCTCCCGGTGTTTTTCTGAAGCGTAGAAATTGCGTATTCTCTAGGGGCTTCGTTCCTCCAGTTAGTCAGCACACGCCCCGTTGCACCGACTATTGCTCGTTTCCCTGCTGCTGAATTCTAACCCGACAATCTTGTTGTAGATGTCCAGGTTTCCCACATCGATAACACTTCGGTCTTCCATCCTTTCTTATTTTATTCTGTGGCGCCGACCGTCGAGTCTCTGTTCCTTGTTCTTCTTCCTCATCGTCTGTGCCGTCTCGATCTTTTAGCTCGCGCACTTTATGACTTGTCCAACCAGACGCTGATTTGGCGGCCTCAAATTGCAAAGCATGTACCAGGGCGTCCGCACTGTTCTGGTGTCTTGCCATTCGTAACACTTGCTGTAGTTCGTTATCTCGGACACCGGCAGTAAATGTCTGCATCGCAAAACGCGTTCGAAAATCTTCTGGCGCTTCAGGATAGGCCAGTCTAATTAGTCTGTCGATACTTGCTTCAAACTCTTGAAGACTTTCCCCGGAATGCTGTCGCCTTGCTCTCAACTGGGTGCAGTACACATCTCGCAAATGTTTATCACCATACCGTAATTCCAGAGCTTTTATCAACTCGGCATAGGTGTTCTGGCTGTCAGGTGGCACTTTCTGTAGTAGTTCTGCCGCGGGTCCTTTTAATGCAAGAACAAGTGAAACAGCCTTGTCTTTTTCTGTCCAATTATTTGCGCATGCAGCAGCTTCAAATTGGCGGAGGTACGTTGCCCAGTGAGTGCTTCCGTCAAAGGTTGGAGCTTTGACATGAACTGTCCCTACTGCAGGCAAAGTGACTTTCTCTGTTAACTTATTTTCTGTGTATTTTTCTGTCTTGATCACTGGTACAGTCTGTTCAGAAATTTGTTTTGGTTGAATCTTCATGCACTGTTCAACTTCAATTTTAATTTGTTCTCTTATGTTTGCCATTGAGTTTTCTACTGCAGATATTTTTGTTGACATAACTTCTTCCACAGTCAAGACAGATTTTTCTACTTTAGCTATTTTATTTGACATGGATTCTTCTACGTCAGATATTCTGGTAATCTGATTATTGAGCTCACCTCGTAATTCACCTACGTCACCACGTAGGAGACCCAATTCTGCGGTAGTATGTTCTTGTAACTGTTTCTGCATAGTTTCAAAGTGAGCTTCCATTTTATCTTTTTGTCTTTCTTCTGTCTCTAGCATTAGTGCTTTCTGACGTTCCTCAGCTTCTTCTCTTTCCTGCCTGCGTTTTTCATCCTGTCGTCTTTCTGCTTCTTCCGCCTCCTGTCTGCGTCTTTCCTCTACTTTCTCTGCATCCTGTCGTCGTCGTTCTTCTGTCTGCAACAACAGCGCCTGGAAATTTTCCATCATCTGACTGGCATCCATTGTTTATCGATTAATTACGAATTACACTCGTCTTGTACAAAGTATCCACTGTTTACACTGTTAACCGTTCTATCCCAGTTCTGACACCACTGTTACGACGGTCTACTCGATCGTCGTAGGTACAGTGGAAACAAAATAAGTACAAGACACCAATTAAGTCACTAATCACACCTTTAATTGTTATAGTAAAACAGTTCGTAATTAACAACAGTGTCTACAACAAATCAAATGAAATTGTTCGTACGCAATAAAATGTCCACTAATATTAAAACTCAACTGTATTACAATTATACCGTCCGAATATAAACGCAACACTTCACTAATAACTACTTGAACGTACACCCACCGTAATAACCCGAACCGCTCTGTAAAATATATCGCACTAATACTCTCGAACCGCACAGTCAAAAATCTCGCATTGAACTGAACAACTAAGGCCGCGACGCGATGTATTTATAGTTACGCTACACACACCAGAAGCTTCCAAACTGCGTCTTATCTCTCGCGAACTACGTAATTGCTGCGGCCTTGACACAGTCCGAGCGCCCGAGCGAAGGCTGGCAAAGTGCGAGAAAATTCTCGCAACATGTCTTTAGTAGCACGTACACCACACGCTTACGTCGAGATCTTTCTGGGACATTCGATAAACGCCTAGATTGTTCTACGCTGTCGTAGCAATACTATAGTGGTGTCATACTGAAGTCTGAAGCAACAGTATAAGACTCATCATCTATGTGATGCAGTTACATGATTTTTCATTTATTAGTTAATTGTTGTGAACACTACTGTACATTTTAAATTATTGAATTTGTGAAGAGTTGTGCGATACGAATATGGATGTTATATACAGTTTGTGATTGCTTTAGTATCTTTGGTGTCAAGTCTAGTTTCCATCTTGATGATCAACATTCTCCCAGTCCTCCATGTAACATCTGGTACCACAAGGAGTTTTAGGAAGAGTTATCAGAAATAGGATTTCCATAAGAGTTTTGTCTGTTTAGTCATAAATTACTTGGTTTTTTGTTTGAATTTTCACCTTTAAGCTCAAGTTCTGATTTGTTCACAGCATTAAATTTTATAGTTGGAAGTCTGATTCTGTACATAGATAATAGTGTTATTTCATTCAAAAACCTATATTATTCTCTCATTTTTTTTAAATGGTTGGGCATGGGGCCCCCCATCCAGCACCGCCTCAACCTGTACAGGTAATCAAAGCATGATGAGTGTTACCTCTTTTGATAAATTTGGTTGTTTTCCTTTAAAGCCGACTAAATTGTATTAGTTAAAAAGAAATATGTTCACAATGTTCTTTCACGTTTTACATATGGAAACCTCCTATCTTGCTGAGCCTTATACTGTTACCTCACACATTACTCAAACACTACTTAACATTAACTGACAGGCCCTGTGTGTATGTGTACATATATACAAAAAATAATTTTTCCTAGTGTTATTTTTTTTTATTGAAATATGATGCTTAATTCTTCCATTGTGTAAGCTAACAAAGTTTAATTTTTCTTAACAGGTCACCATTTAAAATCAGATCTTCTGTATACCTCCTCTGCTAATAATATTATGTAATCAAGTAACAAATGACAATTGCATGTTAGGTATTCTGAAGAGGTCTTCAACTTTAAACATCACATGGTGCAAAAATTAAACCACGTGGACATAAATGTTGTGAAAATTATTAAAACATTTGAGCAGTGGCAAGATGCGAGTCTGAAACTAGGAGAAGCTTTACATAACCTACATCTTTGTGCTTTTGTTGTCATACGTTTTTACACAAGTTTATAACAACCAATATTTAATTATGCAAAAAAAACTCGAAGTTTCTTCATTACATATTTAAAGTTAAATCCATGCCAATATTGTGTAAAGGCTTTGTCTTATTTGTATTTTAGCTGGTAGTCCTTTGACTTTTCCTTGTAAAGATGTCAAGTGTATATCATTATAAAAAAATCATGTCTATCACAAACAATTATAGTCAAACCTCAATAACTTGAATGCCTTGATATATTGAATTTTTAAATTTCCCTCACACCTCCCTGCTATACCTTTATAACTCAAAATACGTTTAAAAGAAACCTTGATAGCTCAACAATTTTTCTCACTTTCTGGTCATGCCACTGAACCTCTATAATTCAAAACAATGTATGTGCAGATCTCTACAACTTGAAGTTCTATTAAAAAGTCCTTATAACTCGAACCTTAGCCATATAAACCTCCACAAGTTGAAGGTAGTGTGTTTCTACCTATAGAAATGACGACCCACTTTTCTACTGAAACATGAAACCCCCACCGAACCTCTTACGATTGCATATTCATCAATGGAATAAACAGTAGCTGTTAGAATAAATAAGCAAGTGAGAATTACAGTATAAAATTGTTAACTTTTTTTTTAAACGATTTTCAGTAAAAAAAATTGTACACAATTTTAAAATGTAAATGTGAAACAATTGTTTTTTTAATTTTTGTATTGTAAATTTTTGTTTTGATAATACCAAACTATATTTTATTAACACCAAACTGCATCTTTTCAATGGACAGACTGTACTAAATTTTTATTATTACAACCCATGAAAGTAAAATATACAATTTTTAACAAGTGTTCAATTTTTTATTATAAAATTTCATTCCCATGTTGTATCTAACAAGAGCATTACCGTTCAGTGCTGTAGTTAGTGGGACACAGTTATTATGTCAAACTAGCTGAACAACACTATACAGTATACCCAAAAATCTACAACTCGAATAATCCTCATGTTGATAACTCCATCTTGAGACTTTGGTATCTTGGAAGTATTCAATAACTTGAATTTTTCCCCTTACCTTAATAAAAAAAAAAAAGGTATAATATTCACACATTTCAAACTGTATAATTTGTGCAATTTAACAAATTAAATAACAGTATTCAAAATGTAAACAAGAGTAGAGTGTAACAACTCTGGGACACAACCAGTGCCAGTGGAGACACCAATAATTTCCTTATACTGTATATACAGCCGAACAATATGCAAGGAATTTGTTTTCTCTGCTTTCTAGTCAGATCATTGAATACTGATAAACCGTTAATTATTTCTTATACAGAATTTTTTAAAATAGGAGTGACGCTTTCACTGATGCTACACCAGTGCATTTGTGCCATCAAGTAGTACTTTTTTTCAAGAGATTACTACATAATACACAATTGGCATGAGAAACAATTTGAAAACATTAGATCTTTTCATATCTAATACTAATGTCAAAGCACATGTTTTGTGTACTCATGGTGAAACTGACTGCCTAATGATTCAGTCACTTTTCTTGATGTTTCTTTGGAACCCACATTTGCAATATCTGAATGTATGAAAGAAAATTATCATCTTCCTGTAAACGTTTGTAGTCCAGATCATGGTGCAACATCCATTAAATTACTAAACTGATTTGGTATTCTTTATTTTATTTTACTTTATTATCAGCATTTACATCAAATTACTTTCCATGTTCATGGTTACTTGTATGCCCATATAGAAGCCCCTCAAATGAACTATGTAGCATGTTTGCTGCAGTTTTATACAGTAGCATTTTTTTCTATTTATTTTATTGAGACTGGGCTAAGCCCATCTATCAATTTACATCTCATAACAAATTTACAAGGTGTAGGATGGGTGTCCTATAGCATACTTGTTTAAAAACTAAGCACTTTCTTCTGGTTAGCCTTTGCACACGTTCAGTATTGTCGAGAAGTTGCAGCATCTCAAAATTCTGATGTTTATGCAGACATTTCCCATGCTTCTTGGCAAATTGCTGATTTTCATCTTTGACTGAACCAATCTTCAATCCCTGTGGATGTCCTCATTTCATATGTACCATGGGGCAATTAACAATCTCGGTACTTTTTGAAATATCTGGACAAGTTCTCTGTTACTTTACTTCATGCATCCCCAGAATTGTACACCATACGACAGAGGTTTAAGGACTTATATACCAATAGTTTATTATATACAGATAACTCAGAATATTGCCCAAGGAGCCAGTACCTTTTTCTGAATTTTTGGCCAAGTTTAGTTCTTTTCTTGTTTACATGTTCCTTCCAGCGTAACTTGTCATTTAATGTCATGCCTAAGTACTGTGCACTGATTTCATGTGGTATCACTTGTTAGTTGATAACAACACACATGTAATTCATTTTCCTACTGGTGAAATTAACGTGCACTGACTTGCCTTCATTTAGTTTTATCTGCCATCCTTTAGTCCAGAATTGAATTTGTCAGTAGCAGATTGTAGTTTCTCAGCTGCTTCTTCGTTACCTTCTGCAATAATGGCAGTCTGTGATGAACCTACTATCATTTTACATTACCATTACTATTAATGGCACTAAGAAGAAATAATTATCAGCCTAATGTAAAAACCAGTAAAGTGTTAATTACTGAAACTTGTCAGTGTTTGATACATAAAATATGGGAATCAGTCAAGTACATGATTTAATACTTTTTTCTTACATGCTTTTACAAACTGAAGCAAAACTAGTCACTTAATGCATAATATAGAATTTAGTTGATGTTATACGTTAAAGAATTCAGAATCCTATGGGGTTAGTCATCACCTTTTTGAAAATAAGTGGCAATAAAATAAGTTCAGAAAAAATGACGATAATGGAAAAATGATTAAGTACATACAGTTGCTATAAAATCCTCAGTAAAAATCTGCTCTGCCAATAAAATTCTCTTCTAAACATTATATTTTAAAGAATACCGCACATTTACACAAATAAAATGAAGCCAAAAAAATATTTATTTTTCATCATATTAATTGTACTTTAATAATATAGCAACTACTGAAATAATAACTAAAGGGCATGTCCATCATCATTGGTATGAATTAAAACATTAATGTAAAGCTTATTTACATTACTGGAATATGGTTTTGTAGGATACAAAAAAAAAAAAAAAACAAGAAATTTCAATGTTTATTGTGCTAATGACGTTTTGTCCATGACTCTCAAAACATTGTGGAGTCAGGATTATTTATCCCAAGTTTTGCTACTGAAATAATGGTATCACTTAAATATCAACAGCCAGAAATATTATTAAAGTACGTAGATAATTTGCTGGACCATTCATTGTACACAGTGAATTCACCTACATCATTGGCAATCTGACTGTTACATGTACAGAGAACTATTTAAACTTTCACACAACTATTTTAAGTACAAATGAACACCATACATTTGTTAGAATAAAGTAACTTTATTATGTAATGTCAGTCTCTATTTGAATTCAAATAATATGTTACATTCGCATATAAATTAATATCTATATCATACAAGGACATTACAATTACATTAACACACTATAACAAATATTTGTACACAGGAAAAATAACTTTCTTGCTACTCAAACAATAAACTTGTGTCTACGAAATATAAAAACTCAATAGATATGAATTACACGAAGTGAACAAGCATGAAGAGTATTAGCTAATGACAATAGGTATCTAGGTATCTTACATATGACAGCATAAATGTTAAATATGTATTGTCCACTATAAAGTGTACACAACTTTTGTAAACAAATTATTCCGTTACTACAAGTTTCTACTTACAAGCACACTTTAGTGGGATAAGCACTCAGTTCAAATATTTTTTTACATTATAACTGTTTTATAAGTATAAGTTAACTGTTTTATAAGTTAACATTATAACTGATTTGTTTTAAGTATCAAAGAATATGAGTTTGCACACAAAATGCTTTTTGGACCTTCATTGTGCTTACATTAATATGATTTATTGGAAGTACAAAGTTCAAACAAATCATCAGTCCCATTAACTGCTCCTCTGCTTTTAGGCATCTTTTTTACCTATAGGTAAGACACTGAAAATAAAATCCTATAACATTAAAATTAAGAGCCTCATTGAAAGTGTAAATACTACTGGTCTGTAACAATGAAATCTCAAAACAATTCTCAAGGCCTTCTTATGTTTGTTAAATTTTATATCTATACAAACTTTAACTTTCTGTCTTACAGCAATTAAGTTTAAGATACTTACATCTCATCAAAACATACATGTCTAACTTGTTTACAAAAATTGTGTTCACAAAGGTTATAGATTAATATTGCTTTTTATATTAATTTACAATAACTAACCTGATGTAACAAAATATATCTTACAAAAAGTGAGGTACAACAAGTGTTTATAAGTAAATACTGTGATTAAAAAAAAAACCATACAAATGAATTGTACTACAAAATGACAAAACTGTTCAGAAAATATCATGCAATTTTGAATACATTTTTTTAAATTTGGCAGGCACAGAATTAAAGTAGTTAAGGCAACATTATACGCTGTAATAAGGAAAATTATACGTCTTGGTAATTTTGTCTGGTCCACTGATCTACTGACAGAAGGCATTGCATTAATTAATGCAAAATCACAACTACAAAAAGTGTAAAGTTTTGTACTTTAATGTCACCCAGTGGATAATTGAAATGCAGACATTTGGCTCACAATATTATGGGTAATTTACAAGTGCAGAAATGAATAGACAAAATGAGTAGTAACAACTAACGGAGCTTACTGTGATTATACAAGAATATACGGTATAATGGAGGAGTTCATAAATGGTGTATAAAACATGCGTTATTTTCATACATAAATTAATCACACTGTTTACTAATACTGTGTCCAAACGCCAATTAATTAAAAAGCTCTATAAAAAATAACTATATTCTTTGTGCATATATTGAATTACAGCAATGCTTAGAAAGTCTCACTTCATTATAAAAAGAAATTCATAAAGTACTTTTTTCAATGTTAATATAAAACTGGAGTGGGCACTTAATGAAAAATAGTGAAGTACAAAATTTTAGTTTATATTCTTTGTGCATATATTGAATTACAGCAATGCTTAGAAAAGAAAGTCTCACTTCATTATAAAAAGAACTTCATTAAGTACTTTTTTCAATGTTAATATAAAACTGGAGTGGGCACTTAATGAAAAATAGTGAAGTACAAAATTTAGTTTCTTCAAACATCAATTGTAATGGAACATGATTGATTTTGTATAAATCCCTGCAAAACACAGACAGCACAAACTTTCTTATAAAATGGCTTTGATTCAGTAAGTGTTCTATGGTAATTATAATTTATTCATCACAAAATACCAAGTTGTTCTTCACACCTAGAGAATATACATCATTTACCGAAGACAAATAACACAAGTTCTGACATATGTTAGAACAATCAGACATAAAATTTCACATAGTGTCTTAATTTGTATGTAATTCACTGTTATGGTTATAATCATACCAGTGAAAATTGAAACAAATTATTTTTCAATGTATCTGAAAATTCGAGTATACTTAAAATTCAGATTTGCTCTTACCTAATGATTGTTAAAACATGGGGCCAGTCAGTAGCCCATGATCGTTTAAAACTTTAGTTCACTAGAAGGTTCTGTTTCACATGTTTACCTGACGATGACCTACTAATAATGTTTATTATTGTGCTACACCAATTTTATATAACAAATAAATATCTATAAATTTCCTTAGAAATGTTTTAGTAACTGGCTTTTTGTTACAAATATACACAAGAGACGGGTTGAGAAATAAATCACTTTACTATCATCCAAGTTACTGTCAACAACAACTAACAATATACTGAAATAAAAGTTCACTTTGATTTGCTGTGAACATGTATGCAGAGTCTATTCATAGTGAAGTTTATTTGTTCTGGCATTTTCTACTGAAAAAAATACGTATTTTCTCGTTATAAAAAAACTATTATTACCAAAGAAGATTAATAATATAACTATTGTGGAATTTTTCAAGTTCTATGAATTTTTTTACCACAAAAATTTTCCTACTATGTTTTAATGTCTTGATACATATCATGTCCTTATGACCTACATATTTTAAATATATTCTTCTGGCCAGTTAATGCAAATAATTAAGTTCAAGGGCACAAAATGTACACCATAGTCTATAAAAACTACACACTTATACGTTTCCTAGACTATCAGATGAACAACAACAACAACAACAAAGGTAGTACTAGGACTACAGAGGCACAAAGCTTGCAGACACAAGATCACAGATTGAAGAAATATGCACACGCACTCTCACACACACAAAGAATACATACAACTGTTCTGTACAACTGTCAACAATAAAACTCTTATTTACACTAAATTTATATACATATAAACAAATTATTACATATTTTTTGTTATTTAGGAATACATGTTCAAACACATCACGTACATACTTCTTTGTAACAGTTGTCAGTACCTTCATGTTACTGGATAACATATCACGTTATGATGAATACATAAACCATAATTATGTAAAACAACAAAGCTACATGTTGATCTTGTATGAAAAGTATTACTTTTCATGGTACATACTAATTGCATTTACTATATTTCTGTCAATTAAGATTGGTTACTGAGTATCGCCGCTTACTACCTGCTATCTGAAATAATCTGATTCACGATGGTAATTGATTATTAAATAACAAAAAAAGCAATTGTAAGTTAATATTCATCATTCTGAGTTTGTAACAGGAGCAGTCCTGTCAGTAAACGGCTGTCCTAAATCCATTTATTATATTCAATAACAGTCTATATGTTATGCACTATTTATAATTTAATTATGTAGTATAAGTATATTTTTATGCCAAATAAAACACTTACCATTTTATACCTTTAAATCTGCTACTGCTTGAAACAAGTAACATTTTTTGTTTTGTTTACCTATTTGAGGCACATTTGCATAGTAGTTAATAAAACAAGTTAAATTACATGGAAGCCATTACATAGAAATGAAGATCTAAAATTTATACCAACTTTTATATAAAAATATTGCTGGAAACTGCTTTTTTTTAATTAAAAGGGTTGCACCATATTCATAAAATAATTATTTCTCTTACATAGTAAGAGATCATTTCCATAATACAATACGTTAGACTCCCCCAAAATCAGATTTTTGAAATTCTGCAAATCACAATGTTCTGAACAAAATTCTCCCTAGAATAAGGAAACTATAACATAGTGATCTGTGGAACACATACACCTAAACATAACATACTGTGTTATACAGATAGTTTATATATTTGTACATGATTTTTAAGTTTATAAAATTTCCTACTCTAGTTAAAACTTCTTTTAACAATATAGTTCACAACTTTATTAACACTACAAACTAATTTCATTATAATTTTAAATTTAAATTTAATTTACAAAATAAAAACACATATACATAAAAAAATTAAAGCTACACACCAAAGTTTATTATTAATTTAACTTAAACCTCTTTAAATAACAGTGTGTTATTTCCAAATAATTTTATATAATAACAATAATAATAATAATAATAACAATAAGAAGAACAAGAAATACTAAACATAAAAAGAAACTGTTTGTACCATATTGTCAGATGTGTTACTACTTACATATTGTAATAATAAACAATTTTTTTTAATGTAATCCCCCCCAAATTTACAAATCAACACTGAAACATATACAGTTATTTTATACTTTGGTTATTTTACAAAACATACATCGTATTTACAAAAAAATATCACAAGTAAAGAATTTAATTTTTTCTTGTGTTCACTGTTCTCTATACACAAATGTTATATACTTCGCCTGTATGAATATGCCTACAGTAGTATACTCATTTTGTTTTTACATAAAGTGTTGAATGGTGTACATATAGAGTGTTTGGTTAAACAGATTACACAAAGCTTGAGAAATTGCAGCACAACTTGTTAAATTATATAAAACTGTGTTAATGACCCCAGAATCTGTAAACAAACTGAATATTTTAGAATGTAGTTTTGGAAAAGTGATATAAACTATAATATCAGTGTAGTGTTTGGACGCATTAACAGTTCAATTATATTAGTGTTAAGACATTGTTGTAGTATTAAGTGATACAACTTAGCTAGTTAATACAACGTAGCAGCATACACCACACTTGTTGTGTGCCACTGTATGCATTATAACTTCCGAACTGACAGTTAAATAGTGAGGATATGGTGTTGATAAGGTGTGCTACAAAACCATAAGTCCAACATCCAAATTGGAACTTCACTGCATACATTGAAAATGAATGCTAGTTTGTTTGGTGATATGAGCTGACATTTGTCTGTTGCAATGGGAGGGACATCCTACACACCTCCAATGAAAAGCAAATTCAAAAAACACCACTCCTACATTCCAAAATGACAAAGCAGAAGTTGGTTTAAACAGATTATATTAACTGTGTGACTGTATCTTATGAGGGATACTTGGAAAGTAAAGATGCAAGGGTAGTAAAAAACACTGGGAAATTATTTTTCAATGGTCACCAGCTCTGCTGTGTCCAGTAGAGTACGGGGCACAGTTTATCAGTCCTCAGTTGCAGCAACCCCGTGCTTGCAAATTGTATTTAAAATAGTTATACCAATTCCAAATATCTCCTAGTGTGAGGTGTGGGGAATTGCTTATCGACTTCGCTACAAGCAGGAATATGGTTATCAGCTCAACTCAGTTCCCACACCGGGATATCCATAAGGGAACGTGGGTAGCCCCAGATGGGAAAACAGTCAACCAGATAGATCATGTGATCATAGATAAAAGAGCAGCTACAAGTATCATTGATGTCAAAACCCGGAGAGGAGCGTCAGTTGGTTCTGATCACTATATGGTGCAGATGAAGTTTAGATGCAGGGTGGCTGTATATAGGAAGGACAGACTCAGAAGACAGGAAAAGGTTAACACAGTGAGTTTAAAGGACCCAGAAAAGGTACAGGAATATGCTGGGAAAGTGAGGAATAGATTGAACGAGTCAGTCGCAGGAACGGTGGAAGAGAAATGGCAGAGCCTTAAGTGCGCACTCCTGGAAACCGCCAGAGAGGTACTAGGAATAGAGGAGAGACGGAGGCGGGAGAACTGGTTTGATGAGGAATGCAGGGAGAGTGTTGCACGGAGGAATGAGGCTCACAGGAAGTATTCTCAGTGTAGGACTAGAGAAAGGAAGCAAGAATATGAAGAGAATAGAAGACTGGCAAATAAAGTATGTAGAAAAAAGAAAAGAACTTTTGAAAACGGGCTGCTTCTCAAAATGGAGCAGGACTTTGCAGATGGAAGAATAAGGAATGCTTATAAATATCTTAAGCATCTCAGGGAAGGTTATAAACCATCTACAACACTATGTAGAGACAGAGAGAATAGAATTGTCAGTGATCCAGAGAAAATTAAAACTATCTGGCGAGAGTACTTCGATGGCCTCCTTGGTGGTATGCTACAGGGAGGAGAAATTGTTGCTCACACTCCGCGGAATGCAAACATTGGGGGGATGGAATCTGACCCACCATCAATTCAGGAAATAGAAGAAGCTATTAGTGCCCTCAGGAACAACAAGGCACCAGGTACAGACTTGATTCCTGCAGAACTGCTTAAAGCTGGAGGTGCTGATGTGGCGGTCGCACTGCACTCCTTAATCGTGGACATATGGCAAACGGAACGAATCCCCATGGAATGGAATAAGTGCATTATATGCCCATTTATAAAAAAGGCGACAAACTTCAATGTAGAAATTACAGAGGCATTTCGTTGCTGTGCACCTCCTACAAGGTTTTTGCGTACATCTTGAACCCAAGGCTGAGACCCCTCACAGAAAATATAATACGGGAATACCAAGCTGGATTCCGGCCTGGAAGGTCTACAATCGACCAACTCTTCTTGGTAAAACAGATACTAAGATGCGGATGGGAACGTGATATTGATGTGTACCAGATCTTTGTGGACTTCAGGCAAGCGTATGACTCTATTAATAGAGACAAACTCTACACCATAATGCATGAATTTGGAATATCAGGCAAGCTGGTAAGATTAACCCAAGTTACTATGCAGCAGACTGAAGCCCAAGTAAAGGTGGATAGCCAACTAACTGAACCCATAAATATTACACGGGGACTAAAGCAGGGAGATGGGTTGGCCCCAACACTATTTAATATTGCATTGGAATATGTAATTAGAGGCTTATCAATAAATAGCTCCAATCTGTTAACAAATAAAACTGTACAGATAGCCGCATATGCAGATGACATTAACATCATGTCAAGACGGATCACGGCAGCTAAAGAAATATTTATAGAGCTTAAAAACAAAGCCAAGGAAGTTGGGCTAGCCATAAATATGGATAAAACAAAAATGCTTATCCAAACAAGAAGGGACCAGGTTCATAACAACATCGAGATAGAGGAGGACACAATTGAGGTGGTGGACAATTTCACGTATCTCGGAGTGAATCTAGCAAAGACTGGATCAGAGGAGCCGGAGATCCAAAGACGGACCACCATGGCTAACAAGGCGTACTTCACATTGCTGCCATCATTTAGGTCTGGGGATGTGCACAGGGAAACAAAAATGAAAATATATAGGACTGTCATCAGACCGGTGCTATGCTACGGGTGTGAGGCATGGGCAATCACACAGAAAACAGTCGACATAGTAGACACCTTTGAAAGGAAAATCCTCAGACGCATTATAGGCCCAATACAAGAAAATGGCTCATGGAGACTGAGATACAACAACGAACTGTATCAAATATATAAAGAGATACCAGTCTCAAAATTTATAAGAATTCAAAGATTGCGTTGGGTCGGACATGTTATGAGAATGGAGGGTGGAAGGAACCCTAAGAGGGCTTTGCTGGGTACATGGGAGGGAATGAGACCTAGAGGTAGACCGAGGAAGAGGTGGGAAGATGGCGTTGCAGAGGACGCGAGAGACATGGGGATAAGAAACTGGAGGAGGGTTGCAGTGGATAGAGTGGATTGGAGGCGGAGATTGGTGGAGGCCAGGGCCCGACTTGGGCTGTAGCGCCATAGGAGAGAGAGAGAGAGAGAGAGTGAGGTGCTTCCAATGATTCATTTTCTTTGTGTGAAAGACAAAAACTACTGCTTTAATTCACCATCAACTTGTTTATATTCATAGTGAAGATTCTACGAACAAAAGTGATAATCATGATGAAGAAGGGACTGAATTGACTTATTTTTACTGATGAAACATTCCAAAAACTGAATACAAAATCTGTAATTAATAGGCATTTAATGATCAATGAGGAGTCAAGAACTGTTTATGAAACAGTTATGGAAAGATCAGGCTATCACAAATTTTGGGTGCATTGACACCCAACATTCTAAAAGACAATAAGAAGATAAAATGAGTGACTGTAAAGCAAGCATCCCTTCATTACTTGTGCATTACAAGAATCCAGGTGATGACTTTCTGGATTGCATATGACAGAAGTTAAAACATGGGTACCACACCTGGATCTGTGCCACACCTGACAATAAGCAACAATCAATGTAATGGTGGCACACATCTTACACTAAAATACAAATGACAGTAACCATTTTCTGAAAAAATGTCACGTAATACAAAACAAACAGTGAAAAATGCTTATTAGAAAGAGCCTGCCTGTCGCACATTACCTGCTAGTATCATGCAGGAAGTATTGCAGACTTTAAGTGGGAAGTGTCCTGTGTATTACACGAAGCTACTGTTACTTGTTTATAAAGTATCTGGCTAGATAGAATTTTGATGATAACAATGTGGTCCATGGTATGGTGATGACATGGTTAAGAAAACTGACAGAATATTTCTGACACAGAAAAAAAAAACAATCTTTTACCAAATTCATTGTAACGTCTATAGCGGATTTATTTGGAAAATAAATATAAGTACATTCTAAGGATATTGTAAGTCAATGATAAAATTAAGTGCTTTAGAAAATTTTTTTGGACTTCAATTTTTACTTTCTGAATATACCTCATACAGTTATAAATTCTATTATGCTCTTAACACTGTTGTCCTTCAAACCAAACATAGTTTAATACTGTAATCCAGGCCTGTATGTTGTATACATAAGTGACAAAATTTACACAAAATAATTACATTAAAAAATTCTTTGACATCATGTACATAAATAATACAATAGGTAACTCAAGTAATATATAAAACACCATTAGACGGCATTTTAAAAATTTGACTGGTACTAGCAAACTAGTGTAAGAGATAACAGTATAATTAATACTGCTGGTAACCTCTGCAATGTTGCAGAGGAAGAAGGAGGTGACTGGTTCAAATGCAGAGGAGTTGTCCTGTTCTGTAAGGACGCAGGATCTAATCTCAGTACATCTGCTTGTGCAGAATGAGCTGCAGCTGTGAAATGAAAACCTACACCTGCAGTCATTGCATCAAACACACACCAATCTAAGTAATAGTCTGTAAGGTTGTTAACAATGTCATTGCTTAGTTCATTCGTATTTGTGCACTGAGCAACTGCTGTTTCCCATGACACTGCATGTCCACGAGCACTCACTAAATCCATTCTTTCACCCACTGGGCATCCTCGAGTACACAACTGGAGATAATCCTCACTTTGCAAAGATGATTCAACAAGTTCTTCAGGTAAGCGTGCTGAGAAAGCTAAATATTTTCCCACCCGTCTTATAACCAATGTTGTTTCAATGTATCGTATAAATATTTCCACTTTCTGGTGACTTTCTGGTTGCAACTCTGCAGCAGCAGCAGTAGAAACAGCAACAATAAGAACACTTTCATCTGGACCTGACCGGTATGTTCCATCTATGAATGTGGTTGGCAAAGATGCATCAGCTGTTGCTTCATATGTTTTCTCAGGAGTGCATGGAGTACTACTTCCCTTTATAATAATAGTCACCTGAAATAATAATTATTTTGTTAAAAATAAATAACTTTTCACTTACACAACAACATTATCCAACTACTGGTGCAGGGTGTAATTTTGTTTATTGATTTTTTAGTATACTTTTTACGCAATTTTATTAATGGGTGTGTTTCAAGATAAGTGCAAAATTCAAACATGTTAAAATAGTTTTCAAACCAAAATTGCTTGTCTACAAGGCTTTTTATATTGTTCCAGTAATTTGCTCTTCTTGGGTGACAATATTCCTGCCAATATTAACAAAATCAAGAGATCTATTAACTAAAATCCACCGTCAACCATGAATTGTGAGAAACTGAAATATCTGAATTTTTCTGTTACTTATATTTTTAGCTAGTTTGTAATATCAACTGTTTTTATCGGAGAATTTCAACTACTGTATAAAATATGATAATTTTTAGATTCACATACTGCTAAATGAGTTCCAATACTGAGCAATGTTTACATTAAAACAGAAGTTTGATACATTATCTATCCGTAGAAAAAATGTGTGCTCTAGGAAGGGTGTTGTATAAGACTATTTGTTTTTATCATTCTGTTCACAACACATGTAATATAGAGGTGGGTTAAACTAGTATTTTAAAATAATAGGTACAAAAATACCATTCCAAAAAATTACAGGTTCAAATACTTGTTATTATAAATTCCTTTGTAAGTAACTCGTTGAGTCTCCTATATAATATCTTCAAATAAATACACTGCAAGTAGGTTTATTTTCACCTAGATAAACCTGTTAATATATTAATAAACCTATTAAAATAAACCTACTTGCAGAATATTTATTTGAAGATATTACATAATCTATATTATATATAATTTGTTATAAGAAATAAATTGAAACTAAAAGTATTAACAGTGTTACTTTACACTGTGACTTTATTAAATTATTACTGTTTAAAAGAAGATAAGAAGCAAGAGAATTTATAGGCCTATCTCCCTTTGGGAATACTAATTTAGGTTTTCATTAGGAGTAAACAAACTAACATGGGATATACAAATTAGTTGTGAAAATCAGGCAATGAAATTTAGAGTGCATGTAATAGCACATAATGTGAAAAAGTAATAGTGGTAAGCAAGAAGACCTTGCTTTTTTCTAGGAAAAAGTATTTACATAAAAACAAATTAATACAAATTTATGTTCAAAACAACAAGACTTTTCATTGGACATGATTTAAATCCTTATAAAAACACAACCTAAACAGTCTGCGGTAAAATTTCATTAGATATCTGCTCTTGCCTTATTTTATTTTCTTATCAGGTGGTACTCGAAAAGAACGCAGAAGACCTGGAAGACCGAAGTGGTACGCAGGTCCGGCGGAAAGGTTGGGAACCACTGCTAGTAGATCAACTGTGCAACTGATAGTACTGGCAAAAGCACACGTTGAGCAAATAATGGAAACTTCTGAGCCATATCTTAAATCAATCATGAATGTTTTACAGTCTCCAAGAAATTCAGATAAACTTGTAGCTTTCTCTTCTTATTACCTCCTTGTTGTATTGATGGCCTTCTAACAAGTTTAGTAACTTCTTATCTTCATCAGATGGTGTATTTATCTTAGGCTGCAGTTTGACCATTTACACCTAATTGTGTTAGTTAACTGTTATGGAGTTTATTTTTATTTCTTTACTAAGTGGAAACTACTATTAGTCAAATGATAAGTAAAGTGATACAGACACAAATTAAAAATCAGCAATTTAGATAAAAGAAACAAATTTACAAAAACACCTTATATTTTTAGGGTAGCCTTATCAGATCCGTAAAAATTTAATGAACAGGACTAGATCAAGTGCATAAATATCTGTTACAACAATCTAATCAATTACGTGAGATGTCCAGTGAAGTTAAAATCACATTAATATAATATATATTAGTATAATATAGCCTATCAACTATTAGCCACTCTGTAGGTTATAACACTATATAATTCGTTTCTTCAAATTTTACCAACTTGGTGACTAGTATAATATATAATTTATTATAATCTGTATTATATATCTGCATAACACACGAGAATAAATGTAACATCAGTATGAATTTTTTTCATTTATTACAAACAGCTTCGTCTCTTTGCAGTATTCAGCACCAAAAAGTGGCTTCGTACTCGTGTACATGAAGTACTCCCTATACTCCAAATACTTGTTGTTCCTTGTGTACTCGTTAGTTGCATGGGGTGGGGGGGGTCCCTCGACTCTGAACAGCGAGGCCGCGAATAACAGGTATTTCAACTTTTCAGTCACAGTTACATCCGGTCCTCAAAAATATCATTCCAAAATACCTGTTACAGGTATATCGGCACATTGTAATATGTAAACTATACTATGACAGAATTTTAATTCATGCTCCAGTGTGTGTGTTGTCTTATGTAGGTTTAGATATTTAAAATATCTGTTAATGTTTTACAAAATTTAATTCGGTCATTACACAATATAAACTGAGTGTTAATTATTGTTATGAATGTGTGTGTGTGTGTGTGTGTGTGTGGGGTAGTAGTAGTATGTAACAATTATCTTGCAATACTAGTACACAGGTTTTTTTTATTTCAGTGTGTAGGATGGTATGAATAAATTTTGAAACTATAATCTCAAGAATGAACTGAACTGCAGATGCCACTATTATATAAACTATCAATACAAATAATATGTGTATATAATGAATAAATATGTACGTAAATAATCCTCAGTTCGTTGGACACTATTAACTTACACCTACTTGTAAATATAAATATGTAAAGAAATAAGAAATCTACAATTCTGTCTCACAGAAATATTCTAAAACTGATCACACGTAGGCCTACCGAATGTTAATTGCTTTCTGTAACTCAACAAATCCAATAAAGATTTCTATGTACACCACCTTACACAAAACAACTGTACATTTTAAATTTACATCCATCAGAATGACAAATGAATTCATATGGAGATTATCAAGAAAAAACAATACAAAAATCTTGTTATAAACGTACACAATAGCTCAAATTATGTAATATTTTAATTTATCTGTACACCACGAAATTATAAATAAAAACTAAATAATGTAAACTTAATAAAGTTAATTTCACAATCTCCATACTATTTACACACCTCTTTAATATGTATTCTTGTTTTCTTAACACTGCAAGAGTTTTGTCATGCACGGGTCTTGATACAAATGGCAAATTTAAAAAAACTACTTCAAAAAAAAGGCAGAAAAAATCATTCTGTGGGCTATGTGGATATCTGACACAGTGAAATAAACTCAGCTTATAATATTTAAAAAATTAGCTTGTCTTGGTCGCCACAATGAGTTTTATGGAATCTACTCCATACTTGGCGCCACATTTTAATTTCTTTATGGAAAAATGTAATTTACTGCCTATTATAGGAAAATGGTTTCTGAAACTTCTTGCAATACAATCGTTCCGTTCAAATTGGAATCACCAGTGTAGATGAAAACTGCCTGGCTTTAGTTTCCTACGCGAAAATCGCAATGAAGTGGTGAATGAAAGTAACATAACTCATTTTGTTTTCTTCAGTCTTCACTTGCCAATTATAAGTTATTGTGTGTAAGAGAACATCAACTTTTTTAAATCTCTGATCTTTTTAAGGCCAGAAATCGTAGTTGGAACGAGAACTACTTGGCCAGTGTGCCATGGACCCACAGATGGTAAGTCTGGGACAGAAATAGTATCAGAGTTCACCCACCTAATGCGCTAAAGGTTGACAGCTATTACAGAACGATGAACAGTTTCACAAGTTAACTGCTCCATATGTTCATCTGTTTATATTTTAATAGAATACCGATCTTTCACATCTCCAGAGTGCATCATTTTATATTCGACATAATGCTTAATACAATCCTGCAGTACTACAATAATAAAGCATCACAATTTACAATCTGGTAATGGTTAACACCTACGTTCTACTATAAGTCACACATACTTCAAATACACAACCATATGAGTGTGTAATGTGCATGTGTGTAAGTAATGTAATTATTAATCGAGGAATTCGAAAATTAACTTCATTTCAGTTTTCAAAATGTACAATGAAATTATACAAAGGACAAGACGTTTTTCTGCAAATCTTCCGGTAAAATATAAATCTTTAAGCACTCAGAACATACGTATTATTAAAACCGATACTATAACTGCGGACTCCACATGTGTCGATGTGTCCAATGTTAATGCTTGTAATATAATAGCAATGGAAAGACGCTTCCTTTCTGTATTCGTACGATCTCGGCCACGTTCGTTACATCTCGTATCGCGCCAAAGCTAGGTAGTTTTCGAATGCTAATGAAGTGAAGCTTGTTATGGGACGCCCTGTTGCCAGTTCTCCTACCTTTGTCTGATGCACAACAACAGGGGTTTCAAGATACTGATCTACTCCGCCCTTTGACACCATATTTAAAAGAATCATACAAGTTTGAGGATTACAGACCTATGTTGTACTGTGACGGTATAAGTACTGAAATAGCGATCGAACACCACGTTATAAAACAGCCACTAAAAGATACGCACGCACAGAGCGCTTCCTTATACTGTCCAATATTGCATTTTATCATATCGACTAATTAAAATTTCATACGTTACTACTACCCCATTGAGTAGGAATATTAACACCATAGCATTTTACTTTCCACAAATTATTTTTCCGTTAGTCTGTGGGTTAGGTATTAAAGAACACATGCATCCCAGCTGCGTCAAGAATGTGACCTCCTCGCTACTACAGAACCCCAATTTCCATCCCACATGGTTAACAATAAAACAGCAGGAAGTCCTGTTTACGTTGTGTGTGTGTGTGCATTTCATTAATGATTTCTTTGTATATTTCTGAAGATGACGGAAAAAATGGTGTCGAAACAGTGTAAAAAAAATTATAGAAAATAAAAAATATGATTTATTGTTAATGTGTACGTAAATAGCACTGTATATTAACGATAATAATATACATACAATAATAGTCGATAAACTAAGATAACAAGGGTGACTGTAACATTTATGCTTCATTTACAAACTCGATCATATGAAAATTTAATTAATGTTTAGTGCATGCGTCAGACATGATCACGTCCAGCATCCAGCTTATTATATTGGTTGAGATTATACATCTAACTGAAGACTAACGTCTAATACAATCGGAACCACAAACGTAAATGGATTTGCTGTGCGCACAACGCATTCACAACTAATTACGTACAATTAATTAATTCAGTTACACGTAAACACTCGGTTTTAAATTCAAACAAATTTGTTCAGATGGTGTATTTTCTAACTCACACCACAAATTTTCTCATGACTTGCACAATATATTACACACCCTGACGCTATTACAATATTTAAGTTATTAAAACTTCCTGGGGTAAGGAAAAATTAATACGTATGATGAATGGAAATTAAGGAAGCTATTGTAAAAATATTTAAATCCATAAAACCAAAACAGGTTTTTACAGAGAGCTAATTTTAGGACGCTTCGTTAATACAGTATTTTGCACTAGTACGTGTGCGTGCGAAGCGGCTGGTCATGCCAAGTCGGATCCCACAATAGCCACCGGGCCGGACAGGTGCCCTGGCAGAGATTAACCTTGCACCTGTACGCTTGGCATCGCACGTCTCTATTTCAGAAACTTTTGCAGAATATACGACTGATTTCTTGTAATCGCAAAACGATAATCTGACGCACTTTGCCAATGCAATAACAGTGTGAGTAGTGCTTACATAAGAAAGAGAGAAAGCAACAGTCAAAGTCGCAACTTAACCGCCACTTCATCCCCGAACACTGTATGACAACACTGCTACGGGAAAACACTCAAGAAACACTGGCCAAAATTTCCCGTTAATCAGTAACAAAGGTTTAAATGTCGAGATTACTTGTCAGCGACTTTCAATAAACTTTTAAAATTAAGGTTACTGTTATTTTGTACGGCTACAACTGCTCACACATTCATTTCTGTAACGACAAAATGTACTCTGTTTCCTTAGACGTAACTGTTATTCTGAATGAGCCTTCAGTTCAAATGAACGGACTACAGTATTATTTCATCGATACTTCATATTGAGACGTAAAGCTGAAGAGTTACAATAGTAGGCTACGTTATGGTGAAGGACATGTTGGGCAGTGTCCGTGGTGTACACTACTAACAGTGTAATTATTGGGTAAACTACAGTTCGCTCAACGTACGCACAAGCTGTCACTTGATTCGGCACAGAAAAATTAGTTGAAAACTTCAAAATATTTTGTACACGCGTATTATACAGTAATCCGTATACTGAGCACAAATCGATTGCATCTTGTGAATCAGCATTACCGCCGGTGCACTACTTCGGTAAGAACTCGTATAAATACACCAAATTGCCCCAACTTACGAAAGTCCTAGAGTGTAGTCGCGTTATTGTTATGCTACATGTATATAATACGAGTAGAGTGTGGGGAGCAAGCAGGCCACAAACCGCCCGAGACCACAGCACTCCTCTCTTTCACTCGCACTGACTGCAAGATCGAAAAAAGTGATATCACAGCATTAAACGTGTTTCAAAAAAACAAAACAAAGCCAACCATAAAACATGTTCAGCTATCGATGTGGCCGTCACTTGGACTTAACCACAAGCCAGAGAGATTCACTGCGCCCGATTACTCTCATATTCCCATACATTATTCTTGTATAAAAATTAACATTCAAATGCATTGTATCACTGATCGCACCATGGTTTCATACAGTAAATTTGATTGAAATGAACAGGTGGAATTTTTACACTAACATAATAAAATCAACAAACACGTGTACTCTTTCAAGCAGAAATCCACTAAAAAAAAGATTTAAGGCGCCCGCGCGCGGATGTGTGAATTCTGACCACTAACAGACTGAACCCAGACGTGATAGTGTGGAAACAAGCATACTGTCGACTGATTTGTTTTTACATATGAATTCAGATCGGTGCAGATACTACACGTCATATTACAATGTTGGCCACTATTTCCAATATTTCACACAACTGGAAGTAAATCTCTTGCTGAACTGTCAGGATAAGTGCTTTACATGTGGGCCTACTTGGCAGTACCTTAACGGAAACTGAATTCATTTATCTATTACTTGTTCTTAAAGAACTTAACAATTATGAATATATACGTTAAGAATGCCGTTATGACAGGTATCACGAACATAAAGGGTCCATGTGTATTAATTACACTCAGCAAGATGACAATAATAATAAAACTTTAACTGAGAAATTATGTTTAGTATACCAAATAACGCTGCCTTCAAAATTTGGTATCTGGATTATCGTACTATACTTGGTAACCGTGTACAGCGTAACAAAACTTTTACAAAATGATGAGCTTTTGCCTACAGGAGAGTCGAAAGTCGCGGGCATCAATGATCGTATCATTATACAGTACCTATGTTGGATGTTACACGAATTACTAATCACCTAAATCAGTGCAATATAAATGGACAGATGCTACCAATCAGAAAAAATGCATTCAAATACAGATGCAGCCATATAACACTTGTAACAAAAATGTGTTTTGGATATAATGGTACAAGTGTGCCCAAACGAGTAAAAAAATATGCAGCCGCTTATCTCATTACTTTATAATCTGATAGCTATGTGTGGAGTTTCGTCACACACACACACACACACACACACACACACACACACACACACACACACACACACACACACACACACACACACACACACACACACACACACACACACACACACACACACACACACACACACACACCGTGACCATAAAGCTTAGTAGCCACCTTTACTGCTGTATAAACAATAGCTTATATAAAGTTTTAGTTATAATAATACGCAATTTTCAGTTCTCATTGCACACACGAAGTTCTAAACCAAATTAGTTGACTCTATTCTTGTTTATAATAAAACTGAGATATTCTTGCCTATTCAATTAAGTAGAGATCTTGCAAAATATTCACATAATCCAACTCAAAAACGATTGTGCAATACTAGCTACACATCCCACACAAAAATTCAGATACATTTGCTAGTGTTCAAATTGTGTAACATACCTGAAAATCTAAATACCTTAATTTAGAATTAACTTGAAAAAAATAATAAAAAGTACAATTAAAAACGGATAGGACATCTAATAAAAAAAAAGAACAACTCCACTGTTATTTCACAAGATATGATTGCTGAGACAATGAGAAAGTCTTCAGAATATTTCCAGAACACAATTTAGATAAAAACTTCAGTTTATTATTTCTGATTATTTAAAGGGGTTTTCACATAACTTTTGTACTACTCACAAATGACATTCTTATTTTATCCATATTAACTTGCCCAAATATCTTTTGATAACTTATTTGAAAACGTTTGTACAAAAATTATAATAAGTTAGAAATTAGAATTTAATAATTTACAATTTTACCACCTCTATTATTTTAATATTAAATCTGGAGGTATTCTGTTTTCCTCTCTTCTTATTACCATAAACCACTGAATTATAAGACGAAACAAAGTTGTGTCAGATAATTCCATAAGCCAGGCAGTTTGAGAAACTTTTGAGTGTTAAATTAAACAAAGAAATTAGTCGATTAAGAAAAGCCTTTACAAAATGTAATTACCTGTCAGCTCCGAATAAGAATACTCAATACGGAATTTTAAATGTAGGGCCTATAATATGTGAAGTGTGCTGACAATATATAAAATGAATGAAATTAACATTAATCTTTGTATGTTTACAGTATCATTACTCTATAGTCTATCTAGTTCTAAACCTAGACAATTTTTGGGTTCAATTGAGCACAGAAAACTGCATAATTTAAGCTAATCCAGGATAAAATAAATATAGGACCATCGCATTAATTATTCCTATTAAATTGCAATCTCTAAACCACAATTTAAATCATTCCATAGGACTTAACTTGGGATAACTTTAGAAGTTATGCTGGGAGAATATTTCAGACTTTTTAACTTACTCTAAATGAACAAATGTGTAAACAAAGTCAAACACAATTTTTTGAGCCTATTGTCTAATTAATTATTTCTGTCACTTACCCAATGCACCATAAATATTGAAATGAGGTATACATGATTAATTTGAGAAAAATAAGACTTCACAAAATTTTAGCCTACTATATATGGTATCCTTAAATATAACTTACTTGGCAGATATAAATATAGCTGTGCTGAATAAGTATTATTAATTAGATTCAAAACAATTTATATTAATTGTATTTAATTTATATTACTTAGACAAATGGTTCCGTTACCTTAGTAGTAGCTGTTGCAAGTGAACCATCAAGGACTGGGTCATTGGTGACCTGTACAGCCAGATAAGGATTATCAATTAGAGGCCACGCACCTCTCACACGGCAAGTTTGATACTCATTGTTGAATGTCTTCAGATGAGGATCTCCAAAAAGTCCACAATGTCGAAAACGGTGTTTCCCATGAAAGGTACAGGCAGCAGGTGGTGAAGTTGGGGAAGGTCGAGGTGTATGATGCTGACGGGTATGTGTGCCAGTACGTATATGCTGTGAACAGTTGTATCTAGCGTTCAATGGTCCCAAGCTGGATGATGCAGTGTGGTATTTGAGATTGCCACGACAAGAACGTGCTGTGCTTCGTACACATGAGCCGTATGCATGTAAAACATTACAGAAGGATGGACTCGCTTCAGGACCAGAGATGCCTTCCTCGTCTAGTGCCATGTTGTACACACGCGTGCATTGGTCCAGTCTGCACGCCGCACTGCTTGCTAAAATCAAAAATTAGTATTCAATTAATCAATAATACAATTTTTTATTAAGTTTTGTTAGTTAATGGGTTTACAGAAGATTAATTAGCACATAATTTAAAACCTAAAATATTTATGTGAAGACCATGCATCACTTCCATGTTGCACAGCAGTACAGGTCTAAAGCCAGTCTGTTTTCTTTTCAGATTTACAGTATGTTATTTACCTATTCCTCTCTTGACATGAACTTTTCAAAGTACGAAAACACAACATAAGATAACTGTCTCTGCCAATTTATGTTTGATAAACTCTATATATTAAATAAAAAATAAAGGTGCAGATTAAATTGGCTGGTTGGAGATCTTAGAAATTAAATTGCCCTCTTAAGGATCTTACAAATTATTAATTTATATGGTTTAGTGGCAGAATTTTATACAAATTCATGTGTTTAAGGCAAATTTAACAAAGAGTTCAATGAAGTAGGTAAATGTAAAAAATGTGAAAATATAAAACACTGTGTATCAGCACCAAAATCAAAAGGCTTGGCCCTTCCTACAGACAAGATTCTGTACAAATTTATTCGAAAAATTTGGCCTTGATTCTATGTCTATGCTGTAAATTTACTTTCATTTCTTAAGTCTATATTTTAATTTAATTTGTCAAGCTGTTACTGGCAAAAGTATTGCCCCCCTCCACACACACACACACACACACACACAATCTTTACCCAAACATATTACCAACACTGTAAAAGTTCACTAGTTATGGCTGTTTCATTACAGAACATAACAACCATGTAAACATATCCACAATGATGTAAGTGAAATATTTATACACTTTACAACAACAAACCCACTTTACCCCCCACTGTTTATGTTAGTTTCCCATACTTTTTACTTCCATGTTCCTTAAGGAAATGGAAGTATGGTGATGGCAAAAAAAATTGTGTTCGAGATTATTGCAGATTCTGATTGTACTACACTCAAAACATGAAAAAAGTCATTTTTCAAAATGTGTGTGTGTGTGTGTGTGTGTGTGTGTGTGTGTGTGTAATTTTTTTCTATGGCAAACGATAACAGCCGCAAATTCAAACAGAATCAAATACTTTTTTGCATACAGCCCTGATTTGTAGAGTACTCAAGACCTATTGTTTTTGGTGAAGATCGGTTAAGGGAAAGGGGTAGTTTACCTGCAACTTTTTTTTTTTAATCAATGGTAATTTGTTTCTATGGCAAACAATAACAGCCGCAAATTCAAACACAATCAAATAATATTTTGTATACAACCCTGAATTTTAAAGTTCTCAAGACCTATTGTTTTTGGTGAAGATCGGTTAAGGGAAAGGAGTAGTTTACCTGCAACGTTTTAAATTTTAACAAGGGTATTTTCTATGGCAAACGATAACAGCCGCGTATTCAAACAGAATCAAATAATTATTTGCATACTGCCCTCAATTGTAGGGATCTCAATGTCTGTTGATTTTTGGTGAAGATCGGTTAAGGGAAAGGGGTAGTTTACCAGCAACATTTTTTGTTGTAACAAGAGTAAAGTACTTAATTATGATAAATAAAGTATCCTGATAAGAATATCTTAATAATCCACTGTAGAAACATAGATGAAATATCTATAAATGAAAATTATAGTTGAAGGGGGAGGGGATAATTTTTATATGTGTACTACGTTATCGGCAACAAAGTAGTAGTTTGTTGTTAAAATTCCTTCCCGGGGCGGTTTGGCCGTAGTCCAATGTTTTCTGCAAAACCAGACGTTTCGGCAGTGCCGTCGACTGCCATCATCAGTGAAAATCGAGTGTGATAACGTGTGGTGGTACATTATTTGAACATAGAATATAAAAGCTTTTAGTGAAAATATATGGTTTTAAAATAAACAGGTTAAATTTTATGTAACCTGTATTCAACTCCAAGTCTCTTTCAAGCTTTTATTTTGAATTCCTGGATTTTGTTGTCCATGAGGTGTTTGATGTTATCAACTATCTATATAAAATAATACTGATATGGAACACAAATTGTTATTGATAAAAATGATCAATTTTTACCTTATTGCCTAAACTAGCTTTCATTACAAGGCCTAAACCTAGACCTTACCATTACAAAACTAGAACATGGACACACAAATTCAGTATATACAGAAAACTCACTACAACTGACATACTGATACATAACTCCTCAAATCACTCAATGCAACACAAACTACCTGCCTTCAGAACCATGATACAACAACATCCCACTATATGAAAAATACTATCAAGACGAATTAAACACAATCAGATATCTAGCACAACCAATGGATACAACAGAACAATAATTAATAAACTCCTACACAAAACAAAACAAATATAGAAAACAACAAATGCATAACACTAACATATATCACTAACTACATTGAAAAAAATAGTCCATGGTGTTTACAAATTAAACTGCTCAGAATATAACAAAACCTACATAGGCCAGACAGGATGCAGCTTCAAACAGAGACACATTGAACACATAAAAGTATTACACTCCACCACCAAATCCACCTTTCCAAACCATCTCTCATGAGGCAGATCTCACATGCACAAATATAAACAATAAATATATGAATATTGTAACAGTACATATGTTACCACATCCACCTAAGTACTGAAAATTAATTTGAAGGCCACCACTAGAAAAAATACATTAAAAGGTCTAGAATACCACCAAGTATACTAAAGAAAAGTACCATAAGTTAGAATAAGTGAAGCATCATTGAAAGGAATTCACTAGTAAATGCACCAAGAAAGAAGAAAAGAAGAATCAAGACGAGACGACCGACATACTATACCCAATAGATCAGTGAGAAGGACACAACACAACCAAAAGAAGAAAGAAAAATCAGTGAGGAGGACAAGACAACAAAAGAAGAAAGAAGAGTCAGGAAGAAGAATACAACAAGGACAACTTCAAGAAAGAAGAAGGCAGAACCAGTGTGAAGAAGACAAGTGAAAACCACATCATGTATAAAATGAACAATAGTGAGGAGGAGATCAGTGAAGAAAGAAGAAAGAAGAAGGAAGATCACCAGACCAAACACAAGAATAAGGGAAGAAAATTGAAGTAAAACAAACTAACATAAACCTTGAAAGAATATTTGTATTAAGAAGAAGGAAGAAATGTTAATTAATTATATGATATGAATCCCTAAGCTGTACGGTAAAGTCAACATTGACAACAACTCCTTTAATGAACACATTTATTGTTTATGTGAAACACATTATTGTAAATAAGTATTAAATATTGTAAATAAAGAGTCACAAACAAACTGAATAAGGACAAGATGAGTTTATGATAGCTAAATGATGTGTAGTTACAGAATAAACAGAGGAATATGCAACCAAAATAGTGAATGACCAATTGTACAGTGGGAATGATGTACATACAAACCCACTAATTAACAACAAATAAGATAATACAGGAGTAAACTAAATATGAACTATTGATAACCAATAACCAATGTACAAACATGAAATGAAAACCAGTCGAATAGACTAAGATAGAAATATACAGCCATAAACAACACTTCAATGTTTACTGAACCTATGACATAACCTAATCTGGGCATCCAGTTTTCAATAAAACTTGATAAAAAATGAACCAAAACAATGTTAGACCAAAATGTAATGAACTAGGAAGTAAATAGAGCATATAAGGAATGTTTTGTACATGGCAGCTAATAGTATAATAGTATATAAAAGCTATATTTAAGTAATACAAGTATGACCAAATGCTTGTAATGGCAAAGTGACACTATGCAACCAAAATTATGTAATAAACACATTGTACAAAGCAAGTAACCCAATTAATGATTTGGTGTCGGACAGAATACTATTCCTATGAGCAATTGTAACCAAAATAACCATTTAAATAGTTTATATAAACGTAATTATAACTCAACCATTATGACAACTAGCTGCAAATAAAGTTTACAGCAACCAAACCTTGCTAATAACAGAGTCAAATGCAGAGTGAACTGCATCACAATAACTATAAGGTCCTAGTGACTATTTCAGTTATCAATCAGAGAACAATACATCTAAAATGTCTATGATATTAAGCATACTACCAAGTAACGCCATATAGGCATAACAAGCCTGATTCATAAGTGATAGTTAAGGCATCAAACAAATAATGTACGGAAAAAGAACACTGCCAGTAGTGACTTAACCCACCAAGGTATAAATATACTATGTTAGAACTTAATTAAATGTTATTATTAATAGGATATAAGAAAAACCAAAATGTATGACAATACTACCAAGTAAAGCCATATAGGCATAACAAGCCTGATTCATAAGTGATAATTAAGGCATCAAACAAATAATTTAGGGAAAAAGAACACTGTCAGTAGTGACTTAACCCACCGAGATTTAATTACAACATGTTAAAAGTTAATTAAATACTCTTATTACTGAGTAATGAGCAAACCAAAAATGTATGACCATAAGTTTAAGAGTGAAGCTATGAAAACGGACATAGTATTAATAATAGGACATAGTTTTAAGGGAAATTTGTACAGTAGCTTAAGAGTGAGACATTACTATAAAAAATAACATAAAAACCATGAATTGTTAATAATTAATGGTTTAATGGACACCAAGCATGAATGCTAAGTGCTAAGTCTGATAACCCTTATCAGAAATATATGATAAGGGGACTCAAATTAATCGTCTTTCAAAAACACGAACAATGAGAGTAAGCACAACATTCTCAGTGCAATTATAAGAAAGATATTAGACTTTTAAAAATAATTGCATTGTGCTTAGCCCTTCCGCATAGTCATGTAAACCAAATTTTCATAATCTTGTCCCCAAAGGCTGACGCTTATGATAGCGTCTATTTTGACGAAGTCTACCGTAAATAAACGAATTGGAAAAAACTGACCAATCAGAACACATAAAAAATCCGAAATTCATCATTCCAGCCCAGGAACCAGGGACAGTCTTTGAACAACAGCGAAGCGGACTGCACGCTAGTCGACGCCTCAGAAAAACGTGCGTTTGACAGCAAGACAGCATCAACCATGTTAACCTCAAATTGAGACATAAGTTATCTATCAGAAGAATCAGTGGAGTATATTTACAAGTGTAATCTAATCGGAGTTTATGCGCATAGGAGTGTGTGCAGTGTTGTGATAAAGTTCAAATAATTAATTATTCAATTTTAATTAATTAAAAAAGTGTTAATAATTAATAAAGTGTAAATCTTCAACCGACGAGAGACGCAAGTATTATTAATTACAAATATTATGTCATGATTAGTCTATAAGCAAAATAATTGAACGCTAAAAGCGATTAAAATTGAAATATAGAAACAATTCAATTCCCTATCCTTAATAGAAGGGAACCGATAAATACAAATGAACAATGTTGAAATTGTTCGTTCTGAGTAATGACAGTTTAACTATTTGTATACTGTAAATATCTAGGATAAGCAAAGACATTGTGATATCAATGAAGAGTATATGTACTCTAATACTATCAGTAGATGGAAGTATAAATATTTTGTTATTAAATTCAATTAATAGTTTCGCCGGAGTGCGATAACTATAATAAATAAATTACATTTACCTGAAATGGGAGTATCCAAGTTCATAGATGATTGTAGTACATGATACTGGATTATAACAATCACTATTAATTATTAATAAATAATTCACTACTTTTAACCAAATAAGGTTGCACTAAACTATGTATAAAGCATGTGCCTAACTATGAACAGTGGTTCATATTTTATAATTTTTCATTAATAATCATTGAATTTTTATTTTTATGTTAACTCTAGCCGTAGCTATTATTCCAAGAAAGTGTATTTTGCAGTTTAAAAGAACCTACTACTTTTATTATTATCATCATTATTAAATTTTCAAGTCGAACAATTCAACATAACCTATAAATTTGTCAAAACACATTGTATTATTAACCAGAGGCAGTAATGCCAACTAGAGCTCATCATTTATTTTAGAGTTCCTGTTCACTTTTAAAAGTATTAATTGTTAACTAAAAAGAAGAGCAAAACGCCTTATTGTATTGAATTTCACTGTGTGTTATTTGAATAAATTGCCATTATTGTTTTTTACCAGTGAAAGAGTTGACTTTATTTGTATCAGTAAAATTACAGCTTAGAGGAGAAAAACGAGGTGGTTGGTACCTTGCTGAGAATGCGAATTATTCAAATTGAATGATTCCTTGTTTTGTTTACAACCGTTCAGATCAATATACTTACAATCTTATACAATAATACTATACATGAGTTGTTATGTGTACCATATCTATGTTTGTGTATGTTAGTGTATAGGAAGAAACAACTGATCTCCTCATGACAGCTGATCTACAAAGAGTCAACAGAACGTCAAGTGACAGAAGTTTAACAGTAAATATAATATACAAAATTAAACTATTTAAACAGATAGCTAATACAACGAAAAAAGAGTAAGTACCGAGTTATTCAATCCTGGATTCAACAATAGGTTGAATTGAGGGGAATAAGTCACTAAACGGTAAAAATAATAATAAAATTTGATATTGAACAATCACGATTAGCCGAGAGCAAGACCCAATTAACAGTAAAAGAACCCTGAGACAATTTAATAATAATAATAATCAAGCTATAAATAAAGAGACGGAACTCGTCTTCTTAAAATATATATTTGTATGTATACATGGAAATCCTACACGTACTCACAAAAGGCCGAAAACTAGACATTCTTGAATACACTCTAGTTTCCTACAAACACACAAAAACGCACAGAAACAACATCCTAAACGAACAGACACAATTTAAATAACACATACTATTTGAACATATTACACAACACACACACAACAACTATCTTTGAATGACAACGCTGTCACCAAAAGCAGGATGGACAGCACTCATAGTGGCAGCCTCATACGAAACTCTAACAAGCGAAAGCTAGTTTAGGCAGTTAGGTAACACTTTAATCACTTTTATCAATAATCCTTAAATTTGTAGTGACCGTCAATCAATGAATGTTTTGGTGAAGGGTTTGTGAGGATTGGTCAAAAAATATAACACAAATTTTAACTTATTTATTTATTTTACGATGTTTATTGTCATCATCAGGACAATTGTTGTGTGTTTGGCATCAGCAACAATTGTCCTGATGATGACAACAAACACTGTCGAAACGTCGACACAAATAAGTTAAAATTTGTGTTACATTTTTTGACCAATCCTCACAAACCCTTCACCGAAAAATTTATCAATAATAATTTTATTATTAATATCATCAGTATTATTTTAATATAGTTAGTTTTACTTTGAGTTAAAAAAATTACTTTACAAATTTAAAGTCAAATTTCATACATAGCGTAGCAATATAAATTGTTATATAATTGTAATTAACACAACTGTTATGTTAATATAGGCCCAGGAGCCCTAAAAGATATGTAAAAGATATTACTTGTTAAATTTAACATGTATATCTATGTTTGTTAACTATGTTTCTTAACACCACTAAACTCCTGATATATAATAACATTCTCAATATGCCTTGAAAAAAAGGATCACATTTTTTATACAGAAATACACTTCAATTAATACACTTCGTATATACTTCAACTATTATTAAGTATTTAATCACATCTTTCTTTAAATTAAATTTACACATTTATATATTTGGCAGCTGAATTTCTTCAACCAGAACAGGACATGCTTGAATTTTTTCTTGGTTGTCTGTATTAGTTGTGTTGGAATTGCATCTTCTTTTGGAGAATTAAGGCTTTTTAAAATGCAGTTTCTCTGCTACTGTCTATACTAACTGAGAGGAAGAAATTTCTTCTGTCATAATATTGTCTACAACTATGGCACAGACAGTTCTTCCCTAACTGATCTTTTCAAATGCTCTTTTTGCCACTTTAGAAGACTCTCTTCAATTCAAATGGACACAACCATTTTGTGGGTTCTGACAGTCGTTATAAGGTCAAACCTATCAAGCCAGGTACATGCACATATCAACTCAAATTTGCCTCTCTATCTGTTTTCTAATTTATTTCTGTAGTTTACCGGTGTTATTTTTCTTAAGCTTCATGTAGGCATTACAAAAATGCAGACATAGATGGGATCACAAAGAAAACTTTACGAAGCTAAAATGCATTTTGGCTACTTCACCTATCGATGTAATCTGTGTTTTACTAGCACATGGCATTATATGACCTTGCCATCATGAGTAACATGGGCAGCTTATTATTATATTACCTTCTACAATGCTGGAAAATACACAATTGCAAAATATCTGATTTTTTTCTCTTATAGTAAATAATGTACGGTATATCAATTTTATTTTACTTTTCATCCGTTCATCTTTACTTACAATCTTTGCTTCTTATATAAATTAACTACTACTACGTAGTAAATTATAAATATCTGAGAAACTGATTGTGATTCGCTCTGCTTTACAACAATATCCTTCCAACCATCATTCATGTCTAACATTAATTAAATGCATACTCTTCAGTACTGGGAGATGTTACCTTGTTCCTAAATTTGTACTATTTCATTGCCATAACACATCAGCAAGTTTCCTGATATTATTTCTTTATGGGCCATCGAACTGATTCTAGCCTGAATGGATGTATCTCAAAATTCTTACCTTTTTAATGGTTACACACAATGATTATTGATCTCCAAAGCACTAACCTTAACAAATACACAACGGGTATACATGGTTGGTGTAAATACTACTTTTTATTGAAATTTAATATGTGTGTTTGGACATACAACTCTTCCTTCTTTCTTTTCTATATCCATAAAACTCAATATATGTTCTTTAACTGCTTTCACTATATCCTCTCTTTTCAATATTTCAGTTGTCTCTAAGTATTTAATCTTTTTTACACTCTTTCTCTTATTTGGTCCACATACTCCCCTTATTATTTTTCTCTCAAACATTTTCGGTTTCTATCAGTATTCATGAGGCACATTACTCTGCTCGACTCCCTTCTCACTTTTGAAAATTATTACTTATGAGTTGCTTCTCACCAGCTTTATACATCTGTAGTATAGTTAATAACAGAATGATATGCTGTGTAGTTGGTATACAAACCTCTGTGACTTAACAAATCAAAAATTGTGAACATCTTAAATTATTTCAACGTTGTCCATTCTACTAAGAAACACAGAATATTAGAAAGAATGGTAATAATGGAGACAGAGAATGCCAGTTATGTCAAATTTTTACCACCTCCAACACTGTAAAATTCTTCATGAACAATGATGGATAAACGATGCCACAACGTATGTTATTTCTTAGGAAATTCACTACATTTATAACCAGTTTATTTGAGTGTATTTTGTTATATACATAATGATGTTGGATTTTTTTAAATTACTATTCCAGTATTGTACACATAACATCAAAAGTAATTTTCAAACATTATATTCAATATATGATGTGAAGCTGTGGAATAAAGTATAATTTTGTTAGTTCAAAACCCTAACACACACACAACCAAGTTCATATTTGTTTTAATAGTTAGATGATTTTTAAATCTGGAGTTATTGGTTAACATAAATTTGTATAAAATGTTGTTGCCAGCCCAAGAAATTAAGAAGTCATAATGGAAAAATATCAGATCCAACATTTTATTGCGGCAATATATATAATCTGACATTCTACAGAATCCTCTAAAAGTTGATAGAAAAAGTTTTGAGTTAGCAGTTCCAATTTAGGGACTGCAGGAATAAAAAGAGAATTTCTGGAATTCAGAATTGAGTTTAAACTATTATTTCTTTTTAAAATATTCATTACTTTTAAATTGTAAGACTTTTTTTGTCAGAACTCGGAAAATACATTTATTTCTGTAACAAGATACACCTTCTGTTTCCTAATTACAACCATTACTAGATAGCAAGTGACAGAAACAGTCAACCCAAAGAAACTTATGTGTTTTTGTCACTGAAGTAAGACATGACATTTATGACTAATTTGGGGCATTTTACCATTAAAGAATAACAACATTTGAATCAATTGTAAAATTTGAAATTTCTCCATCAATGTTAACAAAAAGTCCAGTAACTAGTTTTGTCATATTATCCTTATATATTTAAAAAATCCAATAAATCTTACATTGTTGCATAAATTAATAAATTTAGGGACAACCAATTTATTCCCTATGAACTTATTTTCAGATTCACATGTTTTTTCTTAGATTGCGTAAAAGGGGATTGCGTAAGTCTAAACATAGTCCATAACGCATTTTTATCTAGATAGTCGTGTTGCTATAGAAATGAATAAAAGATATTCATAAAATGGGCACTATAACGTAAAAATTGCACTCTCAACAATTTTACGGGGACAAAGTCATGTAGTACCCAGGGAGAAATATAAATTCATAGAAAGCGGGGAGAACATAAAACTAAAACTACCGATTAGAGCGGTGGTACTTCAAAGTAAGAAATATTAAAATGTTGTAGTAAGGCGTGGTAGTTGTTCATAAAGACGACCTTGAGTTGATGCCCGTAAGTCGGCTAAAATATGAGAAAGTAACATAGCGGACGAACCGTGATAAAATTGTATTATTTTCAAGGGTGTCAGAAGACTTCCCTAAGATTGTAAAAAGTTAAGTGCATCTAACAAAAGAACCGTTACGTTAGACAGAGAGAGATGAGAGCGAGATGGAGATAGACGCTATGTTTTCCCACTACGTTTACACGCGCAAATAGTTGACGAATAACGGAAAGCGTCATTTTTACGCGGGACGTGTGCACTAGACAGATTGGGTAAATTTGAAATTAGCGGTATGTCAGACCAATCAGCGTGTATTTTGTATATAGTTGGTGAGGGTAGTTCGAAGCAATGTATAAAAAAAACGAAGTGTAAGAAGTTAAGTTAGTCTACGGGGAGATTACAATTCAAAGACTCGTATTTAGTGTATTAAGAAATTTGTCGGTAAATTAAATAAATATATTTCAATCGCAACGAAAAAGTCAGTTACGGTAACGCGATATTAAGCCTTGTGGAAGCTACGTATCATAAACACTTAATAAGCGTTGACAAGAATAATGTTCAGAGTAATCAGAGACGATAAATTAAAATCGAGTAATATATCCAAGTTTTACTTAGTACAACATCAATCGTTGAACGTCGAAATACATAGCGAAATTTAATGTGTTAAACATCACAGTACGGGACAGTCGGTCGATATTAGTTATCAATCCGGTGTTGGACGCACTTAGCTTTAATAAGGATATACTGAGTATTCAACAAGTGTATTAGTATACGGCACCTGTGTAATTATTACCAAGTTATTTAAGTGAATGGTGTAATACCTGTGAAACCAGTGTAAAAATAGTGCAAACTAACAAGGATAACTACTCAACGATCAACGTCGGACGACCAGCCTGGAACCCGCAGAATTGATGACATCGCATCGCAGAGTGAATTCAACATACAAGTAACTAATAAAATGAACACTCATTTTACTATTGCTCATTAATTTTAAATGTATGTAAATCATATATGGTGACTCAATAAGTCTCAGAATCCATTGCCAAGAAATAAGCACGAACAAATTTTATAGTAAATTTATTAAAGTACCGACTTACAAATTTTGTAATGCAAATCGTTATTAAAAACTTAATTAATAACAATCAAATTGTGTTTATTTATTACTGGCGCCCTGGGATAATTCTTAAGAGTCGGTACACTAAAGTAAGTGTGACATCCTGTTGTTGAAAATTAGTATATGATAAATATTAATATTGTCATTGAGTAATTTAGCTTGATAAACTCTTACTTTATACATGCTCGTAGGCCAAGTGTAGTATGAAAAATTGTAACGTGAAATAGTATTAAGGCCTATTAAAAGTGTATTACAGCACTGTAAACATAAACAACCATTTCAATTTCAAAATTTCACATATTATTAGTACTACGCATGTACTTTTATTCTAAACATAACTTGCTTTTTGTCTCCTTTCAACAATAACCAAAGTTCATACTTATGCCACACTTCATGCAACTGAAACTCTCACCAAAACATTCAATGACGCTAACTAGGTGATATCATTACATGAGCATGTATTATTGTATCATATACATGATGTAAATTAATTAATATCACTACTCTCTTTTGCATGATTATGTAAATCATTTTACTACGACTATTTACATATATTTAAGGTAGGCCTATTATGTAAATTGACGGTGTGGTGGTGTAAAATCCGATGTAAACCTGTTTGTATTTGGTAACAAGCAAAGTAATACTTACCGATCATAAACAGACTGAGGATAAGCAGGCGGAGTGCCCAGGCCATCACGGGGCACCGCGACCTGTCCACATCATAGCGGCACCATTCTCTCCTGTAACAAACGTTTATACTTAGTATGACACCTTATTTATTCGGTTATAACAAACTGTTCGTACATTATTAAGTGAAAATAATACTTGTTAGACTGTAACAGTCTTTTAACGGATTAAAATGCGCTAATTTTTATTAAATGTTAAAATTACTGCATATAGGTAACGGCAAAATAAAACAAATAAAAATCAGCAGTGACAAACCTGGAATACCTAAAAAATAAAAGCAAGAGCTAAGGTATGCGTGTCTACAAAGATACTTTGGACTCTTTTTCCAAAATTATTTGACAATTTACCACAGTAAATGTTTTTACCACAGTCAATTTACGGATTTTAGTTAATTACTAACGTAAGTTAACTAGAATAGTCCAGTACGTGTAAAACTTTGGAGCACGTCTCTCATGTTAAACTAGGTTACAAACATAGTCAGCATCTGAAAAATGACAAGTCTATGGGTTTACAAGAAGCTAACGTTCAAGCGTCATATAAAACGTTTCAATAATAAACTAAATCGATCTGGGACGGTAAAACAATACTGCTACAGTATACACGACGGATTATCCGTGGGATTCTGTTTCAAACCATGTTTGTATCCTACACTCCGACTTAACTACAGCAAACAATGCGTAGGAACGGCTCTAAACAGCAGACGGTCACAAAGAGATCACATGCATCAGATTACGCTTCAACCGAGCTGCGTGCTTACACGGTACAGGACAACACAATGGGCTAACTCGAAGAATTATTACTGCAGCATCGTAGAGTTTTTGCAGTCAGGACCGCCATTTTGGGTACGTTCGAATTTTAATGAGTAGCTGTCCACCCGTGTCGTACATCACGGTAAGATTTAGTAGTCTTGTCAGTCGCCATACAGGCTGCATTGTTTACACTATCCTACATGACTTTCTTACCCTGTACACGCTGACGTTCAAGGTCGTTATGACACTATACTACTTTACTCGGCTTTAATACAGTAAATTATCTATTTAACACACGTACTCTGTACAGCGTAAAATTACTCACACTCTGTACCCTATCTTAATATTCTGTTCAGTTTTGATACTACTGGCAACAACAAACTGAAGCTGAGTTCTGCAACAAATTAATACGTACTATCCACACAATTCATATCTATATAACGCGCTAGGTAGTGTGTCAGTCATCGGTATGTTACCATAGTAACAAGTAAATAAACAAATGATATTTACCGGCATCAAATGTATACATTTATCCGTTCCTATAGTTTTTAAATGTTTTTACTATGCGATTGTGTTGATATGTTTTGTAATTTTGTATACAGGTACGTTTATATATTTTGTAATTGTCCTATATTTCTGTATACGTTTTAATTGTGAAATTTATGTTTATACGTATTTCTGATGATCCAATGAATAAGTAATGAAATACGATCAAATATGCCTCCTAAACGCCAGCAACCACCAACTGCTGAAGAAATTGCAGGAAAAAAAGCATGTAATGCTGAAGCTCAAAGACGCCGTAGAGCGGCCATGTCAGAAGAGCAGCTTCAAGCAGAATGTGAAGCTAATGCTGTAAGTCAACGGCAACACAGAGAAAACATGCCACAAAATCAACTTCAACAAGAGCGCAAAGCCAACGCTGAAAGACAAAGGGTTGCACGCCAACATCAAAGAGGACGTCTGAGTAGATATGTCCGATCCCGCAACACCGCTTTGCTTCCCGAAAACTTCAATGAAGACGAAATTGAAGAAAGTTTCTTGGCCCAATGGACGCTAAATGTCCATTTTGCAATGCCACGCATTTCAAAAATGAATTAATGTCAAATTGCTGCCATAAAGGGAACACTGCATTAGAAGAAATACGAATGCATCCCTTCATTACAAATTACATGAATGGATCTGATGCAAATTCTAAAAATTTCATGGAAAACATAAGATCTTACAACAGTGCAATAGCCTTTGCCTCAATGGGAGCACAAGTTGACCAATCAGTGACCAGACGTTCAGGTCCTTTTTGTTACAGAATCCATGGGCAAATCTATCACGCTACATCTGCATTACACCCAAATCAAGGTGAATTACCAAAGTATGCCCAACTGTACATTTTGGATTCGGCCCAAGCCTTGGCAGAAAGAATGAACAATCAAGCAAACAATGGATGCATTCGTGTCGTAATGGAGAACCTCCAAAAACTTCTTGGAGATATCAGTTCGTTCTCTAGAGAATACAAGAACATGCTCAAATTTGAAATGTTAAAGGCAAATCGGGAAAACCGAACTCCAATTGAATATAGCATGACTTTCTTGAGAGAAAGAGTAAATAATGTGCACCCCGGCAGAACCAACGCTCCCACTGCCAGAGGAGAAATTGCTGCCGTTTTTTACAGTGCAGATGGTGCACCCCCAGAAAATCGGGATATTACAATTTATCCGAAAAGCGGAATTTTACAAAATATATCCATCCTGAGTGGACTGTGTGACCCAATGTGCTACCCTTTGCTTTTCCCATATGGGGATTCAGGGTGGACCACAGATCTGAAGAAAGCTGTTGGTCAAGGAAATGTGTCCCAGCTTCAATGGTATTCATACCATTTTGCCATTCGTGATGGAAACTTTAACGAGTTCCTCAACGCAGGAAAGCTGACTCACCAATTCATGGTTGATGCCTATTGCAAGACCGAGGCAAACCGTTTGAATTGGTTTCGAAAAAATCAAAACACAGTAAGAGCTGAAGACTATGATGTCCTTCACCGATTTGTGAACAACCACAATTTTGGGGACGTTAACATATTGCCTGGAAAGAAAGTTATATTGCCTTCAACCTTCCAAGGGGAGTCCAAGAAATATGGCTCAAAATTACCCAAGATGCTATGGCCATGGTCAGGAAATATGGCAAACCTGACTTATTTGTAACATTCACGTGCAATCCTAAATGGAGGGAAATCAGGGAAAACTTACTTCCCGGTCAGCAACCATGCGACCGGCCTGATTTAGTACCAAGAGTGTTTGAGTTGAAACTGAAATTGCTACTTGAAGACTTAACCAAACACCATAGATTTGGACGTGTTAGGGCTATGCTCCACGTGATCGAGTTCCAAAAACGTGGTCTACCACATGGGCACATATTGCTATTCATGGCCCCGGAAGACAAAGCCTGGGAGAATGAAAGAATTGACAAAATTGGCTGCCCAGAACTCCCTGATAAAGATGCCCACCCGAGGCTACATGAAATTGTAAAATCCTGTATGATACACGGCCCATGTGGTCCATTAAATCCAAACGCACCGTGTATGGAAAACGGCAAATGCACAAAAGAATTCCCAAAAGATTTCTGTGCCGAGACCAACATCAATGTCAATGGTTACCCAAAATATCAACGCCGAGATGATGGTAACTTTGTTGAACTTGGGGGAAACAAAATGGATAACAGATGGGTGGTGCCATACAACCCATACCTGTCTCTGAAATACAACGCCCACATTAACGTAGAGATTTGTAACTCAATTCAAAGCGTTAAATACCTGTTCAAATACGTTTACAAGGGGCATGACTGTGCAAATATTCAATTCACTACTGTTCCCCCAGAACAGGAAGCTACTACTGAATGGGACAAAGTAAAAAATTACTTGGAGACCCGGTATGTAAGTGCACCTGAAGCATGCTGGAGGCTCAGGGAATACAAAATGCACCACCAAACTGATCATGTGGAAAGATTAAATGTCCACCTTGAGGACAAGCATACAATATGTTTTATACCAGGCAAGGAAGCTGAAGCTGTACAGCAAAAAGCCACCAAGTCCAAACTTCTGGCTTGGTTTAAACTTAATCAGGAAGACCCTAGTGCCCGAGAGTATTTATATATTGAAATTCCCGAACACTATACCTGGGATGACAAAAATTCTAAATGGAAAACACGTCTTAGAGGACATGAAACTACAATTGGCAGAATGTTTCCCGTAAGTCCCACGGATTGAGAAAAATGGTTCCTCCGAATTCTCCTTCTCAATGTTAGAGGAGCAACATCTTTCGAGGACCTAAGAACGGTCGAAGGAAATCCTATCCCCTTTGCAACTTTCCAAGAAGCATGCATTGCAAGGGGATTAACTGATGACGACTCAGAATGGGATACTTGCCTAACAGAAGCTGCAACCCATCAAATGCCAGTACAACTTAGGCAGTTGTTTGCATTTATTTGTATCATGTGTGAGCCGTCGGATGCAGCAGCATTATTCGACAGACATAAGGACAATCTTATGGAAGACTATAAGAGACGCTTTCCTGATGGAGAAAAAGCTCTCCATTTGACACTTAAAGAAATTGAATCTGTTCTTCGAACACATGGAAAGTCATTGGTAGATTTTGGCCTAGAACTTCCAGCCGGCAGCTATGACGAGCCAATCCATTCTGGAAAATATTACGATCCAATTGCCGAAAAAACCATGTTCGAAGAAAAGTTTCAAATGCTCAACCCAGGGCAAAGAAGGGCTTTCGACAAAATCAGGGAAGCAATTGAAAACCCTAACTTACCCAAACGTCTATTCTTTATTGATGGACCTGGCGGAAGTGGTAAAACCTTCCTTTACAATACAATCATGCACTATGTGTGTAGCAAAAATTAATTAGTCTTGCCATGTGCATTTACAGGCATAGCAGCAACTTTGCTTGAGGGAGGCAGAACTTCCCACAGTCGTTTCAAGCTGCCTATTCCAACAAATGAAACATCAACCTGTAATGTTCGACATGGGACTAATACGGCAAATGAACTGGAAAAGGCCAAAGTGATAATCTGGGATGAAGCTTCAATGGCCCCAGCACATGGAGTAAATGCAATTGACACACTGTATAAAGAACTCTTAGCTGAAGATCCAAACGTTCCTTCTAAAAAACCATTTGGAGGTGCGGTCTTTCTTTTCGGTGGAGATTTTAGACAAATTCTCCCTGTTGTTCCACCTGGCAGCAGAACCGAAATACTTTCTTCATGCATGAAGAATAGTAAGTGTTGGAAAAATATTCAGGTCCTACAGTTAGACCAAAACATGCGTGCCAATGAGGACAATGTCCCATCAGAACACCGAGGCTTTTCCGATTGGCTTTTAAAACTTGGGAATGGAAAACTCCAAGAGCCTCGATTAGAGGAAGGCATCTTCGAAATTCCTCCAGTCTGCAGTGAAAATGGATGTATTGTTGATGCTGTCTTTCCTGAGGTCATCCAATCAGGAGATGACAGCATTGCTAACCGTGCAATCCTGACTCCAAAAAACCACGAGTTACATGAACTTAATGAAAATGTCCTTAGACGAATTCAATCTGAATTGAAATGCTATACCAGCATAGATTCTATTCAGCAAGACAGTGCAAATGCCGAGGAGGCAGCAAACTATCCAATGGAGTTTTTGAACAGCTTAACACCTGGAGGTATGCCTCCTCATAGACTTAACTTGAAAGTTGGTGCAGTAGTAATGTTGCTACGAAACCTTGACTCAACAAGAGGTCTTTGCAATGGCACCAGAATGGTCGTCAAGCAAATGATGACAAAAGTCAGTCATTGACTGTGAAATCCTGACTGGATCTTTTAAAGGTACCAGGGCATTTATTCCATGAGTTATTCTTGCACCCAATGACCCTGACATTCCCTTTACATTAAGACGAAAACAGTTTACATTTAGACTTGCTTTTGCTATGACCATCAACAAACGCCAAGGACAAACACTGGATTCAGTTGGTATTTATTTGCCATCTCCAGTATTCAGTCATGGACAACTTTATGTTGCATTTTCAAGAACAAAGTCCTTTCAGCAAGTCAAGGTAAAGGTCTTAGGAACTGACCAACAAGGCAACTTAAAGAAAGACCACAGAGTTTACACCAAAAATGTGGTCTACAAAGACGTTTTCGTCCAATAATTAAACTTCATGGCTTTATCAATATGTGCCAATAAAAATGCTCGCCACCCGGGCGTAGAACGGGTACTTCAGCTAGTGGATATATATTGTCGGAAAAGTAGTAGTATAAACGTCAGTGTAAAATGGTGATTAATTCGAACTATACTCTATAAAGCCCATACACCTTTTTAATACGGTTAACACACACACTCGAGTGCTCAAAGTCTCTGACCAGACAACATTTTTTTATAAATTAATACTACACAAAAATGTATAAACTACAAAATCTAAAACTACAATCACCTTTCCAGCTAATTACAGAAGTGAATTACTTATAAACGCGAAAACTTGTGTCCTGTAATGCTTTATAAAATTCGTACAGGGCAAATAAACATTTGTATAACAAATTGACTTTCTTGAAAAATAATGGTTGAAAATGAAGCAACATCATAGAGTACGTTGGGCTAGCTGGTTGCTACGACAATAGTCTGAGCGTAAAAAATTTAACAAAATCGACGTTAGCGTGGAGGAGTGCGGGCGAGCAGATCGGGACACACTAATCTGTTATGCAGGCACGTCCGCCGTGGCGCCCCATTCCTCTTCCAAACTGGATTTCTGAGGACCTCGCGCGCTTGTTATTCCTCTCATAATAAGATTAAATAAAACAACGCCGAGACGTAAGAATCCTGGTTTTTGTGTTTGTTCATTTTATTAGAGCCGGATTTCTTTTTACTGAACGTGTGTGCTCACTTTTATATAAAATGAGCGGTGGCAAATTCTTAAGATGTCTGTCGCTGGCCGTTTGGTAAGCGACAAATATTCGCGTTCTTCAAAGAGCATTCCTTGCTCATTACAAACACGCATTAATTGTCTTTTTCTTGTTAGGTCTGACGGAACGCTTACATGAGTTCCACACTCGCACCCCGCTGAAAAGTCCGTTTCCACCTTAACGTATTTAAATTCCTCGTGCAACTGTTTTGAACCAACCAAATTAACTGTTTACAGCAGTTTTCCGCTGTGTGCCACCAAAAACATACAATATATGATTATACCTAAACAGAAAAGTATATTATATAAGAAAGTGTCAATTCACACTGAAAACGACTCATTTTTAATATCATAACAGACCATGTTTGTTCGTTTCTAATATGGTCTCACATCTGTTTACACGAAATATTTGCTAGGGAGGGTTTTGACAATTCCTATCTTATTTAATGTTAACGTAAAGAACGTTTTCTTGAAAAGTACAGAGCCAATCACCCCTTTTTTTTAACATAAGCTGAGTTGTTAAGTAAGTTGACTTTTCGGTTTTATTAAAAGACCATGGTTACCTAACAAAATGTTTTCAATCAAGGCATTACTACAATTCTTGAATTTTTACAATTTTGTTTTCACTACAGTAAAATATTTTAATTTTATTAAGGTTAACTCGGTGTGTATAGTAGTATAGTAGTAGGAATGCAATATAAAATTTATAATGAATAGAAAATGTTCCTTATGTGCCAAAAAAGGTTAAATTTTCCAATAATCCAGAAAACTAAGAAAATGAAGCTGAAACATGTAATGTTTAATACATTCGTGAGTTGTGAGCTGGGCAGTTATAACAATCTTCTTTTTTCATTTTCTTTAACCTTGTTTTGTCTTCTTGCCTATTTGTCAAATTTACTATATAGCCCCGCGTACTTGTTCAGCTTACCATGATGGTGTTCGCAGTCCTGGTTGAAGGCCTAAGGAGCTCAATATTTCATATTTAGTTATGTTCCCACCATTAAATGCGCAACAGCATCAAAAACATCAAACTGAAGCATTTGTTTGCTTACAAACGTGTTTATAGGAATTCTTGTTCAAATGACAGAATTCAAACTCTCGTTTATATTTGTTTCTCTCCATTTAAGACATTTATTTAACACACTGGGTTAGCCAGAACTTGGCTTACTCGTGTTCACTGTAGCTTTATACATTAACCACAGTTTTGTTATATAACATAGTCCGTTACTGGACTTATTATCAACAGAAACCTTACGGAAATAGATGGCCTACACTGTTTCTCGCATTCCTTCCAGGTCAGAAATATTTTTTCCGACAACCAAACCACAGTACGTCTTTAACTGGTTTATAATTGCATCTGTAAGCCCTTCTTCCTATCAATAGGAAGATCACTTGAAAGTTTTGGGCCTTTTAACTTCCGTAATCGAGCCCCCGCACGCTTTTGGACATGGCATTTTAATTTTTCAGTTCTTGTGTCAACAATGCTTTTATAACTATTTGTATGGCCATCTCTTAAATAATTTAACCGCTGTTGTACTTCTCAACTGAATCTTTATCATTCTGGCACGCTCCTGATAATATTAAAAAGTAAAATTAATATGAAATAAGTTTAAAACGGCATAAATTATACATCCATTTACTCAGAAAGAGTTGTAGTTTTATGACACATAAACAAAAATGTGAAATTTTTGTTTTCCGTCTTCCCTAAGCCCAACAACAACGTATAAATATCATCCAGAGCTATCATGTAGTAAAAACAAATATTTCAACTGACTGTTTTGAAAATATCTCGGCGCACGCTGCGCTGTTACTAACTGATAACGAATGACTTCTGCTGTCACAAAACAAGTTTGCGAGAGTGAAATATTGTAAGGTTCCCCAGAACAAGGGAAAACACACACGCGCGCGCAAGTGCGATTCTAAAGAAAACTACAATACCAGGTACTCATAAAAATTAACGAAGCTTACTTCTTGTAACGGCTGTAATGCCAACGTGCGAAATGACCGATCTGTTTCGTTCTGCTAAACAGTGCCTACTATAGTTTTACACGTTACTCCACGAACAAAGCAGGCTGTATTTCCTGGTGTTGCAAGAACTATTCTACCTACTTTCGCAACACCATAATCCCGTGCGATATACACTGAAACATTTGGCATCGGGACTTTACAGGCATTCAGCTCTCAACGAACTTACAACATACAAACTGTACACGCAACGTCATCGACTCGTATGAATAAAGCCGTGACATCCAAAATAAAAGAACTGTTCTACGCGCATTAATGAAAGGACCCATCGGGCCGATAAGTGGGGTATCTAGTAGGCAAAATGGATGGTACGAGCAAAAACTCACCATTTGGTTGAATCTGCACGTAGTTAAAACAAAATACACGTAAATGTGTTAACTTTCATGACTTACTGATCATAATTAGTTAAATATCAGACAGCAACATACATCTTCGACAAGTACCGAAGTGACTGCTCACCGCCTCGCGATAATCCAAAACCAATACAAAATATCTTATAATTTGCGTAGGACACCTCTTAGTATTAACTCTTTTATACTCAAGTGATCCTACGTACTTTGATTCAGTCACCGTTTTAACACTCTGAGTAGATCTATATCCGTTATTAGCGGACGATGGTAACTTATTTTCTATAGTAATGTATTTTCTTAGGATATACGAACCATAACGAGAACGGGAATACGAATAAAGCAAGATGAAGAAAGATCGGGGAACTTGCCTCTTCAACCATTTTCGCGATTTATACATTATTGCTATACAGTTCGGCATTTCAAATCTGTATGCAATTGCTTGCATTCGTACATTATTCAAAATTGAAAGGTGTCAGAACTGGAAGGGGGGGGGCATTTGAGATTTCACCAGAACTTCCAAATGGTTAGTTTTTACTTTTACTTCAACGCGAAAAGAAACACTCGACGTGAGAAAAATGAATTAAGTACTGAGGTTTACTGGACATTATACGAACGTCTCGTACGTTCATGTAATTTCACGAACAGGCCTATATGAACAACAACTACAGTGTGTGATACTCGTTACGTGACAAACACAGCGTCTCAAGTCCCCCTAACAGCATTTGCCTCGGAACGATACCGTAAGAACGTTACAACGAAAACTTGTATAACATGATTACATTTCACGTCGTTGTAGCAAACATCGTAGTAAAACTAATTATAGGATTACGTGATGGTTGAAAATTAATTTAAGATACGAAAACAGCTTGAATAGAAAATATTACAATCTTACTACGAATGGAATTTATGATACGACCTAAGTTTTCGACGGGCGGTGGTAAACATAGGGGAAATGGACAACGTCCGTACACAATCAACCAAAATTTTATCAAGTCTTCCTGAATGTCTGGATCCTATTGTCTGGATCCTATCATTTACTACACTTTTGGTTAAAATAAAAAAAAAATTGTGGTGTACTGCGCTTACAGCACTTAATGCGCCAACTGTAGATTACAATAATCAAACCACTTGTAAGTTGGATAAACTCAGACTTATAACTAGCGTGATATGTGTTTTACAGTACACGTGTCCGAGATAAGAATAATTTTTAAACGTACTGAGTAGTATTAACATTATTGTAAGCTTAAGGATACAGTGGATAAAGTGAGAAGGCAATGTTGTCATCGCAGCTTATTATAGCCGGTCCACTCACGTTCCCACCATCTACGTGGAACGAACCGTCTCTATTGTTCGCGAAACTATCTACAATTTCCGTAATAACGCAGCGAGACTGCCAATAGCGAGAAACATGTATGCTTTAAAAATATCAGAATAACGTTTGCGTGAAGAAAATTGTGTAAAGCAGAACGTTTCAGAAAATACAAAAAAGAAAGAAGAAAGTTTTCAATAACACGGTTTGTCGCGAACACAAATTAATACACGGAAACACGTATTAAATTTCCATTACACTGGACGTCTCAGTCTACTGTCAGTTTATTGTGTACAATAATAGTTCTTTCCACAGTTTTTCATTAGCGTTAAAATCCCATCCATTGTACTTTGGCATGTACTGAAAACTTTTTAAATAAAGTGTCATATAACTGTTGTTGCTGGAAACACATTAAAATCTGCGACTTTCAAGATTAAGAAAACATACGTGTTGGTTTCCTGTTAACTAGCAGGAAGAGTACGCAGCATGCGCCCAACTAACCTTTTATTAGAGCATGTGGCGAAACCGTTTACAACTATAGCGGTTACAAAACTGAGCAGTTTATGGAACTCGTTAAAGGCATTAAATGAATAACACCTAAGGGTCTGAGAAACTAAAAAACGATTACCGTTATACATATGGACTCCTGCTTTGAAGAGGTTTCGAAGGTTAACATTTAACATTAAATGGTCTCACACTCCAATTACTGTTCTGTAAAAACAGTAAAAAATATTTGACACACACACACACACACACACACACACACACACACACACACACACACACACACACACACACACACACACACACACACACACACACACACACACACACACACACACACACACACACACACACACACACACAGGGCTGGTCCAGGTCTCTAGAGATTTCTTTGTTGCTGATGAACCACGGTGACTTGGTTATGGCACGCAACACCTTGGTCTGAAACCTTTCCATTATGCCGACATTGGATTTAGATCCAGTTCCCCAAAGCCGTAGGCCGTATGTCCACAGAGGCTTGAAGACAGTGTTGTACACCAACAGCTTGACAGTAATGCTTGCGAAACTTGGTGTCCAGTTGTTTTCTCTTCATCCAAATGTGGTTGCGCCAAGTCAGTTTTTTGTCTAGGTGGATGCCCAAGTATTTTACAGAGTCGGCTACCGGGATAACCTTGTTATTTAATGTCACAATTGATGTTGTCCCATGGCATTTTGTGCAGGTAATGTGTGCTGATTTCGTTTCATTTAACTATATTCTTCACTTCTTTCCCCATTTTTCAATCGCATGTAGCGAATTCTGTAGTAAAATGGTTGCTTCCACTGGACTTTTGTTTACAGGGGCAAAGATTGCAGTATCATCAATGTACATAGCTGTAATCACATCATTGCTAGTTAGCAGATCTGCTGTATAGATTAGATACTGAATAGGATCCAAAACACCTCCCTGGGGAACTCCTGCTCGTATTGGGAACAAACTCGTAGTTACATTTTCGTGGCGTACTCGAAAGTGCCTTTCTTCTAAATACGACTTTAATGTGGTGAACATGGATTCAGACAAGCTTTTTTGAATTTAAAGAGTAATCCTTGATACAACACTTTAAAATGATTGATTGCGTTAACTTCACATTCTTTGCTGTTAGTTCACGTGAGGCAGGTGTTACAACTGGTAAAGACGATGATCTACATAGTAAACCGACAACTTTCAGAAACAAACAGCAAGCACGAGGTATATCATTTGAAATCGAATAATACACTCGAAGTTTAGAAACGACAAAATAAAAGCACTACGAGACCTGTGCCGATGTACTGAGCAAAAGCAGGGCCAGACACCGCAACAACTAGAAGACAAACAAAAGTTGCCCATGAGGTCGATTAGGCAAAAAACGATACATAGTAACAAACCGAGACGCTCGCAACAGTCGTAGCAAACAGTGAAGTTGATTATGAACAGAAAGATTTTATAAATCGAGAGAAGCAGAAGACGAAGAAACATAAGTATATTAGTGGCGCGCGCGTGTGTATTCTACCAAAAACTTTATTCCGAGAATCCTAACGTTACTTTCGTATCGGAGAAAACTCATATTTTTTAATAATTGGCTGTCGAATTCATTCATTCCTGTACTGAAAATAAGTTAAGTGTAACGCATATTAATAAGAGACATTTCCGTTTTAAAATAATATTTAAGAACAGGATTTAGAAAATGACCTTGTATCCCAAAGTCGTCGAATTAACAGAATAAGGTGTGCAAAGCAAACGCCTTGTTTCTGCTTTAAATTTTATTTTATTACCTCTTCAGTTTAGTAGTGTGTGCACAGCTAATTCTAGATTTTCTTTTTTCATCTAAACCAATCATAATCAAGCTTCTTAAACGATTGGCTCTGCAGCTTCGCACTCTATTAATTTCAGATTGTTGTCATATTAAGACATGTTAAATTGAAACTTAATAGTGATAATAATAGACTCCTTTTCTGTACTATGGAAATATGTTAAGAGGAGAAGAGTAGGTTAGCCGTACAAGAAAAGCAGTAGGCCTACACGTTTCAGCCGTAGTAAAATGAAAGCCCCAACATTAAAATGACTTAGTACGAAAACGTGTCATCAACATTCGCCACGTAACAACTCATATGAAAATACTAGCTAACAAACATTCTAATTTAAAACGTGACTCTATTTAATAAGGTCGCAGTGGAGAAGGAACTCAAATATCACACTACATGTTTTAGACGAGGTTCGTCCATGTACCATATTAATGAGCATACATACACTAAGAAATTAGAAAACCTGATGCAGTATTTATAACTGTTTGATTATAGTCTTGTGTTTCTTCCTTTAGTATCGCTGATTCATGACATGACATGAGACATCCATCTGGTTTTTGTCACGTCAAGAGAAAAATGTTGGCAAAGGAATAAATAAATTTAATAAAAGCGTTTGATAAGTTCTGTGTAAATCGGTAAAAGTGACAAGTGTAAAAAAGAACGTAAACAGCATGACGCCTACTATACTTTTCTCACCGTTTAATCTACCTCCACTTCTCTGGAGAAACCTGTTTCCGCTTCTACCTACCTCCATCTGTTCTTTTTTTTTTTACTTTGTTTTTTAAGCAAATAAAACAGAGCGCATAGAAAGTACAGTTTTTATAACCTCTTCAGTAATTAAGAAATACACATATGAACGTTGAAACTTGCAGATATATTTTTAGCTATTATGAGGGATCTTACATATAGGTATATGTAAAAAGCAATAATTAAACAACTGATTTTACAAAATTACTGTACCGTACAATTTCCCCCTAAACTGTATGTTACATATGTATCAAACACATAAAACAGTTTCATTTTAAGTACAAAAATGAAACACTGTAATCATGTTTGTGGACGCCGTTTTGATTTAATTATAATCCCCTGGCGTCGGTTAAACTAATTACCATTGTTTGCCATGGATTCTGCGTGAGGTGTGTGTGTGTGTGTGTGTGTTTGTGTGTGTGTGTGTGTGTGTGTGTGTGTGTGTGTGTGTGTGTGTAATACCGGTAGCACGGAGCGTCAGGGTAAACGTGTGTGTAATTATGAGAGAACGATGTAGGATGCTGCGTGGTGCGATTTGGCAACGCCGCACCAAGGGCAGGTACACACAGAGTAGGGGCGGGGAAATCGTTTCTCTACAAAATACCAGTTACTGCCTATAAATGGAAGGTTTGGTAAACCTACATTATCACTGCTTTAATTAAAGAAAACCTTTATTTTCATATAAGGCCTAGAGGACATTAGCAACAGCACTGCAATAATTTAATCGCCTTTTTAATAAACGCTTATAGAAGTCAAGCGGCATGTTTTGTCTTATCTGATAATTATGCAGTAACGCCCGTAACCATGAGGATAAATTTGCACTTTATTAAATAGTATAAACTGTATTCTGTTATTTAAACTACATTTAAAACTAAAAACAATATCTAGTTACTGTAAACACTGAATACTACTTACAGTTACGGCAAATGTAAAGGTGTATGTAACACTTCATGATGGTGACAGACTTTTAAAGAACATATATCTTAATAAAACTTGAAACGACAGATTACAATACGTATGAAAACTTTAAACAGACTACAATACGTAGAACGAGGCCTGTTGTTAAATTAAATGCGCAAAACAAGAAACTTAACAGCCACCTACTACGTAGTACTCCCGACATGTGATAACGACAATTGATAAGCTGTGGCACCTTAACGGTATTATTTTTTATTGCAGAGTTCATAACTTTACTTGCTATTATTTTTCTCAGAGATTATAGTTACGCATCGGAAAGAACACGCCTCAATGGCAGTAAAATGTGTAGATGGGCACTTGCAGTTTTCTGCTTCACAAATTGTTATAGATCAGAAACAATCTAATAACAAACTCAGGTAATTAGTTAACCTAACCAATCACATCGATCATAAAATCATAATTGCTCCAGAAAAATGGTAACCTTTTTTTTTTTTTTTTTTTTTTTTTTTTTTTTTTTTTTTTTTTTTTTTTAACTATCGTTGTCCTCTGTTCGGACATGCCATTCTCTCAGCACTTGAACATAATTGCACCAGCATTTTATTTTCACACATGATGTAAATTGCAGTTTGAAATCTAACAAATTCTGACAGAAAAGCATTTCCGATCACGTAACTAGTTCTCCGTAACTTACTGTAGAAAAACGCCCAATTAAAAATACGTAAAATACTTGTCACCCCCATCGGAGCACATACACATAATTTCATGTTTTAATACTTTAGGAAACACACATAACAAGCGACATTCAGTATCATATAATTGAGAAGTTTATTAAATACTTTTTCATAAACAAGAATCATAAATAACTGAACAGACGAGCAAATCTCGTCCTGGTTAGATCAAAGGAATGCATTTGACAAACGTGTTAAAATGCTGAGAAAGTGTATTCAAATAGGTTTCTTAAATTTAAATACATTTAAGCTACGAAAATCTAAAAATAATTAACATTAATTATAATAATTCAATGTTTTTATTAATATTTTACAATTCTGTTAAATTTATCTAATTTTTTGTACAAATTTATAAATAACAAATTTATCGCGCTGTGTTCGAATTCACTTGTATTTACGACAGGATATTACAGGCACACCTAGGTACAGATTGAGTCTGTGTACACCTGAACACATTTTTGTTCAGGTGTGCTGAACAACTATACTGAAACCAATGTACAAAATCTGCTATACGATACCACGTGGGAACCATTCGTGTTCCGTTCCCCATGTTATTGTGGTAAAATAATGTGTACGTTCAAAATACTGGCATAACACATTTTAATCGGAAATAATTTCGTCTAATATATCCAGTTATACCTACAGGTGGACGTTTAAGCTAACGGCAGTGTGGAAGAAAAGATCGCACAAAAATGTTAGCTGTTTTGGTAGCAACATCAAGTTTTCAGCAGGATGGATCTTGTGTGGAGTGCCCGCCGGGCCATGACCCCAATACGCACGCACGTAATTAAACCGACCAGATATGAATGGCTTGGATCAATGTCCACGTAACCAGTTTTTGTTTCACTTCTACGACAACCGGTTCATAAGACTTCACATAATTGTTATTTAAATTATAGCTTCAAAACGGCCTGCATCCTAAATAATATTATGCGAATGAAAAATATCGAGCTGGCGGAACACGGAATGAATCAGGTATCATATAAGCGTGACCTAGTATCCATTACAATTCATATGCGCCGTATCTTTATTGTCTCTCATCTTGGCTGCTGTATTCTCACAGCCGTATGCTGCACCATATTCAACGAACAATGGCGATTTTACTTTCAAGGCATCCACTGTCATATCATGTTTATTTCCTAGTTTATACTGGATAAAATGGTTCCATAATACAGCAATATTTGTTTCTTCACAGAGCACGAATAATTTTTTACGGAAATGTTAAAACACCAACACAAATATACCGTCTTCTATTTAGACAAGTTTACGCGGCAACATTTTAACCATTCAAAACATATTAGTCTTATTTTCTTAGATAAAATTTTTAACTCTTCGTGCACTACGAATACGTTCACAATGATGCTGTTTTCTGTAGTTCACAAGTATCTGTCTTACGGAACTACAGAGCGATTCTACGGAAATTAGATTTTAAAAACAATAACTGAACGAGCAAAGCGAGTTCTGTTTTAACTAGACCGTTTGGTATTTGCCTGTCTCTCTCTATCTATCTGACTGTTTGGGGTGTGTCTTACGATCACTTTTGAACGCAACCACCGATTTTCGTAAAACTTCCCATGTGTGTCCATACTTTTATCTACAGAACCCTATTGTTTCTGGAGACTGATTCCGTCAAAAATAGGGAGGCAGGAGGCAAAACTGTGAGGGGATAAAAATTGTTAAAAAATCGCAAAGCCTATGTCGGGTATCAAATTAAATGGAATTTTAACCACAATTTGAATATATTGTTAATTTTTTAAAATTAAAATTTTTTGGACGTCAGAGCCCAAAAAGTGAGTGAAAATTTTTGATAAAATACAAAAAATTAATGGGGGCATCAAATTACAGAGAATTTTAACTAACATCTGAACGTAGTTTTATGTTTTCGAAATTCCAAAATTTTGGGAACCCAGGGCCAAAAAAAAAGATCAGAAATTTGAAAAAAATTGTGAAAATCCATCAGGGTGGTGTCAGACTAAAAGGAATTGTAACCCAAATCCGAATATTTTGAATTTAGTGTTTACTGTATGATTGTGTGCTCTATAATTAACTGTTATTATTACTAAAGAAATAGAGCAATCCAGATTTCTGTAACTTTTCCCATAACTGAAAAATCGGTATGGAGAACCATACATGACTTCCATGTCTTAAAATTTATATTTAAAATCATTTAAATATTAATTAAATAAGTGGATGCTTGAGTTCTGAAAAAATTACGTATCAGCTAAAATGGTACCACCATGTCAGGTGGATTAAGACTATCCTCAACCTTCGTGAGGAAGGACTGTACTTTTGGATAAAATGTCTGTAGGTCGAACGAAGAGCTAGCTAAAGGTAGCTGCGATCTGATTCCTGTAATGAAATTGGACTCTCGCTGCGAGGGGCCGAGGATGTCTATAGTGTTATCAAAGTCTTTCTTGTCAATACTGTACTAGTCATTTTTCTTTGAGTCTTGATTTCTTTCTTTCCATTTGTCTTCTGATTTCCTGAACTACTATTCTGTTCACCCGTATAATTATAAATTTCTCAGCAAAACATTTCTTCCTTAATCCGTTTGTGTCTCCTGTTTAACACCCACCATTCTGATCCATGTCATAACGCTATATTCCACACAGGCTAGTAAATAAGCCATCAGGGAGGTCAAAATATTTTCAAGGAGGGGCAAACAATTTTCCAAAGGAGAAAAATTTTTATACATTTTTCATACATACACACATGCACATATTAGTTTATAATTCTCATATCATAATAGAAATAAGTACACTGATTGTATTAATTGCTTTAATACAACAACACTGCTCAGCGATCTACAGGAAGCAAATCGATGTCCACCTTTTCGGCTTGCACGCGTTGTGTTGGTGTGGGTTTCGGCACTTTCCATTTAAAAAGCGTGCAAACATAAGAAAATAAACATGAGTGAGGCCAGAAATAACGCGAATTTTGTGTGTGTGTGTGTCTGTCCTGCAGGCCTTTTTATTGCGGTAATCACAATAATAAAACTTTGGAAAAGTAATAATTACATAATTGAGATATGCTTGCCTGCCAGGAACGATATATTTTCACTCATACGTGATTTAAATTTAAATGAAAAATATAGAATTTTGTTAAAGTGAAATGAAATGTTTCCATAGAAACTACTTCTTTGTTGTCAATAACGTAGTACACATATAAAACTTATAAAATTTATTTACCTCCTCCATCATCAACTACCATTTTAATTTATAAAAGAAATTACCCCCTCCCCCTTCAACTACCATTTTCATTTATAGATATTTCATCTACCTTTCTACAGTGGATTATTATGACCTTATTTTCAGGATACTTTATCAAAATTAAGCACTTTACTCTTGTTAAAACGTAAAACGTTGCAGGTAAACTACCACTTTCCCTTAACCGATCTTCACCAAAAACAATAGGCCTTGAGTCCTCTACAATTCAGGGCTGTATGCAAAAAATTATTTGATTCTGTTTGAATTTGCGGCTGTTATCGTTTGCCATAGACAACATTCTACACACAGACACTTTTCGAAAAATGACTTTTTCATGTTTTGATGGTAGTACAATCAGAATCTGCCGTTATCTCGAACACGATTTTTTTCGCCATGACCATACTTCCATTTCCTTATGGAACATGGAAGTAAAAATTATCTAATATTGAAATTTATGTAATAATAAATGTACTTCGTTCAAAATGGTGAGAGAGTTCTGCAGCTCAGGGAGTGTAGTAATATAAGTTATCTGCTACAATAATATGAAAAGTAATGGAAAAAATACGCGGGCCAATATGTGTTATATCGATATGTCGGAACCCTGATAATGTACTGATCATGATGGTATGGTCCATTCTTTCTAGCAAATATTTGTTGCTTCCGCTTTAAAAAGGAAAACATTCTGACTGGGAGCCTGTAATGAATGACGAACTTTACGACTCACTTTATGAACCAAATAAGATTTAACAAATTGCATTAGCAGTTGAATATTCTGCCTGAATTATGATCTTAAATAATTATGCCGTTCAAAATTATGATCAGCTCTAATTAATAACAGAAGAAATGTAGGCTAATTACTATGGTAACGTTGCAGTTTATTTGGCAAACAATTCAAAATTTCTGTATTAAAATTAGGCCCAACTACATTTAGCTGCTCTTGTCGTGTCACTTGATTTTGAAAAACAATGACGAGCCATAGCCCTTTGCGCCTATTTTCACTGTCATTGTCACGCAAAATCTACTTTAACTACGGCGGATTCACGGCTCAGGAAATCATATAAACTCATCCATAAAATTAAAATAATTCCCGAAATCCTATTAAATAGAAATTATTTTATTTTAATCTCCATTTTATTTTTATAATATTTACAATTATTAAAAAAATAAACCACGTGTTAAAAAGAGGTTGGACTAAGACTAAATCTTGTACGCCTTGCGTGGGTTGTTCCTAAACCTATCTTCAGCGTGCTTCCGAATTTAGATAACGACGGATACCCACTTGAGTTGTATATTTTACGTACAACCACTTTTCCTGACTCACGTGTACTGTACCGGTTACGAATAGCTGTTTATGCAGTTGACCTCTGAGGTTCTAATCTTTCTGTTTTGTGCTTTCATCATTTAGCGCAAGGCACATTCGGGTTGGAAAATACTAAGCTTCTTTGCCACCAATTCGTTGCAAGTACTAAAGACACTTCAGACTGGAAGATTTTGTCAGCAACAGCGAGCATCGCTGCAAGAATTTTCAGTCGTGCAGGAAAATTAACGAGAACGCGACATCAGCAAATGCGAAAGTGGAAAAATATTAATAGGCAAAGTATGAGTAGCTTACAACGTTCTGGTTGATGTTCAATGAATGTAAAGTAGTGGGAGAGTCAACTGTATGCAAAGCATTCATGTCTACAGAGTACCTTAATATATAAAGGTATAATACAGGTACAAAAATCCAATTCCCCAACCACACAGCAAAAAGGAAAACAGAATGAATGATGATGATGAAGTCGAAGAATACTACTACCGTAGGGCCCGCTCGCACCTGAAGTCGTAGCAAGACTATATTAGCGGGATTTTTGCGGTGCGTATAAATTGACTTGTGTATTCAAATTTCGCTAACATACACGCATTCTCAAGCTGCAGTTCTGAAGTCGTAGGGGTTTAACTTAGGTTTGGATTTTGGCAGCGAGTACGCTTTTTCTTCATTGCTGTGTATACTTCCGAAAACAGTGCGGATAACGGTAAAAATCCGAGCTCGCAGCATCGTTGGTGACTATGAAAAGCTTACTGGATGCTGCAAAGTGTCTGGAATTCGTACTTTGGTATGTACACAGCAGGATGCGTTATGAGAACGTTTTTGTGCCTGGTGTACAGAAACGTGTGCTGCGAATTCCGACATAAGGCATTAGAGGAATTTATTTTTTTGTTCTTAATAATTCCACCACCAAATAACAATAAAGTCAGTAACAATAATACCAATAACAGTCATAAAAAAAAAACACGCTGTTCTAGTATTCAGTGGTTATTTTGTGTACCGAAATACCAATCACAAAAAAAAAGTGTGATATCATGTACTGTAGTCTATTTGAGATCCAATAGGATGAGGATATCGCAATATGAGATCAGGAAGTCAGGTAATATAAAAAAACTTGCATGCGGTAACATCACTGACAGAAATAACTTTTCTGTTTCTTGCCGCCGTGCGTCGGAACTTTATGCCTGCGCACTCGGCGTCACAACGTTCGTCTTTCATAGCTCGTACTGTAACCCTTGACTAAGAACGGCACTTAGGCCTAATGTTCAACGATGTGTTAAGCGCATTTATAAAAATTAAATTAGGTACTGTATTGCACTATGTGTGTAAACGCACCGAATTACTTGTGAAAAATATCTGTAACTTATACTTTTCATATGCAGCAGGGCCTGCAGTAATATAGCCGCACGGATATCCAATCTTTGGTCATTCCTTGACGTACCGCATATGATAAATAATTTTACAGCAGACGTGCAGCAATATCTGTTCCTACGTTGTCCATAAAAATTATTCCGGTTACTAAATACTGAGCAAATTTTCATTAAATATTTTGTTTTAAGAACAAAGGAATATATGTTGCAAACGAAATACTGGCTTTAAAAATAGAAATCGACAACCGTTTCTAATTAAATAATACAAACTATTAAATCATGCACACCTGTTATGCAGAATATCTAAAAAGTCCTTCCTTTTGGAACATAACGTCGACAGTTAATAAGTAAGTACTTATGATCGGAGATGTTAAACAATACTTCCTATAACAAAAATAAAGCTTTTCAATCTCGAGAAAACAAGACAATAAAAAAAAAAATGGTTTAAATTTCAAGAACCTATTACATCGGTAAGACGTTCATTCGGTCGTTTTTCTGACAGATTTACTCGTTTTTAAAGGCACCTCGTTACTACTGATGAAATGTAGGAAAACATTTCCCTTGCTTAAAGTTTTCCCTGAACTTCAATACTCTGCAACTCAGTTCAAACTCTTTCGAACCGGCATATGAGCGCGCGCTGCTAGTATGTTTTTGTAATGGCCATGAATAGCTAAGATTTTTTGTTGTTGAGTTCATATTTAAATCGCACATTATTTTTAAACTGTAATTACTACAAATGGTTTCAAAAATTTTAATACAGAGAAAACCGAGAGTATTATTGGTTTAAATATATTTAATATGCGCGAGCAAAGTACGATTAAACTAACGATGCGTCAAATATATTTAAAAAAATTCGTTAAGCCAACAAAATTCTGCTCGACCATTTTAATACAAACAGTCATTGTTCGTAAGATCTTAAGTTTATATAAATCGTTAATATTCAAGATAAAATCTAAATACTTTTTCAACCATGGTTTCCAAACACACACTTTATTTGCACGTAGACAACAATCTGAAATATGCAGTTTATTGTAGGCAGAGAGCCGCGTCTCGATTCTAGCCACAGATACTACACACAATAACAGTTGCCCAACCAACCGGTTCTGTTTTCTTGCCATGATTTACAGCTTCCAACACCCCTTAAGCTGATCTTACTCCTTGTTTTTTAACCCTTCTCCACGGCATTTCATTAATTTTATACCTTGTATTTTCTACTGCTGTGGCGGCGGCATCATGAATGCCGAATCTTTAATTGTCAAAAGGCACAACCAATTTCACTGACATCATTTACGGTTTCCGTTCGTTTAAGAATCGGCCGTCGTTAAAAATCTATGCCATACTGAAGATAAGAATGTTTTATACACGCTACAAATTGCGTTTAAGAAAGAGATCGAAGTCAGCAAGTCAGAAGTGCGCGGGCGCATATGGACAAACTATTATTTTTCATGACGTTTTATACTCCTGAATTATTGTTAAGTAATATTTGTATGCACGAATTAAAACAAGAGTATGGATACACATTTATTTTCTAGTTCGTAAGAACATTATCTTAATGACTTTCACATATATCTTAATGACGGATAGTCGATATATTTCTGCTGCATTTCGAACCATCATTTTCTGGAACTACTACGAGTGTTTGAACTTGACGAAAATCTACTTCGTAAAAAGCCTAAATGGATTTTTCCTTCACTGTTCTCAATGTACTGTAATAAACTGACAAAATGTGTTTTAACGTACGGTAAAATATCTGAGTCTACCGCAATCCTGATCAATCACGACAGCCTGCAACAGACGTAGACAGACATATGATGACCCAACCGAGTAAATATGGAATCTTAATGATACCTACTGACCAACGTCTAATGGACTTTTAGCTAATTTTGTAGTATTGTTACGTTACCAAATGAAACTTAATAAATGAAGTACACAATTCTGAACGCTGCATAGAATTTTTTAGATTAACCAATTGGTCGTCTCAACATCTCAACTACATATACATACGACAGGTGAGCAACTGGTTTACCGAGGGGTCTAAAAGTTGCCTTTAATCAGAAAGATAATTCCATTATTTCTTCACTTAATTGGTTCAACATAACGAAATCTTAAAACGGTTTGAAGTCGTTTTATATACCGTACCTAATTTAACTCATTACAACTGTTGTACAATTAGAATAAAGATACACATTGTGTGTGTGTGTGTGTGTGTGTGTGTGTTTTAATTTATACTATATAAGACAAATTTAGATTTTCCATAAATAATATCCGCTAATTATAATGTCATGCACGGCTAGTAGGCTAATTATAATGTAAATTACATGGGCTGATGCAGAATGTATATTCATTGAACTCAACGATTAATTGCAAACATAATTATTGGCACAATAAAATGTTATAATTACAATAACCAAAATAAGTTTTACTTTGTTCGGTACAAAACTCTAATCGAAATAAAGTAAGAATTCAATTATAGTTCTCTTACTGTGGATTTAAATTATTATTACCCGGATGACAAGTAATTTCACAGGTGATCAATGAACTATAGAGGTTCTGCAAAACTATTAAAAAGATTAAAATATTATTCCTTAACACAAAATCTAATTATAAACACCATTAAAAGTCGTCAGCAATGGGAATACAGGTTCTGGGTGTATACCTGTGATTTGTCTCACACTGGTTTCATTTCTCGCTCGGGCGCTCAACCTTTTTTTAATTAAAAGTTGCCGTGAACAGAATTTCTACACTTGAGAAAACTCCGCGTCTCCTAAACATGTTCACATCTGTCAGACAAACATGTGTACTCTCCTCTCAGTATTTTCCAAGTGACATTTTCATCACTCTCTTTTTTTTTCTGTGTCATGTTCGGATTCGTCATAATGGAAAGTCTATTTCCAATTTAAATACAGCCTGTCGACTGCAGCAGTCTGTTTTATATAGACTTAAAAGTACGCTAACGTAAAGAAAGTGAACTTCCAGCTAGTTACTGATAATGGTCTCTTGACTTGCTGCAGAGATGGGTGTTAAGAAAAGTTGATAACAAAACCGGTGTTATTTGTGATGATACGGCATATGTGTATGTGTGAATTTGTATAAGACACTGTAACGTAACAGCAAAGGTTTGTTAAGGTGGAGGCATGTGGAACGGCTTTGTGTCGACATGACAACGCATCTTGCATGGCGCCATCTCACATCATTACACGTGCAATGCGATACAGTTTTCTCTAACGCTGTCAGATTCGACCATTCGAATAGTGTACACAAACATTAGAGTTCGTTCAGAGATCGTATGAGCCAATGGTAAAGCTCGTTATTCATAATTCAACAATATTATTGATTTAAAAATATAAAACATCGTATTTTCGTTATCATCCAAAATAAAAGGATCATTCACTCTACTTTCCGTAGTTTTCGATTTCGGTGGGATGATGAAATATTTCAATTTTATTTCGATTTTAATACCTGTTAAGATCCGTATCACAAATTACTAACGTTACATTTCCATGGAAAGTAAAAAGTATCTGTACCATCTATACCTAATCCGTATATACTGCATAAAAAGTATAGAGTGAAAATGATGTGGTTTGTACAGTTCAAGGTGTAATTAGTTGTTTACTTCCAAAATAATCTTACGGAATCTGAACTAAGTTTAAATGTAATTTGTTTGCACTATACCAAAAACTTAGACAAACATTCCTTACATGTGCAGCGTGTGGGGCTGACACGTTAACTACGAGTTTCAATTGATGCTCCAGGAAAATTTGTACATCTTAAAAACTTCAAACTGGATATTCAAATTGAGAGACTATAGATTTGGTTGAAAAGAACCTCAATTCATTCTCAACCAGCTTACACTAGTTTTCTAAGGTGTCTTATACGTTTCTCACAAGTCTGCTATTTTGTGTAATTATTAAAAAAACATTCATCCAGACATTCTTTACACCTTTAACCACTGAATCGCTATAACTTCAAGTTGAAGACTAAGGTGAAAAATTGTCGTTTACTTTGAAGGAAAAGAGAAATACGATGCTCAAAATAGAGAAAATTGAAAATTTCTACACTTTTTTGCTTTCATATTTTCGAGTATTTTTTACGTTTTTTTTTCAACGAAAAAAATTGTTGGGGTTATGAAAAATAGCGATATTGCCAGTAAAAATATGTACACTTTTAATACGGTAGCTTTAATTTTTAAAGGATAAATGTTAATCACAACGTATAATGGAACAAAGATCTATATGGATGCAGTGTACAAGATGTGTATTAAAAATTCACGAGACTTACTGAAAAAACTTAATTACTGAAACAACTTTATCTCATTCGAAGCAATTCCCCTTGGGAAGGCACATATTTAGGAAGACGCCGATCTGTTTGACTTAAAACAGTACTGAAAGTCTTTAACTGATAATGCCTTTAAGTGGTGTATTACAAACTGTTTGGACGTTCCCCACAGTTTAAACGTAGCGTTCCCAGAATGCTTTTGATTTTTTTGAAACAAAAAATTATAATATGTACTAAAATCAGAGGAGTAGACAGAGGGGCTGGGATGTCACAAAATATTCTTTTCGGTCAAATACTTGTTCACAGACAGTGAGCTTAGTCGTGATGTAGTATTCAGGAGTCAACAATCTCTATCCGTGTACCGAAATTTCATAAACCGTCTGGAACATCCTCCACAATTACATGGGCGTCTAAAAATACTCTGCGTCATCTATAACCTTACCCAGACTTTATCTCCGAAAGCGTCTTTTCAACTTATTAAATGTTTTTATTATAATGACTTGAAATTCGACACAAAATCTGTTTGCATAAAGCAGCATAATATTATAAAACAGCACAACTTTTTGTATCTTGAGGCAAAACAAACATTTACAAAAACTGCTGTACAGTAAAATCTAGTAAGCTTAAGAAGCTGTCTTACGAATGTAAACAAACGTTGCAGTTATCACCTGTCGAATATTTAGTCTCACAGCATTGCTAATTCCTGAAAAATTTATTATTCAAAATATGGTCTGTCTTATCTAATTTCGCGATCGTCTGAAACAACATTAGGTGTTAATAAAATAATGACAAACCAATAATTTTTTACTGATGAAATCATAAATCACTTGAAAAGACCCTCGATTTTAAATTATAGAAAATAGTGTACGGCTTTAAAGTTAAATGAAATGTCCCAAACATAAGCAATCTGTACTCGATGCATGTTAGCAATAGTAAATATGGTTTCAACAAACTGTATGAAATTCATTGTTATTTAACAAAAAATGAATATCACAACTGCTATATGTAATATTGACTGAAATATTCATTTTAGGACAATTTATCAGCTCGTTCACTACGCCTACGTATAATTGGAGTGTGATGGCTATACACATCAGAAGTTAGGGCTTAATACATAAACTACTCGTACAAATATATGCAATGGTCTATGTGCAATTTCAATATATGCAATGGTCTATGTGCAATTTCATTTATTTTTCAATACGGAAAAAATTATACGCACTTAATCAAGTGTGTTTGTGGGGCATTTGCATTCTGTAATTACGTCTTCACTTGGTTTATATATTTCGAATAAGTAACGGCTTAAGCCAGAAAGTATCAGTCTCCTTAATTTTTTTCTACTACCATGAAAACGTAATTTCGTTTTGTGTTTTAAATTAAACGTCAGTATGTATATACCAGTATTTACCCTAATTCGTAAACCCGAGTTTCATGATGTCATTATTTCTCTTACAAACCGAATTGTAAAGGATCAAATGTTCTAATAATTTGATCAAATATCGCGATTTCCAATTTTGTAGTTCGTGTCAAGCAAAAATATCATGACCTATACACCAAATAAATGCTTCATACTTCATCAAATGTATTTTTTGGCGTGTTTTAAAATGTTTGGACTACAAATTGTAATGTAGGCCTAGTTCAAAGGAAAAGGCTCTGCAGAGACTTTACCTTGATGCCCTCAATGTTAATTATATTATAACGAAATACGCTTGAAACTTTCTTCAAAATTCTCAATATTTAGATCAATAATCTGGAAACTAGAGCGCGTTCTAGCTCTTTTTTTCTAAAATCTAGCTACGTTATTGCTGAAAATGACAATCTAAGAATTCCTATTAATATGCATATTATAAATATTTTACAGCTGTTCTTTAAAAAAAATTTGTATTACTTATTATTACGTTTTTAGAATTCATATTTTATTTTCTGTAAACAGTTCTAACGAGTTATGAAGGATAATACAGCGTGAACAGTCAGCGAAACACGAATGAAAGACGTCTATCGCAATTGTTATTAGGCCTATGTCTCGTATAGTTGCAAACATTACAACGTTAATCCTACTGGAACAATAAACTCGTAAACGTGTGTAGTAGAGGAATCTTGTGTTGCAAAAAGAATATAACTGTCTGCAAAGCGGCTAGAAGTCAATGAGTGAGCCCTGCAGTCTGCTACGACATGCTGCTGCTATTTGTAGTAACAGACGTCACTGCGCGCCGCGACGCTGCTCGTCACTTGTCTGAACAACGACCCATACCCTTGCTTGTAATTTGCATTTATTATTGCGCCTTTTCGACATTCTTAAATAAACTGATGGAAAAGCGTATCTGTTTCAGATTTTGGTAACTTTACAAATCTTTTGAGGCAACCGGTTACGTACGCTACAAATGCAGTATGTAATAACTCGAACTAATCATCAACCAGCACAAGGAGAGCTTGTACGTCTAAATTTACCAAGCTAATTTAAAAACGTTCTAAATTTTATTCCTCATTTGGTAATACATCTACTTAAGTTAAAAACATGTACGTCTTCTTTCCATCGGTAATACTTACATAAGTCACCTTATGCAATCTACTTAAAAGAAATATTACCAATTACACCTACTCATTTGATTACACAACAAAATTTTCACTAAAATTTCAGTTTCAGCGTTAAGTACATGACCACACAGTTTATTACAAACCGAGCATGTAACTTCAACACTAAAGATCCCGACCTTGTGGTAAGGTTTCAAGGCAGTAATTGGACAAATAAAATTCAAGGGTGATACGATGGACACCAATTATCCTTAAAGTCCATAGTACTTAAAAAGCACCATGTGCCACTCCTATTACGCTACTAGTAGCATGTGTATTAATGGTTCCTCGTGGTATTAGTGGTGCGGGAGCTGCATAATTATGAGGTAAAACGTACATCGTAATAATACTACCTTTCCAGTAACAACAACTTGTTTTGTTCAGTAACGGCGAATCCCTGAAACATGTGTTTTCTCAGCGAGTAACTACGTTTGTTTTCTCAGTTTAAATTCTGAAACCTCTATCAATACATATCATGTAAGATATATACGGAGTACGCGCCATTGTTTCCAGATACGCTGCATGTTTGTTCTGTCAAACTGCTACATGCAGTATAGAATATAGAATACAAAATCGGGCACTACATCATCACAACGGTTCTGCGTCACAGTTAAAAGACAAAGTAGATTTCCCTTCTTGCACCATCAGTTTTTTTTTAGTGTATTACACTATACGGCCTGTGGGTGACCACAGACATGTATAGCGTTAATATGTTGAGAATAGACTCGCTGAAGTCGGCATTAACTCAGGTGAAGCTAGCTATGCGCAGTTACTTTATTATATAACATTAACCATCAACGTTACAACACACGAGGTAACTGCTGATAACGAGCAGCTAGTGCGCCTTATCTGTTTGATTACAGTCTTGTCATCTTTGTTTATACTCGTACTTTAAAAGTGACATTTTGTAGAAGCCATTTTATCTTTCTTTAACTAAACCAAGCTCTTAGCATAAAATAAAGGCAGTCTAATAAACATTAACAAATAAGATAATTGGTATTCCAAAAACCAACAATAACGGGAACTCATATGATTACAGTACCCCAGTTCTCCACAGTTTAAAGAAGTGCACATACAATATGGTTTAAAAAAAGGAAAAGGGGATTTTTAACGAACTTAGATTTTTTTGAGATACTAGGAGGCTACTAAATTTTGCACATTCTGTTCAAACATGAAACAAAATTAATGTGAAATTAAGAACAAGAGAAATTTAACGCAGGTTGGGGGTCAGCGTATGTTTTTAAGATTTTGGTAATACTTTACTGTACACAAGAGGCTATACGTTTATGTAGTTTCATTTCCAACTACACAGATACGGACGGCATTTATTATGACAGGCTGTTAAGCAACTTTTGTAACTGTGCCCTAGGTGTTTGTTTTTTCTTTACAGCTGCTGACCAACTTCCCCAGTAGTCAAAACTGGGAAACTGAGCTTAAATGGCTAAACTTTTTTGAGGTATAAGAAACTCACGTATAGTACTATTTGTCTGATGCGTGGTTCGTGTTAAAAAAAAGAACGTAATTTTCTTATTTCTGAAGTTTAATTCGTACCTTTAATACTGTATTATAAAACTTATTTGCTTAAATACACGACTCTTGGACTGAAAGCTTCTATCCTACATTATCACAATGTGCACTTTTTCAATAAAACAGCTCAATAAATTATTATTTGACATTAGTTGTGTGTCATTGCCGTCTTTAGCGCTTGTCGCCCACTGCTCAGCAAATCCCTCTTTATTGAATTCTACAGAACATTAAATCCCCCCCTGCAGGTTTCTTTACATATCTTGGCTATCCAATCTGAGCAACATCCTGAACACATATGATCTCGTCAAGTCAAATGCGTGTCTGCCAACATTCTCTTTACTTTCTTAACTCTGCAACTGATATCTTTTCAGCTTCCACATCTAAGTAATTTTTCCTGTTTGTGGATCTATCCAGCTTCCACATCTATCTCTGGTTTGTGGATTTCTGATTCTTTCGCATTCATGTTTCTCAGTGGCACCATGAATCGTTATGGTGTTTAGCATTTTTTATCCACAAGTCACTGTACGATGTGTAACCTAAAGTGTAATTTTTTTTATTCCAAAACTTAATAGTATAATTTCTGGTATTCCTTCTACATAAACTGGTTATTTTCATCCACATGTTTCACTTTTACCAGTGTTTATGTTTTATATTTTATTTTTATCTTCTCAGCCTTTTTAAAGATTATGTTTCTCTTTTTCAAATATGAGTTTTACAAATTATATAGTGTTCTATGGAAATGTAACAGACCATAGAACATGTTTAACGAATGCATTTAGGAAGTGTATAATTTTTCCTGAGAACATAATTGGAAAAGATAATCATACTGAATAATAAGATTGCTAGTTTGACATGTATGAGACGAATACTTGAATAAAATAATAACTAGCAATACAAATACAATATCAGAAGTTCGAACTGAAAAAGATCAGGATGGATTACTCTTGGAAAGAGACACATATTTTGAAAAATAACATACTATCCTTAGGTTAAATAAAAGGTTGTTAACAATGTTTTCTTCCTACAATTACGTAATGATTATGCTTTCTACAATTACAATGATATATAGATAATGAACACTTTAAAGTTTAAGAAAATAAACTGGATGGGAGTAAGTGATCTGACTACATGAAAAGATGCCACTACGATGCTAAAATTGCTATAAATTGAAAACCGGCAGTTGTTGAGTTTCAAGAGAAACAAAAAACTAAAACCACTAACACGACGCTCTATGGAAGATGAAGGGACTGTGTGGTTAAGTACTGTGGTACAGTAAACTGGATAAGAATCAATCCGGAGAGAAATCAAATAGGAAGTGAAGTGCTAATAATGTAACAAATAATGAAGGTGTTTAATAATCTTGTCTTTCAACCGTTTTCTCTATCTTTGTGAACAACAAATGCAAGTTCCACAATGAAAGGTATATCTTACGGAAGACGGTATCTCACACGACCGCAGGTGTGAAGAAAACTAAACTACAATCAGGTGATACAATTTCAGACCGTATGTCGTATATAATAAGGTCGTAGCAGTAACCATATACTTTGTGAACGTGCCCAGGAATGTAAATGGAGAGTTAAAGGGAGCTACCTCTGTTTAGATGCAAAGAAACGTCTGGAAACGTTTCGTTAAGTCGAAGAAAAAACGCATTATTATTTTCCAACGATTTTTACATTAAATATAAATTTACATTTACGTTTTTAATTGATTTTTCAGATTTATTATGGCGATTCAATTTGTTTTTATAGTCATTACCTCTTCGCAGAGGTCTACCTTTGACGGTAGATTAGATACAACGTTTGAAGCGCCCAACACCAAAATAAAATCCTGATACTGGATACGCTCCTTTATGCGTGTGCTTGCGCATGCGCATCATTGTATATCAAAAGTGTAGCAACATACAACGTTTGTTGGCGCGATGTAATCCGTTAGCATTTTGTGGTCGTAGGCGTTCCCAGCCACCTGGTGTCTTCAGATTAGAAAGTTACGTAGTAGCGCGCAGCTGGCCTGTGCCGATTACAACACCGCCTTATAAGTCTTGTTTCACGGTCGAAATTGTTAATGCTCTTTACAATCTTGAATTTACAAGGAGTACATGTTATTTGCGAATCCAGATGTTGGCATTTCATATCAGACAATGATGCTCTTGACAGTTTTAGGAGTACGTATTATTTGCTAATACAGTGTGCTGGCACGTCATATACGATAATCTAATTAACTGAAAATCTATTGAAGAATCATCTTGCTTTACATTATTTACTCACAAAAAAGTGTATGAAATTAGACTGTCCTGATTCTTGGATGAACAGCCTTATCAATACTGCAAATATGGCGCATAACATGCATTTGAAACTATTAGAGAACTGCGGGCTCGTTATTTTGTTTACGAATCTTCACATAAACTGAAAACAGCTTTAGCCAATTGCACACATAATAAAAGAATAATTAAAATATAAAAGGATGAATATCTGTATTGACGAACACGCAGACCAGCCTGGGTGCGGGTAACAAGTAGCCAATGAGAATACAATTATACTGAAATAACAAGTATTAATTTAGGAAATACTCGACTATACTTTTATGAGTACTGAAACGACGATTTCTGGTACAGAAATATCTTTAATTATCACCTAAAATGAACTGTGCTTCCAGAAATATAAATTACATAGCCACCTATACATAACTACTTATAAATTCCTTTTATTCTTATTGAAGAACCGAAGAAATCTGTTCCAAATTAAATACGCTTATAAGAAACTGCAAGCATAAAAATGACACGAATAAATCAAATACTACACAAAATTGTTTTTAACACAAGAAAAACCCTCTCTGCTAATCTAACAAAGGTCTAAGGAATTCTCTCCTAGATTGTATAGGCCTACTGCAGGCCACATCTGCGTTTTGCATTCCGGTCCGGCCGGCAAGCAACTTGTGAAGGATGTAAGGATAAATATGGTTGGATTTCTTTGTACTACACTTACAAAAGACCAGCTATAGAGAGTACAGGTGTGCTCAGAATAGGTTCTTTTGTGTACAATCCGTGAAGGGTGACAAGGATCGTCACTTATTCTGAGGGCAGTTACCACTGACACATTTGGAGGGTCACTTCCCCCTCTATGTATACACAACTTTCCTTTGCAGTTTGTAATGTTATCAAACTTTTGGAAAAACCGGTCAGCCACAGTGCCAAGGAATATTTGTATACATTTATTTTTGAACATTATACTCTTTATATGGTATATTAAATAAGTTATTGTATTACGTAATGTATGAATTTATAGCAATTCCACGTGTCCTATGAATCCGGCCGATTATACAAAAATTTTGAGACCAATGTACCATTTTCATTGGTACCATGGGATATAATCGCTAGAGACAGCCCACAATTTCAAAGAATACGTAACGCTATCATAACTCACATTTCCGCTATTTACCAACTACTGTACTTTGAAAATTAAGATCAAACACTGTGACAATAATAATCGAATATGATGTAAACTTCTGGCTCAAAAACTGCTGAACGAAAAAAGAACACGTTTCTATACAAGTTTCCTAATAATTCAAAGAAAGCTTTTTAACTTACAACAATAAGACTAATAACGGTATACCCTAATAACATTAATTACAAAACTGAAATGCGATAACTAAATTAACAGTGAGCCGAAGTACAATACACATATCCCATTCTATAATAATTACAAGGTCATATATCTACAGCAATTATCTCTCGCAAATAATTTCCGATTTATAAAATGGCAATAGACACATTACGTATGTAAAGGTTTTCACATCTCATCAATACCATAGTACGACGTAATATACACAACAAAATGTTTGTAATTTATAAAGTGGAATTTGTTTATTTAATACGAACATTGTAGGCCTAACCTTGTGTGTACTACAAACTCATTATGACTTCTTAAAACTGCAAAACAAAAAGTATTTTGCAGTACACGGAAGTTATCACATACGTATTGGTTACATTAATCAAGAACGTGATAAATGTGACGATTATAATCCACAATAAATATATGTGAGAAACGCGATAAAAACCAGTCTGACTGCCTAGCTTTTACGGAAAATAAGTTGGAGCCTACACAAATACAAATAGTTGCTACGAGTTTGCTGCTAGAATCTTAATCGCTGACTGACAAATATTACTTTATGGTCCATATGACGGTTATTTTCGTCTACACGTATACACACATGCAGTGGAACTGACTACGGGCCACAAAAATTCAAAAATGTTTATTCAGAACCTAACCTAAAACTAATCCTAAACTTCAGTTCATATTTACGTAATACTTTAATCACTTAAAGGAAAATGTAAAAGTAAAGCACAAAAAGATAACGAATCTCTTCAAACGTTCAGGAAAGTTACGCACACCAACCAGCCAACTTATCGCCTGATAATGTTACATGGGAAAATTTACAAACTAGACAAACGTAAGGAGTACAAGAAATATTAGAATTTTAACTAAACTACGTTTTTGGTTCTACATGACTACACCCGTAATATTTAAAATCTTACTTACAATTATTGGGAAACAGTCCGGCAGCTGAAATGGTAAAAATAATCAAACAAAAGTGAAAACACTTTCAACATTCTAGTTCAACTCCACTGGTAGCAAAACACACGGAATCATACAAATTCACAAAAATGACAGTATTATTTAATTAAAATGTTTCATTGTTAAATCTCGAATTATTAATGAAACGAAACGCTATGCACGACAGCCACAACACGAAAAAGAAACAAAATTATGCGATCTTTGAAAACGAAAAACCGAACTGACAAGACACAAACTAACACTCAACTGTTCCCTAGCTTGGTGATGCAAGATCGAGTTGACTGTGCTTTCCCCCACCATTCATTCCCCCTCTACCAGTATTTTATTTTCATGCCCGCAGCATTTTCAAGCCTACTCTGATTCAGAATTTTATTTTGTATCGTAGGTGAAGGCGAAAGAAAGTATAAAACTCACTATCTTTGATAACGTTCGTTGACGTACATAGACTATTAATTGTCAGATCTTTGCATTCAAATTCGTGTTACCGATCTGATGCTATTAACTTAATTGGTTTCAGTTACTATTGTGTGAAATAAAATTTATGTTCCTTTTGATTAAACAGTAAAAAGAAATTTTTGCCTGTGCACTTCGAATTAGGGATTAACGTGCATTCGTTTAGCGCAGCATTCTCACAGCGTAAACATTACGATTAGGCACTCTCTTTGTGCTAGTGAGAAGGAATTACCAAAACACATTACCTAACTTACGAATAGAATGAAGTTGAACTTAGCACGAAAGTAGCTGAGTAAATCCGATGATGTTTATACATTATTTGGAGAGGTTCAGAAGTATTATTAATATGTTTGTTAAATCAGCGTAAAATAATACTATCAGAAGAATACCGGTTAATTCCACAGCAAAGTTGCATTAAAAGAGACAAATGTAAACACTATTGACACATAGGCCTACATGTACTGCAAATACACCAAAGGCTACTGCCTTAAACGACACGTTAGTGCTGGATTTCTACATACCCGAATTAAAAACCCGCTTATATCCAGTCATACACGTAACTATAAACATCAGAGGGCTGAGGACGACAAAAAGTGACCGTTTGATTGCCGTCGCACAGTAATATTATGCGATCTCGGAACGATGCATTTCTGTGAAAAGGGGAATCTGACACAGAAACTGAATGACAGACAAATCTAGCAAAGTCGTACAAAAAAATGTAAAGTACCGTTTACCAAATGGTAAAAGCTTAAGAGCATGATAATGTCTTTCAGCCGCCAGCTAAACGCAACATTATTATGGTTACTGACTGACTGATTGGTTACATACCTATCTACAGCTATGCAGTGTTGTTTGCTTGTTAGGTCTTTAATCTGCGACGGACGTTAGCACGTTAGCGGTCGCGGTTTTAGTTAACGATTCCCGGCTGGTAAATGATGACGTCATGCAGCGTGATGCGTTACAGAAATTTCCAAATGATGGCCAGCCATAAGACATTATCATGTCAAAAAAATGTAAAGTACCGTTTACCAAATGGTAAAAGCTTAAGAGCATGATAATGTCTTTCAGCCGCCAGCTAAACGCAACATTATTATGGTTACTGACTGACTGATTGGTTACATACCTATCTACAGCTATGCAGTGTTGTTTGCTTGTTAGGTCTTTAATCTGCGACGGACGTTAGCACGTTAGCGGTCGCGGTTTTAGTTAACGATTCCCGGCTGGTAAATGATGACGTCATGCAGCGTGATGCGTTACAGAAATTTTCAAATGACCCCCAGCCATAAGACATTATCATGTCAAAATTCCTACCTCTTAGAATTGCTAGTAAATAACTAATGTATAAGTACAATATATCATAGCAACTCTGAACTTTAGAATGACAGAAAATATGACCGTAACTTAGAAAACTAATGTTTCATAAGAATAATAAAAAGACTGTTTCCTAGGACACTAACCCTTAGCAAACAAAAATAACATGCGCCAGCTGTAAAGCTAAGCCATAGTAAATGCTTGTTAACGGTATACTACACTTAATAAATGCTATGGGTTTTTCCAGAATCTGTGGCGAGTGTGTCACACCTGAGGTCTCTGATTAATGTTTCTGAAGACATCAGCAAAATCTACTGAGGTAAAGCAAAACTGTATATAGGCTTAAGCTTTAGAAATGTTTGTATCTGAGTGTCGATTTTTCTCGTGCACGCTTCTTACCTATTACATGCACTGGGAATAGAAAATACGTAGTTTAAGTTTTTTAGAAACTTAGAGATACTTTTTTTACTACATGTTTAGTCTTATATGAAAGTCTCTCGTACTTTGTGAAATTAATCTATTGATAAACAGTAATGAATAAAGAAAACCGTTTAGCGCCACTTTCCTTGAGTGTTACAAATGGAGACGCGACACGCAAAAAATAAAGTGTGCGACAATATACAGTATAATCTAATCTCATTAACATATTCTTTAATTGAGTGGGGATGACGTCAATTTATGTTTACAAAATTATATTTATGTGTAAATAGAAATTAAGCACGGCACGTTCAGATCGTAATGTGGAAGAATAGGCCTTCATCTTTTTTCTTCTTTCTTTTTCCCATTTATGCCTTACGCTGTACGATCGACGATGTCCACGTTTTGTCGATGTCCCTCTCTATCTTGCCATTTGCTTCAATTCCATGACGTGTTTTCCTTTGCTATGTGCAAAGTATCTGATAGTATTTCCCCATTGCATTCTAGATCAGCTCCGTAGCTCGACTGTCTCTTTTGATTTAAGTTTTTTCTTCTGTACCTTTCTGGCTCTGTGCAAACTAAATATCCATGTATTTATAACTGTTCCCTCCCTATTTCATTAACAGATAATGTCGTTTCTAGTTCTTGTTCAATTCGGTTTCGTATCCTGTTCCTTTCAGTTTACATTTTACTCTCCTTTCAGATATTTTATCTTCGGTGCTGCTATTCGATCTGAATTTGTCTGTCAGTGTCCACGACTCTGTTCATGGGCGACTCTAGTGGAGTCTACATGGTCTACTTTAGAGACGACCATACTTTGTTCCATAGTTGACTGAGATGCGGTTTTCGTTCACATATGACGGTGTTATTTATAAGACATCATACGTTTTAGCTTTACTTAGGCCTATGCGATTACTTTTTATTGCTTCATGAAATTTTGTTCTGTCTTAATGTATTATGATTCCCAATGTTCATATTTTCTACATAAACTTACTTGTTCTTAGTTGTTCGTGTATCACTACTGACAGGTCTGTTGTTCTGCCACCATTATTAACACGAATCATTTTCGTTTTCCCAGGTATTTATACTCATTTCTTTTTGTTCTAACTTATTATCCTGTATGTTAATGTTGTTCTGGAACTGTCTTTTGTTTGTTTCAATCGGTAATGAAACAATACAAAAAATGAAATAACGAAATTTCAGTACGGAAAAACGAACAACAATAACATCTTACTGTTATTCAAGTGATAAAAAAAATAATAATTGTTTCTAGGGGCTTAATAGACTAGTGGATATGACACCTGGTTATAATCAGAGGTCCCGAGTTCGGTTCTCAGGCATGCCATAAAATCAAAGTACGATTTTTAGTCCGTAGGTTGATTCAGTTTGTGGCAATGAGTGTCTGGATTAGCGAATGATGCGTTGTGCTAGCTACACTACCTGTCTTGTATGACATACTGGTCAAACTACCTAACTCCTGAACGATGGTACAAAAACAAGCAATTATGTTATCTGTGACTGTATAAACGTTCTCTATCCCATGAAATGGATTTCTAAAAATCCTCATGTTACATAGCAGAGGTATACAATTTTAACGATTTTAATGTTAAGTGTGAAAGTACTACATGCAGAAAAAATTGTTTGAGACGTATACAGAACGCTTGGACTGTACACATCAACTACTTCGAGTGTAACAATATGTAACAATATGCTTTATTACAATAAAAATTATGTCTTCTTTCACCATCATCACAGCACGACTCGGACCTTGGTCTCCTGAATTTTAAGCATTCATTGCTCTCGGTTCTTCGCCGCATCCTCCAATTTGATATTCTTAAAAGTTTTCATCAATAGAGTCTTCCCAACGTTTTCGTGGCTTTACCACGGGCCGTCTGCCTTGAGTTTTTCCCTTAAGTGTGCGTTTAGAAATTCTTTATTCTGGCATTCATCCACGTGGGCCACCCCATTGCCATTTTTTTATATTAGTAATTATAGACGCTTCAAGATCGTCAAATATGGTAAACAACCCACTGTTGTACCATATTCTCCTTCTACCTCCTTCATGCACAGGGCCCAAAATCTTCCTTAGGGTCAAATGAATTTACAAGTTTTCTCTGGCTTTTGTGAGGACCCGTGTTTCACATCCGTACCAAAGTACCGGTCTGATGATAGTTTTATATATTCACAGCTTAGTTAATCTGTGCATGGCTTCACATTTAAAAATTGGAAAAAATGAATAGTAATTTTTATTCGCCATCATTATGCCTTTTTTTTTTTAATTTTGTTAGTCTCGTTTTCATCCGTTGACATACTTGTCCCAATGTAAGTAAAGTCTGTGACATTCTCGAACTCAAATTTCTCTTGTTCAGATTTTATCTTACCTGTGCATTTCGTTTTGTTTGATCATTACTTTTGTTTTGCAATTCATTGACAATAAGGCCCATCTCTATAGCAGCTTCTTCAATATGTTTCAATGCTTCTTTAGCCAACGCTTTTTTTAATTGCGTTTTAGCCCATATATTAATGTCGTCCGCATATGCAACTACTTGTATCCACAGAAATTTTCCTAATTACATATTCACGTGCAATATTGAAGAGAAATGGCGGCAAACCATCTCCCTGTCGGAATCCACACACAGTGCTGAAGTTATCTGAAAGATTATTTGCACTGGATAGAACACTATTCCACAAATATATAGAGTAGGAAAATGCACGTTTATACAACTTAATATTTAAACATGTTTGTACAGACTAACCGTTTACAAAAGGAGTTGGTAAACATAGATGGTTCGTAGGTTATATGTTTTATAAAGCAAAATTGTGTAGGCCAAAGTGTTTTTTACAGTTTGTAATGTAGATGTTCAGACAAAGTACAAGTAAAGATTTTGATTTTTACACATCAAATATTCACACTGTGTCAACATTTCAGGTTGTATTCTTGCTGTCTACTGTAACGGCGTATACAACAGCATTTCAGTAAGTAATTGGAAAGGTTTATTTACGCATTTACGTACGTTCTACTTTACGAAAGCTGTAAATCATATTGTCACTACTGGAATTCCCGTTTATTATGAATATGAGAACACTTATTAGAATCGTTTTTGCGCGTTATCCACTTTTATTAAAATCCCCATTCTTAAATTGGGGTGGCAACAAACTAGAAGAGCTTTGTTATTTTGTAGGTATTTGTTTCTGACGTTTAACCAAGTGAGGTGATATCGGACTGAAGTCGTAAGAATGCCTTCAGTGCGAGTATTATTTACTGAAAATTGCATTCAGTACATGGACTTCAAAGTGTAACAAAGTAGGACACCATTTTTATTGTAAGAAGAAACTTCTGAGGAAATGGAAAACATGTTAATCACTGAAGAGTCAAAAGTCAGTTACAACTATATTTTATAATATATTTAAGACACCTGTACATCATCATCATCATCATCATCATCATCATCATCATCATCATCATCATCATCATCATCATCATCATCATCATCATCACCACCACCACCACCACCACCACCACCACCACCACCACCACCACCACCACCACCACCACCACCATCGTCATCATCGTCGTCGTCGTCGTCGTCATCACATCGTCATCATACCGTACGTATTATATCATATAATATATAATCATACGTATCATACTTATATAATTTTCATACAATTTTTATTTATGAAAAAGCTAAACAGTCTTATGTATTAAAATGTTTCGTAAGATCTCTTTATAATTATAAATGTTTTTAATTACTGTATTTCAAATAATTCTAATAATAGTAGACCTATAGTCTACGTTTCTGTTTTAAACTTGCCCCTGATGTTTCATTTTGTATAATGCGCAAACTCACTCAATCCGGGGAAATTGCAGAAGTGTTTTTATAGTACTTAAGGTTACTAATTAGTAACTAAATGAAAATAATATGACGTGTTATTCTTTCGGACATAAACTTCTATGTGTAAATAGGGTACATAAAAGTCTGAACACTCACGATGTTTACAACTTTTAATTCTGTCTCTTAAGAATAACTCTTACAGGTCTACTCTTAACGGAATTGTTACTCGTCTTATACTTGCTTCCTGTCACTTGCACGATTCTAGTGAGGAGTTAGACTATTCATATTAAACCAGTTATGTTCTAGCTCACGTTGTATGTAAAACAAAGTGAATGTGATATTTTCATATCTAAAACTTTCTTTGAATATAAGACTTTTTAAACGATGTTTGCCCGATCTGATTTTTAGGATATCAACAGAAATTATATACAAACAAATTAAGGTTACTGCTATACTGATTTATGCTGGATGTAATGCATTTACATTAGTTTAACACTTGACTGACTGTAAACGTAGATTTTGAGTTTTTTATACAAAACACGAAGAAATGAGACGAACCAGAAGCAGTCTCTGGAGGTAAGGTATAAATTGTTACTTGTATTGTTATGTGGTTACTGTTGAAGATTTGTATAACATTTACTGAGGAAGTAAATTCAAACCAGAGACAGTAAAACACAGCCTTTATTAATAGGTCTAATTTTTATCCAAATCAAACTGAATTTAACAACTGTAGTTTAAAAACGCAGCGATCCATTAGGGACATCACTATAACAACAACAATAACTAAAGTCGTTGAGTTTAGTATACAGCAGTTAAAAAGCAAATGAACATTTGACATTCGCATTGCTGCAGGCATTCATGCGTAGCCAGCAAACGGACCAACAAACCATTCCACATCAACGGACTGACTAAGGGCGAATCAAGTTTATGTGTGACACACAAAAATAATATTAGCATTAATAGGAAGCTTGTAAAGGGTAGAAAGCTCTTCGGTGTACATGTACTAGTTGTAACTCATTTTTCATCAAGTTATTCCACACCTTACTATCTAGTTTCAGAAAGTTCTTTTCTTACAAAAACGTTCTACTGCTTTATTTTGTTTTTGGTGCCTCTCGACATTGTAATTTGTATATTCATATTACACAAGCATAGTTTCTATTAATGTGTGACTTAAGATTATAGGTACATTTTAAAAGTTCTATAAAAAGAACTTTGCGCATTCCTAGAAAACATATCGAGAGTATGTAATTTTGTTGTAAATGACAAATTATTAAATCGACTGTTACAATCATCCAAAGAATTCTGAACAATATTTTATTGACCTGAATGCTTCTTATTTTGAGTGCCACTAGTTTGCCATTGCTTTGTGAAGATAGGCTATAATTTTATCCGTGGTGGGAATGGAAACCAAGCTGCCTGATGCGTATCGAAAGACTACTTGCTAGACCATTCCTGAAAACCGAATTTCGAAATGTAGGCCTACACAAAGAGCTTACGTGCGGAAAATTACAGTATAATTATAATAAATAAATATAAAACAAAAACGTAGTATTTATATACGTTTAACAATTAACGAGAATAGTTATTTATTTATAAGCAAATTAAGATAGCCCGGGTAGCACCGAAAAATTAAGATGCTGAAATTTAAAAAAAAGGTTCCAGGTTGTGTCAGCCTATGGAAATGAGTACCTAGGATAGCATCTGACAGGAGGTTGGAACGTAATTCTGGCCACACACTCTTATTTGTATGCCGAAAGGCTCAAGTTTTGCAGCCTCTTCTAAACCACTTCGGCGCAACAAGAGTCTGTTATTAATAAATTTAAATATATGTCTTATAAACATATGTCTTTGTTTACTTTTGGTGATACCTTTTTAATGCTTATTTTGTTAGCTATCTGCTAAATAATAGCTCACGCTTTGTAACGTTAAGTAATTATTTTAGTACACATCTGTTGATTTCACAAGGGCGCGCGCTTGAGCGTGTTCTCGCATCTATAATAGAAACATGCAAAGTAATCCACTGTGATTACGGTGATTGTTCGTTGGCTAAAAGCAATATATTTTCGTACAGTAACATTCATCATTTTACCCTGCAGCATGGGAAATATTTATGAGGCTATATTTCTTATTGTTACATTTGTTATTTAGTGGATGATAAAGACTTCGACTGACAGTGAAGTTAATAATTCTTTCCATCACTATAGGCAAGTCAAAATAAAATCAGAAGAGGACTAACTCTCCTGTAGTCACTGAATATCAGATCTCTGTGCCGAGATGTGTCCCGTAATGACATTCAATATATTAATGGAATACATGTGATTGATATCATGAATACGCTAGCACGTGCACACGCGTGCATGTATTTACTCACATTTATGCTTTGTAAACGTTAGAATGTAATTTGTACTTGTTGTTTTTTTTTGCTATCCATGTAATTCATAATTCAGCAATCTGGTTTTTGAATCTTCAAACACGTGTGATTTAACGAAGATGCCTGAAGATGCGGAAAATAACATTCCTGAATTACATGAATCAAAGAAATACGATGCAGTTACATTCTTGTCTGTATGGGTTAATAAAGACTACGAATGAATTTAGTGCGAACACAACAGTTACAACGACTTAAACACATGCACGCGCGCGCGCGCGCGCGCGTGTGTGTGTGTGGGAGGGAGGGTAAATCATTAGTCTGACTTAAATGTTATTTATACTACTCACATTTTTTAAAGTAAAAATGACTGTAACGTTAGAGAAAACCACTGACTGTTCCTTTCCAATTATTCACATATACACCATTTCTGAAAACTTTGTAAATATTAAATTTACAATTAAAAGACAAGAGTAGATAAATTAGATTAACTGGTTTAGCACAAGGCTCTGTTACAGATCGGTAACAGGATGATTCAGAAGTATATTAATGATGCAATTAGAAACCCTTATCTGTCCCGCTCTGGCTCCTTTTCAATTGAGGATACTGTCAATTACAGAGAGTGGGACCCTACTTTCCCCTACACTCCGCTCTGATAATAAACATTAAGTTCTTAATAAAACGTAATGACAGGTAATTTAGTTATCAACCATTGTAAACCCCTTGATTAAATGAACAGTCTGCCCTTGTAAACACCCTGTAAAACTGTGACACATGTTGTATTAAGAACAAACAGATGAAAACAGAATCGCAAGATACTCATGATGCCATAGAAAACTGATAATACGTATAACATATATGTTTTCTAATAACAAAATAATAACGCGAAAACAACAACGAAGATTATAGTATTTTAACACAAGTAGGTCTATGACTAACAAGTCAGTTACGACTACAAAGCAATTCTCCAGTCTCTTGTAATATGTAATACAGGTAATGTTAGCATTATTTGTTGGTCGAATTCCTATCTCTGTCAAAATCTTATTCGAATCGGTTCTTCTTTAACTGTATAAAATTATGATGACAATGTTTCTCAATACGTGTAATTCACGAATCTCATATCTGGTTTTCGAATCTTCAAGCATGCGCATGATTCAACGAAGGTGATTGAAGATGCAAAAACTACATTCCTGAATGAATTGTATCATAAAAAAGTGAATGACAAATTTATTAAATAGATTTTATTATACTTCAATTACAATAACAACAACAGCATCAACAACAAAACGTAGTGGTATAATGACAGTTCAAACGCACAAAGGAATGCCGCCTTCTTAAAAAACAATAAAAAACACTAAAAAACATGATCTAAGAGATGACGCCGCCACCGCTGGACCCGCAGCATCCCAATGGACCACAGCACCGCGAATTTCCGCGAATAAATTTTTTTATTTTTTTTATTTGATTTTTTATTTTTTTAATTAAATTGATTTGCATATCAAGGGGGTGGGATGAGGTTCAATGGACCACCAGCATCCGTGAATATAATTTTTTATTTTTTTAAGAAAGCTGATTTGCATATCAGGGGGTGGTGGTGGGTGGGTGGTTTTTTATTTCATATCAGTGGGTGGTGGTGGGTGGGGGTGGTTCCAACTCGATGCATTATAGTGTATATTAAATCTATATGATCAGGTGTACCAACCTTTGTATTATTATTATAGTGTATAGATATTTTATATGAGCAGGGTTGTCAACATTTTCTGCGGCGGGGGGAGGGAAATTCAAATATGTGTTATATAGTGTATATATTAAAATATATGATCAGGGTTACCAATCTTACATTATTGTGTGTGTGTATAGAGCAGATCTGCCAACATTTTTTTCTCTTCTGTGGTGGGAAATTCAAACTATATGATCATAATTGTTACTCTCTCTCTCTCTCACATTTGAATGTAAGTAAAACTATCTCTCTCTTGTTGTCAAACGTTATGTTCAAACCGTTTTCTCCTCTCTCTCTCTCTCTCTCTCTCTCTCTCTCTCTCTCTCTCTCTCTCTCTCTCTCTCTCTCTCTCTCTCTCTCTCTCTCTCTCACTGTGTACATTGAGTAAATAATTTTAGCTCTCTCTCTCTCTCTCTCTCTCTCTCACACGTTGTGTATGTCTCTCTCTCTCTCGTTGTCAAACGTTATGCTCAAACTGTTCTCCTCTCTCTGTGGTCATTACCGCGCATGTATACGAAATTAGAAAGTTTATATTTATTCAACAAATATTAACGCCCTCTCTCTCTCTCTCTCTCTCTCTCTCTCTTACCGTGTACATTGAGTAGTCGGTGTGATGAGTAAATAATTTTAGCTCTCTCTCTCGTTGTCAAAACGCCGTCTTCATTTTCAATGTATTAAATAATTAATTAATAGTTTTATAATGCAGTCAGTGTGATTGATCCTTGTTAGAAATATATATATTTGGCAAATATTAACTATGTATGTGTGTTGTTGTCAATGAACTACTTACCTGTGTGCTGTTACAGATGACAAATCCATACGTTAACGGCGTAGCAATCTGGTACAATACTTCTGTTTAATGGGTACAGTTTACACACGCACATAGGTTCAGTGGTGTATAGCGAAATAAATTAAAATTATACACACATGAAAACGGTGGTTGAAATTCATACAAATCTTCTGATGTAACAGTTCACAAAAATAAATTAATTGTACACATGTTCAGAGGTGTAGAGTGAAATAAAATAAAGTCATAATTTGTTTAAATGATTAAATATATTTTAAAATTCATAATATAAAATTCACAATTAAATAAATACATTATAAAATTGAAAATTCACAATATAAAATTCACAATTCATAATTAAATAAATACATTATAAAATTGATATTTTTTCGAAAGTTTATATATAATTGTGTCGTACTTGTAGGAGAAGCAACCTGCAACATAACAATACAACAACATTAAAATCATGTTAAATATCACACACACACACACACACACACACAGATATAGTTGGCAGAATCAACGCTTTACGCGAGTAACTTCTTAAATTATGTGTCACTCTCTCTCATAAGTTAATGTCCATTCATCAAAACTTTGTAAATTAGAATCTGCACTACATTCAAACACACGCACACACAGTGATAAAAAACGCACACACACACAGACGCACACGCAACGTAATCACACACATACATACGACGTGCACACGTTTGGATTGAATCATGTACATGTAGGTCCAATAAAACAGATAACAGATTTAAATATGCTATAGTCATTGTAAGACGTTACAATCCTTGAAGTGTTTAATAAGTAAATTGTATATATATATATCACTGAATAATAATAATATAATCGTTCTAGTCTTATCGTTTGCTGCAACAGGTAACGCAGTTTACAAATAATTACATATAGGTTCAGAGGCGTATAGTGAAATAAATTAAAAATAGAAATTAATTTCCTCATAAGTTAATGTCCTTTCATCAAAACTTTGTAAATTAGAATCTGCACTACATTCAAATACACGCACACACAGTGATAAAAAAATTGTTTATTAAAAGTAGTTTGTCACCTTAACGAGGTACTATTTCCACATGCGCTGTCTGGTTCCTCATCCCTCGAAACACGAGATGTAGGTCGCTGGGATTTATATGACGGAGTTCTTCATCTGTAAAGACGTCAGCATACCTCTTAGGTAGATATACACGATAGCGGCGCTCACAATCTTCCAACGTTACAAGCACAGACTTCCCATATCTCGTGTCCACATGCACCATGTTAACGATCGGATACTGCTTGTTCACGGTTAATTCTGCAAACCGTTTGTACTCAATAGCAGAAACTGCGTTGAATTTTGTGATAAACGACATTATTAGAAGTGAAGACGTCTGTATCAAACGAGGTGGAACCAAACAATGTCAGAATATTGGCTACAAAGAAGACTAGTGAAAGTAATGGTGGTGGTGGTGTGGTCATCAGGAAAGTTCATTTTCATCGCCTGAAGCTTTGCATGTACATACACACAGGCAGAATTAGCGCTGTTACAAAATATATATATATTAGGTGAATACAAGAGAAAAGACATACTTTACGGAATTTCTTGAAATTTTTTTTTTGTAGTTCGTCTTCACCTCATCACCCTTGCATGTACTAGCAGTGTGTTTGGGTACAATTAAAGATTTAAATTCAATGTTCTGAGAAGTACACATATTCATCTGCTCGCCTCCCTCCCGTTTACTGACAGTATGTTTGGATGCAGTCAACCACTGATAAGAATTCATCTTCTTGTTCCTATAATAATAATAACAGTACCTGCTTCATTATCATATACATTATGTGCTATATATATATATATATATATATAAATATATATATAAGGCTTTCAACACACACACACATACACACACACACACACACACAGCACATACCATAAATCCAGAACAGGAAAGGTATTATAACAAACATTACGAAAACAAGTACGTATGGTCACGTACATAGATCAACGTTTAAACAAACAGATTAATACCTGAATAAATTTTTTAAAAACAGGACAGCGTATTATCTATATAACGTTCTGTTTCAGATAAGAATAGTTTGAATATAAAATGAAAGGGTAAGTTGTATTTTGTTATGAGAAAATGCATTTCTAAATTTCGTTACATTTGTAAATTACAGAATTGTTCTTCAACTACAGTCACAATCGTTCAGTTTCATTAACATTTGAAAATTGATGGATTTGGTACTCGATATATTCTACTCTCACAGTATTTTCATTGATACATTTCAGAAACTGAGTACAGAATAAATCTACAATCACTCAGGCGGAATCATTAAGTTTTACAAAAGATCTTATTGATCAGACGTATGAGTAATTATATTAATCCTTATGTAGCAAATACGCACGCATTCATAAAATACAGCACTCAGGTGTAGGGCAATTAATCCTTTTTGTATTGAACGTATTTAAGTAGGCCTACTCATGATATCAGTAAATTCTGTCTAAATGTCTAGTACATAAACGTACCCGGTAATCGCTTCTTGAGTCGTAGTCATTCTTAAACTCGACATAACTACTTGTGTTACTCGATTGATGTTCATGTTAAACGATTGATGACTCATGTAATAATACAGATTAACCTCGTATAATAATAATGACAGGACAGCGTATTTAGAACACTTAAAATTGGAAATCTACAAACACACCAAAAATATCTGTCAAACCCCTATCAAACAAAAACCCCGTTCTTATCGAGAGACAACAGTAACTGACCTAAGCACATGTGCTTCATTAGGCAACAGACCAAAAAATCAAATAGACGACTATAAGCTCAATTTAAATAAAATCTGAATATTCAATAAAATTATGGTTTACTTAGTAACATATGCAAATCTTTACTTACTCTTAAATGTTGTTGTTGTTGTTATACACACAATAGTCGATTGTACGATGAGTGTCTCATACAAATGAGAAATAGTGACATGTCGTCTTGTGTGTGTATATATCATACGGCGGTAGCGTACACGTTTGAAAGTTGATGCACATTAAATTCTCTCTCTCTTTCTCTCTCTCTCTCTCTCACTCACACACACACACACACACACACACACACACACACACACACACATTTCTGATTACTATAAAAATAATTGCATGTATGTTCAGAGGTTTGGTGTCTAAATCGATGCATTCTACTTTCACCTTCTAATTTGACACATGGCTTACTTTCATACAGAATAGCTATCGCCCATGTCCGTCTACGAGTGTTGCTAAACGAAATTAAAAATGCTGTAATACATAACGTCCTGTGAAATAGATATGGTATGTTTTTAGGACAGCCAAAAGCAAGAAAGTATTATTTAAATCTGTTATCTACTTCTGTATGGAAGTCATCTATAAATATCAGATCAGTGCGACACAACGTAATTGGACCTAACATGATTCATGCCAACGTGTGCGCTCGTTGTGTGTGCGTGTGCGTCTGTGTTCGTGTGTGCGCGCGTTGCGTGTTTGGTTACGTTGCGTATGCGTCTGTGCTTGTGTGTGTGTGTGTGTGTGTGTGTGTGTGTGTGTGTGTGTGTGTGTGTGTGTGTGTGTGTGTGTGTGTGCACGTCGGATGTGTGATTACGTGTGCGTCTGTGTGTGTTCGTGTGTGCGCGCGTCGGATCATGACATAGTATTCGTAATGACCGAGGCACTTCCTTTATTGCATGAGGATATTCAGATAGAGCAGAGCAGACACGTTTACGCAATATCAAAGTGCACCACACAAGAATCAGATGTTTTGTATACGTTCTAGGTGAAAAACTACTGGGGTGTCTCTGACTTTAGTTGGAAATAAATAACATTACAGATATTGATATGGTTACTATGAGTAGCCTATACGTGAATACTATACATCAGACTGCCTGTATCTGTCATTAGCAATCTAACGTTACGACGGCGGCATAACGATAATGAAAGTCATACATTATCGTTATTTTGTCTAAGCTATGTTAACTTCAGAAGTAGATAACAGATTTAAATAATACTTTCTTGCTTTTGGCTGTCCTAAAAACATACCATATCTATTTCACAGGACGTTATGTATTACAGCATTTTTAATTTCGTTTAGCAACACTCGTAGGACGGACATGGGCGATAGCTATTTCTGTATGAAAGTAAGCCATGTGTCAAATTAGAAGGTGAAAGTAGAATGCATCGATTTAGACACCAAACCTCTGAACATACATGCAATTATTTTTATAGTAATCAGAAATGTGTGTGTGTGTGTGTGTGTGTGTGTGTGTGTGTGTGTGTGTGAGTGAGAGAGAGAGAGAGAGAAAGAGAGAGAGAATTTAATGTGGCATCAACTTTCAAACGTGTACGCTACCGCCGTATGATATATACACACACAAGACGACATGTCACTATTTCTCATTTGTATGAGACACTCATCGTACAATCGACTATTGTGTGTATAACAACAACAACAACATTTAAGAGGTAAGTAAAAGATTTGCATATGTTACTAAGTAAACATAATTTTATTGAATATTCAGATTTTATTTAAATTGAGCTTATAGTCGTCTATTTGATTTTTTGGTCTGTTGCCTAATGAAGCACATGTGCTTAGGTCAGTTACTGTTGTCTCTCGATAAGAACGGGGTTTTTGTTTGATAGGGGTTTTGACAGATATTTTTGGTGTGTTTGTAGATTCCAATTTTAAGTGTTCTTAAATACGCTGTCCTGTCATTATTATTATACGAGGTTAATCTGTATTATTACATGAGTCATCAATCGTTTAACATGAACATCAATCGAGTAACACAAGTAGTTATGTCGAGTTTAAGAATGACTTACGACTCAAGAAGCGATTACCGGTACGTTTATGTACTAGACATTTAGACAGAATTTACTGATATCATGAGTAGGCCTACTTAAATACGTTCAATACAAAAAGATTAATTGCCCTACACCTGAGTGCTGTATTTTATGAATGCGTGCGTATTTGCTACATAAGGATTAATATAATTACTCATACGTCTGATCAATAAGATCTTTTGTAAAAATTAATGATTCCGTTCAGATGACGTTTAGACAGAATTTACTGATATCACGAGTAGGCCTACTTAAATACGTTCAATACAAAAAGGATCAATTGCCCTACACCTGAGTGCTGTATTTTACGAATGCGTGCGTATTTGCTACATAAGGATTAATATAATTACTCATACGTCTGATCAATAAGATCTTTTGTAAAACTTAATGATTCCGCCTGAGTGATTGTAGATTTATTCTGTACTCAGTTTCTGAAATGTATCAATGAAAATACTGTGAGAGTAGAATATATCGAGTACCAAATCCATCAATTTTCAAATGTTAATGAAACTGAACGATTGTGACTGTAGTTGAAGAACAATTCTGTAATTTACAAATGTAACGAAATTTAGAAATGCATTTTCTCATAACAAAATACAACGTACCCTTTCATTTTATATTCAAACTATTCTTATCTGAAACAGAACGTTATATAGATAATACGCTGTCCTGTTTTAAAAAAATTTATTCAGGTATTAATCTGTTTGTTTAAACGTTGATCTATGTACGTGACCATACGTACTTGTTTTCGTAATGTTTGTTATAATACCTTTCCTGTTCTGGATTTATGGTATGTGCTGTGTGTGTGTGTGTGTATGTGTGTGTGTGTTGAAAGCCTTATATATATATTTATATATATATATATATATATATATATAGCACATAATGTATATGATAATGAAGCAGGTACTGTTATTATTATTATAGGAACAAGAAGATGAATTCTTATCAGTGGTTGACTGCATCCAAACATACTGTCAGTAAACGGGAGGGAGGCGAGCAGATGAATATGTGTACTTCTCAGAACATTGAATTTAAATCTTTAATTGTACCCAAACACACTGCTAGTACATGCAAGGGTGATGAGGTGAAGAAGAACACAAAAAAAAAATTTCAAGAAATTCCGTAAAGTATGTCTTTTCTCTTGTATTCACCTAATATATATATATTTTGTAACAGCGCTAATTCTGCCTGTGTGTATGTACATGCAAAGCTTCAGGCGATGAAAATGAACTTTCCTGATGACCACACCACCACCACCATTACTTTCACTAGTCTTCTTTGTAGCCAATATTCTGACATTGTTTGGTTCCACCTCGTTTGATACAGACGTCTTCACTTCTAATAATGTCGTTTATCACAAAATTCAACGCAGTTTCTGCTATTGAGTACAAACGGTTTGCAGAATTAACAGTGAACAAGCAGTATCCGATCGTTAACATGGTGCATGTGGACACGAGATATAGGAAGTCTGTGCTTGTAACGTTGGAAGATTGTGAGCGCCGCTATCGTGTATATCTACCTAAGAGGTATGCTGACGTCTTTACAGATGAAGAACTCCGTCATATAAATCCCAGCGACCTACATCTCGTGTTTCGAGGGATGAGGAACCAGACAGCGCATGTGGAAATAGTACCTCGTTAAGGTGACAAACTACTTTTAATAAACAATTTTTTTATCACTGTGTGTGCGTGTGTTTGAATGTAGTGCAGATTCTAATTTACAAAGTTTTGATGAAAGGACATTAACTTATGAGGAAATTAATTTCTATTTTTAATTTATTTCACTATACGCCTCTGAACCTATATGTAATTATTTGTAAACTGCGTTACCTGTTGCAGCAAACGATAAGACTAGAACGATTATATTATTATTATTCAGTGATATATATATATACAATTTACTTATTAAACACTTCAAGGATTGTAACGTCTTACAATGACTATAGCATATTTAAATCTGTTATCTGTTTTATTGGACCTACATGTACATGATTCAATCCAAACGTGTGCACGTCGTATGTATGTGTGTGATTACGTTGCGTGTGCGTCTGTGTGTGTGTGCGTTTTTTATCACTGTGTGTGCGTGTGTTTGAATGTAGTGCAGATTCTAATTTACAAAGTTTTGATGAATGGACATTAACTTATGAGAGAGAGTGACACATAATTTAAGAAGTTACTCGCGTAAAGCGTTGATTCTGCCAACTATATCTGTGTGTGTGTGTGTGTGTGTGTGTGTGATATTTAACATGATTTTAATGTTGTTGTATTGTTATGTTGCAGGTTGCTTCTCCTACAAGTACGACACAATTATGTATAAACTTTCGAAAAAATATCAATTTTATAATGTATTTATTTAATTATGAATTGTGAATTTTATATTGTGAATTTTCAATTTTATAATGTATTTATTTAATTGTGAATTTTATATTATGAATTTTAAAATATATTTAATCATTTAAACAAATTATGACTTTATTTTATTTCACTCTACACCTCTGAACATGTGTACAATTAATTTATTTTTGTGAACTGTTACATCAGAAGATTTGTATGAATTTCAACCACCGTTTTCATGTGTGTATAATTTTAATTTATTTCGCTATACACCACTGAACCTATGTGCGTGTGTAAACTGTACCCATTAAACAGAAGTATTGTACCAGATTGCTACGCCGTTAACGTATGGATTTGTCATCTGTAACAGCACACAGGTAAGTAGTTCATTGACAACAACACACATACATAGTTAATATTTGCCAAATATATATATTTCTAACAAGGATCAATCACACTGACTGCATTATAAAACTATTAATTAATTATTTAATACATTGAAAATGAAGACGGCGTTTTGACAACGAGAGAGAGAGCTAAAATTATTTACTCATCACACCGACTACTCAATGTACACGGTAAGAGAGAGAGAGAGAGAGAGAGAGAGAGAGAGAGAGAGGGCGTTAATATTTGTTGAATAAATATAAACTTTCTAATTTCGTATACATGCGCGGTAATGACCACAGAGAGAGGAGAACAGTTTGAGCATAACGTTTGACAACGAGAGAGAGAGAGACATACACAACGTGTGAGAGAGAGAGAGAGAGAGAGAGCTAAAATTATTTACTCAATGTACACAGTGAGAGAGAGAGAGAGAGAGAGAGAGAGAGAGAGAGAGAGAGAGAGAGAGAGAGAGAGAGAGAGAGAGAGGAGAAAACGGTTTGAACATAACGTTTGACAACAAGAGAGAGATAGTTTTACTTACATTCAAATGTGAGAGAGAGAGAGAGTAACAATTATGATCATATAGTTTGAATTTCCCACCACAGAAGAGAAAAAAATGTTGGCAGATCTGCTCTATACACACACACAATAATGTAAGATTGGTAACCCTGATCATATATTTTAATATATACACTATATAACACATATTTGAATTTCCCTCCCCCCGCCGCAGAAAATGTTGACAACCCTGCTCATATAAAATATCTATACACTATAATAATAATACAAAGGTTGGTACACCTGATCATATAGATTTAATATAAATTATAACACACGACAAATTTGAACTCATGCAAAGGTTGGTACACCTGATCATATATTTTAATATACACTATAATGCATCGAGTTGGAACCACCCCCACCCACCACCACCCACTGATATGAAATAAAAAAAACCACCCACCCACCACCACCCCCTGATATGCAAATCAGCTTTCTTAAAAAAATAAAAATTATATTCACGGATGCTGGTGGTCCATTGAACCTCATCCCACCCCCTTGATATGCAAATCAATTTAATTAAAAAAATAAAAAATCAAATAAAAAAAATAAAAAAATTTATTCGCGTAAATTCGCGGTGCTGTGGTCCATTGGGATGCTGCGGGTCCAGCGGTGGCGGCGTCATCTCTTAGATCATGTTTTTTAGTGTTTTTTATTGTTTTTTAAGAAGGCGGCATTCCTTTGTGCGTTTGAACTGTCATTAATACCACTACTAATAACAATACTAATACTAATAACAATAAGTTTCGGCATGTGAATGTATAGCCTATTGTTAAACAAACCGAACTTACACTGTGACGGGCAACAGACTACAGGCAAGCCTTGTTTACAGTTTTGTAGACTATTTTTACCTACGTGTATCTTCCAATATAATTTACTTAAATTAAAAGTCTAATTAAAGTAGAGGATTCGTATTTAACATTTTCACAGTGATTGCCTCTATAAAGTTATTTTCAGCAGCACTATTATTATCTTGTAACTAGTTTATCCTATATTATATTTTTATCCCCAATAATACCACTATTGTTATTATTACTCAAGAAATGATGTCGTTCCAGACTCGCACATTCTTATCCTCTTCTGTGTAATGTGGGGTAATTGCAACGTTTCGACACAATAGTATTTTTATGTATTTCGGTTGTATATCAAATGTTAAACGTTAACTTGCCATTTATAAATTAATATCAAACTATGGTTTCTGATGAACCCTGGATCCATATCTATAAGCACGAATTCAAGGGGTAAAGGGTAGAAGCCTGCAGTTCTGTAAGCCAAACTCAAGATCCAACCATCAGTCGGTAAAGTAATGTTAACAATCTTCTGGGATCAGGGGCGTATTTATGGGGAGGGGGACGAACGGTACCGGACCCCCTCCCCCAGAGGATCGAAAAAGTTGACGAATTTTGTTAATCTCTTAACTTTTAGGCTGTTTTATTATTTCTTCAGCTGTGTACGCTAACATGGTGGTAACTCTTTCTTAACCTATACAAACAGGTTTATTACATAGCACTAGCATATATGCCTACGTTTGAAATATGAAATACAGAAAAATCGATTCCGTCAATAAGTACCTTGTAAACAAGACTTCAGTAACGCGTACGTTTATTGTGTCATTACCGTTTACTTTAATGGGACTAATTTCAGCCACTTTAAATACAGTTATATTGATTAGTCTTAACTTGTACTTTCTTTTGTATGAAACCGACCCGATCCCGGACCCTCACCCCTAAGGCCAAATTCAAGAAACGCCATTGTCTGGGTAATTAAAGGTCCAATTTTGTTGTGATTTTTCCGAAATACAGTACCCATTATAGATGTGATTGAAAATATTCTGAATTCTGGGACACTAAAAAGGCCGCGGTGTACAGAGGCAAGGAGTGATTCTTCAGATTAACGCTCGTCCACACACTGCACAATGAATACTTTAATCCACAGAAAAATTGGGCTGGTACTCTGTTACATCAGCTTTATTGTCCAGGCGTCGCCCCGTCACACTTCACTGTCTTTGGGAGCCTCGAGGAATTATTACGTGGAGTCAGTTTTCAGAAACCAAGATGTGAAAACAAATGTCCAAAAACTTCACTTTTTGCAGCAGACATAAAGCAGGATATAAAGCTCCTGGCATTAAAAAATCTTATAGAGCAATATGAGAACTGTATCTGCGGATTATTTTGAAAACGGGTAACTTGTTAAATTTACTGAATAAATCATAATAAAACTAAAAGTTTATCATAATAAACTAAGTCTCTTTACTTATTGAATAACTGCCGTAACGTGAACCAAAACCACGCGCGCGTTTATGAATGAAGATAGATCGCTAAGACTGTATAACTTACATGGCATTTTGAAAAGGAAAAAATTGAATTTTTATTGTTATAGTATATTACGTGTTTCAACAATATTTTCCCAGGTGTGCTCGTATAAAACATATGATTTTTTTTAAAATTATTTTATAAAAAAGAATTAACCTTTGTTAAAGGTAGACGCTGAAGTTTCTACACGATACTGGAAGACGTTAGTCTTAATTTGACAACCCATGTTTGATAATAAATTGTGAACAATCCTTCCCTTTTTCTCTGAACTGTTGAAACGACCCATTCCTTAGAAGAAAGTTAAAATTAAACACGATGTAGTAAGTTAATGAATACACACTATACCTGTAATTCGAATCCACAAGTCCGGAGCATCCGATGGTAATTCGAAACGATTTTTGAAGGACTACGGATATAAAATGTTACAGAACTTCATCTACAGATTAAAAAGAGACTGTCGAAAGGCGGTCAATAAATCATAGCAAACCCAAGTCTTTGATGTTTTAAAATAATAAGTAAACTAATCTTCATACAATCTCGGTGGTAATCTTTTGTGGTTTTAGTTCATAAAACACACTTTATTTCGGTTTAACATACATTATTTTAGTTCTCTTAACACCAAATGTTTCGCACATAATGCGATGGGGCATCCTCAGAGGTTCGACCGAGTCTAAGGAGTCTCAGTCGTTTTAAGAGAAACAAAACGACGGGTGTTAAGTTGAAAAACAGATTATTCTTCATACAGTGCGACGTTTAACAAGACGTTTATTGGTGAAAGTACCATAATAAATTTCATAATTACAGTTAAATATAATAAAAACTTTATGGCCTAATGTCACGCATATAATGAAATTTATGTGATAAAAATCCTTACTTGGTTATTTCAGTTGTGTACTTGCAGGTAGGACTGTAACCACTTATTACAGAATACTGTAGGTCTATGTGAAACGCAGGCGGGTTATGACGGATGACAGTATGTTATGCTAAATCTGTGATAACAGAATTGCATTTCATTCGTTACATGCATATTTCATTAGTATTTAATACCATAAAATGTTAATTACACTAAGCGTATGTAACGTAAGGGGGATGGACAAATACCGTACAACTTGGTAATCCGATAACCTCAATACGAAACCGTCTAACATTTTTATTTTAAATTACTAGGATTAGACGCGCACGTTTTAGTGATAATACAGCTGTTCATTGCGGCGGCTTTCGTGTGAAATGCAATACAAAATTATAACCGTAATACTACGTGTACATCGGTACAACATGTTTCCCATTAGTAGACATCATCAATTAGCTAATGATTACATTCCAATCAAATAAATCGCAGGGCTCGCGGTTGTGCGTGCGTAGGAGATGTGTAATTTATAATTAATATTGGTGGCTTGTGAAATGTGATTAAAATTAATAAAGGATTACAACATAAATAATAAACAAAAGTTCAGTTTTCTTTAACTTTAAAACTGCTTTATATTTATAAAAACATTAGTCTTTTTTAATTGTCACGTGTGATTACTAATTTTCTGTGTTAATATAAATATATATGCTAATGTATACACGTATTGCTTGTGTACTTATACAAGTTCAAAATAATCATATTAATAAAAATAGTTACGGAACAAGCAAATGCCTAATCCTTGTAGTGCTAATTATAATAACTTTTAGAAAACAGCATATTGAAATATATCGAAATATAGCCATGCGGTTATTGTTTTTTCATGTATTCACACACATACACCTATACTTGCGCCCGTCCACATATACTAAAATGAACATGTCATCACACCCGAAAAAATGGTTTTGAATTTTAATGGCAAGGCAGTGAATTGTTTTAGACAAATAATGAATTAAAAGTAAAATGAACGTTACATGTTGGAAGGATGAGAAATGTTTGGAATAATAACGGATTTCGTAAATATGGGAGTATTTCAAACAGTTTATTGGCAGAAGCGGTGGCTAACCGAGAACGGGTTTCAGGATACGATACCGTGGAAACTATGCAGATAAGCCCGGTTACCGGTTATCAACCAGGCAGGTAAACAGGAACAATATATAAACACAGTAAGTGTGCGGTTCATTTAACACGGCTCACAGACATGATTATTCTTGTTAGAGGACAAAATTGTAATGAGTTGTCGCTTACCGTATCAGTAAAGTGCAAGTTACGTTAAACGCATACGCCGACGCGTATATCTTAGTTATAAACTAACGTTTGGCTTGTGATAAATACTATTAAACATCAGTTATACGTTTATGTAGCTGTTGGAAACGTAATTTATTTATATTGTAATTCATCTCTCTTAACAATACACAATTAATTATTTCATAATAAAGGCCTAACAAACTGACATGTCATGACTCTACAGTATGTATGGTGATACGTTAAACACTGTAATATAAAACTATGTAATAACTAACATTATTAAAATCTCTGTCACATACGCTCAATGGAATTTTCCACCTTATTTGTTTTCCATAATTCAGAAAAGCAATTACGTTTTCATTGGCCATAAAACTAACTAACTTGATCCATATTAAACACTGACGTGAAGACTATTTCCAAACCAAGAAAGATTTTGTAAACAAAAGACTTCATGTAATTACGAATTTTCCTTTGTACAACCGCACACATTTGAAGATGTTTCCTTCTGAATTATAGAACCCCTTATATAATAAAAATAAATAAATACTTAACGATAGTGACTAAGCAGTACAAGAAGAAATGATGAAGTATTTACAATTAATATTAAATTAATCTTTGTCACCGTTGACAGTTTCCTTAGGCGAAGCGAATCAGGCTTCAAGAACATCAGCTGGACGCTATGGCCGTACCTAACATTGTCTTCTAAGTATATCCGTCAGTAATTGAAATTTAGTTTAATGATAATTTCAGAAAATATTCAACATGTGCACACTCACAGTAGTGTAAATTAGTAAACAGGCCTATTTATTTAGTATTGTGTAGAAGGCTTTTGTACGCTATAATTTGAGTTATGCTCCCATTAATATGCTACGAAAGGTAAAAATGTAATTGTCAGTAGGCCTACGGACATTTTACTTCTTCGTTGTTACTTTGTAAACAGTATTTTTTTTTTGTTTTTTTACATACTTTATTCTGTTATACTACGTTCATTACATTTTTACTTCATTACATTCTTAACAATATTTTAGTTTTTAAATTGGTTAATAACAATACGAATTTTTCAGAACGTATTTATAGTTACTAACTTATCTGAATCTGTGATATTTAGCTTCATAGTAGAAAATAGTTTTCCGTTTAACTTGTTTCACTCTACATTCAGGTTGTGGCACATAATAAATCAGCAAATAATAAGTAAGTATGGATCTAGTCGACTGTATCTGAAGTATTTTAGTAAATTTATATGTTAAAGCTTTACATTTATTTTAAAGTACTAAAAAGTGTAAATATCTCATTATGCGCTATGCAACTGGCTACCCATCGACACCAGGGATGTTACAAATTTAAATCCATTATTTCACAGGTTTCGAATACAGGAAGCGTATTATTTCAGAATCGTGATATTTTACTCTGTACTGACTACTAACTATACTGTCCAACTCATATCGAGACTGATCCTCTTTGGCGGTGGCCTGGTGAGCTAGTCGGCGCAACAGTCCATGGGCCTAATCCTTGTCAGAATAATTTATTCTGTATCAATTCGTAACTACTAATTAAGTTCAGTTCTTAACCAGAAGTAATTATTTGTTTTCAGTTATTAAAACGAAAAATACGAATTAGACATACTTGTTCTGATATATCTACTTCCTTTATTAATAGAGCTAATAATCTTCGAGGTTATTTCTGATAATGCCAAGTTATGGAAAATCATTCTGGTTAATCTTCCTACACAAAAGTGTATATTTGAATTAGCTCTGCGTGAAGAATATTACATTCTAAAAATGTTATTATGTGGACATTACTGTGGGTTTGTAGGGCGATTAAATCCCAATCAGATACAGTAAAAGAAATCACGAGTGCTTATCACTCTTATTCAAGTTACACTTAATTCAACAATTTCACTTCACATGTAGGCCTTACAAGATTCCAATAGGGGTCTTCCATTGTTCACAACGTTCCACTCGTTAACGTCTCCGAATCTAAGTCACTAACAAGTAAACATGCTCTGCTTCACAACGCCATAACAATATTACATTGCAGTAATGAGCTCTTATGATGTGAACGTGTTAATGCCAGAGTTTTTCTTTAAAATTAAACAATATCAGACGTGGACCCACATAAAATGAGGTGGTATCCAAAATACTATTACAATTTCCTATAGTAACCGGTAGTAATAATTATGTACCAGTTATATTCTGTGTATTTGCCAGCAAGAAAGTAATTGATTTAAAACGAATATTCCAATCATATTACAAATGTCAAATTTTCCTAACAATTGGTAATCACATGGTACTGGATAACAGGTACGGGAGACACGGTAAGTGCACAAACATTGGCTATCATAACACTGGTATCTGTTTTGTACAGTGTAGGCCTACCTTCACCGACCCGTCACACTCATGTTGGTTGCGGTTGATGTTATCGCACACAAAATACTCTGCTAATTATGTTACAACTTGTCACTACGTCCGTCCTTTTGCCACTAATAGTATTCATCCTAATTAGTGTGTTATATGTTGAATGACGTATGAAATCGTTTTGTTGGGAAACGCATAGTTTAGGTAAATTAAGTTTGTACGAATCCAGGGATGTGTAATGCAGATAATTTTTGTAAGCGCGCGCGGGCGCATGCGTGAATTAATTAATTTTGTAAACGGTGTGCGCGTTACTGAATTTATTAAAATGTTATAATTTTATTTGCTTTGAAATTACTGCTTCCTAAATTTAGACTGAAATTTACTTACTGAAGAATTCGTTTGTCACTACTTATGATGTCGCAATAAAGGAACGCAAATAGTATAATAATATGCTGTTAAGAAATACTGGATAAACAAAACATGGCCTAACGTTTACAAGACGAAAGTTATCGCAAACGAAGATAGGGATAAGGAATACTTTAATTTCCAAAAATACAAAACACATGACGTGGTTACCACTTCTGAAATAAGAAATGTCACGTCCTTTGAAATCTTTCGTTGTGACTGGGTTATTCTATTGTTAAATTAATAGAACAACGTATTTAATAGATTAACAATATAGACCTGCGCGCATAGCAATAAAATTGAACCAGAGAAGCAAGAAGAGTAGACAGAATTACCCAAGCACTGAGGAAAGTGGTACTATCCACCTCAAAGCACACTGCAAAATAAGGAAGTAAGTTCTTTCAGAAAGTGTTTTTTATTTTAATTAATATAATGATTTACTTCAAGAACAGTGAAAGAAAGTGTAGAGAATATGTGTGAAACAATATTGTAATTTTATGAAATACAATATCGTAATTGTATGTTTAAATGAATTGATACTATTGTGTTAGGCTATAGCCTATGATGTTTGCCTTATACTATGTTATACTTATATATACATATTAACACTTTCACTGTGAACTTACTTTTAGGTTTTGATTTCCCACAGTTTCACACCTAAAAGTCAGATTGAACCTAAAAGTAAGTTCACAGTGAAAGTGTTAATCTATATATATATATATATATATATATATATATATATATATATATATATATATAAATGGATGTTGGTATATATATATTTTCTATATAAGTAACTCGATGTTTCTTGCAGTAATTATATAATTTGTGATGTTTTCAATTTGTTTCTTCTGCAAGTAGATAATATTGTATATTCTTTTTAACACCTGACGCACGTTTCACTGAAAAATATCAGTATCATCAGAGGTTTCTAAGTGAATTAAGAACAATCGAAATAATTCTATTAATATAAAATTAACGAATAATCGAATTTGTATCGATTTTAATGTAAAATAAAATAACTGATAATCGATTTAGGTCGATTAGTTAACGATTGTTTTAATGTTTATTTTCTTCAGCAGCTGTTTTCTCGGTTATATTTGAAATTTTGTTTATATTTTATTCATTTTTATTTTTATTTTTTAGTAAATTTATAATTTTAAATAGATCGTCTTGTTTTGTTTTTATTTGGGTTTGTTCTTTAATTAATAAATTATTGTTATTGTGTTTGTAAATGTTAAGATTTTCCCAAATATTCATTTTTTGACCTTTTTGTATGTTTTTAATTAATTTTATATTTTCAATGTTTGGAAACTGGTGGTTATTATTTAGACAATGTGTGGCTAAATTAGATTTATAAATATTTGGTTTTAAATATGCATTGCGGTGTTGAACGAATCTATCTCGTAGTTTTTTCTTCGTCTGGCCCACGTAAAATTTATTGCAATCTGGACATTCTATTTTATATATTCCATTTTTATTGTGAGTATTGGATTTAGTTTTAGGTTTTACTTTAAAAAATAAAAACTATTAATAAATTAGAAAATAAAATTAAACATAAAATCACTAATAAAATTCCTAAAAACACTACATTTAAAAATTCATCTATTAATAATAATATAAAATATACAACCTTCACTTATTACGGAAATATAACTCAAAAACTAAATAAAATATTTAAAGATACTAATTTAAAAATATCTTATAACACAGATAATATAATTTTTAATAAAGTAAAACCTAAAACTAAATCCAATACTCACAATAAAAATGGAATATATAAAATAGAATGTCCAGATTGCAATAAATTTTACGTGGGCCAGACGAAGAAAAAACTACGAGATAGATTCGTTCAACACCGCAATGCATATTTAAAACCAAATATTTATAAATCTAATTTAGCCACACATTGTCTAAATAATAACCACCAGTTTCCAAACATTGAAAATATAAAATTAATTAAAAACATACAAAAAGGTCAAAAAATGAATATTTGGGAAAATCTTAACATTTACAAACACAATAACAATAATTTATTAATTAAAGAACAAACCCAAATAAAAACAAAACAAGACGATCTATTTAAAATTATAAATTTACTAAAAAATAAAAATAAAAATGAATAAAATATAAACAAAATTTCAAATATAACCGAGAAAACAGCTGCTGAAGAAAATAAACATTAAAACAATCGTTAACTAATCGACCTAAATCGATTATCAGTTATTTTATTTTACATTAAAATCGATACAATTCGATTATTCGTTAATTTTATATTAATAGAATTATTTCGATTGTTCTTAATTCACTTAGAAACCTCTGATGATACTGATATTTTTCAGTGAAACGTGCGTCAGGTGTTAAAAAGAATATACAATATTATCTACTTGCAGAAGAAACAAATTGAAAACATCACAAATTATATATATATATATATATATATATATATATATATATATATATAAAAAAGAGAAATACCACTGACTCACTGATTCATCACGAAATCTCCGAAACTATAACACCTAGCTAGAAACTTTAAATTTGGCATGTAGGTTCCTTATGTGATGTAGGTATCCGCTAAGAAGGGATTTTTGGAAATTCGACCTTTAAAGGGGGAAAGGGGGGGGAAGTTTGCCTGACTAACTGACATAGAATCAACGTAGAGCAAAAACTACTGAATGGATATCAATGAAACTTTGAACATAGCTTCATCATAGGTCTTAGGTGCTCACTAAGAAACGGTTTTAAAAACTTTCACTCTTAAGGGGCAAAACCCCCCCCCCCCGTATTGTATGTATGTATCTATGTATGTATGTTCCACATCTCCTCCTAAACCACTGGACCGATTTCAACCAAACTTGGCACAAATATTTTACGCGACGGGAGAACCAACATAGGTGAGGTGCTTTTCTCGATGGGGTCCTTTGGGGGGTTCTTTGGGGTCTTCCACATCTCCTCCTAAACCACTGGACCGATTTCAACCAAACTTGGCACAAATATTTTACGCAACGGGAGAACCAACATAGGATAGGTGTTTTTTTCGATGGGGTCCTTTGGGGTTCTTTGGGGTCTTCCACATCTCCTCCTAAACCACTGGACCGATTTCAACCAAACTTGGCACAAATATTTTACGCAACGGGAGAACCAACATAGGATAGGTGTTTTCTTCGATGGGGTCCTTTGGGGTCTTCCACATCTCCTCCTAAACCACTGGACCGATTTCAACCAAACTTGGCACAAATATTTTACTCAACGGGAGAACCAACATAGGGTAGGTGTTTTTTCGATACGATCCTTCGGGGGGTCCTTTGGGGTCTTCCACATCTCTTCCTAAACCACTGGACCGATTTCAACCAAACTTGGCACAAATATTTTACGCAACGGGAGAACCAACATAGGACAAGTTCGATACGATCCTTTGGGGGGTCCTTTGGGTCTTAAAAACTATTAGATCTGGTTACTATGGCAACCCAATAGAATAGATTCTGGTTACCATAGCATCGGTGGAAGTCTCCCGCGTAGGAAATAGCGCGGGAGTCGTCCGACGGGCCTTCCCTGGAGTTCATCCACGGAACCCGGGGAGTCTTAGGTCGGATCACGCGAAAGACGGCGGGGCCAGAGTCCACGGTTCTTATAAATAAAGATATAGGTTATGATATCAAAGGTGGTGTATGCATCTTAAGAAACTTCTTAATAGTGTGTGAATTCAGAGTTGTTTCAGTTTGAATTTAAAAGTGGACAAGTTAAGGTCGAAGTAAGTTATAAGCGAGTATAAAAAACAAAGTTTTGATAGCAAATGTATTCAGATCATAGTGTTCAGACAATATAAATGCACTTGCTTCAGTTTGAATTTAAAAATTGATAACCTGAAATCTATAGAGGTATTGTATTGTTAGAATAAGTTTAGGAGACATTAATTTAACAAATGCCTTATTTCAACATTAACACAATGAATTATAAAAGACAGTAAATACGCAGCGCGTGCAAGTACTGTAGACATTTTATTGAAAACTAATTTAGCTGTTCGCCCTCTCCCAGAGTTAGAAATCGAGCAGGAGCATCACGCGCAACAGAATTCTTCTCCAGATATAAGAATACAGTTTATGACATGTTCTTAAACAGGTGCGCTACAGAGTATTCCTCCAGTGAGAATGCGAACGTAACAATATAAGGAAGATTATGCAATATACAAGTAATATAACGTTAGAACAAGAATAGGTGCCTATGAGCCTATGAATAAATTATGAACCCGAGCAACGCTGGGTAAATCGGCTAGATATAGATATCTATATAAGCCAAATACCACTGACTGACTCACTGATCACGATATCTCTGAAACAACTGAATGGATATCAATGAAACTTTGAACGTAGCTTCATCATAGGTCTTAGGTGCTCACTAAGAAACGGTTTTAAAAACTTTCACTCCTAAGGGGCAAAAAACCAAATAATGAAATTTATCGCGGGAATTGCATACTTTGTAAATGAAGTGGTTGACATCTCAGTTTATTGGAAACCCCGAATACATTTAGTTCTGAGTTTTTAATCATTGTTTTAAATTGAAAAACTTCGTTGTTTGCAGGTTCTTACAGTCGAGAAAATTTCGAAGTTCAATTAATTAATAAATATATGACCTTTTTTTTTCTCGGAAACGGCTCTAACGATTTTCTCGAAATAAATATTAAATAGCTGTTGCTATGAATGTAAATAAACAAACTAAGAGTTGAGAATTTGTACAATCTATCTAATGCTATACTATTAAGCGAGCAATAATTGTACAATTACGTACAACGTGAAACTCCGTAGCGAAGCACGGGTATTTTGCTAGTACTGTATATATATATATCTGTTTGAGATTTGCAGACTCCGACACCGTTTGACCGATCACCATGAAAGTTGGCACATATAAGTATTTTTTCATGGAGAAGGTTTGTATGCTCTCCACTTTGTTGTAACTCGCCAAAGGGGGGTGAAATGGGGTGAAAAGGGTTAAAAGCGAAATCACGAAATCTCAGGGACTATAAAGCCTACGAAATCTCAGGGACTATAAAGCCTACAAACTTGAAATTTGGCGTGTAGGTTCCTTATAGGGTATAGCCAGCCGCTAAGAAAGTATTCTTGGAAATTCCACCTCTAAGGGGGTGAAACGGGGGACGAAAGTTTGTCTGAAAGTTCGTGATTATTGAAGTTAGAAATGTGAAATTGGTATTTAGGCGCCCGTTTAAAAATAAAAGTTTTCTATTTCAGCCTTTTGGAAATTCATCACCTAAGGGGGTACCCTAAGGGGGGTGAAATGAGGTGAAAAAGATTAAAAGCGAAATCACGAAATCTCAGGGACACGAAACCTACACGAAAGCTTACAAACTTGAAATTTGTCGTGTAGGTTCCTTATAGGGTGTAGGCAGCCGCTAAGAAAGGATTTTTGGAAACTCCACCCCTAAGGGGGTGAAACGGGGGACGAAAATTTGTATGAAAGTTCGTGATTTTTGAAATTAGAAATGTGAAATTTAGGTGTTCGGTTAAAAATAAAAGTTTTCTGTTTCAGCCCTTTTGGAAATTCATCCCCTAAGGGGGTACCCTAAGGGGGGGTGAAATGGGATGAAAAAAGTTAAAAGCGAAATCACGAAAATTCAGGGACTATAAAGCTTACAAACTTGAAATTTGGTGTGTAGGTTCCTTATAGGGTGTAGGCAGCCCCTAAGACAGTATTTTTGGAAATTCCACCCCTAAGGGGGTAAAACGGGGGCGAAAGTTTGGAAGAAATTTCGTGATTTTTGAAGTTAGAAATGTTAAACTGGTATTTAGGCATTTGGTTAAAAATAAAAGTTTTCTGTTTCAGCCTTTTTGGAAATTCATCCCCTAAGTGGGTTAAATACGGGGGACGAAAGTTTGTATGAAAGTTCGTGATATAGACTCCGACACCGCTTGACCGATCACCATGAAAGTTGGCACATATAAGTATTTTTTCATGGAGAAGGTTTTTATGCTCGCCATGAAAATTGGTATACACAGGTACTTCAGCACGGAGAATATTTTCGCGCTATCCGTTTTGCTGTAACTCGCCACTAGATGGCGCTGCAGCGCATCAACTTCTACACCGTTCAACCGAACGCCATGAAAATTGGTATACACAGGTATTTCACCACGGAGAATATTTTCGCGCTAACCTTTATATTGTCATCAATCCTCAATAATATTGTCCTCAATCCTCAATAATAACAAATAGTGATTGTGACTGTGATTAGTAATTGGTGAGTGAGTTTCAAATGGAATACCATTTCCATTCGAATTGTGTTGAGTGTTGGACGTCGATATACATAACCATTGTTCTTTTGTTTATTTGTTCATTTGGGTCACACACAACTCAACTATCTTTGGACGCCTCATCTGTCACCAAACATTAAATACTGGAAATTATTTGAAATGCCACCCAAAATATCAAACATTGGAAGATCAACAAGACATGGACTGTGATTAGTAATTGGTGAGTGAGTTTAAAATGGAATACCATTTCCATTCGAATTGTGTTGAGTGTTGGACGTCGATATACATAACCATTGTTCTTTTGTTTATAGGCGAATAACATTTGGGTCACACACAACTCAACTATCTTTGGGCGCCTCATCTGTCACCAAACATTAAATACAGGAAATTATTTGAAATGCCACCCAAAAAATCAAAAATTGGAAGATCAACCAGACATGCGCGGCAACTGTCAGCCAGTAGAGCTGCTGAAACATCTGAAAAGCGAGACGCGATGGGAAACTGTACGAATCAGAGTCTCTACTTCAAGAGCTGCTGAAACATCTGAAGAGCGAGACGCACGAGTTGAAAACCTGCGAGTGCGAGCTTCTACTTCAAGAGCTGCCGAAACATCTCAACAGCATGACGTACGAGTTGCAGATCTTCGAGCAAGAGCTTCTACTTCAAGAGCTGCCGAAACATCTCAGCAGCATGACGTGTGAGTTGTAGATCTTCGAGCAAGAGCTTCTACTTCAAGAGCTGCCGAAACATCTCAACAGCATGACGTGCGAATTGCAGATCTTCGAGCAAGAGCTTCTACTTCAAGAGCTGCTGCAACACCCGAAGAGCGAGACACACGACGTGAAGCTGAACGCTCACGGCAGACTCGATCAAGAACGAGAATCGATCTCAAGAAAGCGGCGTTCAATTACGATAAAGACTGCGATTACAGAATGCATCGCGATGTTTCATTGGTCCAATGTCTACATTGTACTTACATTGTCGCGCTTTGAAGTTTCAGAAAGAAACGCCTGGCATGTGTTGCTCCAATGGCAAAGTCAATTTGCCACCACTGGCTGAGTCACCAGAACTACTTCTAACTTACGTGGCTGGAGCTACTCGGGAGTCCAAACACTTTCTAGAGCATATTCGGAAATACAACTCATGCTTTCAAATGACATCGTTTGGAGCGACGAATATTGTGAGATATGGTAATTTCATGCCCACATTCAAAGTGCAAGGACAAGAGTATCATCAGATTGGTTCACTTCTTCCAGTACCCGAAGTAGTTCCGCAGTTTTTGCAAATTTATTTTATGGACAATGTGGAGGAAGAGATTGATCGACGATGCGCATTTAGTGTAGCAACAGATCGGGAAACTATTGCTGAATTACGAGCATTATTCCACCAGCACAACTGTTTGGTCAGAGATTTCAAATCCGCATTGGAGAATGCGAGAGCGGAGACTTGAAAGTCATTATCAGGGCAGACAAGTCGTCGAATGGGCATGAAAGACGCTTCAATGCTCCAATGGCCCCTGAAGTAGCAGCTGTTATTGTCGGAACAGAGATTACCCGGCGAGATATTGTTATCAGCAGACGAGATCAAACCAAGCAACGTGTTGCTGAAACACACCGATCGTACGACGCACTTCAATATCCAATACTGTTTCCGCGAGGAGAAGACGGATATCATCTCGAATTGTATCAAACTCATCCCGTCACAGGTGCTGCGACAACGAAAAATGTCAGTTGTATGGATTTTTATGCATATCGTATCATGATTCGAGCACAACAATCCAACCACATCCTGAAGTGTCGTCAACTTTTCCAACAATTCATCGTTGATATGTACGCTAAAGTCGAAAGCGAACGACTCAATTACATTCGTTACAATCAATCGAAGCTTAGAGTCGAAGAGTAGTTTCATTTGCGAGATGCAATCGCGAAGGATGGAAAAGTTGCTAACATTGGACAAATGGTTATACTTCCGGTTTCGTATATTGGAAGTCCAAGACACATGCATGAATATGCTCAGGATGCTCTGACATATGTTCGCAAATATGGACGTCCAGATCTTTTTATCACGTACACATGCAATCCATCTTGGACTGAAATCAAAGATTTACTTCTGCCTGGCCAGCAACCATCCCATCGGCATGACCTCACAGCGAGAGTTTTCAAACAAAAATTGATACGTTTCATGGATCTCATCACTAAGAACCATATATACGGAGAAACTCGCTGCTGGATGTATTCCATTGAATGGCAGAAAAGAGGTCTACCACATGCTCATATCTTAATTTGGTTGGTTGAAAAAATTGTTCCAACTCAAATTGACGATATCATTACTGCTGAGCTGCCCGATCCAGAAGAAGATCCAGAATTATTTCAAATTGTCAAAAAAAATATGATTCACGGACCATGTGGACTACACAACCCACATTCGCCGCGCATGAAAAACGGAAAATGCACCAAAAAGTATCCACGTCAGCTGTTACCAGAAACACAAACTGGTCGCGATGGTTATCCGCTGTACAGACGACGAAAACCAGTTGATGGAGGACACACAACAACTATTAAAATCAATAACGTTGATTTCGAAATTGATAACCCTACTCTCCTATGCTTTCGAAATCATTCAATGCGCATATCAACGTGGAGTCTTGCAATTCAGTTAAGTCAATCAAATACATATGTAAATACGTTAATAAAGGCAGCGATATGGCAGTTTTCGGACTTACGAATCCCAATGCACCCGTCAATGAAGTCGAACAATTTCAAATGGGATGTTATATTAGCAGTAATGAAGCTGTATGGCGAATTCTTGGTTTCGACATTCATGAACGCTTTCCTGCTGTCATGCATCTCAGTGTTCACTTGGAAAACGGTCAACGAGTCTACTTCACGGAAGAGAACGCACCCCAGAGAGCTGCAGATCCACCAAACACAACGTTGACCGCTTTTTTCCAATTGTGTGCAACTGACGAATTCGCAAAAACGTTGCTGTATCACGAAGTCCCGCACTATTACACTTGGAATCAATCGACGAAGAAATTTTTCAGAAGAAAACGAGGCGCCAGGCATTCTTCGATACCTGGCATATTTTCTACTGGCGCATTGGGACGAGTATATACTGTTCATCCGAATAATTGTGAATGCTACTATTTGCGAATGCTGCTTCACGTGGTCAAAGGACCAACATCGTTTCAAGCAATCAAAACCATCGATGGTCAAGTGTGTCAGACATACAGAGAAGCATGTTTCAAACTTGGTTTGCTTGAAAATGATCAACATTGGGACAACACATTGGCAGAAGCATCTGAAACACGTCATGCTCACCAAATACGAACCCTGTTCGCCATAATTTTGACAACCTGTGCGCCTTCTGATCCGAAAGATCTATGGGAAAAACACAAAGAGAGTATGAGCGAAGACATACTTCTCCGAGCACGCAGAGACAACCCCGGCCTGGATGTACAGTATTCGGAAGACATTTTCAATGAAGCACTGATATCACTTGAGGATATGTGCATGTCGATTAACAACAAAATCCTCAATCAGCTTAGGCTATTTTCACCGGAACGTGACAGAAACGATGTTGTCGATAGAGACGTATTGCGAGAAAAACAATACGACGTCGATGCGCTGCAAGTTTATGTTGAGGCTCAGAAAAGGCTCTTAACAAACGACCAACGACTTGCGTACGACACAGTTATGAAGAATGTACGAGGCGCAAATGGTGGACTTCTTTTTCTTGATGCACCAGGAGGCACAGGAAAAACATTTCTACTCAATTTCATACTCGCCGAAATTCGAATGAAGCATGAGATTGCTCTGGATGTGGCATCATCGGGGATTGCAGCAACGCTACTCGATGGAGGACGCACGGCACATTCGGCTCTCAAGCTGCCATTGAATTTAAATCTAGCTGCAGATCCTCTTTGCAACATTGGAAAAACATCTGGAATGGCAACTGTATTGAAAACATGCCAACTCATTATTTGGGATGAATGTACCATGGCCCATAAGAAAGGACTTGAGGCACTTGATCGTACTCTGCGAGATTTCCGAAGCGATCAACGTCCAATGGGCGGAGCTCTGATATTGCTCGCCGGTGATTTCCGTCAAACTTTGCCCGTCATTCCAAGATCAACACCAGCAGACGAGCTGAACGCATGCCTGAAGAATTCGGCTCTCTGGAGACATGTGAAGAAAATTACACTGTCGACCAATATGCGTGTGCATTTACTTGGACATGTTTCTGCACAAACATTTGCCAAGCAACTTTTGGATATGGGCGAGGCAAACTTCCGGTTGATCCTGTAACACAGGAGATATCGTTCCCACCGAACTTCTGTCATCAATTGAAGATCTTGAAAAGAAGGTTTTCCCGAACATCGCCAACAACTTCAGGAATCACGATTGGCTTTGCGAGCGAGCTATCTTAGCTCCAAAAAATGATGACGTCAATCGAATCAATAATAAGATTCAATTGAAAATTCCTGGTGCGGTTACGGAATACAAATCCATTGACACAGTTACAGAAGAGGATCAAGCTGATCAAGTCGAATTTCTCAATTCATTGGAGCCTCCTGGAATGCCACCGCACATATTGACCTTGAAAGTTGGCTCACCAATACTGCTCCTTCGGAATCTGAACACGCCAAAGTTGTGCAACGGAACCAGACTTTCCGTGAAAAAACTGATGCCGAATGTGATTGAAGCAACAATAATTAACGGCAAATGTAAAGGAGAAGATGTGCTGATTCCGCGCATTCCAATGATTCCCACTGATTTCCCCTTCACATTCAAACGACTACACTTTCCTGTGCGTCTTGCTTTCGCGATGACAATCAACAAAGCTCAAGGGGAGTCGCTGCGCGTTGCCGGATTAAATTTAGAAAATCCATGGTTTTCGCATGGTCAACTATATGTTGCTTGCTCCAGAGTAGGAAATCCAGAAACTCTGTACATCTATACACCAAATCAGAAAACCAAAAATATTGTTTATCCACTTGCGTTACGCTAGATGTTAGTATTAGTTTCAATTATTTTAAGTTGGTTCAATTATATAGCGAATGGAATAGTCAAAAATATTGTTCATTCACGTGAATTATTCATAAAAAATTTATATAGTTCATCATCTATTTATACCAATAAAAATAAAGGTATTTCATCAGTATGAGTCATCTTTCATTTTTCCACATTTTTACACAACGCATTATAGATTCTAGATTACATACAGACCATCCATTTTTATATAAATAAATATACACAGGCAGGAAAACGTCAACCGGATTCTGCTAGTAGACTATGTATATATAAGCATTAATAAGTGAATGAAGAGGATGTACCAACAAGATAATTATGTTATACTATATTTATACTATGTCACGTTTACTACCAGGCCAAAGAGCTCCTCGCGTTACCTCAGATTCAGTCCTTTAATCTCCAGTCACGGATTACGTATCTCTTATGCTGTTTATTGCGAAGAATTATCATCAATTTGTAACTGCTACTCTCATGTTTCTTTTAAACTTCTAGAATCCTGTTCCCACATCCTTTGTTGTGGAATATTTTTCGTTAACATTCCTCTCATCTTCGCTACATGGTTGTACCAAGGTATTTTCTGTGTACCTTCCATTCCTTTCCTCTGGTACTTTTTTCTTTCTTTTTTCTGTTTGCAATCTGTTTACAAAATAAACATTTGGTAAAATTGGTGACAATATATATAACATGTAGAGGGTGGTCCATTGATCACTCCTCCTTAAGCACTAATATTACATAAATCTAGCCGGAATGTCCACTTGTTTGTGGCGTTTGAGTCTTCTTGTGTTGGTGCCTGCGTCTTCCATGAGCTTTTGAGCTAGTTCGTTGGGGTGCGCTGCTAGTCTCTTACTGTAGTTAACGAAGAATCGTTTGATTTCATGACGGACAGAAGTCACTTGGAGGTCGTTCTCGATGACATTATTCGGTACGTACCAAGGAGCGTTGACCATAGCTCGGAGCACCACATTCTGGAATCGTTGTAAAATCTCGATATTTGAAGACGAGTGTATTACAAATACTCGCTGTGCGAGTCCCCCACAGCTGGATGCCATATGCCCAGGTTGGCTTAAGTATGGCTTTGTAGATAAGGAGTTTGCTTTCCAGAGTTACAGGGGATCTCCTTCCGAGTAGCCAATACATTTGCCTGTACTGTAGTCTGAGCTGTTTGTTTTTGGTAATTATGTGCTTTCGCCAGGTAAGGCGGCGGTCCAGATATATACCGAGGTATTTTTATTTTACATCTTCCTTTTGCGGTAGTTGGCAGTTATCGAGTGTTACCGGCGGGCAGCTGTCACGTCTCATAGTGAAGGTAACGTGTGATGATTTAGTTCCGTTCGCCTTTATCCGCCACTTCTTTAACCATTGATGGATCTCATTAAGGTTGATCTGTAGGTTACGTGAGCCGCAGGCAGCATCTGCGTGCGAGGCCAGGATCGCCGTGTCGTCGGCGAAAGTTGTTGTCATAACTTGATTTGAAGTTGGAAGGTCTGCGGTATATATTAGGTAGAGCACAGGACCCAGTATACTTCCTTGTGGGACTCCACAGTTGACTTGATGAAAGCTTGTAAATTCATCTTGATGTTTGACAAAGAAGTATCTGCCTTGGAGGTATGATCTGAAGACAAGATAGTAATCGTGTGGAAGGAGTTTCTTCAATTTGTATAATAGGCCGGTGTACCAAACCTTGTCAAAGGCCTGCTTATATCCAGGAAGGCTGCAGAGCAATATCATTTACCTTCGAGATCGCTGCTTATTTTATTTACAATGCGATTGACCTGTTCTATGGTGCCATGTTTTTTTCTGAAGCCAAATTGGAAATCAGGTATTGTCTCCCTCTCATGGAATATTGGTTGGAGTATTTTAAGAAGAAGTTTGATAAAAGAGGCAAAAGACTTATGGGTCTATAGGATGTTATAGCGTGCATTGGTTTACCGGGTGTGGGCAGCATTACAATCTGCGCAACTTTCCACTGGTGCGGGAAATGGCCGAGTCGCAGGATGGAATTGAAAATCTGGGTTATCGCTTTCAGACATTTTTTTGTTATCTCTTGTAGCACTTTGCCGGTAATCAGGTCATACCCTGGCGCTTTCTTGGGGTTGATTTCCCTAGTGATGACTGCTTGCATCTCCTTTAATGTGAATTTAGAAGCTGGTAACGTCATTTGGAACGGGACATTTAGGAATGCAGCTACCTCGTCATCGTGTTCAGGTTCATCAGAATGATACGGTTGAAACACCGTATCCACATAGTTTGCAAATGCGGCGGCTTTTTCTTTACCATCTCTGGCCCACTGTCCACTGGCGTCGCGTCCATAATTGGGGGTATGGATTGTTGCGGTCGTTTAATACGTTTTGTGGCTTTCCAAAGCGAGTAATTATTAGCTTCTGAGGCTGAGAGGTTCTCCAGATATTCTTGAAGTCCTTGATTTTCAAGTCGTAAAGTAAGTTCTTCAAGTCCTTCGAGGCTTTATTTAATTTTTCTTTATTGGCTGCTGCTCTGTTCATCCGCCATTGTTTCCTGAGCATGCGTTTGTAAGCAATTTTTTCCCTAGCTATTACTGGGCATGATTCTTGATTTGCGTCATGTTGCGGTCAGGTGTAGCCATCCACGCAGCTGTTTGTATGGATTTTGTGAGGGTTTCGACCGCGTATTCTATTTGAGTGTCTGTTTTCAATGGGATGTTCAAGGTTATTAAATCGTCTAGATGGCGTCTGAACAAGTCCCAGTCAGTTAGTCTGCTATATAAGGTTGGCTGTTTTTGTCTTCGAACAATTTGGGAGTGAACTGCTACTATCACAGGGGAGTGACCGCAGGATAGGTCCAGGCTTGTCTGTGTCCGGATTTGACTGATGTTGAGACCTTTGGTGATACAGAAATTGAGGAGGTCCGGTAATCGGTTTCTATCTGTAGGCCAGTAAGTTGGCTCCCCTGATGAGATATAACTAAGATTATGAGCTTGAATGGTTGCCAGGAGTGCAGTGCCCTTGCCACTTGTAATTCTTGACCCCCATCTGGTGTGCTTAGCGTTATAATTCCTCTGGTACTAAAACGTCCGCCATAATTTAAAATTTTTAGTTCATATTTAATCTGCTCAAATAACAAACATGTCACTCATGATGGTTCAGAAACGAACGCCTTTTCCTGTCTCCTTGACAGTTTAGAACTGTTGTTTATTACTCCCATATTGCACCATATTACTCCCAGCAGCTTTATTTTCAAGCCTACGGTAGTATTTCCGTCTTTCCGTACCTTGTTCGTTAAGCATCACTGTTTGTAAACCATACTCACAAACGGACGCATCCACTCCATCTTATTCTGCCTACCTTCATTGCTTTTCTCTTACTGTTACTGATTCTTTATCAACTATATCTAATACTCTGAAATAATTGTTACGCTTCTCGTATTTCTACAAGACTCATCACTGGACAAAATGTACGAACGAATTAATAATTTTATAAGGGTATAATAAATTTCTACAAAATACAGTTTCCCGTGTTTTAAATTATACAAAACAAAACTAATTCATTTTCTGGGAATTTAAAACCTTTGGCTTTATTTTTATCGGAAGACATGGTGCTTCTACGTTTAAGGTTTAAGGAAATAATCTATACGTCGATACACTGACAGACAGTTATCTAATGAATATAATAGTACCTAAGACATCAGTAAGTTGAAGATGGTCCAGATGCCTGTCTCCTACGTAAAGTAATGTTTAACATACACACGAATCTCTAACAAATTAAGGATTATGTAAAAGTTTTCTCGAAACAAGTCAGTTTGTAAATCTTTCATTCCTCAGGGTCTAACGCATAATTAAGAATTCAGGCACACTTGAATTTTATGCTTATTGAAGAATTCCAATTTTTGATGCCAGAAATTTATTGAATTTTTATACGATACATTTGGTAGTGGACTTTTGCTAAAACACAAACAAAATCTGATGCTGACGCGCGCGCGCACACACAGACACACACACGCATGCATGCATGCACGCACGCACACAGATATACATATTCAGCTGTTGAATTCTTAGGAAGTATTTGCATTCAAATCATTTCAAAGTCAAAAATTACTAGCTGGTACGAAAGATACTTTTTGTGTTCTGGGTACATTTTCAGATGACATAAAATATATACGGTTAAAATAATTTCAATAGAGCTGAGATGAAAAATACGGGAAAGAAAAGAAAAAAAATACAGAAGAGATTTAGTAGAATAGAAAGGTGTCAGGTGTTCATGGGGTGGACAATAAGCTGCAGCACAAGATGGTTGTAGGCGGCTTCGGCTTCGTGCTGCGAGGTGTTGGACCCTAACAAATTATATTCCCAGTCATGGCTTAGCATACGTACAATTCATTATAAGGAAGGGAGGCCCGCTTTGTATAGGTCTAAATGTCTAGTACAGTCACAGCTACAACCTAGTGACGGGTACATTCCAGTCAATAGCAACGCTTTTCTGTCCATTACACACTGAATACGTGCATGTGGTTTATTCTTTTTCTATTGTTAACGATGAAAAGATAAGTGATGCAAAACACGCTGCCCTCTTTCTCTTTGTTACAGTAATTTACGGTGACTCCGACAGCGAGTGTACGTCATGTATGGAAGTTATGATTGAGCGACTTTAACATCAGTCAGCGTCACGCGTATCGCTATTATCCCTGTTATTTTTCATACTAAGACAGCATATTATGTGTGACACATGAAAAGTAATTTTGTAAAGAAATAAAATACAATACAACGGTCTTTAAAATTTTTAAATATGTCTACTGTCTTGTCTTACGGCAGAGAAACTAGAATCCAACAGTTGAAAAATAAATAAACTTTTGTCGATTCAAATTTTGTCAATAAGAAATTAAAAAAAAAATACATTGATATTTATTGTATACACTAGATCCACGACACTGTGTAAATTACACCAAACACAAAACTAATTTAGTTTTCGAGAATTTATAACTTTTGCTTCATTTTTATCGGATGACATCGTGCTTCTACTTTTGTAGTTTAACATAATAATTATCTGACGTTATACTCACAGCTAATTATCTAATGAATATAATACATCAGTAGTATACGGTCCGTGATAGTACAGTCCTCTGTTATACGCATTTGTACTATTATGTTGGTTAGACAACTCTAGACGCATTCCTCGTGTTTAACAAATCTACCTCCCATGTAATAAAATGAAACCAATATTTAATATACATTGCTTGGGTTTAAGTCTTAAATATACGACAAGTTTATCTTAAATGATGAAAGGCTTAGTGAGTTTCGATCAATGAATAGATTCAGTTTTTAAACCATTTGTGTCAACGTTTTAATAATTTTTACTGCCATTAAGGCAACAATTGTAGATGAATTGTTATGACACCAAATTGTGACAGTTGTGTTTTTGTGCCATAAAAAGCTCATCTAGATCTGCCTTGATGATGACAATAAAAATTGTCGAAACGTCGACACAAAAGCTTAAAAAATTGTGTCTATTCTATTTCTCGAAACTCACAAAGCTTTCATCATTTATTTATTGATCACAGTCACTACTAAATTAAGGATTTATATTTAGTTTAGTAAATTAAACTGTCCATATAGTTTGGTGTATCCCTCTAAGTTTAGTTTGCGTTATTTATTCCTCACGATAACTGTATTCACTACTATAATAATATTGCAATTTTGCAGATATTTTATATTTTACAAAACGTTATTAAAAAATTCGACTAATCAGGTCAAATGCTTTTTACAGATGCAAGATACTATGAAACAAGAGAAACACTTGGGAAAGAGAGGATGTGAGAGGCAAAGAGGAGGGACAGACGGAGAGAGACATGCACGATTAGTACAATACATATTTTTCAAACAGCCTTTTCCAAGACAGAGTAGAGACGTGAAGCCTTTGTGTAAAAGATAGCATGACACAGCCGAAATTTTACTTGGTGGCGAGGATCGTACTTCTCTTACAACAACATTCGAATCCAGTCTAGTGTCAACAATGATATGAACATTTTTTGTTACTTCTCATCCACGATTTTCTTAGTCCTGCTTTTGTGAAGCTGTTGCGGAAAGTGCAGCAGTACAACGAGTGCTTATTTAGTAAGCATAGGGAGACGCTGTCTACGTTTTGTTCAATGCACATTGTAGTTAGTTCGTAGGTATGTTAAACCTCATACACGCTCCACACACAGACAGAATAAATAACTCGAAAAGTCGTGAGCACGAGGAACTGTGCTTTAGAGATTTCCAAAAAAAAAAAATAATCTAAATAATGTTTTTCATATTGAAAACATTTATAGAATCTATGGGAAGACTGACTGATCACATATATCTCGCAACGTGTATTCCCTTAACACTATATTACGTTAATTCCATAACAACACAATTTGTTCAGTTGTTTATTAACAAGTAATACGTATTTCGACAAAACATCGTTTTACGTATATGTGTAAAATCTCAAGAAGCTGAAGAGATACGTATTTCAAAATACATGTAGAATCTCAAAACTGTACGTATACTTATACTCAATAGAACTGAATAGATGAGTTTGTCAGTACAGAAAAACCGATCATACAGGTTATGTGCGTATAATAATTATGAAAGAACTCTCTCCTGTGCGTACGATATGCTGATTCTAACAATTTGTTGTTATACTGTTGGTTAATATAAGTACGAAAAGTATTTATTATACTGGTACATGGGGACGTGAGTGGTTTTCAATGCTACCTAGTGAACACAGGTCAGAGATAGTATCGCCAAATTTGTTAACTGTCATGTAAATAACTATTTCTTTTTGCATTTTTGAATTCTTCGTAAAACCGATTCTTCGTCACTGACGTACTGTCGTTGATATTTAGTCAGTTGCTGACACCTCTGGTCACACAACAAACGTAAACGTTTACTAAAGCTGTCTGTTTACATTCTCTCATATTATTCTTGTTCATAGTCATCGAAGCCAAATTTTGTTCTAAGGTGAATGTAGTGTAGAGTATTGAACAAGTTTTTAATCATTGGTTGAAACATATGCATATTTACAAAATTTTCCGCATCACCATTACGTGTAAGAAAGTAAATACAGCATTTACTCGGACGTTGGCTTGTAAACGTTTGACAGTATAGAATCCTCATGAAGACGAACCATAATTGAAGTTTAGATACAAACAGAAAGGAAAGAGCAATAGATACAATACAGCATTTGTGCAATAGTATTTACGTAACAGGACAGACTGCAATAGTAGTCGGCTGCGTGTAGGCTAAGTATGGAAACAAGCAGCCTATGTATTGTCCTAGTGATATGTCTTAATTAAGACAAAAATTTTAATTAAGATTTATGGTATCCACTTATGTTTTGAGCCGATATTCTTATATCCAAAACACGTTTATACTTCTCATTATCATTGAAAGTCCATCCACTCTTGCTACAAGTGTATTACATTTTTTGGTAGACATTTAGTTTTATATTTTTCAATATAGAACATCGTTGAATAAGACCAAGTGGCGATTCTAGCGTATAGTCAGTGGTTTCCATGGTGTCTCAGAATCCTAGGTTTCTTATACAATTTTCAAATATAGCCTATACATTTTTATTACGTGCAATTGTAATAACTTATTAAATAGACAACAAAGGATATTGAGATAATTATAATTATGATTTGCGGTGATGAATGCAGCTGATAAGATCCCCCTTTTTCAAATTTTAAAGAAAATTCAAAGACGTTTCACAATTAACGAGACATTCGTGGCGATGAGACTAAATCCGCAAGCGCGAGACTTTGCCGTGACATATTTCAAGTTTTTTTTTTTTTAATTTGATCACCCCTGCTAAATCAAGTTATGAATACTTTTCATATTTATAAGAAGTATGTGATACCGTCAACAGATCTGAAAGACGGAATCATGTTTACATAAAGCTATCCTTCAATAAGCATTATATCTGTTTTATACATACAATGAAAGTTTTTTTTGATCTTTTCGGTTAAGTGGCAGCATGCAGTGAGCAATTAGAGCAATCGCCAGTAACAACGCATTTCCCCCCACCAAACGTAGTTTTACATTTATTTTTATATTTTTTATATTTATATTTTATTTACAATTTCCTAGAAATTTACAATTTATTTTAGTTTACATTTTATTTACCATTTTAATTACATTTTATTTACATTTTACAATAATTAATTTCCTACATCACTAAAAACTACAAATTAATTATAGTTACAAACATAATTTATAACTACAAATACAACGATACTTTTCATAATTTAAATGAACTTTTTAATAAATGGTGCTCGCACACTTTTCGCATGTATGAATTTCAATCCACGCATGTGGAGTGATTCATTTCCAACTCATCTTGACAATATTGCACGGTTGTGTACTCCTTACTTCAACAGTAAATGAAGTATACGATTGTGCGGAGTTCTAATCGAGAATTATTTAGGAATGTACCCTGTCGCACTTGTTTGGATTCCCGGCAGTCCTTTTTAGAACATACCCAACGGTCTTTACCTGTCGTATAGTTTCTTTTGATGGCCGTTCGTACAAATTCTTGGGTTATGTAAAATATTTTTTTCTCTTACGAGAGAAACTGTAACGCTGAATCTTTGTCGGGAATCTGTGCTGTTAACTGAAGAAATTCATGATACGCTAGGATATTACTACACTTGCATTGCGGCATACAGAGTGACAGGGCACGCTGTCACCATGGAATGGTTGCAAAATGCGTTGGAGGGTGAAATGCGTTGTTACTGGCGATTGCTACGTAGAGTAATTGCTCACTGCATGCTGCCACTTAACCGAAAAGATCCGTTTTTTAAGTGAGAAATCTGTACAGTTATAAAAGAAAATAAAGGCAACCTTGTTTCCTCAGCCAGTAATACTTTGTATACACGTTGTTGACAGAACTGAATTGAATCGTTTAAAATTTCTTCTCTCTCTCTCTCTCTCTCTCTCTCTCTCTCTCTCTCTCTCTCTCTCTCTCACCACTGTAATGCACTTACATTAATATTCAACAATTTTTCCTACGCTATTGAAAATTTTATCTTTATACAAAATTTGTTCTACCCAATTACTAAGAATCGTTTTCATTGTTACGACCAACAATAAACCTGATGTTAGTTTAGCTACCAGCAGGAGTAATTCTTAAAACGTATGATTTATTTTTGGCCACGTTTAAATACAAGCAGTAATGTGGAAAAATATATGAAGTCGGAAATGAAGCTACACTTGGAGAAATAGAAAGCACGAAAAGTACCAGGAGGCACATTGCCACAATGGACATGTTAAAAGCACTTACGGATGCTGGGACATTATGAATGCAAAACCAACGCAAGGTAGTATTTTTTAAGACTGATGTACAGCCATAATAACATTGATCTTTAAAAACGAGGCAGCCAATAATGTCAGAATTATATAAAAATTAATAATGCTCAACGTTGTGATAGTAATAATATTCTTTGGTATGATAATTAAGAAGAGTGTGTGACTAAACTAAGATAAACCATTATGTGTTCCACAGAGACCGTAGTAGAAGGCGAGAGTTAAAATGATTTAGACATTAACTAAGTATACCAGTTCATGAGGTAATGCAGTCTTAGAATAAGGAAATCAGGAATGGGATTAAACTCCTTACATGAAAGCATGCCTTATATACAGGGGTTTTGGAGAAGAACGTCGTGTACGATGAGAAAAGTTATTTAAAAACAATTGATCATGACAGATCTGCTTTTCCTGAATTAGGCACTTTTCCTTAAGTACTTTGATAATGTAAGAATAAGTCGTGAAACCCTAAGAAAAATTGGAAACAACCGCAGTAGTTAGAAAGGGTTGAATTTTGAAGCCTTATATATTAGGCCTTCTTCCATTTGTACTAGATGAAGGAATAAAAGAACAAAACAGGAGGCGATAAACATGAAATCGAGGAAAATGTCGGAAATAATTCCAACTATCCATCTTTATACTCACTATAGTTTAATAAAAATGGATAAAAGTGGTTTATAAAAAAAATTGAAAAACTCCTGAGAAAATTAACACGAAGATCAATAATTAAAAAATAAAACTACGACAGTAGAAAGGGAAGTGAAAAAACAAGAAGGGGAGCAGAACATGAAGCATTACGACAAACGGTGATATTTAAGAGTAATTACTCAAGACGGGTGGTTGAAGAGATAAGGGAGAGGACGCAGCATCCGAATGTTATTTTATTTTATGAAAAAATATAAACATATATAATTTTTTGTGAATATATAAGGGAAAACCTGCTTACGGAACAAGGAAATTATAAAAGATACACGAATAGAAATTTCTAAGAAAGTAGTTTCTTATCATAATTTCTTATAAATTTCTATCATAATGCTCAGAATAATGAACCTGTATGAAAATTCTGAAAAACTGATGTAGTGGGAATGAAAAAAATCTTAAACAGAAATTCTTGGTCAAAAAATGAGACTCTTAGGCAGAAATCGAAAATAAAAACTATGTATGAAGTAATAGAGCAGATACAGCTGAGAGGGTTTGGCCGTGCGAAGACAACGTGGGAGAAAAGAGTCACAAGACGAATACGAAAGAAACAGAGGCAGACCAAGAAGGGCATCGCAAGAGGAGATAAAATAAGTAGGGAGGAAGCGAGAAAAAGATATGGAAGATCTAAGGTCGTTTGCGCAAGACAGAGGAAGGCGGAGAAGTTCATGGACGGGACTACAAAAGTAACCAACGCCAGTACCTTTACATGTAAGGATACTTTTAAGGAAAGCCTTAAGAATTAAGTATGTTAAAAACACTACCAGCGTTATGAGTCTGGTGCTTACTTTGGTCAATAAAGTCTTTTTAAGATTCAAACGGAGAAAACATGTCCTTTTATCCTGAGCTGTATGCGTCATTACGTGGTTAGATGGGAACAGTGTAAGTCTACACGTTACATCGAACCGGTACTATGAGAAGTGTCGAAAGAGAAAACAGATTTTATTGTACGTTGATTCTCAAATTAGGCGCCTACTTACTACCACGATGATCAACTAATCATCTCTTGTCTTGCGTCTTAATTGTATTTATTATATCAGTTCGGTGGCTATCAATTTTTCTACAAATTTATAAACCACAGAGTTCCTAGACGACCGCGGAAGTCTGACTAGTGACTAATGCCTATGTCCTAACGTGTCTGACACGTGCACCTGACTACCTCGGGCGGTACATTTCTCAAGTAATTACAATTTCACATGAAGCCTTCAACTATGGCTTTGTTTTGTTTAGTGATTTTAACTGTTTACAGTAGTAACATAACAATTTATAATAAATGCTTACAATTTACTTCTATCAATAAACAGTTTAGTTTGTTTTTTAAAGTTTTCACCGCACCATTATTGGAATAACGATGTTTTAGGAAAAAGAATTTCTCATATGCAACGGATTGCAATAGTTAGTTGTATTCTTATACAGTTCAGTTCATTCTTAACTGTACTGAAAAGAATCGCTATGCAGATACCATTCGTTATTATTATTTTTTTATAATCGAACGCTCAACAGTCATCCGGCTTTCTTTTAACTGATGTGTATTTGTTTTCCCTTTTTATATGTTCTAATCTAAACTTTAAAGTTTTCCCTGAAAGAATGCTATGAACCCAGGTTACCAGTTATTCAGCAATTGGAATCTTTACCATCCGTTTCTCATTAACATGATATGTTAAAATGCTAAAAATCGAAGACGCAGTATAATTTTCCTTCACGTAGAAGCGAGTTTTGCTGATACATTTGCATATTATTGATACGTAGCGGAGTTTGGGTACCACATTCAAAGTAAACTCCGCCAGAGACAGTAAAATATCAGTTTTATTTTGCACGAATAAACGTAGTTCAATAACGTTTCTTCATAAATGCAATAATCCAGTACTCCATATTCACAGCACTTTTGTAATAAATAAAAAAATATCACTAAAGTCAATAACAAATGGTCTCCTAATAATGTACAACTCCGCCGCCACCTAACACACACTGGTTCCCTTCTGGTAACTAAGGTTATTACGTTAGGACCTTAGATTTCTGGGCGTTACTCCGGTGTTCCATAACTTCGGTCTTACACATCCCACCTTCTTCGGATAAAGAAAGTATGTTCCTTATGATCTATAAGATACACAACTTTCATAAGAAACAATTCACTGCAGAGTACAATGTTCGCTGGATCACTACGGAAGGAAGAAAAGTCCATAAAATTATTTTATTTCTATTACAGTATATTGCCTGCTTTCGATTTTGAGCCTGTGTGAAACTAAATGAGAGAACTACACAAGCGTTTTTGTTTAGTGAAAGAATAATAATAACTGCAGTGTTCAATGTTAAAACATGTTTTTCATAAAATAAGTAGGAATAGATGTCTCCAAACGAATTAATCTGATCATCTCTCTCTCTCTCTCTTCCCCCTTCTCACTCTTTCACACACACATACACGTATACACAAAACATGTCTAGCAAAAAAATTGTTTTTCACTTGTACTTTAATTTTAAGATAATAAAACTGAAATATGACCTCAAATTTGATGGATAATTTTTACTCATATTACATTTCTATCTCTTTTGGCTTGATTAGATACAAACAGTATTATTATCTGTCTCCAGCTAATTATTATATAGTATTATAGTATCTTCCTTGCACCAGCTGTTTAGCAACAAAGAGTAATAAGCCCAAAGCTTGGTGTACTACCCGTTGACACGCACACACACGCGCGCGTGCACATCAAAATGTTAATGAAAAATTCCGATTTTTTTCACATAAAATGACATAAAATTGATTACCCCTACATAAAACTATTTAGGGGCTTGTAGTTCTTAACGTTTAATACGGCATAAAGTACACGTGTTATTTATAATAAAAACGAATGCCTCGTAAAAGGTGTGATCCAATTTGACGGTAATCATTACACGTAGTGGCAGTCCGGTTGAAGTTCTCGAGAAGCGTATTTGAAGTATGCAAATAGCTCTGTGTTAATTACATAATATGTGGAATCTGTTTTGCGAACATCACACACACACACACACACACACACACAAAACATGGGCGTTGTATTATCGACACATTTAACGGTAATATATAGCCTATGTATAGGGTAAATACCATTCCCTGTTTAGATCTATAAGGCAAGATTAATAATAGTGGTACAGAATACACACCTCTAAAGAAACAATTTGTACTATGTCCACTAATGTTAAATTCTGTCCAACTGTCCATCTTTACCGTTACACGAGCGTACAGGAACGTTTTTACTCTTATTGTCTATGATTTTTATCTGGCTATACGTTTTAAATGCAACAATAATCTTTTGTTATGGCAGCTGCTTTATTTTTCCACACTCTTAAACCGCATGTCACATGCATTTGCGGCATGTGTGAACTGTGTTCGTGCTGCGCATGTATGAGGTGCAGACGCAGTATTTTACATTTTCTAAAGGTTTTTTGAATTCTAAAACACCATATTGAAAGCCATGATTTATAAATAACTTACACAATTGTTCGTACACGTTTATGAATTCAATTAATCAAGCACTAAGTAATATTATGAGCAACATAACAGGTTACATTTTATGACAGGTTATTGTTGCTGTGTGTTTGAAAAAAAGCCTTCCAAAAATGAAATCAGTTGCGCCATGTTGGTGTGAAAGTTCAGATCTTTCAAAGAAGCGATCAGAAAAAGTAACAAAAGGTTTTTTATCACGATAAAAAAAATTCAGCTTAATTCCTATTCGGCTTTGGTAAAACCGTGAAGAATTCCAGACTTGATTTGGAAACAGGCGTAACAATATAAGAAATGGTATGTATAGTTTTGTTGTGGGAGACGTGGCAGTCTGACGGGCTCCGAACCATGACCGCACAAAAAACAGGTATTTGGTGGCGGCCGCTTCACACCTCGGCTATTAGACAAAGCGGTAGGAGGAGTAATGCACTGGTGTTATTATTTATTAATAGCTATCTTTCTTACGGGTTGTCATTTTACCTGAACACGCAATCTCTGACAATGGAACAATCCCCTCCGGCGTGGCAGTTACCGTTTACGTACTTAGCACTACTAATTCCTTCAGATGTACGCATATCATTTGATATTTACTTCGGATTTTCAAATTATGCATTGTGTTAAGATAGTAAAAAAATACAATATTTAAATAAAATAAAATAAATGTTACTTTGATGTAAAATTAAAATACAGTAAACCGTATTACTGTACTTATACGTAAAATTTGTATTTTCCTATAATCATACAGATCTTGTTGATTCATCCTCTTCGTTCACTTTATAAATATTATTATATATATAAACTTTCACAATTGAACTTACTTTCCCAAACGTTTCGAGGTGATGTTCATCTTCCTCAGTGGGATTAAATACTCAAGTATTAAGTACGTAAATGCCTTGAGTATTTAATCCCACTGAGGAAGAGGAACATCACCTCGAAACGGTTGGGAAAGATAAATGAAAGTAAGTTCAATTGTGAAAGTTTATATAATAATATATATTAATAATAATATATATATATATAATAATAATCATACAGACTATAACCGTACATCTAAAAAAACAGGCCCTTCGGATGCGTCTTATGTCTATAATATTTTATAACATTCATCCACATTCATATTATTTGAGTCAATTTCCATATTATCCTCCTTGTTCAACTACGAAACCTTAGCGGGATTATAGTTCATTCTAACAATGGTGTTTTTTAAAACAAATATTCATGTTTGGTTGTTTCCTGATATAAACCCATAACTAATAACAGGTAGATAATAATTTAAAGAAATCTTTGTTCCTTTACATAGTTTGATTGTTTCATGTTATATAAAAAAGAAAGTCTTGATCTCAAATGTTCACTGTTTATTTTGGCAGTTGCTTGTTTCATCCAGTGTACCATTTGAGGTTGGGGTTTCCAGATTAGTCTGCATTGACGTGGATGTGCCTAAGGTCTTCAGTGTTGCGAAAAATACTTGATATATTTCTCTCGCGAATATCATGGAAAAACCCTTTAAAGGTTGCTGCGATATTTGATTTCAGGTTGTCTAAAATTTTTTAGCGAATCGTTTTATGATCAAATGTAAATTACTAATGTAATGTAAAAAAAAAATTAATAAATCCAGTACTTTGAGGAGGTGGCAGATTTCAATCAGTATTAGGCCTACATTAATCAATCTAATTTATTTGTACTGATATCGCGCAGAAATGTACGGACGATCAACAACGATTATGTATTTCTCAAAACAGCAGTGTTAACTAATATTGTTGACGTAAGTACTTAGTCACAGGTTTGAAATTAAATTCAGTCAAAACGAAAGTTACTGTATTTCTTAAAATATTAGTTGGTCGAAGATGTTAACCAAACGGTAAGAGGTTTTGTTTACACTATCAGTAAACTCCTCTTCTGCCCACATAAACTTATTAAACGTGGTTGGAACAAAACCAACGCCTATTATTTGAATAAACTGAATACTAATATATTAACGAAGCGTATTCATTACTGTGTGCAGGCGTAATCCACGCCAGTAAAGTTGCTGTGAAATAAAACTACAACGTGAATATATCTCATAATTTCTGCATACGTTACTAAATGTATGGCATTTTGAAGTTAATAGTATTCCTAACTTGTATGCTGGTTATTGAGTAGGTCGTCCACAGAGAGAGAGAGAGAGAGAGAGAGAGAGAGAGAGAGAGAGAGAGAGAGAGAGAGAGAGAGAGAGAGAGAGAGAGAGAGATGTAACTTACGTCTAGTATTCAGCTGCCGCTTCCGATAATTTCCTATTTTTAGTCAAGAGGTTTTGTGGTCGTCGCTTTCATACAGAAAGAATAAATCCTGCAAAAATTCACATTTTCAGATTTATACCTATCGTGACGGTTTTGACGGTGGATGATTCAGTGTACTAATCAGAAATGCTATACCTGCAGCCATTACTGATATGTACGACAGTACTTGCCGTTCTGCTCCCAAATACTGCTCTTTCAATATTTGATTTTTCATAAACTGCTCTTTTGATTGGAAAGACACCAAAACATTTGTAATATACTTACTTCGCCGAATGCATAAAAAATTTTCTGAAAAAAAATCCGTTATCAATTACTTGAATCACATCAGTTTTAAAATAACTACACAATTTTGTAATCTTAGCGTTACCTACCCATAATTATGTCTACGAGTGAAACCATCGGTCGCTTTTTATAGGCTATATACGACATGTAACTCAACACAAAGGCAAAGTTTGGTAAAGTTTGGTTCAGTTACTGAAAACAACGTATTATTTGTTTAAACCCATTTATTAGTACTGTATTTTATTATTTTTATGATATTAATTTATTCAAGTTTAAATAATATTAAGTAAAACTAATAAACACCCAAGTTCGAAAGATATTCGAATTAAGTCTTTAAGAGTTCGGAAAAATTTTAACGTATTATACAAAATATTTATTTTATAGAATGGTAATATGTAAAATATATAAAATTTGTCACGTTTGGGATGGGTAATCTAGATAGGTCTGCGTGATAAACTTTTACAGATGTTTATTTGTTTTTGATGAACGAGGAAGTTCGTCGTGGTCAGTCGTGTCAGGTACCTGAAGTTAAAGGATGCATCTGCACCTCTACAACTTTAGATACAATTTATGTAATTTGATAAACCTTCTGCAGAATAGAAAACTTAGTCTTCTTTATTCTACATCTGCATGCGTCATCCACAGTGTGTATGTCCACTAATCTGCTAATCAGCGTTGACATTTTGGGTTTACAAGAAGTAACGAAGGCAAAATAGAATTTGTATTTTACTGTAATTTTAAATCGTTGTCCTATTTACTTACTGTTTACTCATTATCTGGTTACTTTAATTTTTCCATTGCGAAGTAGTTTTAGAACTGCGTTATAACATCGCAGTGTTTAGGAATTTATGATAGTATAGGCCTACTTCATCAAAGTACGCGTCTACTGTCTTTTACATATGTCTACATGTTTAGGTAGGTCGACTATTTAACAGCATTTTATTCCTTATCACGATGTATAATTATTCACTGTCAGTGACCGTAAATAGATGCTATCGCTGAATGATTAAACATTCCGTCAAATTAGTGGTTGTAATTATAATATTTTATATTCTTGTGTGTGTGTTTTTTCCTATATTTTATAATGTTAGAGTCTTCGAACATTATTATATGTGTGAACTTGTCTTGCTTATATTTTGCATAGCAAATAAAACTTTTATTTTCATAAAATAAACAAGAACAATAACACAAAAATACATTTTAATAAGAAATTGAATTGGTTCTTTATAAAAAAAATACAATTTTTTCCGATAAAGACATATTATTTTAAATAAAATTAATTCATAAATTCATAGTCGGGGATTCATTCAGTCTTTTACAGGATCAAAATGTCTACACATGTAAGGGTATACATGTCACCTAGTGTAGTTCTATATACTTCCTGCATCTTGCATTTTGGCAGAGTGTAAATATGTCCACAGTGTGGAACATAATAACTTACTAAATTTTCAGTGACTTAAAAAATTTGCCTTGAATAAAATCTTGTACAGAAGGTTAATAAGCCAGACAACGAAGTTCAGGTATATAAGGCTTTAATTAGACCAGCCGTGGTATACGGCAGTGAAAACTGGACCCTTGGCAGTGGAGCTGTTGATTATAGATCTGAGACAAATTTGCGTAGGAGAATTATATACCCAATATGTGAAAATGAGATATGGCGGTGAAGAGAAAACAGAATTATATGCAGGATATGCAGATCTTATCATTACCTCCTTCATTAGGATACAAAATTCAAATGTATGGCTAGGTCATGCCTGAGAATGAAAGACAGCAGAACAGCCAAAAAACTGTACAAGGGTTCTCCTGGTGGAGTGTGACCTAGGGAACGGCCTAGAAGAGACGTGGAGATACAATGCCGAGCAGTTTGGGATAAACTTCTCCCTTGCTCAGGACCGGTATAGATGGACGGCAGTGATTGAGCAGGCCAAGGGTAGCTACATGCGTCTGTTGCACCAATGGAGAAGAAGGAAGAAGAAGAAGAAGAAGAAGAAGAAGAAGAAGAAGAAGAAGAAGAAGAAGAAGAAGAAGAAGACTTCAAAAATTACTGTGAAAATTAACAGGTAAGACAACAAACAGATGTAGTCTGTTACTGGCTTACCATGGATTAAGTGACGCTTGTGGTACCATGGTAACTTATAATGAGTACAATTGAGCCTGGTGATTGCACAATTAAGTCTAGTAGCTTTTACTACGAACGACTATTAACATGGTCGGTGAATTGTGAAAACCATCAGTTGTCCACAGTTGACAGACTAGTTCGTTAAACGCGGACAACATCAAAATCGTAATAAATTATAGTTAATTAGCAACGAACTGTATTATATTCCTATATATTCATATATGAAAATATATCGTTTTCCTCTGCATAAAGCATACATATAAACTAAAAGTAATATAAAGAACATTAATACATTACTGTTTGCTAACTGGTGATGTGATGTTTTGCTGTAAGCAGATTTTACATTACGTTTAAGTTATCTTATTTCAAACTGCCACTATTAAATGATACAATCAGATCTACGGTATTTAATATTTCACAAAGATGTGCGCCTCCCCCCCACCAAAAACACGTGATAATATAATCTGAGATTTTCGCGGAGTGATATGATATGTTTGCCGAAGGATTTTTCGCAACGTTTCGAGATCTACAGCCTGATTCTTCCTCGAGGTTCTGGAAAGAAATTACCAAACTCATTTGGTAATTCTTCCACTAAATGAGTTTAAGCTTAGGATATTCGGGGCTGTAAGTTCGAAGAATAGAAGGTTTGATTATTTCCTGTGCGTTCCTTCCAGATGAAGACTCTTAGTTGTCCTGGATTTGTACTAAGCATAACTCGCATCCTTCATAACATCGTACTTCAATAAGTGATTTGTAATTTTTAAACTACTATGCTATAGGCCTATATCGATTGTTACATGACTATTATATTATCCAAGTTTTTTACTATATCGTAAAAATAAGACCTGTTTTAACAGAATTCATTAGCAGGTGTGTGTGTGTGTGGATGCTGTGACTGTATGGTACTTGTTGATACAGTTGTGTAGAGGCGCCCGTCTGCATCACTGTGTGCCTGTACATGTCTCCACTGTCTAATCTTTACACGCACTAACTTTTTAGTTTTTGGCATACTAAAACTGAGATGATTTCAGGTTTTGTGTTTTATCTACTGCTAAGTGAAAAAGCTCGGGTTTCGATGAAATGGTATAGATCTTACATTACTATGACAAGTGATGTATAAAAGAAAATAATGTGTGTGTGTGTGTGTGTGTGTGTGTGTGTATATATATATATGTCTTATATATGAATAAGAACACAGGACTAACGGACAGTCGTAAATTTATCTTGTATACCAAAGCTCGATAATACTCCGTCTCAGTGGGTAGGACTTCTCGCTCATACTACGACACTACGCATATAAATATGCCGTGGAACTTATAGTTTATCATAGGAGAATAACTTAGGCTTAAGAAAGCTGGAAAATGTAGGTAAAAGAAATCAATGCTCTATTTGGGATGCAGCTAATTGATAATGGTGACGTGGTGGTGATAAGAATATAATACCACCACTACGTTAACGCTTTAACGCATTGATACGTTATTATAGTTTTTAAATTTTATTTGCAATTAACTGTATTCTCTGCCTCCCATAATAAACATGGAAACATATTCCACGTAATAAATGAGTCCAGTTTCTTTGTTACGGATTCTGTATTTGAAACTGCAAAAGAGCGAATGTGGTATAATAGACAGTAAGTTGGATCGTTATACTGTGTAGTTTGGTTCGAGGTTAGAGTAGGCCTAAAGATGGCTACCCTGTACTTACAAGGCGAACTTAAAACAACGAGTGCCTGAAGTTCATCCTCTATTCGGTTCAATAAGTCCGGAAGATCTCTCTCTCACATACACACACACGCGCGCGCGCACAGTGGCGTATACAGTGTGGTCGGTTTGAATAAACCATTCAGACAAATCAGTCCTTGCACAACAACGAAGACAGACAGACAGAAGATGCACGGGGTGTCTTGCGCCCTCGTTTGTGAGCGTCGTTCAGGCCGGAGCTCGATGAGTGCCAGTTTCATACTGTCCAGCGCGGTCGTTCCCCCGGTACAAGGACTTATGAAGCACCCACCCCTGGGACGTGACTCCGTGGCTCCTTAGGGCATTGCCCACAGCAACAAAATAACTCCTAAACTTCTCAAAGTATTGTTACCAGTACAAAGTCATGTTAGAGTTGCTTTGAACCACAGTATCACAAGGTATCACAGGTTTTGGTTATTCGATATAAAAAGTAAAAACACCAGCGCGTGTGTTATTTTAATTCTATATTTCAACGTGAACGTATGTTACGTTCAACGTTGTTAAATTATATTATTGCAATATAATACAGTATCTATAATGAAGTAGATATTATGTCCTGTATTCTATGAACTAGAATGGGGCCTGCAACAGAGCAACTACTGTGACATAGTGACCAGTGGCTCTTACAACGAAGTGACAGATACATGCAGGTCATGCGGCTCAGATTATCCTAGTTGAGTTACTATGATGTATGAAACACCGACGGGACGGCAACAGTTTGCATCCCACGACGTGACCGTTACTGTTGCGAGCGTTTTCTTAGTTGGAAACGTGTAAACACGTGCAACAAAAGGATATGTGAATGCGTGTGGTATGTTATTGAAGGTCCGAGGGTTAACAGAACGAGGGTGACAGAGCTGAATAGATATGGTAGAAGATGCGACAATAGGCTGTGTACTGTAATCTAAGCTTTCCCAGGATTCCATGCTGTGTCAACGGTTATCTGCGATTGGCTAACTGCCTAGCTGCGACAGTTAGCCAACGCACCTGTCTTACCTCTTGTTGTTAACTCTAACTTAAAAAATTATCAATCGTATTTACAATTTGTTTGTAATATTTCTTTTTCATTAGGGAGTAATGATGTGTACAATAAACTTAATTTTCTCATTAATTTCCGATTTGTATTCTGTTTTGTGTTCTTAAGTGCATGAGGATAATAAGAAACACATTTGTTATGTTCTTCTATAATTTTTAAGAAGGATACTGACTAACATGTTTTAAATAAAACTAATATATTGTACGTAAATTGATTTTTAAATAAATAAATATTTGTGTTAACGTTTCAACAATATGTATTGCCATCTTCAGGCCAAATGGTATCGATTTCGTATGATATTTGTTATACAAACCTGTCTTATAGTTGTTTAGACAATATCAATAAACGTTGACTAAATGTTGGCGAAATGTTTCAAGATATGTGTGCAGTTAAACCTTCTGGTCGTTACTTTCCTTCTTAACAGTCCCTTTATCTTGTATTTATAGTGTTCCTGATTTGTGAGCTTTGCATAGTCTATTAAATAGAATCCAGCATAACTATCTCAGTATTTTGTAGTATTCTTCCATTTTAGTAAAATTAGACAATATAAACACATTCTTAAGAATACAAAAAATATGCTAGCGCGCACGAGTTAAGTATGTGGATACGTAATGTAACGTACCTATTTATAAATAAGTAATTTTCAATTATAAACGCATACTAATAGAAATATTTGTGCACTGTACGTCTGCATACATACAAAACAGATGAAACTGAAATTAACAATAAGCAGCAGCCATTGTTGTAGCAATCGGTGATCACTGGTCTGTTAAATCTGTTATTAGCTGCTGCCATGTTGTCCGGTCCGCCGGAAGTAATCAATCTCTCATTCCGCCACCTTGTCAGCGTTTCCTTTACAGGTTTTAAATTCCAGTCAAGTTCAAAATTGCCTACAATTAATAATAAATTGTATCCTGACTCCAGTTATTTTTCTCATTTTAGTTTGCTAATTTAAATGAGCTTAAAGACTTTACACTTGCCTGTCTTTTCATGATTCGAAGCGACATTGTTGTTCAGCTACAATAAAGAGTTCCTGAATTGAATAAATGACAACGCTTAGTTCAACCAAGTTAATCCATGCACTTTAAATATTTATGTCAACGTTTCAACAATATGTACTGACATCTTCAGGCCAAATGGAATCGATTTCGTATGATATTTGTCATACAAACCTGTCTTATAGTTGTTTAGACAATATCAATAAACGTTGACTAAATGTTTGCAAAATGTTTCAAGATATGTGTGCAGCACTGAACCTTCTGGTCGCTACTTTCCTTCTTAACAGTGCCTTTATCTTGTATTTATAGTGATCTTGACTTGTGAGTTTTGCATCGACTATTAAATAGAATCCAGCATAACTATCTCAGTATTTTGTAGTATTATTCCATTTTAATAAAATTAGTCAACTTTAAAGCAAAACGGTAGAGTGTTTAATTCGCTCTATCAGCAATCAGCTTACACTTAGACAGAAACGTGTTTTTCATTATGTATTAACAGAATAGACAGCTTCTTATTCTGGTTCGGACACCGTGATATAAGAACAAGGAGCCATTTTTATTTTTGTTATTGTTATTACTTATGTGCGTATCTATTTAGTTATATTCATTAATTAGAATATAATAAGCAGGCTCATACGAACATGGATACTTGTATTTGTGAGGAAAGCTGTATAAACTATATTTTTTATGGTAATGTGCTATATGGGCATAATTGTAAGCGTTATATTCACGTGTGTACCTGCCTTGTGAAGCTAGAGGAAGACTGTTCACTGTAGGAACTGAATATACCTATGTAATGTATTTTGTGGCAAGTGGTGAGCAAGTGTTTAACTCTACAGAACTGAATGATAATAAAACAGCGAAAGAATACGTTAATTTAAAAATAGGGGAAACAATCTTCACGGAAAGCGAAATTACGGAGAAAATAATTTCGTTTTATTTAAATAAAAAATAGCAAAAGACGAAAGGTGTTGTTTCATTATATGGTTATAAGCGTATTTTCAGATTCAAATTCTGGTCAGACAAAGCAGATAGATTAATAACAAGGACTATGCCTTGAATAAATTGTTTGAGTTAGAAATGAGAGATGCAGTGAAAGAATATAAATAGGGTAAGGAAAATTAAGACGGCTTGATAGAGGCATTTTGTTAAGTTATGGTTTAACAAGAATTTTTAAGTTACGAAGTAAAGAGATTAAAAGACTATAAGTAATCATCAGTAAAGTGAACAGTAATAAATGATGTCGTAAGGTAATATGGCTGTTACTGAAGTGTAGACGAAGTAAAGTGAAACCAGATCGGCCGGGGTAACATAGCGACGGCGAGACGGTACAAGGGTAGAAGATTGTTTTAGCTGTATATAGTAAAAACTTGGATGCCGAAAACAGTCAGATGTAGGAAACACCTGTAGTTTGATGAGTTAAGTCTTCAAACTTGTGCATACATTAGTTTTTTCAGCTCTTTCAGAGAATAAATAATTGACAAATAATGATACAAAACTTTCACCCAATGTGCCAACACTTCTATGAGATTAATAGACAGATAATGTAGGTTTCCGGATGAATCTGGCCTTGGGAATTTATAATTGAAATTTCTGTGCTTCTGTACTAACGTCGCCAACAAAATATAAGCCCCGTTCCTTGTAAGACTACAGACCTACAATCGTTTAACGCAGCGTATGAGGTATCTCCTGAACATCAGGCAGTACGACGTGCAACCGGAAACCAACTATGCTAATAGGAAAATTACAGTAATTGTGAACAAATTGATGCTTGTTAGTTTATTAGGGCCAAGTGTGCAGTTGTTACAGATTGTTTTCTCAGGTCAATTTTGTTCGTAATAGTCGGTTGGTTGCATACTCATGTGCGGGGTACGTACGCTACTACAAACGGTGCCACATAACATTCACTATCAATGAACACATGCATCGATAATGCTTTGGATACCGCCGTGAATATGAATGAGATAGATTACATCTTTTTTTTTTTGATACGTACACAAGTATTGACATTTTCTTACTTCTTTGCGCCGATGGAAGGTGACTTGAGAAAGAGTTTGTACATACTGGGCTACGAAACACGCCAACGAGAAGTGTAATTAAAAATTAACAGACCAGCAGAGTTTAAAGAGATTCTGTCTTGTAATACCATAGCGGGATGACTCTACTAATATCTCTGTATTCTTTACACGGTAATCGAGAAGTCACACAACGGAAATACAAGCTAAAGTGTAAACTACCGTATTTAACCCCGAACGTCCTTTACGAAAGTCTAACGTGATTAAAATATCGGTATGGAGAACCATACATGACTTCTATGTTCTAAGATTTATATTTAAAATCATTTTCGAAATGGAATATTTCCATAGAAACTACTTCTTTCTTCAACTTTAACCACAGTACCATGGTCACTAACGTATGCCACCTCACGTTAGCGTACTCGATTTTCACTAATGATGGCAGTCGATGGCACTGCCGAAACGTCTGGTTTTGCAGAAAACATTGGACCATGGCCAAACGGCCTGGAAGGAATTTTAACGACAAACTACTTCTTTGTTGCTGTTAACATAGTAACATATAAAAAATTATCCCCTACCCCTTCAACTATCATTTTCATTTATAGAAAATTACCCCCTCCCCCTTCAACTACCCTTTTCATTTATAGATATTTCATCTACCTCTCTACAGTGGATTATTATGACCTTCTTTTCAGGATACTTTATTTATCAAAATAAAGTATTGTTTAAATAAAGTACATACTTTACTCTTGTTAAAACATAAAACGTTGCAGGTAAACTAGCCCTTTCCCTTAACAGATCTTCACCAAAATCAATAGGCCTTGAGTCCTCTAGAATTTAGGCATGTATGCAAAACATTATTTGAATATGTTTGAATTTGCGGCAGTTATCGTTCGCCATAGAAAAAAAAATCTACACACAGACATACACTGAACACTTTTCGAAAAATAACTTTTCTTCATGTTTTGAGGATAGTGCAATCAGAATCAGGCCTTATCTCGAACAGGAGTTTTTTCGCCATCACCAACTTCCATTTCCTTATGGAACATGGAAGTAAAAATTTACAGTTATTCATTAAATTAAAATATATTCTTAGGATATTCTTAAATATACCTCAGGACATTTAGCAATCTCATGCACTGATGATGACTCCGGGTTCGCGTCGAAATGACCTCGTTTCATAATTTCTCAGTTAAAAGTAAGATAATCTTCATAATAAATTCATTTTTGATAGACGTATATAATATATAAAGCACTTCTGCTATTGTTTTCATTCACATTTCTCAAGGCTTTTATTCTTCTTCTTCTTCCATCATAAAGTACCCGAATCACCTGTTCCGGTTTCAAAGGAAATACATCAACTTCACCAAGTCTTCCTATATTTCTTTATCCAATAGGCTTGTATTACCAAACTTCCTTAGGTAACCTGCCCAAGCCTTTACAAAGTAATTAATAGTTATTATAAAAACTAAAAAAAAATAAATAAATAAGAAACCTGTATACATTTGCTCTATTATCCAAATTCTATCTAGCAAATATGTTCCCTGATAAAACATCTGGTTGTATACACAGACTTGTTTACCATAAAGTCTGAGAACGGGGAGGGTCCAATACATTGGGGTCAGAGTTGTATCTTCTATGTACAGTCGACGTGCTAACAACTAGAGTGATGTATGCTCTGTATGATGGTGGTTGGCGTGTGGACCCTTGGCCTAACTGCTGCCTCTCCCCCATTGTAATACTTCCGCCCGGGCTCGACAGCAGCTAATTACCGCGTGAGTCACCTCACTGTGCGTCCAGTATGAAACAATTTTTTTTTGCCTCGCCCAATACTGGTAAAATTTTGTTATATTTGAAATTAGCGAAATAATACGATGAAAATGACACCCATGCTGGGTGGATGGAGTTAAATACAAAATGTACTCAAATTGGGTATAATAGAAATCGTGTTGTTCCTTATTAAAGGTTTATATTTTATATTATTTTTTATTACAGTATTACAGTAACAAAGACCATCATTATTTAACTTTACTTCCAAAAAGGCTAAAGCTAGAGATTAATTGATAATATGACAAGAACGAGGAGGCAGTAATCAGGAAGAAAATTTGGAGATGAAGAGGTTGTGTGATTAGTGTGAAGAGGCTGAACGCTTTAAGTCAAAGTAGAATAACAGCCTTCCACCATCCTTATCGGCAATGAGAAGGAACGTGTTCAAAGGAACTAGGGCTATAAAGTTTTATTAGTTTAAACTTTGTATAAGTGTATAATTACCATATCACAGGTTAGAAACAAGTATTGGTACCTAAATTTATGAAATACGTTCGTTAGGCGCGAGATTTTTTTAATTAAAAGTACTATTTACCTGGTCGCGGAGCGAATCGCGCTAACAAATTACTGACTTTTTGAGGTCGATCATAGCACCAATAATGACGATAAAATATGAGAACATTGCTGAAACTCCATTTAAAAGTTTTAGAATTCATTATTCTTTCCTGTAAGTTATATTTTTTCAAACTTTTTACTTTTTGAGTAGAAAACAATACTTATAATAAATAAACACGGTTTTCTAAAGTGGTGATAGTTCTGTAGAGGCATTTAACAATGTATAATTGTTTAATAAGAAAAAAGTTTTAACAGATACCAAGAAATTATCTAACCTATCAAACCTAACCTATATTATCTATTATTATATTGTCAAGGTGCACACACACACACACACACACACACACACACACACACACACACACACACACACACACACACACACACACACACACACACACACACACACACACACACACACACACACACACACACACACACACACACACACACACACACACTATAACGTTACTGTGGAACACATAAATTAATTCAATATGTGTACAGTATAGATAAAAACTCAATTATTAATAGTAATTATAGGGATATGGTAGTATAAGAATTTGTAATATACAGTACATATATGTAAGTAATATGTAAGATACCCATTTGAATAGTACAAGGTTCGGCTTGCCGCGACAATCCGGCGTCGGCCGAAGTAGTGAATAATATACCCAAGGTACCTAGTATGTCATAAACACATAAAATGTTTTGTGTATAAGAAACAGCAAAAAAACGAGCAAGTACCGTTAGGAAAGCAGGTCGGTGTCCTTCAGGAGACAAAAGATGACACCCCAATATTTATTGCAAATTTAGAAAGTAGCGTCGTTTTTTTTAACAGCATAACGGCTACGCGCGTAATTTATTCATCCGCACTGTTTCAGCCAATGGCGGATAGCGTCAGTCCAGCGCGCGAGAAAATAACGATACAGGAATGGAGAATTTCAAATTCACCGGGGAGTATTTCAAACCCTGGCTAATGAAAGTGTCATCAACCAGGACGATGGTGAGGGAATTAGTAGACAAACTATAAAAAGAGAGAAGTAAGTGAAAAAGAAAAGTTTTTTTAAGTTTAAATTTCAAGACAAACACGGGAAATCTGCGTTACTCTGTACAAGTATTCAATAATATAATTATAACGGAACGTTATACTTGCTTTGTTTAAAATGTATAGATTAGTTCGGTAAAAAAAAGTCGAGAAGGAACAAGTTAAGGTATAAAGAAGAATATTTTATTGGTGCGCGTAAAGTACGTATTATGAAGATATTTCATATGTGCGCGTAAAGTTGAATCAAGAAAGTATATTTATTTTATGTGCGTGACGTAAAGTACAACGCGAGCGTGTGATACAAAGTTAAGAAGTGGTAAATCAATTATGTTTGGTGAAAGTGAAGTGCAATGAGCAACGTAGAACGACCAATCAGAGTCTTGGAATCCTGCAAACAAGTAACAGTATACTATCTTAACAATTCACAACTGTAATATACAAAACAGAAATTAATGTCTACCATAAGTATAACTCATCTCATTCTCAAAAAACCCACACTTGTTCAGATACTAACAATTCAGTTTATGTGATATGACTTGCTAGAAAGGGTATTTAGTAGAATTATTGTATAATCAAGTGAATGAAACAAAATATAATAAGAATAGCATTCTAGTACGAGTCGAATACTTGCATATAATAATTATTAAGAAAATTCATGTTAGTTAAGAAAATATTATGCTATATGTTAATTAGAGTACTGTATTGAATATATATAGGTGTCAGGTGATTAAAATATAATATTGCTACTCGCTAAACCGAAGAATACTTAAATAATGGTAATCTTGAAGAATAGTATTCAAGTGAATATTAATACTTTGAAATTAGTTGTAAAATTGTGTATCAAGCATCTCAATGATATTATATTAGAAACCATAATGGTTATGATCAAATTTCAAATGACACGTTTGTAATAAGAATGAAATAATATAGAATATTAGTATCTGAACGGCATGAGTTATTATTTATTAATAAACCCTGAGATACTCTGCTCTGGCGCCCAACCGAATTAATGATTGATATAATAATGACTGGATGTATTTAGTAACACAAATATTAAAATCTAATTCATAAATATTATAAATCATTATAATTGCTGCCCAAACGAAGGGTTGCTTCAAAATTGTTTAATTTAGCACTCCGAACAAAAGGGGTAATCAAGAGGTATTTATAACACACACACACACACACACACACGCGCGCGCGCGCGCGCGCGTTAATAGTGAACATGTATGTAAAATTGAAAAAAATGATAAACGTTTGAAAATGATAAGAGGGAATGTGAAAACGTTTGTTCCGAAGTTAGCAAGTGATATTATGATTGGAGGCCAAAAACACAGAGGCCAAGACGAATAAATAACTGGGGAGACATCTCTCGACAGTAGCAAACAAGTTTTGACGATGGTGTTACAACTATTAATAAATATATAAAAGTACACAGTGACATAATTCATCATCATCTTCAACAAGGATTAAACTAAAAATGGTTTGTTCCGGTCCCAAGCAGATGGACTAGAGCTGGTCACTCCAACGCTTCTTCGGACATCCCACATCTCTCCGCCCTTTCGACTTATAATTCAATAGTTGTTTGGATGCGGCGTCATCCATTCGGTTAAGATGTTCCAACTGTTTGAGCTGATATTGGGCAATCCTATCGAATATTTTCATAATAATCAGTTCCTGCCGTAAGTCTATGTCTGCATTTCTTCTGTAGAACTTCAGGGTCTTTCTTTACTAGTTGGTTTTAAAGTTCTCCTGATGGTCTCAATATATGGTTGAACTTATGTACCTTACTCACCACAACATTGTAATATAAGACATACAGTAGCCCAGATATTCAACATTGCTGATCTGCTCCAGAACAGAATCATCAACAACAATTTTCAGTCTTTTGGTCATATGGGATCAGCTGGGACGCGCCACATTATTAACCGCGACATTAGGACTCGGCAACAGTTTAGCATATATTTAAAATGACGTTCCCGATAACTTCAAAAAGAGCAAAAACTCTCTCAGGAAAGTTGCACTTCATAATGAGTAAACACAGCATCATCAGTAATTGCTGGTAAACACACGACTTTTAATTTCATGGCTTCAAGTCCATTACGTTTCTGATTTACCGTTTCTTCGTCGTGTTTTTTTACAGTACAATTCTTTCGTGCTGTTAATGTATTTCTGTAATATTCTCTTGTGCTTATCAACGTGTACTAAAATGAGTTCCACCGTCGCCGTCTTTAATAATCCTCCATTACATTTTTTTAAAATCCACAGATTTTTTTTGAGGCGCAGATATCAATCCACATTGGAATTTAGTAGAAAATGACCTTAATAAAATCAGATCAGATTAATCATATCTCACTAACTTATCTACACGATTTCTGTTCTCGTTATAACCTGAAAAAGAGGCATATTTAATTTCTTTTATTTTCTGGAACTTATTCTATTAATTTAGTATGTTTACATTCGCCGTAATCAATTCCTTCTGTGTTGAATATAATTTTTTTATGAGCCGGGTGGAAAAATTTGCTGGGTTTGGTTTACGAGCCAGTTTCTGTAGGTTTGGGTGTTATACCCGACCCACTAAAAAAAACCACCTCCCTTTCCTCTTCTAGGACACTAGCCTGGAACTGTTTGACACACTACTTCGGGGTAGGCCTATTGTTCTTCAGCCCTAGCACTCACATCTGACTTGTTATTCTTCTGTATTGTATTGTCCAAATCTATCTTCCTTGGATACTACAAGAATCACAAGCAAAACTATATCTATATCATCTACGGCTTATAGGCCTGTATAATCACATTAATATAATTATATATATTTATATTATATATTATATTATTATTTATATATATTTATATTATTATACTGTATATTATATATATTTATGGTATAACATATATATATATTATATATTTTATAATGACTTTACCTCAAGATGTTTTCTCCCTATTTGGAACATGTTTCGGGAAGCCTTGTGTTCCCATCTTCAGCCTTCCGAATTTTTGTTGAAGATGTTGAAGAAACCCAGCAAATTCGGAAGGCTGAAGATGGGAACTCAAGGCTTCCCGAAACATGTTCCAAATAGGGAGAAAACATCTTGAGGTAAAGTCATTATAAAATATATATTATATACATCAAGCAACGAACTGTAGCAGAAAGTTTTTGAATATATATATATATATATTACATTTAATATTTATAATTAAATTTACCTCAAGATGTTATTTTTCTATATGGAACATGTTTCGAGAGTTCCTGTTCTCTCATCTTCAGCCTTGGCGATCTTGTTTCTGGTGAAGTATTTGTGTGTTGGCTGCTGGATGCAATTAAGGTTGTTTGTTGGTCTTTGGTATTTTAAAGTTGTATTATTGTGTGTAATTGTGGTATATGTTTTTGTATTTTGTGTATTTTCGATGTTGAGTGCTTTGAATATTGTGTCATGTTTTGTATTGATTTGTATTTGTTCTGGTATTAGTTTGTTTTGTGTTTCATGTTTTAAAATACCAAAGACCACAAAGATACAATCTTTAAGATATAAAAGAAAAAAAAATTCAATTCAAAAAAAAATTTTTGTTCCAAAAAAATAAAAAATTTTTATGTTTGTTTGTTATGGTAATAATTTAGAAATAATCCTGGTTCTGCGTTACGGTTAAAATTTTAAAATTCTATGAGTTTATTTTGGTTAAATTTAACACTTCTGGTTGACCTTAACTAAATCTGGAGTTAATCAGATTATCTGCTGACAGTAATCGATTTGTGATTTTCAGCTTTGCTCCAGTATATCACTTTCAGTTAATCCTTGTCGTCTCCCAGTAAGTCCTGTAGTTAGTTAAACTCTTAATTTAATATGTGAAATAAGTGTAAAATCCAGATAATTGAAATAATTTAATTTATTAATAATAATTCTTAAAGATCGATTTAAAATCGATTTTGAGCAAATATTCGACTCTTTCACAGGGATATATCGATTTGCAATTACAGGTTATTTTTTATATAAATATCAAAAAAGGTTCTTATAACGATTATATTTATATAGTCAGAGAAGGGAGCAGGCATAGAAAGTATAACATGTACAAAAAATAATTCTTAAAAGTAATAATTGACAATTTGTTAATAATATATAATGTTTGTAATATGCACTTTATACCCAATCGTTGACGAGACGACGTGATGACTTTGCATCACGGGAAATTCACAATGGCGGCACGTCTCGCTGTAGAATATTACGGTGAATTGATGGTTGGAATTTCTGATAATAAATTCACCTTCACAACTGTTTTTTTTGTCTCCGTGATAGTGTATATTGTCTATTGTGTTGTTCTGGTATCCTGGATAAGTGTTCAGTGTTCACTGGTGTTAATTGTCTTATTTAGATGTATTGAATGTTTGCGGGTTATGGCGAAAAAATCTAGAAGTTGTTACAAAGTGAATTATTAATGTTAGTTTGTTTGAACGGTTTAATTCACTTGTATTGTGTTGTGTATCATTTGTTTTCACTACTGTGGTAGAGTATTTCACTGATTTTATGTCAAAAAGTGTCAATTTAGGTAACTCTCGTATTTCACTGATTTTCGCTTAGTACTCCATTACACTTCGTTATACGGTTTTAGAACGCGATTCAGCATCAACCGTTCCCGTTGAATGTTAACAAAGAACTGTTTTACTTCCTTCGTCTTAGGAAATATCTTGCCAAGTTAATATTGGAAAAGTATTGTTAAAATAATTTTCATTTCCTATATACATAATTATAAAGTACATTATATATGGAATATTTTTAGTTTATTGATTGCTTTCATGAACTATTAACCACATAATTGGTTTATTTATCTCATTCTGTTTAATTTGATATGTCATAGTCCATATTTGTTGAGATTTTTGTTAAAATAGCCATATTTCTGTCTTTTTGGAAATCTAGGCCCAAAACTCTGTTTCCTGTTCTTGTACAAAATTACTGCCATTTTAGGTGTTATAACTATAATTATAATAAATTTCAAATGGTCACCAATCTTTCCCTTTCCTTAAGCCCTTATAAATTTAACATTTGAACTGGCTTTTAGTGATAATTCATTAATTTACTGTTTCTCCTCTGAAACAGTTAGTTTTTTACATTTCGAAAATTTTTAATAATTTAAGACATTTTTCTATATTACTCTTTTAAAGCATAGGATCATTTACAGTATTTAGTTATCGATCCACCTTACATAAATCTTGTTAGTTTACATGGTTCATTGGTTAATTAACTAGTTTATATTAATTTTTGGGAATTCATTATTTGGCCTAGAGTTTAGTATTTTACATCTATGGTTTTTTCAAATAGAGTTAATTCTACACCTCCTCTGACTTTTAAAAGTTAACATAACATGAAATAAAATTGTTTACATAACTATTGATACCAGTAGCATATAATTCTTGCTACTAATACAAAAAATAATATTTGACATGAATTAGCAGTCTTCAAAGTTAGACATGTTTGCTGGAACTATTTTGAACATACATTTTAAACATTTTATAAATTGATACAGCATCCATACATAAACATTTTAATTTGTATGCATACTGTTATGTAACTAAAACATCTTACACTAAATATAAACCTTATTCTATAGGAACTCTTTGAAAGTTGGGGTTCCTAGGCTCTAAACATTATTAGCCATTTAAATTTCTTAAACTTTACTTAACTTAAGTTATTTTCAGTCCTTTCTGATTATCCTATATTATTATCTTTAATCCCCTTGTACAGTAAACATTCCCCCACATACTTTCTTTAATATTGGCATTACTATGAATGTTTTGTTATAAAAAAGTGACCTTATTTATGAAATATAGGAAATATTTGTCATTTCAATATTTCATCACCTGTTAATTATAAAATATAAAAGTTATTTAATAGCACCGTGTTTAAGTTATAGTTACACATTAACTTGAAGTTTATTACATTTAAAAACACTACACTGGTACACATTCACTGTTGGTTCTGACTTATATTTGAGTTTTATTATATTCTCAGACCAGACCTTTTGTCATAATGGACTGTGAAGATTTGTTTATTTTACCGTATAATAACTTTAGTTGGTTCACTTCTTATCATACTACTAAATACTTTTGTCTACAATTAAGTTACAATTTCATAAGGTTTTGGGGTGTTATAATTTCTTTTGTGGTATTAACATTTGGTTTGGGGTTCATGGTCTTTAATAATAGGTTTTTATAGTGGTTTTTCCATCTATATCTTCCTTTCTTCTCTTCTTCCTTCTTGGGTTTGGGGTATCTTCTTTAACATGCTACTAACTTTACTCTTCTTTCTTGATTTCGGGATATCTTGTTTATCACCTGCTACTAAACTTACTCTTCTTTCTTGGGTTCGGAGTATCTTATTTATCACATGCTCCTAATCTCACTCTTCCTGTTTCTTCTTGTGTTTGGGGTATCTTCTTTATCACATGCTCCTAATCTCCTGGGTAATCTCCTTAATTTATTTATTAATATGAGTTTCCTTTAATTTATTTACTTGCCTTTTATTGTTGCATTTTTATTACTTAATTACTTTTTTTCTTTTATTGTGGTGTTTTACTTTGAAGTGTAATTTTATTTTCATTTGAAATTCTTGGTTATATGTAATTTAATTATTTTTATGATCTTATGGAATTAGTTTTTTAGTGGATTATCTGTCATGCTACAATATATATATATATATATATATATATTATAACGATTCATAATAGCGTCCTATCTGAGTGTTATATGAAAGTGATAGACGGTACGAGTGTAGCGCCGTAAGCAAGAGAGAGAGCGTTCAATCGCAGCCATCTCACTCTAACCTCGTCATAGCGAAATCCGCAACTGGTACAAACATGAAATTTTACTCAATACAAATTATCAGTTCAACCTGTGATAACTTAAAAACTAGAAAGTATACGGCATTTTTGTATAAAAACAAGTGCTACCAATTTAAAGTGGTACCTTTTGGCCTAAGCACCAGCTTAGCAGCAATGGTAAGGTGTTTAGACAGTGCCTTAGGTAATGAGGTAGAGAAGTATACATTAGTGTTCATAGATGATATTTTCTATGTGTGTCACAAACATTCGAGGAGCACTTAAAACATTTAAAGAATATTTTTGAAAAATTAAGATCAGCAAACATGACGCTGAATCTAAGGAAATCAGAGTTTGGTAAGGAGGAAATTAAATTTTTAGGTCACCGAATCTCAGTGGAAGGCATAACCACGGACCCAGAGAAGGTAAAAGCCATACAAGAATTTCAAACTCCAATGAACTGTAAGCAGCTAAAGTCATTTCTAGGTTTAGCTAACTACTATCAAAAGTTTACAAGTAAATACGCGGAAAGTACTGTTCCATTGTTAAAGTTGTTAAATAAAGGGATTAAATGGAAGTGGACAAAGGACCACGATGAAGCGCTGCAACAAGTGAAAAGTCTTTTTATAAATACTGTTGTATTAAATCATCCAAGGATAGGAGAAAGATTTTACTTGGAAACAGACGCCAGCAATATTGCTATTGGAGCACACTTGTATCAGATTGATGAGAAGGGCCAAAAAGCGGTATTAGGATTTGTAAGTCGCACACTTAAAGGGGCAGAATTAACCTATTTTACGACAGAAAAAGAGCTATTAGCGATAGTGCATAGCCTATCAAAGTTTAGAAGTTATATTCTGGGTGCTAAACTTACTATAATCACCGACAATAAGGCGTTAGTATTTTTCTTAAAGTGTAAATTGCTAGGTGCTCGTCTGACTCGTTGGATCTTGGCTATACAAGAGTATCAATTTGAAATACAATATTGTAAAGCGAAAGACAACTTGGTAGCAGATGTACTCAGTAGAAATCCACCATCAGAAAACAACATGGAAACAGATAACATTAAATGGAGTAGCAATGATATTGGTATTTACGCGGTAAAGCATATAACAAAACCTGAATTAGTTAGACGACTTAAGGAAATAGGGACACATCAACAACAAGACCCTAGGATTAGTGTAGCTTGGAGGAGTGCAGTTACCAACACCAAACCAGGATTTTCCATATATGACGGTAAGCTATATAAGCTATGTTCCCATAAGTGGAAGTTACTATTACCTAGCTGTATGACAGATGAACTTATTTGGGAATGCCACTTGTCATTGGGCCACGCTGGATTTAAGAAATGTCATCTAGCCTTAACAGAAAGTTTCATTGGAAAGGGGTTAGCAAAACGCATGAAAAGATTATTGTCTACTTGTGACCTGTGCCAGAAATGTAAACACTCGAACTTAGCTACAAGAGTAGAAATGCAAACGATCCAAGCAAAAGAGAAAGGAGAGTTATTAGCTGTGGATTATTACGGGCCTCTACCAAAAGCAAAAGGAGGGGTAAAGCACATTCTAGTGACGGTAGATTTCTTTTCTAAGTTTGTAAAATTATACCCAGTCCAAAGAGCCACGACAAAAGCGACCCTTAGAGCATTAACGAAGTTCTACATCCCACAGTATGGTAAACCAAGGAAAATATTGTCCGATCAAGGAAAACAATTCACCCATAACCTATGGAGAGAAACCTTGGAAGAACTAAATATAAAACCTATTCTAACATCCATACGTCACCCTCAAGCCAATTTAGCTGAGAGAATAAATAGAGAATTAGGGAGGTATTTTAGAATATTGTGCAATCAGAACCATTCTGCATGGGTAGACTACTTGAGTTTTATTTAAGATTGTATTAATAATACACGTAATGAAACAACGGGGTACACACCTTCAGAATTATTTATTAATAAAGAACCTGTACATGTATGGACCAAAACCATAAAAAGTCCACCCAACTACAATCTACCTATTCCATATGAGGTAAAATCCAGGATAGCAGAAGAAAGAATACAGAGAGAAGTCCAAAAAAGGGTGGAACGATATAATCGAACTCACAAGTTGGTAAGGTTTGTGGAAGGAGAGGAAGTGCTAGTGAAAGCGAATCCTGTATCCTCTGCCATAGATAATACCACGGCCAAGTTCTTTCCGATATTCATGGGACCTTATAGAATGGAAAAACAGATTGCAAGGTACACATATATGTTAAAAGATGTGGAAAAAATAAAATTATAGGAAAGTACCATGGGGATAGTTTAAGGAAATATAAACAAAATATTGACCCATAAAGAAATATAGTTTGAGCCAATAAGGTATGTAAGTCAAACAAGGTCAAATAAAATAAATATATAATTGTTTTGAATCAAGATCAATGATAATAATAATAAATTTTATTTAAATAAATATTAGTATTGTTATTTAAATTATTGACATTAATTAAGCCAAAATGATGTTTAAAATATTAATGGTCATATAAATTTCCAATATACCATGTTAGGTTAAGTAACATTGTAATCTTTAGTTATAAGATAGATGTAAGGAAAATGGTATAAGTGCAAGTTTTGTGCGGGAAAAGTGCGAAAGAATATGTGCAAATTTTTCATCAGTGTAAAACTGTACATTAGAAAAAAAAATTAATGATTTATAAAATAATCAATTTTTTTTATACCGAGTGGGGGTATATATAACGATTCATAATAGCGTCCTATCTGAGCGTTATATGAAAGTGATAGACGGTACGAGTGTAGCGCCGTAAGCAAGAGAGAGAGCGTACAATCGCAGCCATCTCACTCTAACCTCGTCATAGCGAAATCCGCAACCGGTACAAACATGAAATTTTACTCAATACAAATTATCAGTTCAACCTGTGATAACTTAAAAACTAATAAATATACGGCAATTCTGAAAACAGCATTGTATTCAGCAAGTGAAGCTTTATAAGTAGCCGCAATCTCAGTTAATATAATTAACAATTGAAGAAGTTATACGGAAGACGTACGCCAAAAGGAATAACGAGAGAATTATGCTACGTAGGAATTAGGTGTTTTCACACACACACAGATAAAGACCTAAGCAACAATATTCTGTGGTCTGATCTTTGAAAACACGTTTGCAAATACCTGCTATCAATCGATTTGCAAACACAGGAAGTACGATTTTAACTAGAAATTCTCTGCAGTTTGAAACGTGTCAAGGGGTGTTTAGTCGACCTGTTCGAGATTGTCGAAACTGGAAAAACGCATGATTTATTTGAACAACCAATCAGCATCCAGTATTTAAAACTGACGCCAACTCAAAGCGAGGGGTAGCATCACTCTTCGATCGGATCTTCAATGCGCTAGACGTGTATAAATTACGTACAGAAATTTTCAATCACGCAAAAGTGTAATTTAAGCATCAAATTCGAGAAGTAGTCCGCAGTATAGATGAACTAATACCGTTCAACAACTCTCGCTGCGTAAAACAACTTGAATTAATTAATTTATTAATTAATTAATCATCAGCCGTGAAGGACCTGTGCGACAGCAGGCTACAGCATCTGTAATTGCCAGGGCATCTTCTACAGCATTGATCAACATCAATTCTTCTGTGCAAAACCATCACAAGGTGGACCTCTACGGATTCCTATCTTCGGTCAACGCATCAAACAGTAAGAAATAGATTCATTGATCAATGAAATAAGCACTAAATAAATAATAAAAGGAATAAACAATAATTAAAAGACACTAAGCATTTCACACTTTGTACTTTAATTATAAGATTAGCTCTAACATAGTATAGGAGTATTGAATGGAAAGTGGGGTGTAGTATTGGACGTGCAAATTATTGCAGACCTGTTCTTTAGCACTGGTTTGGGAGATAGCAATCTCTTAATCAAACCAGATAAGAGCCATAGGTCGTTTGAACGTCTTAATCGTTACTTTTCACACTCACTCAGTAATTATAAGTGTTAGGGTAGAAATAAGTCCTACCATTAGCCTAATCAAGTTTAAAAATAATTGATTAAAACGTTAATTAAAATAATCAAGCAAATATTAAAGTGTTATTTGTAACGATTCCCCTTGAAAACCACAATCACTGAACGAATCCTGAGAAAGAGTGTCTCCATGCGCTGAGCTAAGCTGAAACCGTGTCATTTGTATCTGGGATTTGTTCTGGCGCCCAGGTAAATTAATATCAGGGTAAGTAACATTTTATCTAACATCACAAATATTAGATAATTGTGTTAGATGAAAGGGAGCGTTATAATATATATATATATATATATATATATATAAATTTTTACTAACATTCTTGTTCTTTTAATTTATATAAATAATGATATTTTATGTTTTGATACAAGAATATAGTTTATTGTTTTTTATTTAATTAAAATTTAATTAAATAAAAAAATTATTTATTTAAACTGTCGAAACATTGTAATTAAAAACAATAAAATATATTCTTGTGTCATAATATAAAATATCATCATTTATATAAACACGCGCCCCCACACACACATAGCTATTTACCAATAAACAATTCGATGTTTTATCTTATAATATTTAAAGATATTCAAGTTAGGTTTTTATACTTAACCGTTGTCATATTTCTTACACTGTTTGTATTTATTCGTTCGCTATCTAAAATAGGAGTCACGAATCACGAATCCAAGACTGACTTCGTGTTGATGTATATTTCCTTCACTAGCAGTTACAAATACACGTCCTCGCTACAGTCTTAAGAGTAAATTTCTGTTCTGTTTTACAGCACATTACGCTTATACGGTTTATCGGTAAAGTCATGCTACGATTTAAAATTGGAACATTATTAAATACACAAAACATAAATGAAATCGAAAAACAACTAAAAAGTTTTTCATGTGGGCGTAGCAAGTGGTTCTGCAAAGATCTCCAAAGACTAAACAATTTCCTGTCAGACGTGATAGACTACTGCTTCTCTATTCGCTATATCAAGTGTTGAATGCTATGAGGTGGTTCAGTGTATACATTTCGCTTCGCAAACTGCATAAATAAGTATTCATATGTCCGGAGTGCGTGAGGCCTTAAACACCCCACCCACTTCTGTGGAAATGGAAAGGATAAGTTATGTGTCTCATCAAGAAAGTCCCTACAAATGGGACTTCAGGAGCACCTTCTTGTTGGAACATCACATTGTCATCTATTAGAACGAAGCCAACCACTCTGCCGAAAGTATCTGAACAAGACATGCCTTCTGTTTCTCTGTAACCGATCCCAGAGACATCTGTCCGTGAAGACTCTTATACATAAATAACACATCTTATAGTGCTCTTCTATTTTTAAGGATCATACTGTCCCAATATTCACACGTGACCTCACACGAAGAAAAACGCTGACTGATGTCATGGTTTTGTAGAAAAGAAAAAACTCCTTTTTGAACTGCCTCAAGTCTTCTGATCGGTGTCGTCCCTTACATATCCCCAAATCACGGAACAGTCGTCTAGAATCGGTATAAATATCACTATACTACTGTATACATATACATATACTATTGCATAGTAATAATAAAAATAATCATAATAACAATAACAATAACAATAACAATATTAATAGTTATTTTATTATTGTAAATAAAACAATCAAATTATGTTGTGAAATATGTAAATGTAGCAATTTAAGAGATAATTTTATTAATATCGTATGGCCATTATTGCACGTAAAGAGTCCTTTACATAAATTAATTTTGTTGGAATGCCATTGTCCCGGCAGATGTATGACACGTTTAGGTGGGCCTACAGTAATTAAAGAGAGGCGCGGCTGGGTTTCATCCTCACCTTCCATTTACTATCTACGTATTTATTGTGAAATCAAAAGCGTTCTTAAGATTATAGATATTTGTATCAATTTGTTTCTTATATTTCATAAAAAGAGAGCGAAAATTATGGAAGTTTCACACTAATACAATTTTCACATTGTTACTACAGTTTGTCTGTTTATAAGACTGTTTGTAGTGACCTCCAAGGGACTATAAATTTCATTCATTTTAACCGACAGTCACTACATGCAATATGGGATTTTTAAAATTACGGTACTAGGTATCTGCAGATGTACGTAGTACTAAGTGAAAACAACATATATTCTACGTAGTTTTACTTAGGCTAACTGTTGAAAATGAAACTGTCGTTTGAAAATAAATTTCTGATAGCCACAAACTATAATTTATAACTTTTATATTTGCGCTTTTTTTTTGGAAACGTCGTAGTACTGGAAAAACGACATTACTACTGTATACACCATAGGAATATATTTTAATTCAAGTTACTTTTGTCATGAAATATGCATCATTCTTTCCCATACTTATTGCAGAAAATAGTCTGTTATTTTTGTGTTTATTACACTTTCATTCATAGGATAATATTTATTTTGAATTGTCCGACTGTATTGGCAACGTGTGTATCAACTTGGAATCGGCTAAAACAATATCTGTAAGTGTTCAACTTGTAGTAGTGAAGACGGATTTAAGTCACCATCGCCAGTATCCTCAAAATTGTCTCCGTTTTTGATACAGTCTTCATCATCGCTCAACCAGAGGTTAGCGAGGAAACAAGTATGTAGGCCTATTGCTACTTTTGTTGCTCGACAAGATGTACTTAAGTAGATGTCATCACAAAACCACAGTTGCCTGCCTATCAAACTTTATCGGTAACTTTAACTTTAGGCAACAACACAGACAGACCACGAAATCTACAGAGATCAGATGATTCATGAAGTTCTACAGTAATATCCTCCCTACTTCTATCACCACTTCTACTTCTATCTCCCCTGAATTCACATACTAAGATAAGACGGGATAATACGAAACTCTAGAAACACAATGCTTAGCTTCAGTAAACTGCTAATCAATTATTATTGATCTCTCGTATTAAGGAAACATTTAATCGTTAATTGCTGTCCACTTTACCCGAAAAGGTGTTTGTTGAGAGGAGGAGAATTACTGTCCTTAGGGAGTATAGGTTAAGGATGGTACAGTACTGTATATTTGATATTATTTGACACATATTTTGTTTAGAGCTGGAAAACTTGATGGCACACAAATTAATTTTGTTTAGATCCGTAAGGAATAACATTTGTCAGAGGTATCTCCTTATAAGCAGACGTCAAGGTAATAACATAATCAGAAATTTAGAACTGATTTACGAAGATCGGTGTTCACCTTAATTAATGTGCGTTGGTAGTACTGATTACGTACATACTTAGCAAAGAAATAAATTAAAATTGTGGAATTAACGGAATCAGATAATCAGAATTAGATTGTTAACGAGCATAATGTTTTGCAACAGTAGAGAGTTTTAATATGATATTACCCCCCCCCTTCAAAATGGTAATGAAACTCAGAAACAAGTATAAAGTACATGGACGTCTTTGGAACAATTCATAACATTTCATAGCAACTCATAATAAGAATTTGCCGATCAAGTTTTATACACAATAACAATACTTTACTAGCGTTACGTAGGTTAAACGTAGGAGGGTTGAATGTAAATTACATAGCGTCGAAATGAGATGGCTCGGGCAATCGCTGTTTTCACAGGAAGCTTATTAAGTACGTTAAACAAGATTATGAAGTTGCAGGCCTCACTGGTTGCATCGGAAGATGCAGTCAGTTAGGACGTTGATCAGAATGTCATCAGACGAATTACCATCACGGACGTATTCCTAATGTTGGGCAACGGCAGGCTGTGCCTTTAATTGGAGAAGTCTCCATTACTATGGAATATTATGACTGTAAACACTTTTATGGAAACATCAGATACTGTCACGTATAAAACTATAAAACCATGCAATAGGCCTATGCATTTGGATGGGCGCGCGTATTTGTGACGAAAGTTACGTCATTGCACGGTATTACACTCGTATAAATGAGGCATATTCTTTTTCCTTTCATAACATATCCTAAATTCCACTTAAAACGGAACGACTGTTACAGTTACCAGAAGTAGGCACAAGACGTGTTGTCCAAGTTGACGCTAGAGATGATTTTTACTTCCATGTTCCGTAAGGAAATGGAAGTATGGTGATGGCGAAAAGGATCGTGTTCGAGATAAGGGTTGATTCTGATTGTACTACCCTCAAAACATGAAGAAAAGTCATTTTCCGAAAAGTGTCTGTGTGTCTGTATGTAGAATTTTTTTCTATGGCGAACGATAACTGCCGCAAATTCAAACAGAATCAAATAATTTTTTGCATATGTGACAGATTTGTAGATGACTCAAGACTTAATTATTTTGGTGAAAATCGGTTAAGGGGGAGGGGTATTTTATCTGCAACGTATTATGTTTTAGCAAGAGTAAAGTTCTTAATTTTGATAAATAAAGTATCCTGAAAAGAAGGTCATAATAATTCACTGTAGAAAGGTAGATAAAATATCTATAAATGAAAAGGGTAGTTGAAGGGGGAGGGAGTGATTTTTTGAAAATTACTTTGCCGATATCAAGTAAAGGACGAGTATTTAATTTTGAAGGATGATAATTTAACCTTAGCAATTATATATGATAAAACTCTTACTCTATGGAAGTTTAAATATCATTAATGCTGGGGATCGGTTGAAGAGGAGGGATGATTATCTGTGTAGTTCAGTTTCTGTATAAGAATAAAGAACCTAATTTTTATAGATAAAGTGACTCGAAAATAATATTATATTAAACGACTACCCAATAATAACAAAAATATATATAAATAGTGAAAATAGTTTGAGGGTGGGGAATATTTTTTTAGAAATTATCGAACCGAAATCACGTAAATGATTTTAAATATAAATCCTAGAACATGGAACTCATGTATGGTTCACCATACCGATATTTTATAAATGAAACGTTCATTTAATTTTTTTCAATACCTGAAGGGATACGTGAAAATTAATAGAATGCTCTGTGTACCTCATGGGACAGAAATAATAACTATGTTATTCAAATGGAAACTCTGATTTTTCGCGTAGGTATTTACGTATATGCTACAGTAAACTACAGATAAGATTATTTTAAACGGGTTTTCGGAGATTCGTGACAATCTGAATGTCAGATAAAACTAATACTGTTACTTAATTCTGAAGTGTAAAAATAAAGATTGCACAAGTGTTTCATACTGTTACAATAATACAATCTTCCTCCAGGTGTAACTAGAGTAAAATGTCATTTCAGTAATTTGTCAACAATTGAATAATACATTTAAACAACTTTTAAAACATTTTAAAAATTTCTGATAAATTTTAGTGTAAAAGTGCTTCATACAAGTGTTCAATGGAGAGATGTAGATTGTAATCTGTTAAACATGCTGCGGCAAAATTGAAAGAAATAAATGGAAAGAGAAGACTAATAAAAGTAAAATGGAAGAAAAGTACGCTGAAGAGAAAAACAACTTATTTGAAAAATATATCAAGCAACAATTTAGAGAAAAACTGGAGTGAACAAAAGATTTTATTGTCAAGCGAACGATGGAATGTCTATCTGCTACACGTGGCATGAAGAAGGTTTAGCTGATAACTAATCCGTCTTAACAGCCAATCAAAAATGAGCTGTTTGGAAAAATTCTGAAAATCGTTTCACTTACTTATAATAATTTCATAATAAAACACATTTAATTCTCTTTTAAGGATCCAGTTGTGAACTTTCTCTTTGGGTTCTAGTTTTGACATTAATTCAGTAGTAGTCATACGACTTGATTTTAAAGTTAGTAATAAGGCTTCAGTTCTGTTCAAGTACAAAATTACTGGTTCTCAGGGTTTAATATTATCATCTGTAAGTCTAAACTAGATGGATCCTCAAACCAAATCTACATCACATTGTCGTCGGAAAATAAAAATATCTGCGTACAGAAGATCTAGCTAGTGTTTTGTTGCTGATCTAGCTAGAAGTCGGTTGTTAATTTTCAGCTACACAGTGTTTGAACACTTCGCCCATTCATATGGACACACACACACCGCGTCGCCAAAACTTCACCGGTTTAACACTTGCCAAGCGCCAACACTGCTAATTAGTAACAGTATTCTATTAATGAGCGAACAACTATATATGGCCTCACAGTAACCATACGTTTCTTTACAACGTGGAGCGGAAGAGTTAATTTTAGTGGAGATAATTCTTAGAAACGTAATTTCTACTTAAGGTTAACCATTTGTTAGCGATCTTTACTCCTAATTGGTAACTGCGTGGCTGTAAAATTTTTAAAATCAGTGCTAATCATTGGCTATTTTTGAAACTAATTCACAAGCCGCTGTTATTACAAGTCATACTTTAAATATTTATAAACATTGTGTGTTATTTGTAAATAATATAACTATTGTAAAACCTTAAAACGAATTAAACATTTAAAAAAAAATTAGTTATAGTATTTTTTAAATGAAGAGGCACATCAATATCAACACGACCCCGTCGCGATACACGTCTGATTTCCGATAATTGTGAAAGATAAAGCGTCACCAGAGAATGGATACGAATATAAATGTAGCGCCATATTGACTGCTGGAAGAAGCAACAGACTAAGTGAGCATCCGGTGGTTATCTATTGTCCTCCAATCATGCTCTTCTTTTTTACGATTGGAGAAGGCTTAAGATTTGTTGTTTGAAGGGCGATGTAGACCTTGCTGCAGAATATAGAACTATTTGCCAGACATATAGGCAGATATAGTGCGCGGGGCGTCTTAGTGCCTTGTAGTGTGTGCGTTGACCAAATAGCAATCTGACCAATGTAAGTTTCGTATGGTACAGCTCCGTCATGTATTAGCAGCACAAGGATACGTTTCCCCTTTGCACGATTGGATTGCAATGAAGGATTTTTTTGAGGGGGGAGGGTTGGTTTTCACCGGTTTGGCTCCATGTTTGGTGGGAGAAGCTTAGAATCTCACTGGAATGAGGATTGGCGCAGCGTCAGCCCGGCCGGAGCGGTGTAGGCTACTGCTAACTGTGGCGGATGGTTCCCATAAGGAGTCGCTTACATACTTGCAGTGTCCCGTGCCTAGGACGACAGCAGGCGCTATTTCTATTATATGGGTTCACCGGCTTGGCTCCACGCCTTAGGTACGACTTCGTGGTTTCCTAAAGATGCACCCAAAGGAGCTGACGTGGACGGTAGGCTCCCGCGTGGGAACCTCACGGCGAAGCGGATAGCTCCCGCAAGAAGGCACTTGCATACATTGCGGTTTCTCGTGTCTAGGACGACCGAGGGGAGTCAAGCATATTCTGGTCTGTCTGAGACGGCAGACACTGTGTTGGCCAAACGTGGGGAAATCTTTGCAGTGGGATGCTGGCTGCCACGAACCAGGCAAGAAGTGGACAGAAGTATTAGGAAAGTGGTGGTCAATGCATTCGAAGTGTGGCTTTGGGAGATCACCAAAAGGCCGACAGCTCTGACGCGGTTCAAATCTTTTACCGTTTTCGCTTTGCTAAGAGAACCTTAGTAAGGTTGTGACTTTGAATAATGTCCGGTTGTAAAGTTTGGTGTGGACAAAGTTTTAGAGACTCACGAGTGTTTAGACCAGACTGGAGGCGAGACAGTTACTGTAGTTCAGACTTCGATCACTTTCAGCTTGTTTGTCACGCTAACAAGCTGATGAACCCGCAAGCTAATAATAATACGCTAGTATATGAAAGGAGGGCCCAAGATTTAGATCGGAAATAAAAATGTGGGTTACCAATATGAAATTTAATAATCAAAACATATTTTATTTTACTCATATATTAATATTACTATCGTAGTTTATTCCATGAAACTTGGTATTTGACTGAAGTTGACACAAGGCTGGTTACTAAATGCTTGCTGGAAACCTATAATTACTTCCAAAAGAAATAATTAATTCTAAGGCAATATTCGAAGTTTTAAATCATTTTATACAAATTTTATGCTATGTTTTAACTGCATAAATATGATATATATTTGAAATCATACATATGATTTCATCTTTGAATCACAAAAAAAAAAGGTAATGCGTTAAGCACTACATACCGGCTTACCCACGAATCCATATCGTAATCCATAACTTATTTACCTCCTTAGGTAGGAAAAATAATCCGTTACTCATAAATATTAAAGACGATAAAGAACATACGATAAAGACAACGTTAAGAATTACGTAAAGAATAAACAAGACGAATGTGAACATCAATGATTCACAGTTTTTGGATATTCGATATTTTATTCTTATAATGATACGAGTCTACGTTTTGCCTTCTGAATTTGATACATGCAACTTTAAGACAGAACAACAATAACAATTAACTTGTTATTAATTCAATAATATTCGTCGCAATGGAAGATTTAACGCATTTAAGTCTGACAGTGACGGATTACGTTTGGCGTTGAAGGTTAGGCATGACAAAGGTGTTACCTCTGCTAACGAGGTGCAGTAACAAAAGCATGCAATTATCGGCATCTGACAAATATGTGATCTGCGCGCGCCCGTGCTTCACCCATATGTATACGTTCAATTTTAAGAATACGTCACAATTTTTTCTCAGCTCTAATAAGAAATTTGTAGCGCTCAACGTTTCCAGTAATAGTTATCATTTTTCTGTTTAAAATCTACTTCTTGCTAAACAGTTAAAAACTCTGCACAGAATGTGAATTACTATTTCAGATTAATTTCATCTTATTACTGTAGTGGCTTCGTACAGTTCAGCAGTAAGAAGGACGGTAATGTAACAAGTGTAGTACACACGCCAAGCGTATATCTCTACAAACAATACGCTACACATAGAACTGGAAAGTTGCGCGCGATAAAAGCATAAAGGATGTAGAAACGTAGAAAATTGTTAAACATAAAAAATTAAATTAAAAAATTAGATCCTTAATTAATTTAAATATTTTCTAATAATTAAATTTTCTAATTTAATGATTTTCTATTTGCCTCGAGAAACTCATTTTCTCTTAACAGCTGACTTCGAATTCAGAGGATTCGATTACCGGAAGTGACGATGTTACTGTACTCGACTGCAAGAAATCTCACAGGACGATACGGCCTAGTATTTAAGTACCGGAATTCGTACAGTAGATCAAAGCACATGTATGCTTTCTAAGCTGTCGCCTAGTTAGCGATACAGATAATGAAGTCTGTAGCTCAGACAAAAAAAAAAAATGCAAATCCATTTCAAAGATGATCAAACCAATCTACTACCTTTAAATTTTGTGCTTGGTTTTCAGAACCTTAGACGAAACTTTCTTATTTCTCCCATTTCAACATACGATTGTTGTTCATGACAAAAACAATATTTTTATTAATATTTGAGATTAGCAATATCCGAGTCCGGCCACCTTGATGTTTCCTTTTATTTATTTCTGCAAGACTATGCCAAACTGTTATACAGAACTGAGCTTTAAAGCACTTCGAAGTTAAAGCAACATAAGTTTCATTTCGACGTGGCTTTCCCCTGCTGTTTGTGACATCAGTTTCTCTGGCACAATCGGATTCAAGCCTCCTCAAGTGCAAGCAACTTGACCACTACGTTCAAATTAATCGAAATTAGTTCAGAAGCAGTTCGGTATGCAGGTTACATACAGGAGGAAGGTGATTTAGCTAGGTGTAGGTCTACACAGTACCCAGTTGTCGACCAGGACTGTTCTTGTCGATAACTGTAATTACCGTTTACTAAAACAGAATTTATGCATGCCTTGTGGGTTTACATACATGAATTATTATCAGAAACACCAAGTAGCAAAGCAGAGAAGGAAAAATTAAAGAGTGAGTCTAGCGTATCGAAACTTTAATTTTAACAAAAATTTTACACAAATTATTTGGAAAAAAAATGAAAAATTCTTCTGAGAAACGCTTGGAAAGCGTGAATAAGTGAAGTGGAGGTCACGTTTAATATTGGTTTGGTTTCGTGATGTCATTGTGGTTATACGTGACTGCTGCTTCCATTACTTAGGAAAACCGTCTCAGCAGACCTCGCCGACTACAATAGCGTGTCTGCTGCGTACCATTGTGTCCTCGTTCCTCGTTTCTCGCTCCTCCGTTTCCATATTTCATTTTTTTCTTAAAAGGACGATTAATTGAGAGTAACAAAGTATTTTCTGAAATACAAAGAATCTGTTTTAACAGACAAGCTGAAACAGAAATTTTACAAACGTATATCTAACACTTTTGTACCTCTGATATATATTAATATTTCGTGTACTTGTTTTGCAGACTCATTTATTTGTGAATTGTTTCCTTATTTTTCAATCACATCTTGACTTCTTCAGAGCAGAAAAATCATATCGTTTACAACAGGTTTTTAGTTATTCGGAAATGGTGCAAAAGCGTTTACACGGATCGTCAGTTAACTGTTAGACCAGTTGGTTATTTAGTGATAATTGCAAAATAAATCGAGAAATATTTTCTTATGTGATGGCGACCCTCATACATATACTGTGTGGTACCGGCTATTTTAAATTTTCTGATATCGGAATAAAAAGTGAAAAACAAAAGAGATGTAAACAGAAATAGTAAAACAGTTCTCACCTGCATTAATCACTGCAACAAGGACAAGCTTACTGGAAGAAGCAACAGGATGCTGATTTCAGATGTAATTAAATTTACGAAGAGATCTGTACAAAGTTAATTTGCGTAAAAGTTATTTCTAAGAGTATATTGCCTTCCCTCTGTAAATATTTTTTTATTTCACAAATTTCTTTCTAATTTTACTTCCATGTTCCTTAAGGAAATGGAAGTATGGTGATGGCAAAAAAAATCGTGTTCGAGATTATTGCAGATTCTGATTGTACTACACTCAAAACATGAAAAAAGTCGTTTTTCGAAAAGTGTCTGTGTGTGTGTCTGTAGATTTTTTTTCTATGGCAAACGATAACAGCCGCAAATTCAAACAGAATCAAATAATTTTTTGCATACAGCCCTGATTTGTAGAGTACTCGCGACCTATAGTTTTTGGTGAAGATCGGTTAAGGGAAAGGGGTAGTTTACCTGCAACGGTTTTTTTTATCAAGGGTAACTTGTTTGTTTGGCAAACGATAACAGCCGCAAATTCAAACAGAATCAAATAATGTTTCGCATACAGCCCTAAATTGTAGAGTTCTCAAGATCTTTTGATTTTGGTACAGATCGGTTAAGGGAAAGGGGAAGTTTACCAGCAACGTTTTATGTTTTAACAAGGGTATTTCTATGGCAAACGATAACAGCCGCAAATTCAAACATAATCAAATAATGTTTTGCATACTGCCCCGAATTGTAGAGTTCTCAAGACCTTTTGGTTTTGGTGAAGATCGGTTAAGGAAAAGGGGTAGTTTACCTGCAACGTTTTATGTTTTAAAAGGGTATTTTCTATGGCAAACGATAAGAGCCGCAAATTCAAACAGAATCAAATAAGTTTTTGCATACAGCACTGATTTCTTGAGTACTAAAGACCTATTGTTTTTGGTGAAGATCGTTTGAGGGAAAGGGGTAGTTTACCAGCCACGTTTTTGTTTTATCAAGGGTATTTTGTATGGCAAACGATAACAGCAGCAAATTCAAACAAAATCATATAATATTTTACATACAACCCTGAATTGTAGAGCTCTCAAGACCTGTCGTTTTTGGTGAAGATCGGTTAAGGGAAAGGGGTAGTTTACCTGCAACGGTTTTTTATCAAGGGTAATTTTACTTCCATATTCCTTAAGGAATGGAAGTATGGTGATGGCAAAAAAAATCGTGTTCGAGATTATTGCAGATTCTGATTGTACTACACTCAAAACATGAAAAAAAGTCGTTTTCCGAAAAGTGTCTGTCTGTCTGTCTGTAGATTTTTTTTCTATGGCAAACGATAACTGCCGCAAATTCAAACAGAATCAAATAATTTTTTGCATGCAGCCCTGATTTGCAGAGTACTCGCGACCTATTGTTTTTGGTGAAGATCGGTTGAGGGAAAGGGGTAGTTTACCAGCAACGGTTTTTTTTTAGCAAGGGTAAATTTGTTTGTTTGGCAAACGATAACAGCCGCAAATTCAAACAGAATCAAATAATGTTTCGCATACAGCCCTGAATTGTAGAGTTCTCAAGATCTGCTGATTTTGGTGAAGATCGGTTAAGGGAAAGGGGTAGTTTACCAGTAACGTTTTATGTTTTAACAAGGGTATTTCCTATGGCAAACGATAACAGCCGCAAATTCAAACAGAATCAAAAGATTATTTGCATACAGCCCTAAATTGTAGAGTTCTCAAGACATATTGTTTTTGGTGAAGTTCGGTTGAGGGAAAGGGGTAGTTTACCAGCCACGTTTTTTGTTTTATCAAGGGTATTTTCTATGGCAAACGATAACAGCCGCAAATGCAAACAGAATCAAATACTGTTTTGTATACAGCCCTGATTTGTAGAGTACTCAAGACCTATTGTTTTTGGTGAAGATCGGTTAAGGGAAAGGGGTAGTTTACCTGTAACGTTTTATGTTTTAAAAGGGTATTTAATAGGGCAAACGATAACAGCCGCAAATTCAAACAGAATCAAAAGATTATTTGCATACAGCCCTAAATTGTAGAGTTCTCAAGACCTACTGTTTTTGGTGAAGATCGGTTGAGGGAAAGGGGTAGTTTACCAGCAACGTTTTTTTATCAAGCGTATTTTCTATGGCAAACGATAACAGCCGCAAATTCAAACAGAATCAAATAATTTGTTGCATACGTCCCTGAATTGTAGAGGTCTCAAGACCTATTTTTTTTGGTGAAGATCGGTTGAGGGGAAGGGGTAGTTTACCAGCAACGTTTTTTATCATGCGTATTTTCTATGGCAAACGACAACTGCCGCAAATTCAAACAGAATCAAATAATTTTTTGCATACAGCCCTGATTTGTAGAGTACTCGCGACTTATTGTTTTTGGTGAAGATCGGTTGAGGGGAAGGGGTAGTTTACCTGCAAAGGTTTTTTTTATCAAGGGAATTTTTTTTTTTTTGGCAAACGATAACAGCCGCAAATTCAAACAGAATCAAATAATGTTTCGCATACAGCCCTGAATTGTAGATTTCTCAAGACGTATTGTTTTTGGTGAAGATCGGTTAAGAGAAAGGGGTAGTTTACCTGCAACGTTTTTTTATCAAGCGTATTTTCTATGGCAAAACGATAACAGCCGCAAATTCAAACAGAATCAAATAATTTTTTGCATACGTCCCTGTATTGTAGAGGTCTCAATGACTTTCGATTTTGGTGAAGATCGGTTAAGGGGAAGGAGTAGTTTTTACTTCCATATTACTTCCATATTCCTTAAGGAATGGAAGTATGGTGATGGCAAAAAAAATCGTGTTCGAGATTATTGCAGATTCTGATTCTACTAAACTCAAAACATGAAAAAAAGTCGTTTTCCGAAAAGTGTCTGTGTGTGTGTCTGTGTGTCTGTCTGTCTGTCTATGTGTCTGTAGATTTTTTTTCTATGGCAAACGATAACTGCCGCAAATTCAAACAGAATCAAATAATTTTTTGCATACAGTCCTGATTTGTAGAGTACTCGCCACCTATTGTTTTTGGTGAAGATCGGGTGAGGGAAAGGGGCAGTTTACCTGCAACGGTTTTTTTTTTAGCAAGGGTAATTTTGTTTGTTTGGCAAACGATAACAGCCGCAAATTCAAACAGAATCAAATAATGTGTCGCATACTGCCCTGAATTGTAGAGTTCTCAAGACTTATTGTTTTTGGTGAAGATCGGTTAAGGGAAAGGGGTAGTTTACCTGTAACGTTTTATGTTTTAACAAGGGTATTTCTTATGGCAAACGATAACAGCCGCAAATTCAAACAGAATCAAACGATTATTTGCATACAGCCCTGAATTGTAGAGTTCTCAAGACCTGTTGTTTTTCGTGAAGATCGGTTGAGGGAAAGGGGTCGTTTACCTGCAACGTCTTTTTAACAAGGGTATTTTCTATGGCAAACGATAACAGCCGCAAATTCAAACAGAATCAAATAATGTTTTGCATACAGCACTGATTTGTAGAGTACTCAAGACCTATTGTTCTTGGTGAAGATCGGTTAAGGGGAAGGGGTAGTTTACCTGCAACGTTTTTTATCAAGCGTATTTTCTATGGCAAACGATAACTGCCGCAAATTCAAACAGAATCAAATAATTTTTTGCATACTGTCCTGATTTGTGGAGTACTCAAGACCTATTGTTTTTGGTGAAGATCGGTTGAGGGGAAGGGGTAGTTTACCAGCAACGTTTTTTATCAAGCGTATTTTCTATGGCAAACGATAACTGCCGCAAATTCAAACAGAATCAAATAATTTTTTGCATAGGACAGTGAATTGTAGAGGACTCAAGGCCTTTAGATTTTGGTGAAGATCAGTTAAGGGGAAGGGGTAGTTTACCTGCAACCTTTTACGTTTTAACAAGAGTAAAGTACTTGAAAATTCATTTAAACTTTTTCAAACAATGGTAATTGTTGAAAATAAAATAATTTTGTTGCCAGCAATCTGAAAATTTCAGATTTTGTACCACAAAATCTGAAAAGATTATACGATAGTTTATGAAATGGTTAATAATACGTCAATGGAAGGTGTAATGAGAAATTAGCAGAAATGGAAACCTGGGGAATGTTAACTGTTCTGTAGATACAATTTTGTCAGAATGTTTGGAAATGATCATCAACATTGAAGAAAAAGTAAGCATATTAAGAAACGTATGTAAGTACTTATTATAAAAAAATGTTTGTTTTTTGATAAAGTCATTTTGATTATAAAATATTAATATTTACAACAAGAAAAGAATTTTCAGTTTTCAAAATTTAAATATATTTTTATAAAACAATGGGTTCTTCATTGAGGTGGGGACCATGTCACTCACTCCATCTCAAGCCTCCTCTCCCATTTTGCAGAAAAAGAGGACCCTGTCAAGGCTGATACTTTGACGACAGTGACAGGGCTTTCCACCAAATTCAGCAGAGTGACAGGTAGGCCCAACTCTTATTGGCTCCTCAGATTTCCCCAGCGTTAGTAGGTTCTATGAAAATATTTTATTTCAAAAATGATTTTAAATATAAATCTTAGATATGTTTTATAAATCTCATGTTTTATGTTTTAACATGGGTAATTTTTTATATGACGAAGCATAACTGCCGTAAATTCAAACAGAATCAAATAATTTTTCACAAATGTGCCTGAGCTATAGAGAACTCAATGTCTGTTGATTTTGGTGAAGATCGGTTACGGGGAAAGGGCAGTTTACCAGAAACATTTTTTGTTGTAACATGAGTAAAGTACTTAATTTTGATACAGTATCCTGATAAGATCTTAATAATCCACTGTAGAAACGTAGATGAAATATCTATAAATGAAGAGGCTAGTTGAACGGGCTGGGGGTAATTTTCTATAAATCAAAATTATAGTTGAAGGGGGAGGGGATAATATTTTTTATATGTGTACTACGTTATTGGCAAGAAAGAAGTATTTTTTTGTTAAAATTCCTTCCCTGGCTGTTTGACTGAAAATGATTTTAAATATAAATCTTAGAATATGGAAGTCATGTATGGTTCTCCATACCGATATTTTACTTCCATATTCCTTAAGGAATGGAAGTATGGTGATGGCAAAAAAAATCGTGTTCGAGATTATTGCAGATTCTGATTCTACTACACTCAAAACATGAAAAAAAGTCGTTTTCCGAAAAGTGTGTGTGTGTGTGTGTGTGTGTGTGTGTGTGTGTGTCTGTGTGTCTGTAGATTTTTTTTTTATGGCAAACGATAACTGCCGCAAATTCAAACAGAATCAAATAATTTTTTGCATACAGGCCTGATTTGTAGAGGACTCGCGACCTATTGTTTTTGGTGAAGATCGGTTGATGGAAAGGGGTAGTTTACCTGCAACGGTTTTTTTTTATCAAGTAAAATATTTTTTTTTGGCAAACGATAACAGCCGCAAATTCAAACAGAATCAAATAATGTTTCGTATACAGCCCTGAATTGTAGAGTTCTCAAGATCTTTTGTTTTTGGTGAAGATCGGTTAAGGGAAAGGGGTAGTTTACTTGTAACGTTTTATGTTTTAACAAGGGTATTTCTTATGGCAAACGATAACAGCCGCAAATTCAAACAGAATCAAAAGATTATTTGCATACAGCCCTAAATTGTAGAGTTCTCAAGACCTATTGTTTTTGGTGAAGATCGGTTAAGGCAAAGGGGTAGTTTACCCACAACGTTTTTTTAACAAGGGTATTTTCTATGGCAAACGATAACAGCCGCAAATTCAAACAGAATCAAATAATTTTCTGCATACAGCCCTGATTTGTAGAGTACTCAAGACCTTTTGTTTTTGGTGAATATCGGTTGAGGGGAAGGGGTAGTTTACCTGCAACGTTTTTTATCAAGCGTATTTTCTATGGCAAACGATAACTGCCGCAAATTCAAACAGAATCAAATAATTTTTTGCATACAGCCCTGATTTGTAGAGTACTCGCGACCTATTGTTTTTGGTGAAGATCGGTTGAGGGGAAGGGGTAGTTTACCGTCAACGGTTTTTTTTTATCAAGGGAAATTTTTTTTTTGGCAAACGATAACAGCCGCAAATTCAAACAGACTTAAATAGTGTTTCGTATACAGCCCTGAATTGTAGAGTTTTGACGACCTATTGTTTTTGGTGAAGATCGGTTAAGGGAAAGGGGTAGTTTACCTGTAACGTTTTATGTTTTAACAAGGGTATTTCCTATGGCAAACGATAACAGCCGCAAATTCAAACAGAATCAAACGATTATTTGCATACAGCCCTAAATTGTAGAGTTCTCAAGACCTATTGTTTTTGGTGAAGATCGGTTGAGGGAAAGGGGTAGTTTACTTGCAACATTTTTTTCACAAGGGTATTTTCTATGGCAAACGATAACAGCCGCAAATTCAATCAGAATCAAATAATGTTTTGCATACAGCCCTGATTTGTAGAGTACTCAAGACCTATTGAATTTTACTTCCATGTTCCTTAAGGAAATGGAAGTATGGTGATGGCAAAAAAAAATCGTGTTCGAGATTATTGCAGATTCTGATTGTACTACACTCAAAACATGAAAAAAGTCGTTTTTCGAAAAGTGTCTGTGTGTGTGTCTGTGTGTGTGTGTGTCTGTAGATTTTTTTTCTATGGCAAACGATAACAGCCGCAAATTCAAACAGAATCAAATAATTTTTTGCATACAGCCCTGATTAGAAGAATACTCGCGACCTATTGTTTGTGGTGAAGATCGGTTAAGGGAAAGGGGTAGTTTACCTGCAACGGTTTTTTTTATCAAGGGTAACTTTGTTTGTTTGGCAAACGATAAAAGCCGCAAATTCAAACAGAATCAAATAATGTTTCGCATACAGCCCTAAATTGTAGAGTTCTCAAGATCTATTGTTTTTGGTGAAGATCGGTTAAGGGAAAGGGGTAGTTTACCTGCAACGTTTTATTTTTTACAAAGGGTATTTCTATGGCAAACGATAACAGCCGCAAATTCAAACATAATCAAATAATGTTTTGCATACTGCCCCGAATTGTAGAGTTCTCAAGACCTTTTGGTTTTGGTGAAGATCGGTTATGGAAAAGGGGTAGTTTACCAGCAACGTTTTATGTTTTAAAAGGGTATTTCCTATGGCAAACGATAAGAGCCGCAAATTCAAACTGAATCAAATAAGTTTTTGCATACAGCACTGATTTCTTGAGTACTAAAGACCTATTGTTTTTGGTGAAGATCTTTTGAGGGAAAGGGGTAGTTTACCAGCCACGTTTTTGTTTTATCAAGGGTATTTTGTATGGCAAACGATAACAGCCGCAAATTCAAACAAAATCATATAATATTTTACATACAACCCTGAATTGTAGAGTTCTCAAGACCTGCCGTTTTTGGTGAAGATCGGTTAAGGGAAAGGGGTAGTTTACCTGCAACGGTTTTTTATCAAGGGTAATTTTTACTTTCATATTCCTTAAGGAATGGAAGTATGGTGATGGCAAAAAAAATCGTGTTCGAGATTATTGCAGATTCTGATTCTACTACACTCAAAACATGAAAAAAAGTCGTTTTCCGAAAAGTGTCTGTGTGTGTGTGTGTGTGTGTGTGTGTGTCTGTGTGTCTGTGTGTCTATAGATTTTTTTTCTATGGCAAACGATAACTGCCGCAAATTCAAACAGAATCAAATAATTTTTTGCATACAGCCCTGATTTGTAGAGTACTCAAGACCTATTGTTTTTGGTGAAGATCGGTTGAGGGGAAGGGGTAGTTTACCAGCAACGTTTTTTATCATGCGTTTTTTCTATGGCAAACGACAACTGCCGCAAATTCAAACAGAATCAAATAATGTTTTGCATGCAGCCCTGATTTGTAGAGTACTCGCGACCTATTGTTTTTGGTGAAGATCGGTTGAGGGGAAGGGGTAGTTTACCTGCAACGGTTTTTTTTATCAAGGGAAATTTTTTTTTTTGGCAAACGATAACAGCCGCAAATTCAAACAGAATCAAATAATGTTTCGCATACAGCCCTGAATTGTAGATTTCTCAAGACCTATTGTTTTTGCTGAAGATCGGTTGAGGGAAAGGGGTAGTTTACCTGCAACGTTTTTTTAACAAGGGTATTTTCTATGGCAAACGATAACAGCCGCAAATTCAAACAGAATCAAATAATGTTTTGCATACGGTCCTGATTTGTAGAGTACTCAAGACCTGTTGTTTTTGGTGAAGATCGGTTAAGGGGAAGGGGTAGTTTACCTGCAACGTTTTTTTATCAAGCGTATTTTCTATGGCAAACGATAACAGCCGCAAATTCAAACAGAATCAAATAATGTTTTGCATACCTCCCTGAATTGTAGAGGTCTCAATGACTTCCGATTTTGGTGAAGATCGGTTAAGGGGAAGGGGTAGTTTACCTGCAACCTTATACGTTTTAACAAGAGTAAAGTACTTGAAAATTTATTTAAACTTTTTGAAACAATGGTAATTGTTAAAAATAAAATAATTTTGTTGCCAGGCAATAAAATTATAATTTTTTCATTTTAATGTAATATAATATTTTTCATTTAATACAGCAATAAAAAGGCAGGTAAGACACAGCCTGGCTGTTTGGCTGAAAATGATTTTAAATATAAATCTTAGAATATGGAAGTCATGTATGGTTCTCCATACCGATATTTTACTTCCATATTCCTTAAGGAATGGAAGTATGGTGATGGCAAAAAAAATCGTATTCGAGATTACTGCAGATTCTGATTCTACTACACTCAAAACATGAAAAAAAGTCGTTTTCCGAAAAGTGTGTGTGTGTGTGTGTGTGTGTGTGTGTGTGTGTGTGTGTGTGTGTGTGTGTGTGTGTGTGTCTGTGTGTCTGTGTGTCTGTAGGTTTTTTTTCTATGGCAAACGATAACTGCCGCAAATTCAAACAGAATCAAATAATTTTTTGCATACAGCCCTGATTTGTAGAGGACTCGCGACCTATTGTTTTTGGTGAAGATCGGTTGATGGAAAGGGGTAGTTTACCAGCAACGGTTTTTTTTTATCAAGGGAAATTTTTTTTTTTTGGCAAACGATAACAGCCGCAAATTCAAACAGAATCAAATAATGTTTCGTATACAGCCCTGAATTGTAGGGTTCTCAAGATCTTTTGTTTTTGGTGAAGATCGGTTAAGGGAAAGGGGTAGTTTACCTGCAACGGTTTTTTTTATCAAGGGAAATTTTTTTTTTGGCAAACGATAACAGCCGCAAATTCAAACAGACTTAAATAGTGTTTCGTATACAGCCCTGAATTGTAGAGTTTTGACGACCTATTGTTTTTGGTGAAGATCGGTTAAGGGAAAGGGGTAGTTTACCAGTAACGTTTTATGTTTTAACAAGGGTATTTCCTATGGCAAACGATAACAGCCGCAAATTCAAACAGAATCAAACGATTATTTGCATACAGCCCTAATTTGTAGAGTTCTCAAGACCTGTTGTTTTTGGTGAAGATCGGTTGAGGGAAAGGGGTAGTTTACTTGCAACATTTTTTTCACAAGGGTATTTTCTATGGCAAACGATAACAGCCGCAAATTCAAACAGAATCAAATAATGTTTTGCATACAGCCCTGATTTGCAGAGTACTCAAGACCTATTGAATTTTACTTGCATGTTCCTTAAGGAAATGGAAGTATGGTGATGGCAAAAAAAATCGTGTTAGAGATTATTGCAGATTCTGATTGTACTACACTCAAAACATGAAAAAAGTCGTTTTTCGAAAAGTGTCTGTGTGTGTGTCTGTCTGTAGATTTTTTTTTTATGGCAAACGATAACAGCCGCAAATTCAAACAGAATCAAATTATTTTTTGCATACTGCCCTGATTTGAGGAGTACTCGCGACCTATTGTTTTTGGTGAAGATCGGTTAAGGGAAAGGGGTAGTTTACCTGCAACGGTTTTTTTTATCAAGGGTAACTTTGTTTGTTTGGCAAACGATAACAGCTGCAAATTCAAACAGAATCAAATAATGTTTCGCATACAGCCCTAAATTGTAGAGTTCTCAAGATCTATTGTTTTTGGTGAAGATCGGTTAAGGGAAAGGGGTAGTTTACCTGCAACGTTTTATGTTTTAACAAGGGTTTTTCTATGGCAAACGATAAGAGCCGCAAATTCAAACATAATCAAATAAGTTTTTGCATACAGCACTGATTTCTTGAGTACTAAAGACCTATTGTTTTTGGTGAAGATCGTTTGAGGGAAAGGGGTAGTTTACCAGCAACGGTTTTTTATCAAGGGTATTTTACTTCCATATTCCTTAAGGAATGGAAGTATGGTGATGGCAAAAAAAATCGTGTTCGAGATTATTGCAGATTCTGATTCTACTACACTCAAAACATGAAAAAAAAGTCGTTTTCCGAAAAGTGTCTGTGTGTCTGTCTGTCTGTCTGTCTGTGTGTCTGTCTGTCTGTAGATTTTTTTTCTATGGCAAACGATAACTGCCGCAAATTCAAACAGAATCAAATAATTTTTTGCATGCAGCTCTGATTTGGAGAGGACTCGCGACATATTGTTTTTGGTGAAGATCGGTTGAGGGAAAGGGGTAGTTTACCAGCAACGGTTTTTTTTTAGCAAGGGTAATTTTGTTTGTTTGGCAAACGATAACAGCCGCAAATTCAAACAGAATCAAATAATGTTTCGCATACAGCCCTGAAGTGTAGAGTTCACAAGATCTGTTGATTGTGGTGAAGATCGGTTAAGGGAAAGGGGTAGTTTACCAATAACGTTTTATGTTTTAACAAGGGTATTTCCTATGGCAAACGATAACAGCCGCAAATTCAAACAGAATCAAAAGATTATTTGCATACAGCCCTAAATTGTAGAGTTCTCAAGACCTATTTTTTTTGGTGAAGATCGGTTGAGGGAAAGGGGTAGTTTACCAGCAACGTTTTTTGACAAGGGTATTTTCTATGGCAAACGATAACAGCCGCAAATTCAAACAGAATCAAATAATGTTTTGCATACAGCCCTGATTTGTAGAGTACTCAAGACCTGTTGTTTGTGGTGAAGATCGGTTAAGGGGAAGGGGTAGTTTACCAGCAACGTTTTTTTATCAAGCGTATTTTCTATGGAAAACGATAACAGCCGCAAACTCAAACAGAATCAAACAATTTTTTGCATACGTCCCTGAATTGTAGAGGTCTCAATGACTTTCGATTTTGGTGGAGATCGGTTAAGGGGAAGGGGTAGTTTACCAGCAACATTTTACGTTTTATTTTCTATGGCAAACGATAACAGCCGCAAATTCAAACAGAATCAAATAATGTTTTGCATACAGCCCTGATTTGTAGAGTACTCAAGACCTATTGTTTTTGGTGAAGATCGGTTGAGGGAAAGGGGTAGTTTACCAGCAACGGTTTTTTTTTAGCAAGGGTAATTTTGTTTGTTTGGCAAACGATAACAGCCGCAAATTCAAACAGAATCAAATAATGTTTCGCATACAGCCCTGAAGTGTAGAGTTCTCAAGATCTGTTGATTGTGGTGAAGATCGGTTAAGGGAAAGGGGTAGTTTACCAATAACGTTTTATGTTTTAATAAGGGTATTTCCTATGGCAAACGATAACAGCCGCAAATTCAAACAGAATCAAAAGATTATTTGCATACAGCCCTAAATTGTAGAGTTCTCAAGACCTATTTTTTTTGGTGAAGATCGGTTGAGGGAAAGGGGTAGTTTACCTGCAACGTTTTTTGACAAGGGTATTTTCTATGGCAAACGATAACAGCCGCAAATTCAAACAGAATCAAATAATGTTTTGCATACAGCCCTGATTTGTAGAGTACTCAAGACCTGTTGGTTTTGGTGAAGATCGGTTAAGGGGAAGGGGTAGTTTACCTGCAACGTTTTTTTATCAAGCGTATTTTCTATGGAAAACGAAACAGCCGCAAACTCAAACAGAATCAAACAATTTTTTGCATACGTCCCTGAATTGTAGAGGTCTCAATGATTTTCGATTTTGGTGGAGATCGGTTAAGGGGAAGGGGTAGTTTACCAGCAACTTTTTACGTTTTATTTTCTATGGCAAACGATAACAGCCGCAAATTCAAACAGAATCAAATAATGTTTTGCATACAGCCCTGATTTGTAGAGTACTCAAGACCTATTGTTTTTGGTGAAGATCGGTTAAGGGGAAGGGGTAGTTTACCTGCAACGTTTTTTATCAAGCGTATTTTCTATGGCAAACAATAACAGCCGCAAATTCAAACAGAATCAAATAATTTTTTGCATACGTCCCTGAATTGTAGAGGTCTCAATGACTTTCTGACTTTCGATTTTGGTGAAGATCGGTTAAGGGGAAGGGGTAGTTTACCTGCAACCTTTTACGTTTTAACTAGAGTAAAGTACTTGAAAATTTATTTAAACTTTTTGAAACAATGGTAATTGTTAAAAATAAAATAATTTTGTTGCCAGGCAATAAAATTATAATTTTTTCATTTTAATGTAATATAATATTTTTCATTTAATACAGCAATAAAAAGGCAGGTAAGACACAGCCTGGCTGTTTGGCTGAAAATGATTTTAAATATAAATCTTAGAATATGGAAGTCATGTATGGTTCTCCATACCGATATTTTACTTCCATATTCCTTAAGGAATGGAAGTATGGTGATGGCAAAAAAAATCGTGTTCGAGATTATTGCAGATTCTGATTCTACTACACTCAAAACATGAAAAAAAGTCGTTTTCCGAAAACTGTCTGTGTGTATGTCTGTCTGTCTGTCTGTGTGTCTGTCTGTCTGTCTGTCTGTCTGTCTGTCGGTCTGTAGATTTTTTTTCTATGGCAAACGATAACTGCCGCAAATTCAAACAGAATCAAATAATTTTTTGCATACAGCCCTGATTTGTAGAGGACTCGCGACCTATTGTTTTTGGTGAAGATCGGTTGATGGAATGGGGTAGTTTACCAGCAACGGTTTTTTTTATCAAGGGAAATTTTTTTTTTTTGGCAAACGCTAACAGCCGCAAATTCAAACAGAATCAAATAATGTTTCGTATACAGCACTGAATTGTAGAGTTCTCAAGATCTTTTGTTTTTGGTGAAGATCGGTTAAGGGAAAGGGGTAGTTTACTTGTAACGTTTTATGTTTTAACTAGGGTATTTCTTATGCCAAACGATAACAGCCGCAAATTCAAACAGAATCAAAAGATTATTTGCATACAGCTCTAAATTGTAGAGTTCTCAAGACCTATTGTTTTTGGTGAAGATCGGTTAAGGGAAAGGGGTAGTTTACCTGTAACGTTTTATGTTTTAACAAGGGTATTTCCTATGGCAAACGATAACAGCCGCAAATTCAAACAGAATCAAACGATTATTTGCGTACAGCCCTAAATAGTAGAGTTCTCAAGACCTATTGTTTTTGGTGAAGATCGGTTGAGGGAAAGGGGTAGTTTACCTGCAACGGTTTTTTTTTAGCAAGGGTAATTTTGTTTGTTTGGTAAACGATAACAGCCGCAAATTCAAACAGAATCAAATAATGTTTCGCATACAGCCCTGAATTGTAGAGTTCTCAAGACCTGTTGTTTTTGGTGAAGATCGGTTAAGGGAAAGGGGTAGTTTACCTGTAACGTTTTATGTTTTAACAAGGGTATTTCTTATGGCAAACGATAACAGCCGCAAATTCAAACAGAATGAAAAGATTATCTGCATACAGCCCTACATTGTAGAGTTCTCAATACCTTTTGTTTTTGGTGAAGATCGGTTAAGGGAAAGGGGTAGTTTACCTACAACGTTTTTTTAACAAGGGTATTTTTTATGGCAAACGATAACAGCCGCAAATTCAAACAGAATCAAATAATTTTCTGCATACAGCCCTGATTTGTAGAGTACGCAAGACCTGTTGTTTTTGGTGAAGATCGGTTGAGGGGAAGGGGTAGTTTACCAGCAACGTTTTTTATCATGCGTATTTTCTATGGCAAACGACAACTGCCGCAAATTCAAACAGAATCAAATAATGTTTTGCATACAGCCCTGATTTGTAGAGTACTCGCGACCTCTTGTTTTTGGTGAAGATCGGTTGAGGGGAAGGGGTAGTTTACCGGCAACGGTTTTTTTTATCAAGGGAAATTTTTTTTTTTGGCAAACGATAACAGCCGCAAATTCAAACAGAATCAAATAATGTTTCGCATACAGCCCTGAATTGTAGATTTCTCAAGACCTGTTGTTTTTGGTGAAGATCGGTTGAGGGAAAGGGGTAGTTTACTTGCAACATTTTTTTCACAAGGGTATTTTCTATGGCAAACGATAACAGCCGCAAATTCAAACAGAATCAAATAATTGTTTGCATACGTCCCTGAATTGTAGGGTTCTCAAGATCTTTTGTTTTTGGTGAAGATCGGTTAAGGGAAAGGGGTAGTTTACCTGCAACGGTTTTTTTTTATCAAGGGAAATTTTTTTTTTGGCAAACGATAACAGCCGCAAATTCAAACAGACTTAAATAGTGTTTCGTATACAGCCCTGAATTGTAGAGTTTTGACGACCTATTGTTTTTGGTGAAGATCGGTTAAGGGAAAGGGGTAGTTTACCTGTAACGTTTTATGTTTTAACAAGGGTATTTCCTATGGCTAACGATAACAGCCGCAAATTCAAACAGAATCAAACGATTATTTGCATACAGCCCTAAATTGTAGAGTTCTCAAGACCTGTTGTTTTTGGTGAAGATCGGTTGAGGGAAAGGGGTAGTTTACTTGCAACATTTTTTTCACAAGGGTATTTTCTATGGCAAACGATAACAGCCGCAAATTCAAACAGAATCAAATAATGTTTTGCATACAGCCCTGATTTGTAGAGTACTCAAGACCTATTGAATTTTACTTCCATGTTCCTTAAGGAAATGGAAGTATGGTGATGGCAAAAAAAATCGTGTTCGAGATTATTGCAGATTCTGATTGTACTACACTCAAAACATGAAAAAAGTCGTTTTTCGAAAAGTGTCTGTGTGTGTGTCTGTCTGTAGATTTTTTTTCTATGGCAAACGATAACAGCCGCAAATTCAAACAGAATCAAATTATTTTTTGCATACTGCCCTGATTTGAGGAGTACTCGCGACCTATTGTTTTTGGTGAAGATCGGTTAAGGGAAAGGGGTAGTTTACCTGAAACGGTTTTTTTTATCAAGGGTAACTTTGTTTGTTTGGCAAACGATAACAGCCGCAAATTCAAACAGAATCAAATAATGTTTCGCATACAGCCCTAAATTGTAGAGTTCTCAAGATCTATTGTTTTTGGTGAAGATCGGTTAAGGGAAAGGGGTAGTTTACCGGCAACGTTTTATGTTTTAACAAGGGTATTTCTATGGCAAACGATAACAGCCGCAAATTCAAACATAATCAAATAATGTTTTGCATACTGCCCCGAATTGTAGAGTTCTCAAGACCTTTTGGTTTCGGTGAAGATCGGTTAAGGAAAAGGGGTAGTTTACCTGCAACGTTTTATGTTTTAAAAGGTATTTTCTATGGCAAACGATAAGAGCCGCAAATTCAAACAGAATCAAATAAGTTTTTGCATACAGCACTGATTTCTTGAGTACTAAAGACCTATTGTTTTTGGTGAAGATCGTTTGAGGGAAAGGGGTAGTTTACCTGCAACGGTTTTTTATCAAGGGTATTTTACTTCCATATTCCTTAAGGAATGGAAGTATGGTGATGGCAAAAAAAATCGTGTTCGAGATTATTGCAGATTCTGATTCTACTACACTCAAAACATGAAAAAAAGTCGTTTTCCGAAAAGTGTCTGTGTGTCTGTCTGTCTGTCTGTCTGTGTGTCTGTCTGTCTGTAGATTTTTTTCTATGGCAAACGATAACTGCCGCAAATTCAAACAGAATCAAATAATTTTTTGCATGCAGCTCTGATTTGGAGAGGACTCGCGACATATTGTTTTTGGTGAAGATCGGTTGAGGGAAAGGGGTAGTTTACCGGCAACGGTTTTTTTTTAGCAAGGGTAATTTTGTTTGTTTGGCAAACGATAACAGCCGCAAATTCAAACAGAATCAAATAATGTTTCGCATACAGCCCTGAAGTGTAGAGTTCTCAAGATCTGTTGATTGTGGTGAAGATCGGTTAAGGGAAAGGGGTAGTTTACCTGTAACGTTTTATGTTTTAACAAGGGTATTTCCTATGGCAAACGATAACAGCCGCAAATTCAAACAGAATCAAAAGATTATTTGCATACAGCCCTAAATTGTAGAGTTCTCAAGACCTATTTTTTTTGGTGAAGATCGGTTGAGGGAAAGGGGTAGTTTACCTGCAACGTTTTTTTAACAAGGGTATTTTCTATGGCAAACGATAACAGCCGCAAATTCAAACAGAATCAAATAATGTTTTGCATACAGCCCTGATTTGTAGAGTACTCAAGACCTGTTGTTTTTGGTGAAGATCGGTTAAGGGGAAGGGGTAGTTTACCTGCAACGTTTTTTTATCAAGCGTATTTTCTATGGAAAACGATAACAGCCGCAAACTGAAACAGAATCAAACAATATTTTGCATACGTCCCTGAATTGTAGAGGTCTCAATGACTTTCGATTTTGGTGGAGATCGGTTAAGGGGAAGGGGTAGTTTACCTGCAACCTTTTACGTTTTATTTTCTATGGCAAACGATAACAGCCGCAAATTCAAACAGAATGAAATAATGTTTTGCATACAGCCCTGATTTGTAGAGTACTCAAGACCTGTTGTTTTTGGTGAAGATCGGTTAAGGGAAAGGGGTAGTTTACCTGTAACCTTTTTATGTTTTAACAAGGGTATTTCCTATGGCAAACGATAACAGCCGCAAATTCAAACAGAATCAAAAGATTATTTACATACAGCCCTAAATTGTAGAGTTCTCACGACCTATTGTTTTTGGTGAAGATCGGTTGAGGAAAAGGGGTAGTTTACCTGCAACCTTTTTTTAAAAAGGGTATTTTATATGGCAAACGATAACAGCCGCAAATTCAAACAGAATCAAATAATGTTTTGCATACAGCCCTGATTTGTAGAGTACTCAAGACCTGTTGTTTTTGGTGAAGATCGGTTAAGGGAAAGGGGTAGTTTACCAGCAACGTTTTTTTTTCAAGCGTATTTTCTATGGCAAACGATAACAGCCGCAAATTCAAACAGAATCAAATAATGTTTTGTATACGTCCCTGAATTGTAGAGGTCTCAATGACTTTCGATTTTGGTGAAGATCGGTTAAGGGGAAGGGCTAGTTTACCTGCAACCTTTTACGTTTTAACAAGAGTAAAGTACTTGAAAATTTATTTAAACTTTTTGAAACAATGGTAATTGTTAAAAATAAAATAATTTTGTTGCCAGGCAATAAAATTATAATTTTTTCATTTTAATGTAATATAATATTTTTCATTTAATACAGCAATAAAAAGGCAGGTAAGGCACAGCCTGGCTGTTTGGCTGAAAATGATTTTAAATATAAATCTTAGAATATGGAAGTCATGTATGGTTCTCCATACCGATATTTTACTTCCATATTCCTTAAGGAATGGAAGTATGGTGATGGCAAAAAAAATCGTGTTCGAGATTATTGCAGATTCTGATTCTACTACACTCAAAACATGAAAAAAAGTCGTTTTCCGAAAAGTGTCTGTGTGTGTGTGTGTGTGTGTGTGTGTGTGTGTGTGTCTGTGTGTCTGTGTGTCTGTGTGTCTGTAGATTTTTTTTCTATGGCAAACGATAACTGCCGCAAATTCAAACAGAATCAAATAATTTTTTGCATACAGCCCTGATTTGTAGAGGACTCGCGACCTATTGTTTTTGGTGAAGATCGGTTGATGGAATGGGGTAGTTTACCAGCAACGGTTTTTTTTATCAAGGGAAATTTTTTTTTTTTGGCAAACGCTAACAGCCGCAAATTCAAACAGAATCAAATAATGTTTCGTATACAGCCCTGAATTGTAGAGTTCTCAAGATCTTTTGTTTTTGGTGAAGATCGGTTAAGGGAAAGGGGTAGTTTACTTGTAACGTTTTATGTTTTAACAAGGGTATTTCTTATGCCAAACGATAACAGCCGCAAATTCAAACAGAATCAAAAGATTATTTGCATACTGCCTTAAATTGTAGAGTCCTCAAGACCTATTGTTTTTGGTGAAGATCGGTTAAGGGAAAGGGGTAGTTTACCTGCAACGGTTTTTTTTATCAAGGGAAATTTTTTTTTTGGCAAACGATAACAGCCGCAAATTCAAACAGACTTAAATAGTGTTCCGTATACAGCCCTGAATTGTAGAGTTTTCACGACCTATTGTTTTTGGTGAAGATCGGTTAAGGGAAAGGGGTAGTTTACCTGTAACGTTTTATGTTTTAACAAGGGTATTTCCTATGGCAAACGATAATAGCCGCAAATTCAAACAGAATCAAACGATTATTTGCATACAGCCCTAAATTGTAGAGTTCTCAAGACCTATTGTTTTTGGTGAAGATCGGTTGAGGGAAAGGGGTAGTTTACTTGCAACATTTTTTTAACAAGGGTATTTTCTATGGCAAACGATAACAGCCGCAAATTCAAACAGAATCAAATAATGTTTTGCATACAGCCCTGATTTGTAGAGTACTCAAGACCTATTGAATTTTACTTCCATGTTCCTTAAGGAAATGGAAGTATGATGATGGCAAAAAAAATCGTGTTCGAGATTATTGCAGATTCTGATTGTACTACACTCAAAACATGAAAAAAGTCGTTTTTCGAAAAGCGTCTGTGCGTGTGTCTGTCTGTGTGTGTGTCTGTAGATTTTTTTTTATGGCAAACGATAACAGCCGCAAATTCAAACAGAATCAAATAATTTTTTGCATACAGCCCTGATTTGTAGAGTACTCGCGAACTATTGTTTTTGGTGACGATCGGTTAAGGGAAAGGGGTAGTTTACCTGCAACGGTTTTTTTATCAAGGGTAACTTTGTTTGTTTGGCAAACGATAACAGCCGCAAATTCAAACAGAATCAAATAATTTTCTGCATACAGCCCTGATTTGTGGAGTACTCAAGACATATTGTTTTTGGTGAAGATCGGTTAAGGGAAAGGGGTAGTTTACCAGCAACGTTTTATGTTTTAACAAGGGTATTTCTATGGCAATCGATAACAGCCGCAAATTCAAACATAATCAAATAATGTTTTGCATACTGCCCCGAATTGTAGAGTTCTCAAGACCTTTTGGTTTTGGTGAAGATCGGTTAAGGAAAAGGGGTAGTTTACCAGCAACGTTTTATGTTTTAAAAGGGTATTTTCTATGGCAAACGATAAGAGCCGCAAATTCAAACAGAATCAAATAAGTTTTTGCATACAGCACTGATTTCTTGAGTACTAAAGACCTATTGTTTTTGGTGAAGATCGTTTGAGGGAAAGGGGTAGTTTACCAGCCACGTTTTTGTTTTATCAAGGGTATTTTGTATGGCAAACGATAACAGCCGCAAATTCAAACAAAATCATATAATATTTTATATACAACCCTGAATTGTAGAGTTCTCAAGACCTGTCGTTTTTGGTGAAAATCGGTTAAGGTAAAGGGGTAGTTTACCTGCAACGGTTTTTTATCAAGGGTAATTTTACTTCCATATTCCTTAAGGAATGGAAGTATGGTGATGGCAAAAAAAATCGTGTTCGAGATTATTGCAGATTCTGATTCTACTACACTCAAAACATGAAAAAAAGTCGTTTTCCGAAATGTGTCTGTGTGTGTGTCTGTCTGTCTGTCTGTCTGTCTGTCTGTGTGTCTGTCTGTCTGTCTGTAGATTTTTTTTCTATGGCAAACGATAACTGCCGCAAATTCAAACAGAATCAAATAATTTTTTGCATGCAGCGCTGATTTGCCGAGTACTCGCGACCTATTGTTTTTGGTGAAGATCGGTTGAGGGAAAGGGGTAGTTTACCAGCAACGGTTTTTTTTTAGCAAGGGTAATTTTGTTTGTTTGGCAAACGATAACAGCCGCAAATTCAAACAGAATCAAATAATGTTTCGTATACAGCCCTGAATTGTAGAGTTCTCAAGAACTGTTGATTTTGGTGAAGATCGGTTAAGGGAAAGGGGTAGTTTACCGGTAACGTTTTATGTTTTAACAAGGGTATTTCTTATGGCAAACGATAACAGCCGCAAATTCAAACAGAATCAAATAGTGCTTTGCATACAGCCCTGATTGGGAGAGTACTCAAGACCTATTGTTTTTGGTGAAGATCGGTTAAGGGGAAGGGGTAGTTTACCGGCAACGTTTTTTTATCAAGCGTATTTTCTATGGCAAACGATAACAGCCGCAACTTCAAACAGAATCAAATACTTTTTTGCATACCTCCCTGAATTGTAGAGATCTCAATGGCTTTCGATTTTGGTGAAGATCGGTTGAGGGAAAGGGGTAGTTTACCTGCAACGTTTTTTTAACAAGGGTATTTTCTATGGCAAACGATAGCCGCAAATTCAAACAGAATCAAATAATGTTTTGCATACAGCCCTGATTTGTAGAGTACTCAAGACCTGTTGTTTTTGGTGAAGATCGGTTAAGGGGAAGGGGTAGTTTACCTGCAACGTTTTTTTATCAAGCGTATTTTCTATGGCAAACTATAACAGCCGCAAATTCAAACAGAATCAAATAATTTTTTGCATACTCCCTGAATTGTAGAGGTCTCAATGACTTTCGATTTTGGTGAAGATCGGTTAAGGGGAAGGGGTAGTTTACCTGCAACCTTTTACGTTTTAACAAGAGTAAAGTACTTGAAAATTTATTTAAATTTTTTGAAACAATGGTAATTGTTAAAAATAAAATAATTTTGTTGCCAGGCAATAAAATTATAATTTTTTCATTTTAATGTAATATAATATTTTTCATTTAATACAGCAATAAAAAGGCAGGTAAGACACAGCCTGGCTGTTTGGCTGAAAATGATTTTAAATATAAATCTTAGAATATGGAAGTCATGTATGGTTCTCCATACCGATATTTTACTTCCATATTCCTTAAGGAATGGAAGTATGGTGATGGCAAAAAAAATCGTGTTCGAGATTATTGCAGATTCTGATTCTACTACACTCAAAACATGAAAAAAAGTCGTTTTCCGAAAAGTGTCTGTGTGTGTGTGTGTGTGTCTGTGTGTCTGTGTGTCTGTGTGTCTGTAGATTTTTTTCCTATGGCAAACGATAACTGCCGCAAATTCAAACAGAATCAAATAATTTTTTGCATACAGCCCTGATTTGTAGAGTACTCGCGACCTATTGTTTTTGGTGAAGATCGGTTGATGGAAAGGGGTAGTTTACCTGCAACGGTTTTTTTTTATCAAGGGAAATTTATTTTTTTGGCAAACGATAACAGCCGCAAATTCAAACAGAATCAAATAATGTTTCGTATACAGCCCTGAATTGTAGAGTTCTCAAGATCTTTTGTTTTTGGTGAAGATCGGTTAAGGGAAAGGGGTAGTTTACCTGTAACGTTTTATGTTTTAACAAGGGTATTTCCTATGGCAAACGATAACAGCCGCAAATTCAAACAGAATCAAACGATTATTTGCATACAGCCCTAAATTGTAGAGTTCTCAAGACCTATTGTTTTTGGTGAAGATCGGTTGAGGGAAAGGGGTAGTTTACTTGCAACATTTTTTTAACAAGGGTATTTTCTATGGCAAACGATAACAGCCGCAAATTCAAACTAAATCAAATAATGTTTTGCATACAGCCCTGATTTGTAGAGTACTCAAAACCTATTGAATTTTACTTCCATGTTCCTTAAGGAAATGGAAGTATGGTGATGGCAAAAAAAATCGTGTTCGAGATTATTGCAGATTCAGATTGTACTACACTCAAAACATGAAAAAAGTCGTTTTTCGAAAAGTGTCTGTGTGTGTGTCTGTCTGTGTGTCTGTAGATTTTTTTTCTATGGAAACGATAACAGCCGCAAATTCAAACAGAATCAAACAATATTTTGCATACAGCCCTAATTTGTAGAGTACTCGCGACCTATTGTTTTTGGTGAAGATCGGTTAAGGGAAAGGGGTAGTTTACCTGCAACGGTTTTTTTTATCAAGGGTAACTTTGTTTGTTTGGCAAACGATAACAGCCGCAAATTCAAACAGAATCAAATAATTTTCTGCATACAGCCCTGATTTGTGGAGTACTCAAGACCTATTGTTTTTGGTGAAGATCGGTTGAGGGGAAGGGGTAGTTTACCTGCAACGTTTTTTATCAAGCGTATTTTCTATGGCAAACGATAACTGCCGCAAATTCAAACAGAATCAAATAATTTTTTGCATACAGGCCTGATTTGTAGAGTACTCGCGACCTATTGTTTTTGGTGAAGATCGGTTGAGGGGAAGGGGTAGTTTACCGGCAACGGTTTTTTTTATCAAGGGAAATTTTTTTTGGCAAACGATAACAGCCGCAAATTCAAACAGACTTAAATAGTGTTTCGTATACAGGCCTGAATTGTAGAGTTTTGACGACCTATTGTTTTTGGTGAAGATCGGTTAAGGGAAAGGGGTAGTTTACCTGTAACGTTTTATGTTTTACAAGGGTATTTCCTATGGCAAACGATAACAGCCGCAAATTCAAATAGAATCAAACGATTATTTGCATACTGCCCTAAATTGTAGAGTTCTCAAGACCTATTGTTTTTGGTGAAGATCGGTTGAGGGAAAGGGGTAGTTTACTTGCAACATTTTTTTAACAAGAGTATTTTCTATGGCAAACGATAACAGCCGCAGATTCAAACAGAATCAAATAATGTTTTGCATACAGCCCTGATTTGTAGAGTACTCAAGACCTATTGAATTTTACTTCCATGTTCCTTAAGGAAATGGAAGTATGGTGATGGCAAAAAAAATCGTGTTCGAGATTATTGCAGATTCTGATTGTACTACACTCAAAACATGAAAAAAGTCGTTTTTCGAAAAGTGTCTGTGCGTGTGTCTGTGTGTGTGTGTGTCTGTAGATTTTTTTTCTATGGCAAACGATAACAGCCGCAAATTCAAACAGAATCAAATAATGTTTTGCATACAGCCCTGATTTGAAGAGTACTCGCGACCTATTGTTTTTGGTGAAGATCGGTTAAGGGAAAGGGGTAGTTTACCTGCAACGGTTTTTTTTATCAAGGGTAACTTTGTTTGTTTGGCAAACGATAACAGCCGCAAATTCAAACAGAATCAAATAATTTTCTGCATACAGCCCTGATTTGTAGAGTACTCAAGACCTATTGTTTTTGGTGAAGATCGGTTGAGGGAAAGGGGTAGTTTACCAGCAACGTTTTTTATCAAGCGTATTTTCTATGGCAAACGATAACTGCCGCAAATTCAAACAGAATCAAATAATTTTTTGCATACAGCCCTGATTTGTAGAGTACTCGCGACCTATTGTTTTTGGTGAAGATCGGTTGAGGGGAAGGGGTAGTTTACCTGCAACGGTGTTTTTTATCAAGGGAAATTTTTATTTGGCAAACGATAACAGCCGCAAATTCAAACAGACTTAAATAGTGTTTCGTATACAGCCCTGAATTGTAGAGTTTTGACGACCTATTGTTTTTGGTGAAGATCGGTTAAGGGAAAGGGGTAGTTTACCAGTAACGTTTTATGTTTTAACAAGGGTATTTCCTATGGCAAACGATAACAGCCGCAAATTCAAACAGAATCAAACGATTATTTGCATACAGCCCTAAATTGTAGAGTTCTCAAGACCTATTGTTTTTGGTGAAGATCGGTTGAGGGAAAGGGGTAGTTTACTTGCAACATTTTTTTAACAAGGGTATTTTCTATGGCAAACGATAACAGCCGCAAATTCAAACAGAATCAAATAATGTTTTGCATACAGCCCTGATTTGTAGAGTACTCAAAACCTATTGAATTTTACTTCCATGTTCCTTAAGGAAATGGAAGTATGGTGATGGCAAAAAAAATCGTGTTCGAGATTATTGCAGATTCTGATTGTACTACACTCAAAACATGAAAAAAGTCGTTTTTCGAAAAGTGTCTGTGTGTGTGTCTGTCTGTGTGTGTGTCTGTGTGTCTGTAGATTTTTTTTTTTTGGCAAACGATAACAGCCGCAAATTCAAACAGAATCAAATAATTTTTTGCATACAGCCCTGATTTGTAGAGTACTCGCGAACTATTGTTTTTGGTGAAGATCGGTTAAGGGAAAGGGGTAGTTTACCTGCAACGGTTTTTTTATCAAGGGTAACTTTGTTTGTTTGGCAAACGATAACAGCCGCAAATTCAAACAGAATCAAATAATTTTCTGCATACAGCCCTGATTTGTGGAGTACTCAAGACCTTTTGTTTTTGGTGAAGATCGGTTGAGGGGAAGGGGTAGTTTACCTGCAACGTTTTTTATCAAGCGTATTTTCTATGGCAAACGATAACTGCCGCAAATTCAAACAGAATCAAATAATTTTTTGCATACAGGCCTGATTTGTAGAGTACTCGCGACCTATTGTTTTTGGTGAAGATCGGTTAAGGGGAAGGGGTAGTTTACCTGCAACGGTTTTTTTTATCAAGGGAAATTTTTTTTGGCAAACGATAACAGCCGCAAATTCAAACAGACTTAAATAGTGTTTCGTATACAGCCCTGAATTGTAGAGTTTTGACGACCTATTGTTTTTGGTGAAGATCGGTTAAGGGAAAGGGGTAGTTTACCTGTAACGTTTTATGTTATAACAAGGGTATTTCCTATGGCAAACGATAACAGCCGCAAATTCAAACAGAATCAAACGATTATTTGCATACTGCCCTAAATTGTAGAGTTCTCAAGACCTATTGTTTTTGGTGAAGATCGGTTGAGGGAAAGGGGTAGTTTACTTGCAACATTTTTTTAACAAGGGTATTATCTATGGCAAACGATAATAGCCGCAAATTCAAACAGAATCAAATAATGTTTTGCATACAGCCCTGATTTGTAGAGTACTCAAGACCTATTGAATTTTACTTCCATGTTCCTTAAGGAAATGGAAGTATGATGATGGCAAAAAAAATCGTGTTCGAGATTATTGCAGATTCTGATTGTACTACACTCAAAACATGAAAAAAGTCGTTTTTCGAAAAGTGTCTGTGCGTGTGTCTGTCTGTGTGTGTGTCTGTAGATTTTTTTCTATGGCAAACGATAACAGCCGCAAATTCAAACAGAATAAAATAATGTTTTGCATACAGCCCTGATTTGAAGAGTACTCGCGACCTATTGTTTTTGGTGAAGATCGGTTAAGGGAAAGGGGTAGTTTACCTGCAACGGTTTTTTTTTATCAAGGGTAACTTTGTTTGTTTGGCAAACGATAACAGCCGCAAATTCAAACAGAATAAAATAATGTTTCGCATACAGCCCTAAATTGTAGAGTCCTCAAGATCTATTGTTTTTGGTGAAGATCGGTTAAGGGAAAGGGGTAGTTTACCTGCAACGTTTTATGTTTTAACAAGGGTATTTCTATGGCAAACGATAACAGCCGCAAATTCAAACATAATCAAATAATGTTTTGCATACTGTCCCGAATTGTAGAGTTCTCAAGACCTTTTGGTTTTGGTGAAGATCGGTTAAGGAAAAGGGTTAGTTTACCTGCAACGTTTTATGTTTTAAAAGGGTATTTTCTATGGCAAACGATAAGAGCCGCAAATTCAAACAGAATCAAATAAGTTTTTGCATACAGCACTGATTTCTTGAATACTAAAGACCTATTGTTTTTGGTGAAGATCATTTGAGGGAAAGGGGTAGTTTACCAGCCACGTTTTTGTTTTATCAAGGGTATTTTGTATGGCAAACGATAACAGCCGCAAATTCAAACAAAATCATATAATATTTTACATACAACCCTGAATTGTAGAGTTCTCAAGACCTGTCGTTTTTGGTGAAGATCGGTTAAGGGAAAGGGGTAGTTTATATGCAACGGTTTTTTATCAAGGGTAATTTTTACTTCCATATTCCTTAAGGAATGGAAGTATGGTGATGGCAAAAAAAATCGTGTTCGAGATTATTGCAGATTCTGATTCTACTACACTCAAAACATGAAAAAAAGTCGTTTTCCGAAAAGTGTGTGTGTGTGTGTGTGTGTGTGTGTCTGTGTGTCTGTGTGTCTGTGTGTCTGTAGATTTTTTTTCTATGGCAAACGATAACTGCCGCAAATTCAAACAGAATCAAATAATTTTTTGCATACAGCCCTGATTTGTAGAGGACTCGCGATCTATTGTTTTTGGTGAAGATCGGTTGATGGAAAGGGGTAGTTTACCTGCAACGGTTTTTTTTTATCAAGGGAAATTTTTTTTTTTGGCAAACGATAACAGCCGCAAATTCAAACAGAATCAAAAGATTATTTGCATACAGCCCTAAATTGTAGAGTTCTCAAGAATCAAATAATTTTCTGCATACAGCCCTGATTTGTAGAGTACTCAAGACCTATTGTTTTTGGTGAAGATCGGTTGAGGGAAAGGGGTAGTTTACCAGCAACGTTTTTTATCAAGCGTAATTTCTATGGCAAACGATAACTGCCGCAAATTCAAACAGACTTAAATAGTGTTTCGTATACAGCCCTGAATTGTAGAGTTTTCACGACCTATTGTTTTTGGTGAAGATCGGTTAAGGGAAAGGGGTAGTTTACCTGTAACGTTTTATGTTTTAACAAGGGTATTTCCTATGGCAAACGATAACAGCCGCAAATTCAAACAGAATCAAACGATTATTTGCATACAGCCCTAAATTGTAGAGTTCTCAAGACCTATTGTTTTTGGTGAAGATCGGTTGAGGGAAAGGGGTAGTTTACTTGCAATATTTTTTTAACAAGGGTATTTTCTATGGCAAACGATAACAGCCGCAAATTCAAACAGAATCAAATAATGTTTTGCATACAGCACTGATTTGTAGAGTACTCAAGACCTATTGAATTTTACTTCCATGTTCCTTAAGGAAATGGAAGTATGGTGATGGCAAAAAAAATCGTGTTCGAGATTATTGCAGATTCTGATTGTACTACACTCAAAACATGAAAAAAGTCGTTTTTCGAAAAGTGTCTGTGTGTGTGTGTGTGTGTGTGTGTCTGTAGATTTTTTTTCTATGGCAAACGATAACAGCCGCAAATTCAAACAGAATCAAATAATGTTTTGCATACAGGCCTGATTTGTAGAGTACTCGCGACCTGTTGTTTTTGGTGAAGATCGGTTAAGGAAAAGGGGTAGTTTACCTGTAACGGTTTTTTTTATCAAGGGTAACTTTGTTTGTTTGGCAAACTATAACAGCCGCAAATTCAAACAGAATCAAATAATGTTTCGCATACAGCCCTAAATTGTAGTGTTCTCAAGATCTATTGTTTTTGGTGAAGATCGGTTAAGGGAAAGGGGTAGTTTACCAGCAACGTTTTATGTTTTAACAAGGGTATTTCTATGGCAAACGATAACAGCCGCAAATTCAAACATAATCAAATAATGTTTTGCATACTGCCCCGAATTGTAGAGTTCTCAATACCTTTTGTTTTTGGTGAAGATCGGTTAAGGGAAAGGGGTAGTTTACCTACAACGTTTTTTTAACAAGGGTATTTTCTATGGCAAACGATAACAGCCGCAAATTCAAACAGAATCAAATAATTTTCTGCATACAGCCCTGATTTGTAGAGTACTCAAGACCTATTGTTTTTGGTGAAGATCGGTTGAGGGGAAGGGGTAGTTTACCAGCAACGTTTTTTATCATGCGTATTTTCTATGGCAATCGACAACTGCCGCAAATTCAAACAGAATCAAATAATTTTTTGCATACAGCCCTGATTTGTAGAGTACTCGCGACCTATTGTTTTTGGTGAAGATCGGTTGAGGGGAAGGGGTAGTTTACCAGCAACGGTTTTTTTTATCAAGGGAAATTTTTTTTTTGGGAAACGATAACAGCCGCAAATTCAAACAGAATCAAATAATGTTTCGCATACAGCCCTGAATTGTAGATTTCTCAAGACCTATTGTTTTTGGTGAAGATCGGTTGAGGGAAAGGGGTAGTTTACCTGCAACGTTTTTTTAACAAGGGTATTTTCTATGGCAAACGATAACAGCCGCAAATTCAAACAGAATCAAATAATGTTTTGCATACAGTCCTGATTTGTAGAGTACTCAAGACCTGTTGTTTTTGGTGAAGATCGGTTAAGGGGAAGGGGTAGTTTACCTGCAACGTTTTTTTATCAAGCGTATTTTCTATGGCAAACGATAACAGCCGCAAATTCAAACAGAATCAAATAATTTTTTGCATACGTCCCTGAATTGGAGAGGTCTCAATGACTTTCGATTTTGGTGAAGATCGGTTAAGGGGAAGGGGTAGTTTTTACTTCCATATTACTTCCATATTCCTTAAGGAATGGAAGTATGGTGATGGCAAAAAAAATCGTGTTCGAGATTATTGCAGATTCTGATTCTACTAAACTCAAAACATGAAAAAAAGTCGTTTTCCGAAAAGTGTCTGTGTGTGTGTCTGTCTGTCTGTCTGTGTGTCTGTGTGTCTATCTGTCTGTCTGTGTGTCTGTAGATTTTTTTTCTATGGCAAACGATAACTGCCGCAAATTCAAACAGAATCAAATAATTTTTTGCATACAATCCTGATTTGCAGAGGACTCGCGACCTGTTGTTTTTGGTGAAGATCGGTTGAGGGAAAGGGGTAGTTTACCTGCAACGGTTTTTTTTTAGCAAAGGTAATTTTGTTTGTTTGGCAAACGATAACAGCCGCAAATTCAAACAGAATCAAATAATGTTTCGCATGCTGCCCTGAATTGTAGAGTTCTCAAGACCTATTGTTTTTGGTGAAGATCGGTTAAGGGAAAGGGGTAGTTTACCAGTAACGTTTTATGTTTTAACAAGGGTATTTCCTATGGCAAACGATAACAGCCGCAAATTCAAACAGAATCAAAAGATTATTTGCATACTGCCCTGAATTGTAGAGTTCTCAAGACCTGTTGTTTTTTGTGAAGATCGGTTGAGGGAAAGGGGTCGTTTACCAGCAACATTTTTGTAACAAGGGTATTTTCTATGGCTAACGATAACAGCCGGAAATTCAAACAGAATCAAATAATGTTTTGCATACAGCCCTGATTTGTAGAGTACTCAAGACCTGTTGTTTTTGGTGAAGATCGGTTAAGGGGAAGGGGTAGTTTACCTGCAACGTTTTTTATCAAGCGTATTTTCTATGGCAAACGATAACTGCCGCAAATTCAAACAGAATCAAATAATTTTTTGCATGCTGTCCTGATTTGTAGAGTACTCGCGATCTGTTGTTTTTGGTAAAGATCGGTTAAGGGGAAGGGGTAGTTTACCTGCAACGGTTTTTTTATCAAGGGAAATTTTTTTTGGCAAACGATAACAGCCGCAAATTCAAACAGAATCAAAGGATTATTTGCATACAGCACAAAATTGCAGAGTTCTCAAGACGTATTGTTTTTGGTGAAGATCGGTTAAGGGAAAGGGGTAGTTTACCTGCAGCGTTTTTTTATCAAGCGTATTTTATATGGCAAACGATAACAGCCGCAAATTCAAACAGAATCAAATAATTTTCTTCATACAGCCCTGATTTGTAGAGTACTCAAGCTCTGTTGTTTTTAGTGAAGATCGCTTGAGGGGAAGGGGTAGTTTACCTGCAACGTTTTTTATCAAGCGTATTTTCTATGGCAAACGATAACTGCCGCAAATTCAAACAGAATCAAATAATTCTTTGCATACAGCCCTGATTTGTAGAGGACTCGCGACCTGTTGTTTTTGGTGAAGATCGGTTGAGGGAAAGGGGTAGTTTACCAGCAACGGGTTTTTTTAATCGAGGGAAATTTTTTTTTTTTTGGCAAACGATAACAGCCGCAAATTCATACAGAATCAAATAATGTTTCGCATACAGCCCTAAATTGAAGAGGTCTCAAGACCTATTGTTTTTGGTGAAGATCGGTTAAGGGAAAGGGGTAGTTTACCTGTAACGTTTTATGTTTTAACAAGGGTATTTCCTATGGGAAACGATAACAGCCGCAAATTCAAACAGAATCAATAGATTATTTGCATACAGCCCTGATTTATAGAGTACTCAAGACGTGTTGTTTTTGGTGAAGATCGGTTGAGGGAAAGGGGTAGTTTACCTGCAGCGTTTTTTTATCAAGGGAAATTTTTTTTGGCAAACGGTAACAGCCGCAAATTCAAACAGAATCAAAAGATTATTTGCATACAGCACTAAATTGCAGTGTTCTCAAGACTTGTTGTTTTTGGTGAAGATCGGTTAAGGGAAAGGGGTAGTTTACCTGCAGCGTTTTTTTATCAAGCGTATTTTCTATGGCAAACGATAACTGCCGTAAATTCAAACAGAATCAAATAATTTTCTTCATACAGCCCTGATTTGTGGAGTACTCAAGACCTTTTGTTTTTGGTGAAGATCGGTTGAGGGGAAGGGGTAGTTTACCAGCAACGTTTTTTATCAAGCGTATTTTCTATGGCAAACGATAACTGCCGCAAATTCAAACAGAATCAAATAATTTTTTGCATGCGACAGTGAATTGTAGAGGACTCAAGGCCTTTAGATTTTGGTGAAGATCAGTTAAGGGGAAGGGGTAGTTTACCTGCAACCTTTTACGTTTTAACAAGAGTAAAGTACTTGAAAATTCATTTAAACTTTTTCAAACAATGGTAATTGTTGAAAATAAAATAATTTTGTTGCCAGCAATCTGAAAATTTCAGATTTTGTACCACAAAATCTGAAAAGATTATACGATAGTTTATGAAATGGTTAATAATACGTCAATGGAAGGTGTAATGAGAAATTAGCAGAAATGGAAACCTGGGGAATGTTAACTGTTCTGTAGATACAATTTTGTCAGAATGTTTGGAAATGATCATCAACATTGAAGAAAAAGTAAGCATATTAAGAAACGTATGTAAGTACTTATTATAAAAAAATGTTTGTTTTTTGATAAAGTCATTTTGATTATAAAATATAAATATTTACAACAAGAAAAGAATTTTCAGTTTTCAAAATTTAAATATATATTTATAAAACAATGGGTTCTTCATTGAGGTGGGGACCATGTCACTCACTCCATCTCAAGCCTCCTCTCCCATTTTGCAGAAAAAGAGGACCCTGTCAAGGCTGATACTTTGACGACAGTGACAGGGCTTTCCACCAAATTCAGCAGAGTGACAGGTAGGCCCAACTCCGATTGGCTCCTCAGATTTCCCCAGCGTTAGTAGGTTCTATGAAAATATTTTATTTCAAAAATGATTTTAAATATAAATCTTAGATATGTTTTATAAATCTCATGTTTTATGTTTTAACATGGGTAATTTTTTATATGACGAACCATAACTGCCGTAAATTCAAACAGAATCAAATAATTTTTCACATATGTGCCTGAGCTATAGAGAACTCAATGTCTGTTGATTTTGGTGAAGATCGGTTACGGGGAAAGGGCAGTTTACCAGAAACATTTTTTGTTGTAACATGAGTAAAGTACTTAATTTTGATAAAGTATCCTGATAAGATCTTAATAATCCACTGTAGAAACGTAGATGAAATATCTATAAATGAAGAGGCTAGTTGAACGGGCTGGGGGTAATTTTCTATAAATCAAAATTATAGTTGAAGGGGGAGGGGATAATATTTTACTTCCATATTCCTTAAGGAATGGAAGTATGGTGATGGCAAAAAAATCGTGTTCGAGATTATTGCAGATTCTGATTCTACTACACTCAAAACATGAAAAAAAGTCGTTTTCCGAAAAGTGTCTGTGTGTCTGTCTGTCTGTCTGTCTATCTGTGTGTCTGTCTGTCTGTAGATTTTTTTTCTATGGCAAACGATAACTGCCGCAAATTCAAACAGAATCAAATAATTTTTTGCATACAGCCCGGTTTTGCAGAGTTCTCGCGACCTATTGTTTTTGGTGAAGATCGGTTGAGGGAAAGGGGTAGTTTACCGGCAACGGTTTTTTTTTAGCAAGGGTAATTTTGTTTGTTTGGCAAACGATAACAGCCGCAAATTCAAACAGAATCAAATAATGTTTCGGATACAGCCCTGAATTGTAGAGTTCTCAAGACCTATTGTTTTTGGTGAAGATCGGTTAAGGGAAAGGGGTAGTTTACCTGTAACGTTTTATGTTTTAACAAGGGTATTTCCTATGGCAAACGATAACAGCCGCAAATTCAAACAGAATGAAAAGATTATTTGCATACAGCGCTAAATTGTAGAGTTCTCAATACGTTTTGTTTTTGGTGAAGATCGGTTAAGGGAAAGGGGTAGTTTACCTACAACGTTTTTTTAACAAGGGTATTTTCTATGGCAAACGATAACAGCCGCAAATTCAAACAGAATCAAATAATTTTCTGCATACAGCCCTGATTTGTAGAGTACTCAAGACCTATTGTTTTTGGTGAAGATCGGTTAAGGGGAAGGGGTAGTTTACCAGCAACGTTTTTTAACATGCGTATTTTCTATGGCAAACGACAACTGCCGAAAATTCAAACAGAATCAAATAATTTTTTGCATACAGCCCTGATTTGTAGAGTACTCGCGACCTATTGTTTTTGGTGAAGATCGGTTGAGGGGAAGGGGTAGTTTACCGGCAACGGTTTTTTTTATCAAGGGAAATTTTTTTTTTTGGCAAACGATAACAGCCGCAAATTCAAACAGAATCAAATAATGTTTCGCATACAGCCCTGAATTGTAGATTTCTCAAGACCTATTGTTTTTGGTGAAGATCGGTTGAGGGAAAGGGGTAGTTTACCTGCAACGTTTTTTTAACAAAGGTATTTTCTATGGCAAACGATAACAGCCGCAAATTCAAACAGAATCAAATAATGTTTTGCATGCAGTCCTGATTTGTAGAGTACTCAAGACCTATTGTTTTTGGTGAAGATCGGTTAAGGGGAAGGGGTAGTTTACCAGCAACGTTTTTTTATCAAGCGTATTTTCTATGGCAAACGATAACAGCCGCAAATTCAAACAGAATCAAATAATTTTTTGCATACGTCCCTGAATTGGAGAGGTCTCAACGACTTTCGATTTTGGTGAAGATCGGTTAAGGGGAAGGGGTAGTTTTTACTTCCATATTACTTCCATATTCCTTAAGGAATGGAAGTATGGTGATGGCAAAAAAAATCGTGTTCGAGATTATTGCAGATTCTGATTCTACTAAACTTAAAACATGAAAAAAAGTCGTTTTCCGAAAAGTGTCTGTGTGTGTGTCTGTCTGTCTGTCTGTGTGTCTGTGTGTCTGTCTGTCTGTCTGTGTGTCTGTAGATTTTTTTTCTATGGCAAACGATAACTGCCGCAAATTCAAACAGAATCAAATAATTTTTTGCATACAATCCTGATTTGCAGAGGACTCGCGACCTGTTGTTTTTGGTGAAGATCGGTTGAGGGAAAGGGGTAGTTTACCGGTAACGTTTTATGTTTTAACAAGGGTATTTCCTATGGCAAACGATAACAGCCGCAAATTCAAACAGAATCAAAAGATTATTTGCATACTGCCCTTAATTGTAGAGTTCTCAAGACCTGTTGTTTTTCGTGAAGATCGGTTGAGGGAAAGGGGTCGTTTACCTGCAACGTTTTTTTAACAAGGGTATTTTCTATGGCAAACGATAACAGCCGGAAATTCAAACAGAATCAAATAATGTTTTGCATACAGCCCTGATTTGTAGAGTACTCAAGACCTGTTGTTTTTGGTGAAGATCGGTTAAGGGGAAGGGGTAGTTTACCTGTAACGTTTTATGTTTTAACAAGGGTATTTCCTATGGCAAACGATAACAGCCGCAAATTCAAACAGAATCAAAAGATTATTTGCATACTGCCCTGAATTGTAGCGTTCTCAAGACCTGTTGTTTTTCGTGAAGATCGGTTGAGGGAAAGGGGTCGTTTACCAGCAACGTTTTTTTAACAAGGGTATTTTCTATGGCAAACGATAACAGCCGGAAATTCAAACAGAATCAAATAATGTTTCGCATGCTGCCCTGAATTGTAGAGTTCTCAAGACCTATTGTTTTTGGTGAAGATCGGTTAAGGGAAAGGGGTAGTTTACCTGTAACGTTTTATGTTTTAACAAGGGTATTTCTTATGGCAAACGATAACAGCCGCAAATTCAAACAGAATCAAAAGATTATTTGCATACTGCCCTGAATTGTAGAGTTCTCAAGACCTGTTGTTTTTCGTGAAGATCGGTTGAAGGAAAGGGGTCGTTTACCTGCAACGTTTTTTTAACAAGGGTATTTTCTATGGCAAACGATAACAGCCGGAAATTCAAACAGAATCAAATAATGTTTTGCATACAGCCCTGATTTGCAGACTACTCAAGACCTGTTGTTTTTGGTGAAGATCGGTTAAGGGGAAGGGGTAGTTTACCTGCAACGTTTTTTATCAAGCGTATTTTCTATGGCAAACGATAACTGCCGCAAATTCAAACAGAATCAAATAATTTTTTGCATACTGTCCTGATTTGTAGAGTACTCGCGATCTATTGTATTTGGTAAAGATCGGTTAAGGGGAAGGGGTAGTTTACCTGCAACGGTTTTTTTTATCAAGGGAAATTTTTTTTTGGCAAACGATAACAGCCGCAAATTCAAACAGAATCAAAGGATTATTTGCATACAGCACAAAATTGCAGAGTTCTCAAGACTTATTGTTTTTGGTGAAGATCGGTTAAGGGAAAGGGGTAGTTTACCTGCAGCGTTTTTTTATCAAGCGTATTTTCTATGGCAAACGATAACAGCCGCAAATTCAAACAGAATCAAATAATTTTCTTCATACAGCCCTGATTTGTAGAGTACTCAAGATCTTTTGTTTTTAGTGAAGATCGGTTGAGGGGAAGGGGTAGTTTACCTGCAACGTTTTTTATCAAGCGTATTTTCTATGGCAAACGATAACTGCCGCAAATTCAAACAGAATCAAATAATTCTTTGCATACAGCCCTGATTTGTAGAGGACTCGCGACCTGTTGTTTTTGGTGAAGATCGGTTGAGGGAAAGGGGTAGTTTACCAGCAACGGTTTTTTTTAATCGAGGGAAATTTTTTTTTTTGGCAAACGATAACAGCCGCAAATTCAAACAGAATCAAATAATGTTTCGCATACAGCCCTAAATTGAAGAGTTCTCAAGACCTATTGTTTTTGGTGAAGATCGGTTAAGGGAAAGGGGTAGTTTACCAGTAACGTTTTATGTTTTAACAAGGGTATTTCCTATGGCAAACGATAACAGCCGCAAATTCAAACAGAATCAAAAGATTATTTGCATACATCACTAAATTGCAGTGTTCTCAAGACTTATTGTTTTTGGTGAAGATCGGTTAAGGGAAAGGGGTAGTTTACCTGCAGCGTTTTTTTATCAAGCGTATTTTCTATGGCAAACGATAACTGCCGCAAATTCAAACAGAATCAAATAATTTTCTTCGTACAGCCCTGATTTGTGGTGTACTCAAGACCTATTGTTTTTGGTGAAGATCGGTTGAGGGGAAGGGGTAGTTTACCAGCAACGTTTTTTATCAAGCGTATTTTCTATGGCAAACGATAACTGCCGCAAATTCAAACAGAATCAAATAATTTTTTGCATACGACAGTGAATTGTAGAGGACTCAAGGCCTTTAGATTTTGGTGAAGATCAGTTAAGGGGAAGGGGTAGTTTACCTGCAACCTTTTACGTTTTAACAAGAGTAAAGTACTTGAAAATTCATTTAAACTTTTTCAAACAATGGTAATTGTTGAAAATAAAATAATTTTGTTGCCAGCAATCTGAAAATTTCAGATTTTGTACCACAAAATCTGAAAAGATTATACGATAGTTTATGAAATGGTTAATAATACGTCAATGGAAGGTGTAATGAGAAATTAGCAGAAATGGAAACCTGGGGAATGTTAACTGTTCTGTAGATACAATTTTGTCAGAATGTTTGGAAATGATCATCAACATTGAAGAAAAAGTAAGCATATTAAGAAACGTATGTAAGTACTTATTATAAAAAAATGTTTGTTTTTTGATAAAGTCATTTTGATTATAAAATATAAATATTTACAACAAGAAAAGAATTTTCAGTTTTCAAAATTTAAATATATATTTATAAAACAATGGGTTCTTCATTGAGGTGGGGACCATGTCACTCACTCCATCTCAAGCCTCCTCTCCCATTTTGCAGAAAAAGAGGACCCTGTCAAGGCTGATACTTTGACGACAGTGACAGGGCTTTCCACCAAATTCAGCAGAGTGACAGGTAGGCCCAACTCCGATTGGCTCCTCAGATTTCCCCAGCGTTAGTAGGTTCTATGAAAATATTTTATTTCAAAAATGATTTTAAATATAAATCTTAGATATGTTTTATAAATCTCATGTTTTATGTTTTAACATGGGTAATTTTTTATATGACGAACCATAACTGCCGTAAATTCAAACAGAATCAAATAATTTTTCACATATGTGCCTGAGCTATAGAGAACTCAATGTCTGTTGATTTTGGTGAAGATCGGTTACGGGGAAAGGGCAGTTTACCAGAAACATTTTTTGTTGTAACATGAGTAAAGTACTTAATTTTGATAAAGTATCCTGATAAGATCTTAATAATCCACTGTAGAAACGTAGATGAAATATCTATAAATGAAGAGGCTAGTTGAACGGGCTGGGGGTAATTTTCTATAAATCAAAATTATAGTTGAAGGGGGAGGGGATAATATTTTACTTCCATATTCCTTAAGGAATGGAAGTATGGTGATGGCAAAAAAATCGTGTTCGAGATTATTGCAGATTCTGATTCTACTACACTCAAAACATGAAAAAAAGTCGTTTTCCGAAAAGTGTCTGTGTGTCTGTCTGTCTGTCTGTCTATCTGTGTGTCTGTCTGTCTGTAGATTTTTTTTCTATGGCAAACGATAACTGCCGCAAATTCAAACAGAATCAAATAATTTTTTGCATACAGCCCGGTTTTGCAGAGTTCTCGCGACCTATTGTTTTTGGTGAAGATCGGTTGAGGGAAAGGGGTAGTTTACCGGCAACGGTTTTTTTTTAGCAAGGGTAATTTTGTTTGTTTGGCAAACGATAACAGCCGCAAATTCAAACAGAATCAAATAATGTTTCGGATACAGCCCTGAATTGTAGAGTTCTCAAGACCTATTGTTTTTGGTGAAGATCGGTTAAGGGAAAGGGGTAGTTTACCTGTAACGTTTTATGTTTTAACAAGGGTATTTCCTATGGCAAACGATAACAGCCGCAAATTCAAACAGAATGAAAAGATTATTTGCATACAGCGCTAAATTGTAGAGTTCTCAATACGTTTTGTTTTTGGTGAAGATCGGTTAAGGGAAAGGGGTAGTTTACCTACAACGTTTTTTTAACAAGGGTATTTTCTATGGCAAACGATAACAGCCGCAAATTCAAACAGAATCAAATAATTTTCTGCATACAGCCCTGATTTGTAGAGTACTCAAGACCTATTGTTTTTGGTGAAGATCGGTTAAGGGGAAGGGGTAGTTTACCAGCAACGTTTTTTAACATGCGTATTTTCTATGGCAAACGACAACTGCCGAAAATTCAAACAGAATCAAATAATTTTTTGCATACAGCCCTGATTTGTAGAGTACTCGCGACCTATTGTTTTTGGTGAAGATCGGTTGAGGGGAAGGGGTAGTTTACCGGCAACGGTTTTTTTTATCAAGGGAAATTTTTTTTTTTGGCAAACGATAACAGCCGCAAATTCAAACAGAATCAAATAATGTTTCGCATACAGCCCTGAATTGTAGATTTCTCAAGACCTATTGTTTTTGGTGAAGATCGGTTGAGGGAAAGGGGTAGTTTACCTGCAACGTTTTTTTAACAAAGGTATTTTCTATGGCAAACGATAACAGCCGCAAATTCAAACAGAATCAAATAATGTTTTGCATGCAGTCCTGATTTGTAGAGTACTCAAGACCTATTGTTTTTGGTGAAGATCGGTTAAGGGGAAGGGGTAGTTTACCAGCAACGTTTTTTTATCAAGCGTATTTTCTATGGCAAACGATAACAGCCGCAAATTCAAACAGAATCAAATAATTTTTTGCATACGTCCCTGAATTGGAGAGGTCTCAACGACTTTCGATTTTGGTGAAGATCGGTTAAGGGGAAGGGGTAGTTTTTACTTCCATATTACTTCCATATTCCTTAAGGAATGGAAGTATGGTGATGGCAAAAAAAATCGTGTTCGAGATTATTGCAGATTCTGATTCTACTAAACTTAAAACATGAAAAAAAGTCGTTTTCCGAAAAGTGTCTGTGTGTGTGTCTGTCTGTCTGTCTGTGTGTCTGTGTGTCTGTCTGTCTGTCTGTGTGTCTGTAGATTTTTTTTCTATGGCAAACGATAACTGCCGCAAATTCAAACAGAATCAAATAATTTTTTGCATACAATCCTGATTTGCAGAGGACTCGCGACCTGTTGTTTTTGGTGAAGATCGGTTGAGGGAAAGGGGTAGTTTACCGGTAACGTTTTATGTTTTAACAAGGGTATTTCCTATGGCAAACGATAACAGCCGCAAATTCAAACAGAATCAAAAGATTATTTGCATACTGCCCTTAATTGTAGAGTTCTCAAGACCTGTTGTTTTTCGTGAAGATCGGTTGAGGGAAAGGGGTCGTTTACCTGCAACGTTTTTTTAACAAGGGTATTTTCTATGGCAAACGATAACAGCCGGAAATTCAAACAGAATCAAATAATGTTTTGCATACAGCCCTGATTTGTAGAGTACTCAAGACCTGTTGTTTTTGGTGAAGATCGGTTAAGGGGAAGGGGTAGTTTACCTGTAACGTTTTATGTTTTAACAAGGGTATTTCCTATGGCAAACGATAACAGCCGCAAATTCAAACAGAATCAAAAGATTATTTGCATACTGCCCTGAATTGTAGCGTTCTCAAGACCTGTTGTTTTTCGTGAAGATCGGTTGAGGGAAAGGGGTCGTTTACCAGCAACGTTTTTTTAACAAGGGTATTTTCTATGGCAAACGATAACAGCCGGAAATTCAAACAGAATCAAATAATGTTTCGCATGCTGCCCTGAATTGTAGAGTTCTCAAGACCTATTGTTTTTGGTGAAGATCGGTTAAGGGAAAGGGGTAGTTTACCTGTAACGTTTTATGTTTTAACAAGGGTATTTCTTATGGCAAACGATAACAGCCGCAAATTCAAACAGAATCAAAAGATTATTTGCATACTGCCCTGAATTGTAGAGTTCTCAAGACCTGTTGTTTTTCGTGAAGATCGGTTGAAGGAAAGGGGTCGTTTACCTGCAACGTTTTTTTAACAAGGGTATTTTCTATGGCAAACGATAACAGCCGGAAATTCAAACAGAATCAAATAATGTTTTGCATACAGCCCTGATTTGCAGACTACTCAAGACCTGTTGTTTTTGGTGAAGATCGGTTAAGGGGAAGGGGTAGTTTACCTGCAACGTTTTTTATCAAGCGTATTTTCTATGGCAAACGATAACTGCCGCAAATTCAAACAGAATCAAATAATTTTTTGCATACTGTCCTGATTTGTAGAGTACTCGCGATCTATTGTATTTGGTAAAGATCGGTTAAGGGGAAGGGGTAGTTTACCTGCAACGGTTTTTTTTATCAAGGGAAATTTTTTTTTGGCAAACGATAACAGCCGCAAATTCAAACAGAATCAAAGGATTATTTGCATACAGCACAAAATTGCAGAGTTCTCAAGACTTATTGTTTTTGGTGAAGATCGGTTAAGGGAAAGGGGTAGTTTACCTGCAGCGTTTTTTTATCAAGCGTATTTTCTATGGCAAACGATAACAGCCGCAAATTCAAACAGAATCAAATAATTTTCTTCATACAGCCCTGATTTGTAGAGTACTCAAGATCTTTTGTTTTTAGTGAAGATCGGTTGAGGGGAAGGGGTAGTTTACCTGCAACGTTTTTTATCAAGCGTATTTTCTATGGCAAACGATAACTGCCGCAAATTCAAACAGAATCAAATAATTCTTTGCATACAGCCCTGATTTGTAGAGGACTCGCGACCTGTTGTTTTTGGTGAAGATCGGTTGAGGGAAAGGGGTAGTTTACCAGCAACGGTTTTTTTTAATCGAGGGAAATTTTTTTTTTGGCAAACGATAACAGCCGGCAAATTCAAACAGAATCAAATAATGTTTCGCATACAGCCCTAAATTGAAGAGTTCTCAAGACCTATTGTTTTTGGTGAAGATCGGTTAAGGGAAAGGGGTAGTTTACCAGTAACGTTTTATGTTTTAACAAGGGTATTTCCTATGGCAAACGATAACAGCCGCAAATTCAAACAGAATCAAAAGATTATTTGCATACATCACTAAATTGCAGTGTTCTCAAGACTTATTGTTTTTGGTGAAGATCGGTTAAGGGAAAGGGGTAGTTTACCTGCAGCGTTTTTTTATCAAGCGTATTTTCTATGGCAAACGATAACTGCCGCAAATTCAAACAGAATCAAATAATTTTCTTCGTACAGCCCTGATTTGTGGTGTACTCAAGACCTATTGTTTTTGGTGAAGATCGGTTGAGGGGAAGGGGTAGTTTACCAGCAACGTTTTTTATCAAGCGTATTTTCTATGGCAAACGATAACTGCCGCAAATTCAAACAGAATCAAATAATTTTTTGCATACGACAGTGAATTGTAGAGGACTCAAGGCCTTTAGATTTTGGTGAAGATCAGTTAAGGGGAAGGGGTAGTTTACCTGCAACCTTTTACGTTTTAACAAGAGTAAAGTACTTGAAAATTCATTTAAACTTTTTCAAACAATGGTAATTGTTGAAAATAAAATAATTTTGTTGCCAGCAATCTGAAAATTTCAGATTTTGTACCACAAAATCTGAAAAGATTATACGATAGTTTATGAAATGGTTAATAATACGTCAATGGAAGGTGTAATGAGAAATTAGCAGAAATGGAAACCTGGGGAATGTTAACTGTTCTGTAGATACAATTTTGTCAGAATGTTTGGAAATGATCATCAACATTGAAGAAAAAGTAAGCATATTAAGAAACGTATGTAAGTACTTATTATAAAAAAATGTTTGTTTTTTGATAAAGTCATTTTGATTATAAAATATAAATATTTACAACAAGAAAAGAATTTTCAGTTTTCAAAATTTAAATATATATTTATAAAACAATGGGTTCTTCATTGAGGTGGGGACCATGTCACTCACTCCATCTCAAGCCTCCTCTCCCATTTTGCAGAAAAAGAGGACCCTGTCAAGGCTGATACTTTGACGACAGTGACAGGGCTTTCCACCAAATTCAGCAGAGTGACAGGTAGGCCCAACTCCGATTGGCTCCTCAGATTTCCCCAGCGTTAGTAGGTTCTATGAAAATATTTTATTTCAAAAATGATTTTAAATATAAATCTTAGATATGTTTTATAAATCTCATGTTTTATGTTTTAACATGGGTAATTTTTTATATGACGAACCATAACTGCCGTAAATTCAAACAGAATCAAATAATTTTTCACATATGTGCCTGAGCTATAGAGAACTCAATGTCTGTTGATTTTGGTGAAGATCGGTTACGGGGAAAGGGCAGTTTACCAGAAACATTTTTTGTTGTAACATGAGTAAAGTACTTAATTTTGATAAAGTATCCTGATAAGATCTTAATAATCCACTGTAGAAACGTAGATGAAATATCTATAAATGAAGAGGCTAGTTGAACGGGCTGGGGGTAATTTTCTATAAATCAAAATTATAGTTGAAGGGGGAGGGGATAATATTTTACTTCCATATTCCTTAAGGAATGGAAGTATGGTGATGGCAAAAAAATCGTGTTCGAGATTATTGCAGATTCTGATTCTACTACACTCAAAACATGAAAAAAAGTCGTTTTCCGAAAAGTGTCTGTGTGTCTGTCTGTCTGTCTGTCTATCTGTGTGTCTGTCTGTCTGTAGATTTTTTTTCTATGGCAAACGATAACTGCCGCAAATTCAAACAGAATCAAATAATTTTTTGCATACAGCCCGGTTTTGCAGAGTTCTCGCGACCTATTGTTTTTGGTGAAGATCGGTTGAGGGAAAGGGGTAGTTTACCGGCAACGGTTTTTTTTTAGCAAGGGTAATTTTGTTTGTTTGGCAAACGATAACAGCCGCAAATTCAAACAGAATCAAATAATGTTTCGCATACAGCCCTGAATTGTAGAGTTCTCAAGACCTATTGTTTTTGGTGAAGATCGGTTAAGGGAAAGGGGTAGTTTACCTGTAACGTTTTATGTTTTAACAAGGGTATTTCCTATGGCAAACGATAACAGCCGCAAATTCAAACAGAATGAAAAGATTATTTGCATACAGCGCTAAATTGTAGAGTTCTCAATACGTTTTGTTTTTGGTGAAGATCGGTTAAGGGAAAGGGGTAGTTTACCTACAACATTTTTTTAACAAGGGTATTTTCTATGGCAAACGATAACAGCCGCAAATTCAAACAGAATCAAATAATTTTCTGCATACAGCCCTGATTTGTAGAGTACTCAAGACCTATTGTTTTTGGTGAAGATCGGTTAAGGGGAAGGGGTAGTTTACCAGCAACGTTTTTTAACATGCGTATTTTCTATGGCAAACGACAACTGCCGAAAATTCAAACAGAATCAAATAATTTTTTGCATACAGCCCTGATTTGTAGAGTACTCGCGACCTATTGTTTTTGGTGAAGATCGGTTGAGGGGAAGGGGTAGTTTACCGGCAACGGTTTTTTTTATCAAGGGAAATTTTTTTTTTTGGCAAACGATAACAGCCGCAAATTCAAACAGAATCAAATAATGTTTCGCATACAGCCCTGAATTGTAGATTTCTCAAGACCTATTGTTTTTGGTGAAGATCGGTTGAGGGAAAGGGGTAGTTTACCTGCAACGTTTTTTTAACAAAGGTATTTTCTATGGCAAACGATAACAGCCGCAAATTCAAACAGAATCAAATAATGTTTTGCATGCAGTCCTGATTTGTAGAGTACTCAAGACCTATTGTTTTTGGTGAAGATCGGTTAAGGGGAAGGGGTAGTTTACCTGCAACGTTTTTTTATCAAGCGTATTTTCTATGGCAAACGATAACAGCCGCAAATTCAAACAGAATCAAATAATTTTTTGCATACGTCCCTGAATTGGAGAGGTCTCAACGACTTTCGATTTTGGTGAAGATCGGTTAAGGGGAAGGGGTAGTTTTTACTTCCATATTACTTCCATATTCCTTAAGGAATGGAAGTATGGTGATGGCAAAAAAAATCGTGTTCGAGATTATTGCAGATTCTGATTCTACTAAACTCAAAACATGAAAAAAAGTCGTTTTCCGAAAAGTGTCTGTGTGTGTGTCTGTCTGTCTGTCTGTGTGTCTGTGTGTCTGTCTGTCTGTCTGTGTGTCTGTAGATTTTTTTTCTATGGCAAACGATAACTGCCGCAAATTCAAACAGAATCAAATAATTTTTTGCATACAATCCTGATTTGCAGAGGCCTCGCGACCTGTCGTTTTTGGTGAAGATCGGTTGAGGGAATGGGGTAGTTTACCTGTAACGTTTTATGTTTTAACAATGGTATTTCCTATGGCAAACGATAACAGCCGGAAATTCAAACAGAATCAAATAATGTTTTGCATACAGCCCTGATTTGTAGAGTACTCAAGACCTGTTGTTTTTGGTGAAGATCGGTTAAGGGGAAGGGGTAGTTTACCTGTAACGTTTTATGTTTTAACAAGGGTATTTCCTATGGCAAACGATAACAGCCGCAAATTCAAACAGAATCAAAAGATTATTTGCATACTGCCCTGAATTGTAGCGTTCTCAAGACCTGTTGTTTTTCGTGAAGATCGGTTGAGGGAAAGGGGTCGTTTACCTGCAACGTTTTTTTAACAAGGGTATTTTCTATGGCAAACGATAACAGCCGGAAATTCAAACAGAATCAAATAATGTTTCGCATGCTGCCCTGAATTGTAGAGTTCTCAAGACCTATTGTTTTTGGTGAAGATCGGTTAAGGGAAAGGGGTAGTTTACCTGTAACGTTTTATGTTTTAACAAGGGTATTTCCTATGGCAAACGATAACAGCCGCAAATTCAAACAGAATCAAAAGATTATTTGCATACTGCCCTGTATTGTAGAGTTCTCAAGACCTGTTGTTTTTCGTGAAGATCGGTTGAGGGAAAGGGGTCGTTTACCTGCAACGTTTTTTTAACAAGGGTATTTTCTATGGCAAACGATAACAGCCGGAAATTCAAACAGAATCAAATAATGTTTTGCATACAGCCCTGATTTGTAGACTACTCAAGACCTGTTGTTTTTGGTGAAGATCGGTTAAGGGGAAGGGGTATTTACCTGCAACGTTTTTTATCAAGCGTATTTTCTATGGCAAACGATAACTGCCGCAAATTCAAACAGAATCAAATAATTTTTTGCATACTGTCCTGATTTGTAGAGTACTCGCGATCTACTGTATTTGGTAAAGATCGGTTAAGGGGAAGGGGTAGTTTACCTGCAACGGTTTTTTTTATCAAGGGAAATTTTTTTTGGCAAAGATAACAGCCGCAAATTCAAACAGAATCAAAGGATTATTTGCATACAGCACAAAATTGCAGAGTTCTCAAGACGTATTGTTTTTGGTGAAGATCGGTTAAGGGAAAGGGGTAGTTTACCTGCAGCGTTTTTTTATCAAGCGTATTTTCTATGGCAAACGATAACAGCCGCAAATTCAAACAGAATCAAATAATTTTCTTCATACAGCCCTGATTTGTAGAGTACTCAAGATCTATTGTTTTTAGTGAAGATCGGTTGAGGGGAAGGGGTAGTTTACCTGCAACGTTTTTTATCAAGCGTATTTTCTATGGCAAACGATAACTGCCGCAAATTCAAACAGAATCAAATAATTCTTTGCATACAGCCCTGATTTGTAGAGGACTCGCGACCTGTTGTTTTTGGTGAAGATCGGTTGAGGGAAAGGGGTAGTTTACCAGCAACGGTTTTTTTTAATCGAGGGAAATTTTTTTTTTTTGGCAAACGATAACAGCCGCAAATTCAAACAGAATCAAATAATGTTTCGCATACAGCCCTAAATTGAAGAGTTCTCAAGACCTATTGTTTTTGGTGAAGATCGGTTAAGGGAAAGGGGTAGTTTACCTGTAACGTTTTATGTTTTAACAAGGGTATTTCCTATGGCAAACGATAACAGCCGCAAATTCAAACAGAATCAAAAGATTATTTGCATACTGCCCTGAATTGTAGAGTTCTCAAGACCTGTTGTTTTTCGTGAAGATCGGTTGAGGGAAGGGGTCGTTTACCTGCAACGTTTTTTTAACAAGGGTATTTTCTATGGCAAACGATAACAGCCGGAAATTCAAACAGAATCAAATAATGTTTTGCATACAGCCCTGATTTGTGGAGTACTCAAGACCTGTTGTTTTTGGTGAAGATCGGTTAAGGGGAAGGGGTAGTTTACCTGCAACGTTTTTTATCAAGCGTATTTTTTATGGCAAACGATAACTGCCGCAAATTCAAACAGAATCAAATAATTTTTTGCATACTGTCCTGATTTGTAGAGTACTCGCGATCTGTTGTTTTTGGTAAAGATCGGTTAAGGGGAAGGGGTAGTTTACCTGCAACGGTTTTTTTTATCAAGGGAAATTTTTTTTGGCAAACGATAACAGCCGCAAATTCAAACAGAATCAAAGGATTATTTGCATACAGCACAAAATTGCAGAGTTCTCAAGACGTATTGTTTTTGGTGAAGATCGGTTAAGGGAAAGGGGTAGTTTACCTGCAGCGTTTTTTTATCAAGCGTATTTTCTATGGCAAACGATAACAGCCGCAAATTCAAACAGAATCAAATAATTTTCTTCATACAGCCCTGATTTGTAGAGTACTCAAGATCTTTTGTTTTTAGTGAAGATCGGTTGAGGGGAAGGGGTAGTTTACCTGCAACGTTTTTTATCAAGCGTATTTTTTATGGCAAACGATAACTGCCGCAAATTCAAACAGAATCAAATAATTCTTTGCATACAGCCCTGATTTGTAGAGGACTCGCGACCTGTTGTTTTCGGTGAAGATCGGTTGAGGGAAAGGGGTAGTTTACCAGCAACGGTTTTTTTTAATCGAGGGAAATTTTTTTTTTTTTGGCAAACGATAACAGCCGCAAATTCAAACAGAATCAAATAATGTTTCGCATACAGCCCTAAATTGAAGAGTTCTCAAGACCTATTGTTTTTGGTGAAGATCGGTTAAGGGAAAGGGGTAGTTTACCAGTAACGTTTTATGTTTTAACAAGGGTATTTCCTATGGCAAACGATAACAGCCGCAAATTCAAACAGAATCAAAAGATTATTTGCATACATCACTAAATTGCAGTGTTCTCAAGACTTATTGTTTTTGGTGAAGATCGGTTAAGGGAAAGGGGTAGTTTACCTGCAGCATTTTTTTATCAAGCGTATTTTCTATGGCAAACGATAACTGCCGCAAATTCAAACAGAATCAAATAATTTTCTTCATACAGGCCTGATGTGTGGAGTACTCAAGACCTATTGTTTTTGGTGAAGATCGGTTGAGGGGAAGGGGTAGTTTACCAGCAACGTTTTTTATCAAGCGTATTTTCTATGGCAAACGATAACTGCCGCAAATTCAAACAGAATCAAATAATTTTTTGCATACGACAGTGAATTGTAGAGGACTCAAGGCCTTTAGATTTTGGTGAAGATCAGTTAAGGGGAAGGGGTAGTTTACCTGCAACCTTTTACGTTTTAACAAGAGTAAAGTACTTGAAAATTCATTTAAACTTTTTCAAACAATGGTAATTGTTGAAAATAAAATAATTTTGTTGCCAGCAATCTGAAAATTTCAGATTTTGTACCACAAAATCTGAAAAGATTATACGATAGTTTATGAAATGGTTAATAATACGTCAATGGAAGGTGTAATGAGAAATTAGCAGAAATGGAAACCTGGGGAATGTTAACTGTTCTGTAGATACAATTTTGTCAGAATGTTTGGAAATGATCATCAACATTGAAGAAAAAGTAAGCATATTAAGAAACGTATGTAAGTACTTATTATAAAAAAATGTTTGTTTTTTGATAAAGTCATTTTGATTATAAAATATAAATATTTACAACAAGAAAAGAATTTTCAGTTTTCAAAATTTAAATATATTTTTATAAAACAATGGGTTCTTCATTGAGGTGGGGACCATGTCACTCACTCCATCTCAAGCCTCCTCTCCCATTTTGCAGAAAAAGAGGACCCTGTCAAGGCTGATACTTTGACGACAGTGACAGGGCTTTCCACCAAATTCAGCAGAGTGACAGGTAGGCCCAACTCCGATTGGCTCCTCAGATTTCCCCAGCGTTAGTAGGTTCTATGAAAATATTTTATTTCAAAAATGATTTTAAATATAAATCTTAGATATGTTTTATAAATCTCATGTTTTATGTTTTAACATGGGTAATTTTTTATATGACGAACCATAACTGCCGTAAATTCAAACAGAATCAAATAATTTTTCACATATGTGCCTGAGCTATAGAGAACTCAATGTCTGTTGATTTTGGTGAAGATCGGTTACGGGGAAAGGGCAGTTTACCAGAAACATTTTTTGTTGTAACATGAGTAAAGTACTTAATTTTGATAAAGTATCCTGATAAGATCTTAATAATCCACTGTAGAAACGTAGATGAAATATCTATAAATGAAGAGGCTAGTTGAACGGGCTGGGGGTAATTTTCTATAAATCAAAATTATAGTTGAAGGGGGAGGGGATAATATTTTACTTCCATATTCCTTAAGGAATGGAAGTATGGTGATGGCAAAAAAATCGTGTTCGAGATTATTGCAGATTCTGATTCTACTACACTCAAAACATGAAAAAAAGTCGTTTTCCGAAAAGTGTCTGTGTGTCTGTCTGTCTGTCTGTCTATCTGTGTGTCTGTCTGTCTGTAGATTTTTTTTCTATGGCAAACGATAACTGCCGCAAATTCAAACAGAATCAAATAATTTTTTGCATACAGCCCGGTTTTGCAGAGTTCTCGCGACCTGTTGTTTTTGGTGAAGATCGGTTGAGGGAAAGGGGTAGTTTACCAGCAACGGTTTTTTTTTAGCAAGGGTAATTTTGTTTGTTTGGCAAACGATAACAGCCGCAAATTCAAACAGAATCAAATAATGTTTCGCATACAGCCCTGAATTGTAGAGTTCTCAAGACCTATTGTTTTTGGTGAAGATCGGTTAAGGGAAAGGGGTAGTTTACCTGTAACGTTTTATGTTTTAACAAGTGTATTTCCTATGGCAAACGATAACAGCCGCAAATTCAAACAGAATGAAAAGATTATTTGCATACAGCGCTAAATTGTAGAGTTCTCAATACTTTTTGTTTTTGGTGAAGATCGGTTAAGGGAAAGGGGTAGTTTACCTACAACGTTTTTTTAACAAGGGTATTTTCTATGGCAAACGATAACAGCCGCAAATTCAAACAGAATCAAATAATTTTCTGCATACAGCCCTGATTTGTAGAGTACTCAAGACCTATTGTTTTTGGTGAAGATCGGTTAAGGGGAAGGGGTAGTTTACCAGCAACGTTTTTTAACATGCGTATTTTCTATGGCAAACGACAACTGCCGAAAATTCAAACAGAATCAAATAATTTTTTGCATACAGCCCTGATTTGTAGAGTACTCGCCACCTATTGTTTTTGGTGAAGATCGGTTGAGGGGAAGGGGTAGTTTACCAGCAACGGTTTTTTTTATCAAGGGAAATTTTTTTTTTTGGCAAACGATAACAGCCGCAAATTCAAACAGAATCAAATAATGTTTCGCATACAGCCCTGAATTGTAGATTTCTCAAGACCTATTGTTTTTGGTGAAGATCGGTTGAGGGAAAGGGGTAGTTTACCAGCAACGTTTTTTTAACAAAGGTATTTTCTATGGCAAACGATAACAGCCGCAAATTCAAACAGAATAAAATAATTTTTTGCATACGTCCCTGAATTGGAGAGGTCTCAATGACTTTCGATTTTGGTGAAGATCGGTTAAGGGGAAGCAGTAGTTTTTACTTCCATATTACTTCCATATTCCTTAAGGAATGGAAGTATGGTGATGGCAAAAAAAATCGTGTTCGAGATTATTGCAGATTCTGATTCTACTAAACTCAAAACATGAAAAAAAGTCGTTTTCCGAAAAGTGTCTGTGTGTGTGTCTGTCTGTCTGTCTGTGTGTCTGTGTGTCTGTCTGTCTGTCTGTGTGTCTGTAGATTTTTTTTCTATGGCAAACGATAACTGCCGCAAATTCAAACAGAATCAAATAATTTTTTGCATTCAATCCTGATTTGCAGAGTACTCGCGACCTGTTGTTTTTGGTGAAGATCGGTTGAGGGAAAGGGGTAGTTTACCGGTAACGTTTTATGTTTTAACAAGGGTATTTCCTATGGCAAACGATAACAGCCGCAAATTCAAACAGAATCAGAAGATTATTTGCATACTGCCCTGAATTGTAGAGTTCTCAAGACCTGTTGTTTTTCGTGAAGATCGGTTGAGGGAAAGGGGTCGTTTACCTGCAACGTTTTTTTAACAAGGGTATTTTCTATGGCAAACGATAACAGCCGGAAATTCAAACAGAATCAAATAATGTTTTGCATACAGCCCTGATTTGTAGAGTACTCAAGACCTGTTGTTTTTGGTGAAGATCGGTTAAGGGGAAGGGGTAGTTTACCTGTAACGTTTTATGTTTTAACAAGGGTATTTCCTATGGCAAACGATAACAGCCGCAAATTCAAACAGAATCAAAAGATTATTTGCATACTGCCCTGAATTGTAGAGTTCTCAAGACCTGTTGTTTTTCGTGAAGATCGGTTAAGGGAAAGGGGTCGTTTACCTGCAACGTTTTTTTAACAAGGGTATTTTCTATGGCAAACGATAACAGCCGGAAATTCAAACAGAATCAAATAATGTTTCGCATGCTGCCCTGAATTGTAGAGTTCTCAAGACCTATTGTTTTTGGTGAAGATCGGTTAAGGGAAAGGGGTAGTTTACCTGTAACGTTTTATGTTTTAACAAGGGTATTTCCTATGGCAAACGATAACAGCCGCAAATTCAAACAGAATCAAAAGATTATTTGCATACTGCCCTGAATTGTAGAGATCTCAAGACCTGTTGTTTTTCGTGAAGATCGGTTGAGGGAAAGGGGTCGTTTACCAGCAACGTTTTTTTAACAAGGGTATTTTTTATGGCAAACGATAACAGCCGGAAATTCAAACAGAATCAAATAATGTTTTGCATACAGCCCTGATTTGTAGACTACTCAAGACCTGTTGTTTTTGGTGAAGATCGGTTAAGGGGAAGGGGTAGTTTACCGGCAACGTTTTTTATCAAGCGTATTTTCTATGGCAAACGATAACTGCCGCCGCAAATTCAAACAGAATCAAATAATTTTTTGCATACTGTCCTGATTTGTAGAGTACTCGCGATCTGTTGTATTTGGTAAAGATCGGTTAAGGGGAAGGGGTAGTTTACCTGCAACGGTTTTTTTTATCAAGGGAAATTTTTTTTGGCAAACGATAACAGCCGCAAATTCAAACAGAATCAAAGGATTATTTGCATACAGCACAAAATTGCAGAGTTCTCAAGACGTATTGTTTTTGGTGAAGATCGGTTAAGGGAAAGGGGTAGTTTACCTGCAGCGTTTTTTTATCAAGCGTATTTTCTATGGCAAACGATAACAGCCGCAAATTCAAACAGAATCAAATAATTTTCTTCATACAGCCCTGATTTGTAGAGTACTCAAGATCTGTTGTTTTTAGTGAAGATCGGTTGAGGGGAAGGGGTAGTTTACCAGCAACGTTTTTTATCAAGCGTATTTTCTATGGCAAACGATAACTGCCGCAAATTCAAACAGAATCAAATAATTCTTTGCATACAGCCCTGATTTGTAGAGGACTCGCGACCTGTTGTTTTTGGTGAAGATCGGTTGAGGGAAAGGGGTAGTTTACCAGCAACGGTTTTTTTTAATCGAGGGAAATTTTTTTTTTTTGGCAAACGATAACAGCCGCAAATTCAAACAGAATCAAATAATGTTTCGCATACAGCCCTAGATTGAAGAGTTCTCAAGACCTATTGTTTTTGGTGAAGATCGGTTAAGGGAAAGGGGTAGTTTACCTGTAACGTTTTATGTTTTAACAAGGGTATTTCCTATGGCAAACGATAACATCCGCAAATTCAAACAGAATCAAAAGATTATTTGCATACTGCCCTGAATTGTAGAGTTCTCAAGACCTGTTGTTTTTCGTGAAGATCGGTTGAGGGAAAGGGGTCGTTTACCTGCAACGTTTTTTTAACAAGGGTATTTTCTATGGCAAACGATAACAGCCGGAAATTCAAACAGAATCAAATAATGTTTTGCATACAGCCCTGATTTGTAGAGTACTCAAGACCTGTTGTTTTTGGTGAAGATCGGTTAAGGGGAAGGGGTAGTTTACCTGCAACGTTTTTTATCAAGCGTATTTTCTATGGCAAACGATAACTGCCGCAAATTCAAACAGAATCAAATAATTTTTTGTATACTGTCCTGATTTGTAGAGTACTCGCGATCTATTGTTTTTGGTAAAGATCGGTTAAGGGGAAGGGGTAGTTTACCAGCAACGGTTTTTTTTATCAAGGGAAATTTTTTTTTGGCAAACGATAACAGCCGCAAATTCAAACAGAATCAAAGGATTATTTGCATACTGCCCTGAATTGTAGAGTTCTCAAGACCTGTTGTTTTTCGTGAAGATCGGTTAAGGGAAAGGGGTCGTTTACCTGCAACGTTTTTTTAACAAGGGTATTTTCTATGGCAAACGATAACAGCCGGAAATTCAAACAGAATCAAATAATGTTTCGCATGCTGCCCTGAATTGTAGAGTTCTCAAGACCTATTGTTTTTGGTGAAGATCGGTTAAGGGAAAGGGGTAGTTTACCTGTAACGTTTTATGTTTTAACAAGGGTATTTCCTATGGCAAACGATAACAGCCGCAAATTCAAACAGAATGAAAAGATTATTTGCATACAGCGCTAAATTGTAGAGTTCTCAATACGTTTTGTTTTTGGTGAAGATCGGTTAAGGGAAAGGGGTAGTTTACCTACAACATTTTTTTAACAAGGGTATTTTCTATGGCAAACGATAACAGCCGCAAATTCAAACAGAATCAAATAATTTTCTGCATACAGCCCTGATTTGTAGAGTACTCAAGACCTATTGTTTTTGGTGAAGATCGGTTAAGGGGAAGGGGTAGTTTACCAGCAACGTTTTTTAACATGCGTATTTTCTATGGCAAACGACAACTGCCGAAAATTCAAACAGAATCAAATAATTTTTTGCATACAGCCCTGATTTGTAGAGTACTCGCGACCTATTGTTTTTGGTGAAGATCGGTTGAGGGGAAGGGGTAGTTTACCGGCAACGGTTTTTTTTATCAAGGGAAATTTTTTTTTTGGCAAACGATAACAGCCGCAAATTCAAACAGAATCAAATAATGTTTCGCATACAGCCCTGAATTGTAGATTTCTCAAGACCTATTGTTTTTGGTGAAGATCGGTTGAGGGAAAGGGGTAGTTTACCTGCAACGTTTTTTTAACAAAGGTATTTTCTATGGCAAACGATAACAGCCGCAAATTCAAACAGAATCAAATAATGTTTTGCATGCAGTCCTGATTTGTAGAGTACTCAAGACCTATTGTTTTTGGTGAAGATCGGTTAAGGGGAAGGGGTAGTTTTTACTTCCATATTACTTCCATATTCCTTAAGGAATGGAAGTATGGTGATGGCAAAAAAAATCGTGTTCGAGATTATTGCAGATTCTGATTCTACTAAACTCAAAACATGAAAAAAAGTCGTTTTCCGAAAAGTGTCTGTGTGTGTGTCTGTCTGTCTGTCTGTGTGTCTGTGTGTCTGTCTGTCTGTCTGTGTGTCTGTAGATTTTTTTTCTATGGCAAACGATAACTGCCGCAAATTCAAACAGAATCAAATAATTTTTTGCATACAATCCTGATTTGCAGAGGCCTCGCGACCTGTCGTTTTTGGTGAAGATCGGTTGAGGGAATGGGGTAGTTTACCTGTAACGTTTTATGTTTTAACAATGGTATTTCCTATGGCAAACGATAACAGCCGGAAATTCAAACAGAATCAAATAATGTTTTTCATACAGCCCTGATTTGTAGAGTACTCAAGACCTGTTGTTTTTGGTGAAGATCGGTTAAGGGGAAGGGGTAGTTTACCTGTAACGTTTTATGTTTTAACAAGGGTATTTCCTATGGCAAACGATAACAGCCGCAAATTCAAACAGAATCAAAAGATTATTTGCATACTGCCCTGAATTGTAGCGTTCTCAAGACCTGTTGTTTTTCGTGAAGATCGGTTGAGGGAAAGGGGTCGTTTACCTGCAACGTTTTTTTAACAAGGGTATTTTCTATGGCAAACGATAACAGCCGGAAATTCAAACAGAATCAAATAATGTTTCGCATGCTGCCCTGAATTGTAGAGTTCTCAAGACCTATTGTTTTTGGTGAAGATCGGTTAAGGGAAAGGGGTAGTTTACCTGTAACGTTTTATGTTTTAACAAGGGTATTTCCTATGGCAAACGATAACAGCCGCAAATTCAAACAGAATCAAAAGATTATTTGCATACTGCCCTGAATTGTAGAGTTCTCAAGACCTGTTGTTTTTCGTGAAGATCGGTTGAGGGAAAGGGGTCGTTTACCTGCAACGTTTTTTTAACAAGGGTATTTTCTATGGCAAACGATAACAGCCGGAAATTCAAACAGAATCAAATAATGTTTTGCATACAGCCCTGATTTGTAGACTACTCAAGACCTGTTGTTTTTGGTGAAGATCGGTTAAGGGGAAGGGGTATTTACCTGCAACGTTTTTTATCAAGCGTATTTTCTATGGCAAACGATAACTGCCGCAAATTCAAACAGAATCAAATAATTTTTTGCATACTGTCCTGATTTGTAGAGTACTCGCGATCTATTGTATTTGGTAAAGATCGGTTAAGGGGAAGGGGTAGTTTACCTGCAACGGTTTTTTTTATCAAGGGAAATTTTTTTTTGGCAAAGATAACAGCCGCAAATTCAAACAGAATCAAAGGATTATTTGCATACAGCACAAAATTGCAGAGTTCTCAAGACGTATTGTTTTTGGTGAAGATCGGTTAAGGGAAAGGGGTAGTTTACCTGCAGCGTTTTTTTATCAAGCGTATTTTCTATGGCAAACGATAACAGCCGCAAATTCAAACAGAATCAAATAATTTTCTTCATACAGCCCTGATTTGTAGAGTACTCAAGATCTATTGTTTTTAGTGAAGATCGGTTGAGGGGAAGGGGTAGTTTACCGGCAACGTTTTTTATCAAGCGTATTTTCTATGGCAAACGATAACTGCCGCAAATTCAAACAGAATCAAATAATTCTTTGCATACAGCCCTGATTTGTAGAGGACTCGCGACCTGTTGTTTTTGGTGAAGATCGGTTGAGGCAAAGGGGTAGTTTACCAGCAACGGTTTTTTTTAATCGAGGGAAATTTTTTTTTTTTGGCAAACGATAACAGCCGCAAATTCAAACAGAATCAAATAATGTTTCGCATACAGCCCTAAATTGAAGAGTTCTCAAGACCTATTGTTTTTGGTGAAGATCGGTTAAGGGAAAGGGGTAGTTTACCTGTAACGTTTTATGTTTTAACAAGGGTATTTCCTATGGCAAACGATAACAGCCGCAAATTCAAACAGAATCAAAAGATTATTTGCATACTGCCCTGAATTGTAGAGTTCTCAAGACCTGTTGTTTTTCGTGAAGATCGGTTGAGGGAAGGGGTCGTTTACCTGCAACGTTTTTTTAACAAGGGTATTTTCTATGGCAAACGATAACAGCCGGAAATTCAAACAGAATCAAATAATGTTTTGCATACAGCCCTGATTTGTAGACTACTCAAGACCTGTTGTTTTTGGTGAAGATCGGTTAAGGGGAAGGGGTAGTTTACCGGCAACGTTTTTTATCAAGCGTATTTTCTATGGCAAACGATAACTGCCGCAAATTCAAACAGAATCAAATAATTTTTTGCATACTGTCCTGATTTGTAGAGTACTCGCGATCTATTGTATTTGGTAAAGATCGGTTAAGGGGAAGGGGTAGTTTACCTGCAAAGGTTTTTTTTATCAAGGGAAATTTTTTTTGGCAAACGATAACAGCCGCAAATTCAAACAGAATCAAAGGATTATTTGCATACAGCACAAAATTGCAGAGTTCTCAAGACGTATTGTTTTTGGTGAAGATCGGTTAAGGGAAAGGGGTAGTTTACCTGCAGCGTTTTTTTATCAAGCGTATTTTCTATGGCAAACGATAACAGCCGCAAATTCAAACAGAATCAAATAATTTTCTTCATACAGCCCTGATTTGTAGAGTACTCAAGATCTGTTGTTTTTAGTGAAGATCGGTTGAGGGGAAGGGGTAGTTTACCTGCAACGTTTTTTATCAAGCGTATTTTCTATGGCAAACGATAACTGCCGCAAATTCAAACAGAATCAAATAATTCTTTGCATACAGCCCTGATTTGTAGAGGACTCGCGACCTGTTGTTTTTGGTGAAGATCGGTTGAGGGAAAGGGGTAGTTTACCAGCAACGGTTTTTTTTAATCGAGGGAAATTTTTTTTTTTTGGCAAACGATAACAGCCGCAAATTCAAACAGAATCAAATAATGTTTCGCATACAGCCCTAAATTGAAGAGTTCTCAAGACCTATTGTTTTTGGTGAAGATCGGTTAAGGGAAAGGGGTAGTTTACCTGTAACGTTTTATGTTTTAACAAGGGTATTTCCTATGGCAAACGATAACATCCGCAAATTCAAACAGAATCAAAAGATTATTTGCATACTGCCCTGAATTGTAGAGTTCTCAAGACCTATTGTTTTTCGTGAAGATCGGTTGAGGGAAAGGGGTCGTTTACCTGCAACGTTTTTTTAACAAGGGTATTTTCTATGGCAAACGATAACAGCCGGAAATTCAAACAGAATCAAATAATGTTTTGCATACAGCCCTGATTTGTAGAGTACTCAAGACCTGTTGTTTTTGGTGAAGATCGGTTAAGGGGAAGGGGTAGTTTACCTGCAACGTTTTTTATCAAGCGTATTTTCTATGGCAAACGATAACTGCCGCAAATTCAAACAGAATCAAATAATTTTTTGCATACTGTCCTGATTTGTAGAGTACTCGCGATCTATTGTTTTTGGTAAAGATCGGTTAAGGGGAAGGGGTAGTTTACCTGCAACGGTTTTTTTTATCAAGGGAAATTTTTTTTTGGCAAACGATAACAGCCGCAAATTCAAACAGAATCAAAGGATTATTTGCATACAGCACAAAATTTCAGAGTTCTCAAGACGTATTGTTTTTGGTGAAGATCGGTTAATGGAAAGGGGTAGTTTACCTGCAGCGTTTTTTTATCAAGCGTATTTTCTATGGCAAACGATAACAGCCGCAAATTCAAACAGAATCAAATAATTTTCTTCATACAGCCCTGATTTGTAGAGTACTCAAGATCTTTTGTTTTTAGTGAAGATCGGTTGAGGGGAAGGGGTAGTTTACCTGCAACGTTTTTTATCAAGCGTATTTTCTATGGCAAACGATAACTGCCGCAAATTCAAACAGAATCAAATAATTCTTTGCATACAGCCCTGATTTGTAGAGGACTCGCGACCTGTTGTATTTGGTGAAGATCGGTTAAGGGAAAGGGGTAGTTTACCAGCAACGGTTTTTTTTAATCGAGGGAAATTTTTTTTTTTTGGCAAACGATAACAGCCGCAAATTCAAACAGAATCAAATAATGTTTCGCATACAGCCCTGAATTGAAGAGTTCTCAAGACCTATTGTTTTTGGTGAAGATCGGTTAAGGGAAAGGGGTAGTTTACCAGTAACGTTTTATGTTTTAACAAGGGTATTTCCTATGGCAAACGATAACAGCCGCAAATTCAAACAGAATCAAAAGATTATTTGCATACATCACTAAATTGCAGTGTTCTCAAGACTTATTGTTTTTGGTGAAGATCGGTTAAGGGAAAGGGGTAGTTTACCTGCAGCGTTTTTTTATCAAGCGTATTTTCTATGGCAAACGATAACTGCCGCAAATTCAAACAGAATCAAATAATTTTCTTCATACAGCCCTGATTTGTGGAGTACTCAAGACCTATTGTTTTTGGTGAAGATCGGTTGAGGGGAAGGGGTAGTTTACCAGCAACGTTTTTTATCAAGCGTATTTTCTATGGCAAACGATAACTGCCGCAAATTCAAACAGAATCAAATAATTTTTTGCATACGACAGTGAATTGTAGAGGACTCAAGGCCTTTAGATTTTGGTGAAGATCAGTTAAGGGGAAGGGGTAGTTTACCTGCAACCTTTTACGTTTTAACAAGAGTAAAGTACTTGAAAATTCATTTAAACTTTTTCAAACAATGGTAATTGTTGAAAATAAAATAATTTTGTTGCCAGCAATCTGAAAATTTCAGATTTTGTACCACAAAATCTGAAAAGATTATACGATAGTTTATGAAATGGTTAATAATACGTCAATGGAAGGTGTAATGAGAAATTAGCAGAAATGGAAACCTGGGGAATGTTAACTGTTCTGTAGATACAATTTTGTCAGAATGTTTGGAAATGATCATCAACATTGAAGAAAAAGTAAGCATATTAAGAAACGTATGTAAGTACTTATTATAAAAAAATGTTTGTTTTTTGATAAAGTCATTTTGATTATAAAATATAAATATTTACAACAAGAAAAGAATTTTCAGTTTTCAAAATTTAAATATATTTTTATAAAACAATGGGTTCTTCATTGAGGTGGGGACCATGTCACTCACTCCATCTCAAGCCTCCTCTCCCATTTTGCAGAAAAAGAGGACCCTGTCAAGGCTGATACTTTGACGACAGTGACAGGGCTTTCCACCAAATTCAGCAGAGTGACAGGTAGGCCCAACTCCGATTGGCTCCTCAGATTTCCCCAGCGTTAGTAGGTTCTATGAAAATATTTTATTTCAAAAATGATTTTAAATATAAATCTTAGATATGTTTTATAAATCTCATGTTTTATGTTTTAACATGGGTAATTTTTTATATGACGAACCATAACTGCCGTAAATTCAAACAGAATCAAATAATTTTTCACATATGTGCCTGAGCTATAGAGAACTCAATGTCTGTTGATTTTGGTGAAGATCGGTTACGGGGAAAGGGCAGTTTACCAGAAACATTTTTTGTTGTAACATGAGTAAAGTACTTAATTTTGATAAAGTATCCTGATAAGATCTTAATAATCCACTGTAGAAACGTAGATGAAATATCTATAAATGAAGAGGCTAGTTGAACGGGCTGGGGGTAATTTTCTATAAATCAAAATTATAGTTGAAGGGGGAGGGGATAATATTTTACTTCCATATTCCTTAAGGAATGGAAGTATAGTGATGGCAAAAAAATCGTGTTCGAGATTATTGCAGATTCTGATTCTACTACACTCAAAACATGAAAAAAAGTCGTTTTCCGAAAAGTGTCTGTGTGTCTGTCTGTCTGTCTGTCTATCTGTGTGTCTGTCTGTCTATACATTTTTTTCTATGGCAAACGATAACTGCCGCAAATTCAAACAGAATCAAATAATTTTTTGCATACAGCTCGGTTTTGCAGAGTTCTCGCGACCTATTGTTTTTGGTGAAGATCGGTTGAGGGAAAGGGGTAGTTTACCTGCAACGGTTTTTTTTTTAGCAAGGGTAATTTTGTTTGTTTGGCAAACGATAACAGCCGCAAATTCAAACAGAATCAAATAATGTTTCGCATACAGCCCTGAATTGTAGAGTTCTCAAGACCTATTGTTTTTGGTGAAGATCGGTTAAGGGAAAGGGGTAGTTTACCTGTAACGTTTTATGTTTTAACAAGTGTATTTCCTATGGCAAACGATAACAGCCGCAAATTCAAACAGAATGAAAAGATTATTTGCATACAGCGCTAAATTGTAGAGTTCTCAATACGTTTTGTTTTTGGTGAAGATCGGTTAAGGGAAAGGGGTAGTTTACCTACAACGTTTTTTTAACAAGGGTATTTTCTATGGCAAACGATAACAGCCGCAAATTCAAACAGAATCAAATAATTTTCTGCATACAGCCCTGATTTGTAGAGTACTCAAGACCTATTGTTTTTGGTGAAGATCGGTTAAGGGGAAGGGGTAGTTTACCAGCAACGTTTTTTAACATGCGTATTTTCTATGGCAAACGACAACTGCCGAAAATTGAAACAGAATCAAATAATTTTTGCATACAGCCCTGATTTGTAGAGTACTCGCGACCTATTGTTTTTGGTGAAGATCGGTTGAGGGGAAGGGGTAGTTTACCAGCAACGGTTTTTTTTATCAAGGGAAATTTTTTTTTTTGGCAAACGATAACAGCCGCAAATTCAAACAGAATCAAATAATGTTTCGCATACAGCCCTGAATTGTAGATTTCTCAAGACCTATTGTTTTTGGTGAAGATCGGTTGAGGGAAAGGGGTAGTTTACCTGCAACGTTTTTTTAACAAAGGTATTTTCTATGGCAAACGATAACAGCCGCAAATTCAAACAGAATAAAATAATTTTTTGCATACGTCCCTGAATTGGAGAGGTCTCAATGACTTTCGATTTTGGTGAAGATCGGTTAAGGGGAAGGGGTAGTTTTTACTTCCATATTACTTCCATATTCCTTAAGGAATGGAAGTATGGTGATGGCAAAAAAAATCGTGTTCGAGATTATTGCAGATTCTGATTCTACTAAACTCAAAACATGAAAAAAAGTCGTTTTCCGAAAAGTGTCTGTGTGTGTGTCTGTCTGTCTGTCTGTGTGTCTGTGTGTCTGTCTGTCTGTCTGTGTGTCTGTAGATTTTTTTTCTATGGCAAACGATAACTGCCGCAAATTCAAACAGAATCAAATAATTTTTTGCATACAATCCTGATTTGCAGAGTACTCGCGACCTGTTGTTTTTGGTGAAGATCGGTTGAGGGAAAGGGGTAGTTTACCTGTAACGTTTTATGTTTTAACAAGGGTATTTCCTATGGCAAACGATAACAGCCGCAAATTCAAACAGAATCAGAAGATTATTTGCATACTGCTCTGAATTGTAGAGTTCTCAAGACCTGTTGTTTTTCGTGAAGATCGGTTAAGGGAAAGGGGTCGTTTACCTGCAACGTTTTTTTAACAAGGGTATTTTCTATGGCAAACGATAACAGCCGGAAATTCAAACAGAATCAAATAATGTTTCGCATGCTGCCCTGAATTGTAGAGTACTCAAGACCTGTTGTTTTTGGTGAAGATCGGTTAAGGGGAAGGGGTAGTTTACCTGTAACGTTTTATGTTTTAACAAGGGTATTTCCTATGGCAAACGATAACAGCCGCAAATTCAAACAGAATCAAAAGATTATTTGCATACTGCTCTGAATTGTAGAGTTCTCAAGACCTGTTGTTTTTCGTGAAGATCGGTTAAGGGAAAGGGGTCGTTTACCTGCAACGTTTTTTTAACAAGGGTATTTTCTATGGCAAACGATAACAGCCGGAAATTCAAACAGAATCAAATAATGTTTCGCATGCTGCCCTGAATTGTAGAGTTCTCAAGACCTATTGTTTTTGGTGAAGATCGGTTAAGGGAAAGGGGTAGTTTACCTGTAACGTTTTATGTTTTAACAAGGGTATTTCCTATGGCAAACGATAACAGCCGCAAATTCAAACAGAATCAAAAGATTATTTGCATACTGCCCTGAATTGTAGAGTTCTCAAGACCTGTTGTTTTTCGTGAAGATCGGTTGAGGGAAAGGGGTCGTTTACCTGCAACGTTTTTTTAACAAGGGTATTTTCTATGGCAAACGATAACAGCCGGAAATTCAAACAGAATCAAATAATGTTTTGCATACAGCCCTGATTTGTAGAGTACTCAAGACCTGTTGTTTTTGGTGAAGATCGGTTAAGGGGAAGGGGTAGTTTACCTGCAACGTTTTTTATCAAGCGTATTTTCTATGGCAAACGATAACTGCCGCAAATTCAAACAGAATCAAATAATTTTTTGCATACTGTCCTGATTTATAGAGTACTCGCGATCTATTGTTTTTGGTAAAGATCGGTTAAGGGGAAGGGGTAGTTTACCTGCAACGGTTCTTTTTTTTATCAAGGGAAATTTTTTTTGGCAAACGATAACAGCCGCAAATTCAAACAGAATCAAAGGATTATTTGCATACAGCACAAAATTGCAGAGTTCTCAAGACGTATTGTTTTTGGTGAAGATCGGTTAAGGGAAAGGGGTAGTTTACCTGCAGCGTTTTTTTATCAAGCGTATTTTCTATGGCAAACGATAACAGCCGCAAATTCAAACAGAATCAAATAATTTTCTTCATACAGCCCTGATATGTAGAGTACTCAAGATCTGTTGTTTTTAGTGAAGATCGGTTGAGGGGAAGGGGTAGTTTACCTGCAACGTTTTTTATCAAGCGTATTTTCTATGGCAAACGATAACTGCCGCAAATTCAAACAGAATCAAATAATTCTTTGCATACAGCCCTGACTTGTAGAGGACTCGCGACCTGTTGTTTTTGGTGAAGATCGGTTGAGGGAAAGGGGTAGTTTACCAGCAACGGTTTTTTTTAATCGAGGGAAATTTTTTTTTTTTGGCAAACGATAACTGCCGCAAATTCAAACAGAATCAAATAATGTTTCGCATACAGCCCTAAATTGAAGAGTTCTCAAGACCTATTGTTTTTGGTGAAGATCGGTTAAGGGAAAGGGGTAGTTTACCTGTAACGTTTTATGTTTTAACAAGGGTATTTCCTATGGCAAACGATAACAGCCGCAAATTCAAACAGAATCAAAAGATTATTTGCATACATCACTAAATTGCAGTGTTCTCAAGACTTGTTGTTTTTGGTGAAGATCGGTTAAGGGAAAGGGGTAGTTTACCTGCAGCGTTTTTTTATCAAGCGTATTTTCTATGGCAAACGATAACTGCCGCAAATTCAAACAGAATCAAATAATTTTCTTCATACAGCCCTGATTTGTGGAGTACTCAAGACCTATTGTTTTTGGTGAAGATCGGTTGAGGGGAAGGGGTAGTTTACCAGCAACGTTTTTTATCAAGCGTATTTTCTATGGCAAACGATAACTGCCGCAAATTCAAACAGAATCAAATAATTTTTTGCATACGACAGTGAATTGTAGAGGACTCAAGGCCTTTAGATTTTGGTGAAGATCAGTTAAGGGGAAGGGGTAGTTTACCTGCAACCTTTTACGTTTTAACAAGAGTAAAGTACTTGAAAATTCATTTAAACTTTTTCAAACAATGGTAATTGTTGAAAATAAAATAATTTTGTTGCCAGCAATCTGAAAATTTCAGATTTTGTACCACAAAATCTGAAAAGATTATACGATATTTTATGAAATGGTTAATAATACGTCAATGGAAGGTGTAATGAGAAATTAGCAGAAATGGAAACCTGGGGAATGTTAACTGTTCTGTAGATACAATTTTGTCAGAATGTTTGGAAATGATCATCAACATTGAAGAAAAAGTAAGCATATTAAGAAACGTATGTAAGTACTTATTATAAAAAAATGTTTGTTTTTTGATAAAGTCATTTTGATTATAAAATATAAATATTTACAACAAGAAAAGAATTTTCAGTTTTCAAAATTTAAATATATTTTTATAAAACAATGGGTTCTTCATTGAGGTGGGGACCATGTCACTCACTCCATCTCAAGCCTCCTCTCCCATTTTGCAGAAAAAGAGGACCCTGTCAAGGCTGATACTTTGACGACAGTGACAGGGCTTTCCACCAAATTCAGCAGAGTGACAGGTAGGCCCAACTCCGATTGGCTCCTCAGATTTCCCCAGCGTTAGTAGGTTCTATGAAAATATTTTATTTCAAAAATGATTTTAAATATAAATCTTAGATATGTTTTATAAATCTCATGTTTTATGTTTTAACATGGGTAATTTTTTATATGACGAACCATAACTGCCGTAAATTCAAACAGAATCAAATAATTTTTCACATATGTGCCTGAGCTATAGAGAACTCAATGTCTGTTGATTTTGGTGAAGATCGGTTACGGGGAAAGGGCAGTTTACAAGAAACATTTTTTGTTGTAACATGAGTAAAGTACTTAATTTTGATAAAGTATCCTGATAAGATCTTAATAATCCACTGTAGAAACGTAGATGAAATATCTATAAATGAAGAGGCTAGTTGAACGGGCTGGGGGTAATTTTCTATAAATCAAAATTATAGTTGAAGGGGGAGGGGATAATATTTTACTTCCATATTCCTTAAGGAATGGAAGTATGGTGATGGCAAAAAAATCGTGTTCGAGATTATTGCAGATTCTGATTCTACTACACTCAAAACATGAAAAAAAGTCGTTTTCCGAAAAGTGTCTGTGTGTCTGTCTGTCTGTCTGTCTGTCTATCTGTGTGTCTGTCTGTCTGTAGATTTTTTTTCTATGGCAAACGATAACTGCCGCAAATTCAAACAGAATCAAATAATTTTTTGCATACAGGCCGGTTTTGCAGAGTTCTCGCGACCTGTTGTTTTTGGTGAAGATCGGTTGAGGGAAAGGGGTAGTTTACCTGCAACGGTTTTTTTTTTAGCAAGGGTAATTTTGTTTGTTTGGCAAACGATAACAGCCGCAAATTCAAACAGAATCAAATAATGTTTCGCATACAGCCCTGAATTGTAGAGTTCTCAAGACCTATTGTTTTTGGTGAAGATCGGTTAAGGGAAAGGGGTAGTTTACCTGTAACGTTTTATGTTTTAACAAGTGTATTTCCTATGGCAAACGATAACAGCCGCAAATTCAAACAGAATGAAAAGATTATTTGCATACAGCGCTAAATTGTAGAGTTCTCAATACGTTTTGTTTTTGGTGAAGATCGGTTAAGGGAAAGGGGTAGTTTACCTACAACGTTTTTTTAACAAGGGTATTTTCTATGGCAAACGATAACAGCCGCAAATTCAAACAGAATCAAATAATTTTCTGCATACAGCCCTGATTTGTAGAGTACTCAAGACCTATTGTTTTTGGTGAAGATCGGTTAAGGGGAAGGGGTAGTTTACCAGCAACGTTTTTTAACATGCGTATTTTCTATGGCAAACGACAACTGCCGAAAATTCAAACAGAATCAAATAATTTTTGCATACAGCCCTGATTTGTAGAGTACTCGCGACCTATTGTTTTTGGTGAAGATCGGTTGAGGGGAAGGGGTAGTTTACCAGCAACGGTTTTTTTTATCAAGGGAAATTTTTTTTTTTGGCAAACGATAACAGCCGCAAATTCAAACAGAATCAAATAATGTTTCGCATACAGCCCTGAATTGTAGATTTCTCAAGACCTATTGTTTTTGGTGAAGATCGGTTGAGGGAAAGGGGTAGTTTACCTGCAACGTTTTTTTAACAAAGGTATTTTCTATGGCAAACGATAACAGCCGCAAATTCAAACAGAATAAAATAATTTTTTGCATACGTCCCTGAATTGGAGAGGTCTCAATGACTTTCGATTTTGGTGAAGATCGGTTAAGGGGAAGGGGTAGTTTTTACTTCCATATTACTTCCATATTCCTTAAGGAATGGAAGTATGGTGATGGCAAAAAAAATCGTGTTCGAGATTATTGCAGATTCTGATTCTACTAAACTCAAAACATGAAAAAAAGTCGTTTTCCGAAAAGTGTCTGTGTGTGTGTCTGTCTGTCTGTCTGTGTGTCTGTGTGTCTGTCTGTCTGTCTGTGTGTCTGTAGATTTTTTTTCTATGGCAAACGATAACTGCCGCAAATTCAAACAGAATCAAATAATTTTTTGCATACAATCCTGATTTGCAGAGTACTCGCGACCTGTTGTTTTTGGTGAAGATCGGTTGAGGGAAAGGGGTAGTTTACCTGTAACGTTTTATGTTTTAACAAGGGTATTTCCTATGGCAAACGATAACAGCCGCAAATTCAAACAGAATCAGAAGATTATTTGCATACTGCTCTGAATTGTAGAGTTCTCAAGACCTGTTGTTTTTCGTGAAGATCGGTTAAGGGAAAGGGGTCGTTTACCTGCAACGTTTTTTTAACAAGGGTATTTTCTATGGCAAACGATAACAGCCGGAAATTCAAACAGAATCAAATAATGTTTCGCATGCTGCCCTGAATTGTAGAGTACTCAAGACCTGTTGTTTTTGGTGAAGATCGGTTAAGGGGAAGGGGTAGTTTACCTGTAACGTTTTATGTTTTAACAAGGGTATTTCCTATGGCAAACGATAACAGCCGCAAATTCAAACAGAATCAAAAGATTATTTGCATACTGCTCTGAATTGTAGAGTTCTCAAGACCTGTTGTTTTTCGTGAAGATCGGTTAAGGGAAAGGGGTCGTTTACCTGCAACGTTTTTTTAACAAGGGTATTTTCTATGGCAAACGATAACAGCCGCAAATTCAAACAGAATCAAATAATGTTTCGCATACAGCCCTAAATTGAAGAGTTCTCAAGACCTATTGTTTTTGGTGAAGATCGGTTAAGGGAAAGGGGTAGTTTACCTGTAACGTTTTATGTTTTAACAAGGGTATTTCCTATGGCAAACGATAACAGCCGCAAATTCAAACAGAATCAAAAGATTATTTGCATACTGCCCTGAATTGTAGAGTTCTCAAGACCTGTTGTTTTTCGTGAAGATCGGTTGAGGGAAAGGGGTCGTTTACCTGCAACGTTTTTTTAACAAGGGTATTTTCTATGGCAAACGATAACAGCCGGAAATTCAAACAGAATCAAATAATGTTTTGCATACAGCCCTGATTTGTAGAGTACTCAAGACCTGTTGTTTTTGGTGAAGATCGGTTAAGGGGAAGGGGTAGTTTACCGGCAACGTTTTTTATCAAGCGTATTTTCTATGGCAAACGATAACTGCCGCAAATGCAAACAGAATCAAATAATTTTTTGCATACTGTCCTGATTTGTAGAGTACTCGCGATCTATTGTTTTTGGTAAAGATCGGTTAAGGGGAAGGGGTAGTTTACCAGCAACGGTCCTTTTTTTTATCAAGGGAAATTTTTTTTGGCAAACGATAACAGCCGCAAATTCAAACAGAATCAAAGGATTATTTGCATACAGCACAAAATTGCAGAGTACTCAAGACCTGTTGTTTTTGGTGAAGATCGGTTAAGGGGAAGGGGTAGTTTACCTGCAACGTTTTTTATCAAGCGTATTTTCTATGGCAAACGATAACTGCCGCAAATTCAAACAGAATCAAATAATTTTTTGCATACTGTCCTGATTTGTAGAGTACTCTCGATCTATTGTTTTTGGTGAAGATCGGTTGAGGGGAAGGGGTAGTTTACCGGCAACGGTTTTTTTTATCAAGGGAAATTTTTTTTTTTGGCAAACGATAACAGCCGCAAATTCAAACAGAATCAAATAATGTTTCGCATACAGCCCTGAATTGTAGATTTCTCAAGACCTATTGTTTTTGGTGAAGATCGGTTGAGGGAAAGGGGTAGTTTACCTGCAACGTTTTTTTAACAAAGGTATTTTCTATGGCAAACGATAACAGCCGCAAATTCAAACAGAATCAAATAATTTTCTTCATACCGCCCTGATTTGTAGAGTACTCAAGATCTGTTGTTTTTAGTGAAGATCGGTTGAGGGGAAGGGGTAGTTTACCTGCAACGTTTTTTATCAAGCGTATTTTCTATGGCAAACGATAACTGCCGCAAATTCAAACAGAATCAAATAATTCTTTGCATACAGCCCTGATTTGTAGAGGACTCGCGACCTGTTGTTTTTGGTGAAGATCGGTTGAGGGAAAGGGGTAGTTTACCAGCAACGGTTTTTTTTAATCGAGGGAAATTTTTTTTTTTTGGCAAACGATAACAGCCGCAAATTCAAACAGAATCAAATAATGTTTCGCATACAGCCCTAAATTGAAGAGTTCTCAAGACCTATTGTTTTTGGTGAAGATCGGTTAAGGGAAAGGGGTAGTTTACCTGTAACGTTTTATGTTTTAACAAGGGTATTTCCTATGGCAAACGATAACAGCCGCAAATTCAAACAGAATCAAAAGATTATTTGCATACATCACTAAATTGCAGTGTTCTCAAGACTTGTTGTTTTTGGTGAAGATCGGTTAAGGGAAAGGGGTAGTTTACCTGCAGCGTTTTTTTATCAAGCGTATTTTCTATGGCAAACGATAACTGCCGCAAATTCAAACAGAATCAAATAATTTTCTTCATACAGCCCTGATTTGTGGAGTACTCAAGACCTATTGTTTTTGGTGAAGATCGGTTGAGGGGAAGGGGTAGTTTACCAGCAACGTTTTTTATCAAGCGTATTTTCTATGGCAAACGATAACTGCCGCAAATTCAAACAGAATCAAATAATTTTTTGCATACGACAGTGAATTGTAGAGGACTCAAGGTCTTTAGATTTTGGTGAAGATCAGTTAAGGGGAAGGGGTAGTTTACCTGCAACCTTTTACGTTTTAACAAGAGTAAAGTACTTGAAAATTCATTTAAACTTTTTCAAACAATGGTAATTGTTGAAAATAAAATAATTTTGTTGCCAGCAATCTGAAAATTTCAGATTTTGTACCACAAAATCTGAAAAGATTATACGATAGTTTATGAAATGGTTAATAATACGTCAATGGAAGGTGTAATGAGAAATTAGCAGAAATGGAAACCTGGGGAATGTTAACTGTTCTGTAGATACAATTTTGTCAGAATGTTTGGAAATGATCATCAACATTGAAGAAAAAGTAAGCATATTAAGAAACGTATGTAAGTACTTATTATAAAAAAATGTTTGTTTTTTGATAAAGTCATTTTGATTATAAAATATAAATATTTACAACAAGAAAAGAATTTTCAGTTTTCAAAATTTAAATATATTTTTATAAAACAATGGGTTCTTCATTGAGGTGGGGACCATGTCACTCACTCCATCTCAAGCCTCCTCTCCCATTTTGCAGAAAAAGAGGACCCTGTCAAGGCTGATACTTTGACGACAGTGACAGGGCTTTCCACCAAATTCAGCAGAGTGACAGGTAGGCCCAACTCCGATTGGCTCCTCAGATTTCCCCAGCGTTAGTAGGTTCTATGAAAATATTTTATTTCAAAAATGATTTTAAATATAAATCTTAGATATGTTTTATAAATCTCATGTTTTATGTTTTAACATGGGTAATTTTTTATATGACGAACCATAACTGCCGTAAATTCAAACAGAATCAAATAATTTTTCACATATGTGCCTGAGCTATAGAGAACTCAATGTCTGTTGATTTTGGTGAAGATCGGTTACGGGGAAAGGGCAGTTTACAAGAAACATTTTTTGTTGTAACATGAGTAAAGTACTTAATTTTGATAAAGTATCCTGATAAGATCTTAATAATCCACTGTAGAAACGTAGATGAAATATCTATAAATGAAGAGGCTAGTTGAACGGGCTGGGGGTAATTTTCTATAAATCAAAATTATAGTTGAAGGGGGAGGGGATAATATTTTACTTCCATATTCCTTAAGGAATGGAAGTATGGTGATGGCAAAAAAATCGTGTTCGAGATTATTGCAGATTCTGATTCTACTACACTCAAAACATGAAAAAAAGTCGTTTTCCGAAAAGTGTCTGTGTGTCTGTCTGTCTGTCTGTCTGTCTATCTGTGTGTCTGTCTGTCTGTAGATTTTTTTTCTATGGCAAACGATAACTGCCGCAAATTCAAACAGAATCAAATAATTTTTTGCATACAGGCCGGTTTTGCAGAGTTCTCGCGACCTGTTGTTTTTGGTGAAGATCGGTTGAGGGAAAAAGGTAGTTTACCAGCAACGGTTTTTTTTTAGCAAGGGTAATTTTGTTTGTTTGGCAAACGATAACAGCCGCAAATTCAAACAGAATCAAATAATGTTTCGCATACAGCCCTGAATTGTAGAGTTCTCAAGACCTACTGTTTTTGGTGAAGATCGGTTAAGGGAGAGGGGTAGTTTACCTGTAACGTTTTATGTTTTAACAAGGGTATTTCCTATGGCAAACGATAACAGCCGCAAATTCAAACAGAATGAAAAGATTATTTGCATACAGCCCTAAATTGTAGAGTTCTCAATACCTTTTGTTTTTGGTGAAGATCGGTTAAGGGAAAGGGGTTGTTTACCTACAACGTTTTTTTAACAAGGGTATTTTCTATGGCAAACGATAACAGCCGCAAATTCAAACAGAATCAAATAATTTTCTGCATACAGCCCTGATTTGTAGAGTACTCAAGACCTGTTGTTTTTGGTGAAGATCGGTTGAGGGGAAGGGGTAGTTTACCAGCAACGTTTTTTATCATGCTTATTTTCTATGGCAAACGACAACTGCCGCAAATTCAAACAGAATCAAATAATTTTTTGCATACAGCCCTGATTTGTAGAGTACTCGCGATCTATTGTTTTTGGTGAAGATCGGTTGAGGGGAAGGGGTAGTTTACCTGCAACGGTTTTTTTAACAAGGGTATTTTCTATGGCAAACGATAACAGCCGCAAATTCAAACAGAATCAAATAATGTTTTGCATACAGTCCTGATTTATAGAGTCCTCAAGACCTATTGTTTTTGGTGAAGATCGGTTAAGGGGAAGGGGTAGTTTACCCGCAACGTTTTTTTATCAAGCGTATTTTCTATGGCAAACGATAACAGCCGCAAATTCAAACAGAATCAAATAATTTTTTGCATACGTCCCTGAATTGTAGAGGTCTCAACGACTTTCGATTTTGGTGAAGATCGGTTAAGGGGAAGGGGTAGTTTTTACTTCCATATTACTTCCATATTCCTTAAGGAATGGAAGTATGGTGATGGCAAAAAAAATCGTGTTCGAGATTATTGCAGATTCTGATTCTACTAAACTCAAAACATGAAAAAAAGTCGTTTTCCGAAAAGTGTCTGTGTGTCTGTCTGTCTGTCTGTCTGTCTGTGTGTCTGTGTGTCTGTCTGTCTGTCTGTCTGTGTGTCTGTAGTTTTTTTTTTTTTTGGCAAACGATAACAGCCGCAAATTCAAACAGAATCAAATAATGTTTCGCATACAGCCCTAAATTGAAGAGTTCTCAAGACCTATTGTTTTTGGTGAAGATCGGTTAAGGGAAAGGGGTAGTTTACCTGTAACGTTTTATGTTTTAACAAGGGTATTTCCTATGGCAAACGATAACAGCCGCAAATTCAAACAGAATCAAAAGATTATTTGCATACTGTCCTGAATTGTAGAGTTCTCAAGACCTGTTGTTTTTCGTGAAGATCGGTTGAGGGAAAGGGGTCGTTTACCTGCAACGTTTTTTTAACAAGGGTATTTTCTATGGCAAACGATAACAGCCGGAAATTCAAACAGAATCAAATAATGTTTTGCATACAGCCCTGATTTGTAGAGTACTCAAGACCTGTTGTTTTTGGTGAAGATCGGTTAAGGGGAAGGGGTAGTTTACCGGCAACGTTTTTTATCAAGCGTATTTTCTATGGCAAACGATAACTGCCGCAAATGCAAACAGAATCAAATAATTTTTTGCATACTGTCCTGATTTGTAGAGTACTCGCGATCTATTGTTTTTGGTAAAGATCGGTTAAGGGGAAGGGGTAGTTTACCAGCAACGGTCCTTTTTTTTATCAAGGGAAATTTTTTTGGCAAACGATAACAGCCGCAAATTCAAACAGAATCAAAGGATTATTTGCATACAGCACAAAATTGCAGAGTACTCAAGACCTGTTGTTTTTGGTGAAGATCGGTTAAGGGGAAGGGGTAGTTTACCTGCAACGTTTTTTATCAAGCGTATTTTCTATGGCAAACGATAACTGCCGCAAATTCAAACAGAATCAAATAATTTTTTGCATACTGTCCTGATTTGTAGAGTACTCTCGATCTATTGTTTTTGGTGAAGATCGGTTGAGGGGAAGGGGTAGTTTACCGGCAACGGTTTTTTTTATCAAGGGAAATTTTTTTTTTTGGCAAACGATAACAGCCGCAAATTCAAACAGAATCAAATAATGTTTCGCATACAGCCCTGAATTGTAGATTTCTCAAGACCTATTGTTTTTGGTGAAGATCGGTTGAGGGAAAGGGGTAGTTTACCTGCAACGTTTTTTTAACAAAGGTATTTTCTATGGCAAACGATAACAGCCGCAAATTCAAACAGAATCAAATAATTTTCTTCATACAGCCCTGATTTGTAGAGTACTCAAGATCTGTTGTTTTTAGTGAAGATCGGTTGAGGGGAAGGGGTAGTTTACCGGCAACGTTTTTTATCAAGCGTATTTTCTATGGCAAACGATAACTGCCGCAAATTCAAACAGAATCAAATAATTCTTTGCATACAGCCCTGATTTGTAGAGGACTCGCGACCTGTTGTTTTTGGTGAAGATCGGTTGAGGGAAAGGGGTAGTTTACCAGCAACGGTTTTTTTTAATCGAGGGAAATTTTTTTTTTTGGCAAACGATAACAGCCGCAAATTCAAACAGAATCAAATAATGTTTCGCATACAGCCCTAAATTGAAGAGTTCTCAAGACCTATTGTTTTTGGTGAAGATCGGTTAAGGGAAAGGGGTAGTTTACCTGTAACGTTTTATGTTTTAACAAGGGTATTTCCTATGGCAAACGATAACAGCCGCAAATTCAAACAGAATCAAAAGATTATTTGCATACATCACTAAATTGCAGTGTTCTCAAGACTTGTTGTTTTTGGTGAAGATCGGTTAAGGGAAAGGGGTAGTTTACCTGCAGCGTTTTTTTATCAAGCGTATTTTCTATGGCAAACGATAACTGCCGCAAATTCAAACAGAATCAAATAATTTTCTTCATACAGCCCTGATTTGTGGAGTACTCAAGACCTATTGTTTTTGGTGAAGATCGGTTGAGGGGAAGGGGTAGTTTACCAGCAACGTTTTTTATCAAGCGTATTTTCTATGGCAAACGATAACTGCCGCAAATTCAAACAGAATCAAATAATTTTTTGCATACGACAGTGAATTGTAGAGGACTCAAGGTCTTTAGATTTTGGTGAAGATCAGTTAAGGGGAAGGGGTAGTTTACCTGCAACCTTTTACGTTTTAACAAGAGTAAAGTACTTGAAAATTCATTTAAACTTTTTCAAACAATGGTAATTGTTGAAAATAAAATAATTTTGTTGCCAGCAATCTGAAAATTTCAGATTTTGTACCACAAAATCTGAAAAGATTATACGATAGTTTATGAAATGGTTAATAATACGTCAATGGAAGGTGTAATGAGAAATTAGCAGAAATGGAAACCTGGGGAATGTTAACTGTTCTGTAGATACAATTTTGTCAGAATGTTTGGAAATGATCATCAACATTGAAGAAAAAGTAAGCATATTAAGAAACGTATGTAAGTACTTATTATAAAAAAATGTTTGTTTTTTGATAAAGTCATTTTGATTATAAAATATAAATATTTACAACAAGAAAAGAATTTTCAGTTTTCAAAATTTAAATATATTTTTATAAAACAATGGGTTCTTCATTGAGGTGGGGACCATGTCACTCACTCCATCTCAAGCCTCCTCTCCCATTTTGCAGAAAAAGAGGACCCTGTCAAGGCTGATACTTTGACGACAGTGACAGGGCTTTCCACCAAATTCAGCAGAGTGACAGGTAGGCCCAACTCCGATTGGCTCCTCAGATTTCCCCAGCGTTAGTAGGTTCTATGAAAATATTTTATTTCAAAAATGATTTTAAATATAAATCTTAGATATGTTTTATAAATCTCATGTTTTATGTTTTAACATGGGTAATTTTTTATATGACGAACCATAACTGCCGTAAATTCAAACAGAATCAAATAATTTTTCACATATGTGCCTGAGCTATAGAGAACTCAATGTCTGTTGATTTTGGTGAAGATCGGTTACGGGGAAAGGGCAGTTTACAAGAAACATTTTTTGTTGTAACATGAGTAAAGTACTTAATTTTGATAAAGTATCCTGATAAGATCTTAATAATCCACTGTAGAAACGTAGATGAAATATCTATAAATGAAGAGGCTAGTTGAACGGGCTGGGGGTAATTTTCTATAAATCAAAATTATAGTTGAAGGGGGAGGGGATAATATTTTACTTCCATATTCCTTAAGGAATGGAAGTATGGTGATGGCAAAAAAATCGTGTTCGAGATTATTGCAGATTCTGATTCTACTACACTCAAAACATGAAAAAAAGTCGTTTTCCGAAAAGTGTCTGTGTGTCTGTCTGTCTGTCTGTCTGTCTATCTGTGTGTCTGTCTGTCTGTAGATTTTTTTTCTATGGCAAACGATAACTGCCGCAAATTCAAACAGAATCAAATAATTTTTTGCATACAGGCCGGTTTTGCAGAGTTCTCGCGACCTGTTGTTTTTGGTGAAGATCGGTTGAGGGAAAGGGGTAGTTTACCAGCAACGGTTTTTTTTTAGCAAGGGTAATTTTGTTTGTTTGGCAAACGATAACAGCCGCAAATTCAAACAGAATCAAATAATGTTTCGCATACAGCCCTGAATTGTAGAGTTCTCAAGACCTACTGTTTTTGGTGAAGATCGGTTAAGGGAAAGGGGTAGTTTACCTGTAACGTTTTATGTTTTAACAAGGGTATTTCCTATGGCAAACGATAACAGCCGCAAATTCAAACAGAATGAAAAGATTATTTGCATACAGCCCTAAATTGTAGAGTTCTCAATACCTTTTGTTTTTGGTGAAGATCGGTTAAGGGAAAGGGGTAGTTTACCTACAACGTTTTTTTAACAAGGGTATTTTCTATGGCAAACGATAACAGCCGCAAATTCAAACAGAATCAAATAATTTTCTGCATACAGCCCTGATTTGTAGAGTACTCAAGACCTGTTGTTTTTGGTGAAGATCGGTTGAGGGGAAGGGGTAGTTTACCAGCAACGTTTTTTATCATGCTTATTTTCTATGGCAAACGACAACTGCCGCAAATTCAAACAGAATCAAATAATTTTTTGCATACAGCCCTGATTTGTAGAGTACTCGCGATCTATTGTTTTTGGTGAAGATCGGTTGAGGGGAAGGGGTAGTTTACCTGCAACGGTTTTTTTTATCAAGGGAAATTTTTTTTTTTTGGCAAACGATAACAGCCGCAAATTCAAACAGAATCAAATAATGTTTCGCATACAGCCCTGAATTGTAGATTTCTCAAGACCTATTGTTTTTGGTGAAGATCGGTTGTGGGAAAGGGGTAGTTTACCTGCAACGTTTTTTTAACAAGGGTATTTTATATGGCAAACGATAACAGCCGCAAATTCAAACGGAATCAAATAATGTTTTGCATACATTCCTGATTTGTAGAGTACTCAAGACCTATTGTTTTTGGTGAAGATCGGTTAAGGGGAAGGCGTAGTTTACCAGCAACGTTTTTTTATCAAGCGTATTTTCTATGGCAAACGATAACAGCCGCAAATTCAAACAGAATCAAATAATTTTTTGCATACGTCCCTGAATTGTAGAGGTCTCAACGACTTTCGATTTTGGTGAAGATCGGTTAAGGGGAAGGGGTAGTTTTTACTTCCATATTACTTCCATATTCCTTAAGGAATGGAAGTATGGTGATGGCAAAAAAAATCGTGTTCGAGATTATTGCAGATTCTGATTCTACTAAACTCAAAACATGAAAAAAAGTCGTTTTCCGAAAAGTGTCTGTGTGTGTGTCTGTCTGTCTGTCTGTGTGTCTGTGTGTCTGTCTGTCTGTCTGTCTGTGTGTCTGTAGATTTTTTTTTTTTGGCAAACGATAACAGCCGCAAATTCAAACAGAATCAAGTAATGTTTCGCATACAGCCCTAAATTGAAGAGTTCTCAAGACCTATAGTTTTTGGTGAAGATCGGTTAATGGAAAGGGGTAGTTTACCTGAAACGGTTTTTTTTTTAGCAAGGGTAATTTTGTTTGTTTGGCAAACGATAACAGCCGCAAATTCAAACAGAATCAAATAATGTTTCGCATACTGCCCTGAATTGTAGAGTTATCAAGACCTGTTGTTTTTCGTGAAGATCGGTTGAGGGAAAGGGGTCGTTTACCTGCAACGTTTTTTTAACAAGGGTATTTTCTATGGCAAACGATAACAGCCGGAAATTCAAACAGAATCAAATAATGTTTTGCATACAGCCCTGATTTGTAGAGTACTCAAGACCTGTTGTTTTTGGTGAAGATCGGTTAAGGGGAAGGGGTAGTTTACCTGCAACGTTTTTTATCAAGCGTATTTTCTATGGCAAACGATAACTGCCGCAAATTCAAACAGAATCAAATAATTTTTTGCATACTGTCCTGATTTGTAGAGTACTCGCGATCTATTGTTTTTGGTAAAGATCGGTTAAGGGGAAGGGGTAGTTTACCTGCAACGGTTCTTTTTTTTATCAAGGGAAATTTTTTTTGGCAAACGATAACAGCCGCAAATTCAAACAGAATCAAAGGATTATTTGCATACAGCACAAAATTGCAGAGTACTCAAGACCTGTTGTTTTTGGTGAAGATCGGTTAAGGGGAAGGGGTAGTTTACCTGCAACGTTTTTTATCAAGCGTATTTTCTATGGCAAACGATAACTGCCGCAAATTCAAACAGAATCAAATAATTTTTTGCATACTGTCCTGATTTGTAGAGTACTCGCGATCTATTGTTTTTGGTGAAGATCGGTTGAGGGGAAGGGGTAGTTTACCGGCAACGGTTTTTTTTATCAAGGGAAATTTTTTTTTTTGGCAAACGATAACAGCCGCAAATTCAAACAGAATCAAATAATGTTTCGCATACAGCCCTGAATTGTAGATTTCTCAAGACCTATTGTTTTTGGTGAAGATCGGTTGAGGGAAAGGGGTAGTTTACCTGCAACGTTTTTTTAACAAAGGTATTTTCTATGGCAAACGATAACAGCCGCAAATTCAAACAGAATCAAATAATTTTCTTCATACAGCCCTGATTTGTAGAGTACTCAAGATCTGTTGTTTTTAGTGAAGATCGGTTGAGGGGAAGGGGTAGTTTACCTGCAACGTTTTTTATCAAGCGTATTTTCTATGGCAAACGATAACTGCCGCAAATTCAAACAGAATCAAATAATTCTTTGCATACAGCCCTGATTTGTAGAGGACTCGCGACCTGTTGTTTTTGGTGAAGATCGGTTGAGGGAAAGGGGTAGTTTACCAGCAACGGTTTTTTTTAATCGAGGGAAATTTTTTTTTTTTGGCAAACGATAACAGCCGCAAATTCAAACAGAATCAAATAATGTTTCGCATACAGCCCTAAATTGAAGAGTTCTCAAGACCTATTGTTTTTGGTGAAGATCGGTTAAGGGAAAGGGGTAGTTTACCTGTAACGTTTTATGTTTTAACAAGGGTATTTCCTATGGCAAACGATAACAGCCGCAAATTCAAACAGAATCAAAAGATTATTTGCATACATCACTAAATTGCAGTGTTCTCAAGACTTGTTGTTTTTGGTGAAGATCGGTTAAGGGAAAGGGGTAGTTTACCTGCAGCGTTTTTTTATCAAGCGTATTTTCTATGGCAAACGATAACTGCCGCAAATTCAAACAGAATCAAATAATTTTCTTCATACAGCCCTGATTTGTGGAGTACTCAAGACCTATTGTTTTTGGTGAAGATCGGTTGAGGGGAAGGGGTAGTTTACCAGCAACGTTTTTTATCAAGCGTATTTTCTATGGCAAACGATAACTGCCGCAAATTCAAACAGAATCAAATAATTTTTTGCATACGACAGTGAATTGTAGAGGACTCAAGGCCTTTAGATTTTGGTGAAGATCAGTTAAGGGGAAGGGGTAGTTTACCTGCAACCTTTTACGTTTTAACAAGAGTAAAGTACTTGAAAATTCATTTAAACTTTTTCAAACAATGGTAATTGTTGAAAATAAAATAATTTTGTTGCCAGCAATCTGAAAATTTCAGATTTTGTACCACAAAATCTGAAAAGATTATACGATAGTTTATGAAATGGTTAATAATACGTCAATGGAAGGTGTAATGAGAAATTAGCAGAAATGGAAACCTGGGGAATGTTAACTGTTCTGTAGATACAATTTTGTCAGAATGTTTGGAAATGATCATCAACATTGAAGAAAAAGTAAGCATATTAAGAAACGTATGTAAGTACTTATTATAAAAAAATGTTTGTTTTTTGATAAAGTCATTTTGATTATAAAATATAAATATTTACAACAAGAAAAGAATTTTCAGTTTTCAAAATTTAAATATATTTTTATAAAACAATGGGTTCTTCATTGAGGTGGGGACCATGTCACTCACTCCATCTCAAGCCTCCTCTCCCATTTTGCAGAAAAAGAGGACCCTGTCAAGGCTGATACTTTGACGACAGTGACAGGGCTTTCCACCAAATTCAGCAGAGTGACAGGTAGGCCCAACTCCGATTGGCTCCTCAGATTTCCCCAGCGTTAGTAGGTTCTATGAAAATATTTTATTTCAAAAATGATTTTAAATATAAATCTTAGATATGTTTTATAAATCTCATGTTTTATGTTTTAACATGGGTAATTTTTTATATGACGAACCATAACTGCCGTAAATTCAAACAGAATCAAATAATTTTTCACATATGTGCCTGAGCTATAGAGAACTCAATGTCTGTTGATTTTGGTGAAGATCGGTTACGGGGAAAGGGCAGTTTACAAGAAACATTTTTTGTTGTAACATGAGTAAAGTACTTAATTTTGATAAAGTATCCTGATAAGATCTTAATAATCCACTGTAGAAACGTAGATGAAATATCTATAAATGAAGAGGCTAGTTGAACGGGCTGGGGGTAATTTTCTATAAATCAAAATTATAGTTGAAGGGGGAGGGGATAATATTTTACTTCCATATTCCTTAAGGAATGGAAGTATGGTGATGGCAAAAAAATCGTGTTCGAGATTATTGCAGATTCTGATTCTACTACACTCAAAACATGAAAAAAAGTCGTTTTCCGAAAAGTGTCTGTGTGTCTGTCTGTCTGTCTGTCTGTCTATCTGTGTGTCTGTCTGTCTGTAGATTTTTTTTCTATGGCAAACGATAACTGCCGCAAATTCAAACAGAATCAAATAATTTTTTGCATACAGGCCGGTTTTGCAGAGTTCTCGCGACCTGTTGTTTTTGGTGAAGATCGGTTGAGGGAAAGGGGTAGTTTACCAGCAACGGTTTTTTTTTAGCAAGGGTAATTTTGTTTGTTTGGCAAACGATAACAGCCGCAAATTCAAACAGAATCAAATAATGTTTCGCATACAGCCCTGAATTGTAGAGTTCTCAAGACCTACTGTTTTTGGTGAAGATCGGTTAAGGGAAAGGGGTAGTTTACCTGTAACGTTTTATGTTTTAACAAGGGTATTTCCTATGGCAAACGATAACAGCCGCAAATTCAAACAGAATGAAAAGATTATTTGCATACAGCCCTAAATTGTAGAGTTCTCAATACCTTTTGTTTTTGGTGAAGATCGGTTAAGGGAAAGGGGTAGTTTACCTACAACGTTTTTTTAACAAGGGTATTTTCTATGGCAAACGATAACAGCCGCAAATTCAAACAGAATCAAATAATTTTCTGCATACAGCCCTGATTTGTAGAGTACTCAAGACCTGTTGTTTTTGGTGAAGATCGGTTGAGGGGAAGGGGTAGTTTACCAGCAACGTTTTTTATCATGCTTATTTTCTATGGCAAACGACAACTGCCGCAAATTCAAACAGAATCAAATAATTTTTTGCATACAGCTCTGATTTGTAGAGTACTCGCGATCTATTGTTTTTGGTGAAGATCGGTTGAGGGGAAGGGGTAGTTTACCTGCAACGGTTTTTTTTATCAAGGGAAATTTTTTTTTTTGGCAAACGATAACAGCCGCAAATTCAAACAGAATCAAATAATGTTTCGCATACAGCCCTGAATTGTAGATTTCTCAAGACCTATTGTTTTTGGTGAAGATCGGTTGTGGGAAAGGGGTAGTTTACCTGCAACGTGTTTTTAACAAGGGTATTTTTTATGGCAAACGATAACAGCCGCAAATTCAAACGGAATCAAATAATGTTTTGCATACATTCCTGATTTGTAGAGTACTCAAGACCTATTGTTTTTGGTGAAGATCGGTTAAGGGGAAGGGGTAGTTTACCCGCAACGTTTTTTTATCAAGCGTATTTTCTATGGCAAACGATAACAGCCGCAAATTCAAACAGAATCAAATAATTTTTTGCATACGTCCCTGAATTGTAGAGGTCTCAACGACTTTCGATTTTGGTGAAGATCGGTTAAGGGGAAGGGGTAGTTTTTACTTCCATATTACTTCCATATTCCTTAAGGAATGGAAGTATGGTGATGGCAAAAAAAATCGTGTTCGAGATTATTGCAGATTCTGATTCTACTAAACTCAAAACATGAAAAAAAGTCGTTTTCCGAAAAGTGTCTGTGTGTGTGTCTGTCTGTCTGTCTGTGTGTCTGTGTGTCTGTCTGTCTGTCTGTCTGTGTGTCTGTAGATTTTTTTTTTTTGGCAAACGATAACAGCCGCAAATTCAAACAGAATCAAATAATGTTTCGCATACAGCCCTAAATTGAAGAGTTCTCAAGACCTATAGTTTTTGGTGAAGATCGGTTAATGGAAAGGGGTAGTTTACCTGAAACGGTTTTTTTTTTAGCAAGGGTAATTTTGTTTGTTTGGCAAACGATAACAGCCGCAAATTCAAACAGAATCAAATAATGTTTCGCATACTGCCCTGAATTGTAGAGTTATCAAGACCTGTTGTTTTTCGTGAAGATCGGTTGAGGGAAAGGGGTCGTTTACCTGCAACGTTTTTTTAACAAGGGTATTTTCTATGGCAAACGATAACAGCCGGAAATTCAAACAGAATCAAATAATGTTTTGCATACAGCCCTGATTTGTAGAGTACTCAAGACCTGTTGTTTTTGGTGAAGATCGGTTAAGGGGAAGGGGTAGTTTACCTGCAACGTTTTTTATCAAGCGTATTTTCTATGGCAAACGATAACTGCCGCAAATTCAAACAGAATCAAATAATTTTTTGCATACTGTCCTGATTTGCAGAGTACTCGCGATCTATTGTTTTTGGTAAAGATCGGTTAAGGGGAAGGGGTAGTTTACCTGCAACGGTTCTTTTTTTTATCAAGGGAAATTTTTTTTGGCAAACGATAACAGCCGCAAATTCAAACAGAATCAAAGGATTATTTGCATACAGCACAAAATTGCAGAGTACTCAAGACCTGTTGTTTTTGGTGAAGATCGGTTAAGGGGAAGGGGTAGTTTACCTGCAACGTTTTTTATCAAGCGTATTTTCTATGGCAAACGATAACTGCCGCAAATTCAAACAGAATCAAATAATTTTTTGCATACTGTCCTGATTTGTAGAGTACTCGCGATCTATTGTTTTTGGTGAAGATCGGTTGAGGGGAAGGGGTAGTTTACCGGCAACGGTTTTTTTTATCAAGGGAAATTTTTTTTTTTGGCAAACGATAACAGCCGCAAATTCAAACAGAATCAAATAATGTTTCGCATACAGCCCTGAATTGTAGATTTCTCAAGACCTATTGTTTTTGGTGAAGATCGGTTGAGGGAAAGGGGTAGTTTACCTGCAACGTTTTTTTAACAAAGGTATTTTCTATGGCAAACGATAACAGCCGCAAATTCAAACAGAATCAAATAATTTTCTTCATACAGCCCTGATTTGTAGAGTACTCAAGATCTGTTGTTTTTAGTGAAGATCGGTTGAGGGGAAGGGGTAGTTTACCTGCAACGTTTTTTATCAAGCGTATTTTCTATGGCAAACGATAACTGCCGCAAATTCAAACAGAATCAAATAATTCTTTGCATACAGCCCTGATTTGTAGAGGACTCGCGACCTGTTGTTTTTGGTGAAGATCGGTTGAGGGAAAGGGGTAGTTTACCAGCAACGGTTTTTTTTAATCGAGGGAAATTTTTTTTTTTTGGCAAACGATAACAGCCGCAAATTCAAACAGAATCAAATAATGTTTCGCATACAGCCCTAAATTGAAGAGTTCTCAAGACCTATTGTTTTTGGTGAAGATCGGTTAAGGGAAAGGGGTAGTTTACCTGTAACGTTTTATGTTTTAACAAGGGTATTTCCTATGGCAAACGATAACAGCCGCAAATTCAAACAGAATCAAAAGATTATTTGCATACATCACTAAATTGCAGTGTTCTCAAGACTTGTTGTTTTTGGTGAAGATCGGTTAAGGGAAAGGGGTAGTTTACCTGCAGCGTTTTTTTATCAAGCGTATTTTCTATGGCAAACGATAACTGCCGCAAATTCAAACAGAATCAAATAATTTTCTTCATACAGCCCTGATTTGTGGAGTACTCAAGACCTATTGTTTTTGGTGAAGATCGGTTGAGGGGAAGGGGTAGTTTACCAGCAACGTTTTTTATCAAGCGTATTTTCTATGGCAAACGATAACTGCCGCAAATTCAAACAGAATCAAATAATTTTTTGCATACGACAGTGAATTGTAGAGGACTCAAGGCCTTTAGATTTTGGTGAAGATCAGTTAAGGGGAAGGGGTAGTTTACCTGCAACCTTTTACGTTTTAACAAGAGTAAAGTACTTGAAAATTCATTTAAACTTTTTCAAACAATGGTAATTGTTGAAAATAAAATAATTTTGTTGCCAGCAATCTGAAAATTTCAGATTTTGTACCACAAAATCTGAAAAGATTATACGATAGTTTATGAAATGGTTAATAATACGTCAATGGAAGGTGTAATGAGAAATTAGCAGAAATGGAAACCTGGGGAATGTTAACTGTTCTGTAGATACAATTTTGTCAGAATGTTTGGAAATGATCATCAACATTGAAGAAAAAGTAAGCATATTAAGAAACGTATGTAAGTACTTATTATAAAAAAATGTTTGTTTTTTGATAAAGTCATTTTGATTATAAAATATAAATATTTACAACAAGAAAAGAATTTTCAGTTTTCAAAATTTAAATATATTTTTATAAAACAATGGGTTCTTCATTGAGGTGGGGACCATGTCACTCACTCCATCTCAAGCCTCCTCTCCCATTTTGCAGAAAAAGAGGACCCTGTCAAGGCTGATACTTTGACGACAGTGACAGGGCTTTCCACCAAATTCAGCAGAGTGACAGGTAGGCCCAACTCCGATTGGCTCCTCAGATTTCCCCAGCGTTAGTAGGTTCTATGAAAATATTTTATTTCAAAAATGATTTTAAATATAAATCTTAGATATGTTTTATAAATCTCATGTTTTATGTTTTAACATGGGTAATTTTTTATATGACGAACCATAACTGCCGTAAATTCAAACAGAATCAAATAATTTTTCACATATGTGCCTGAGCTATAGAGAACTCAATGTCTGTTGATTTTGGTGAAGATCGGTTACGGGGAAAGGGCAGTTTACAAGAAACATTTTTTGTTGTAACATGAGTAAAGTACTTAATTTTGATAAAGTATCCTGATAAGATCTTAATAATCCACTGTAGAAACGTAGATGAAATATCTATAAATGAAGAGGCTAGTTGAACGGGCTGGGGGTAATTTTCTATAAATCAAAATTATAGTTGAAGGGGGAGGGGATAATATTTTACTTCCATATTCCTTAAGGAATGGAAGTATGGTGATGGCAAAAAAATCGTGTTCGAGATTATTGCAGATTCTGATTCTACTACACTCAAAACATGAAAAAAAGTCGTTTTCCGAAAAGTGTCTGTGTGTCTGTCTGTCTGTCTGTCTGTCTATCTGTGTGTCTGTCTGTCTGTAGATTTTTTTTCTATGGCAAACGATAACTGCCGCAAATTCAAACAGAATCAAATAATTTTTTGCATACAGGCCGGTTTTGCAGAGTTCTCGCGACCTGTTGTTTTTGGTGAAGATCGGTTGAGGGAAAGGGGTAGTTTACCAGCAACGGTTTTTTTTTAGCAAGGGTAATTTTGTTTGTTTGGCAAACGATAACAGCCGCAAATTCAAACAGAATCAAATAATGTTTCGCATACAGCCCTGAATTGTAGAGTTCTCAAGACCTACTGTTTTTGGTGAAGATCGGTTAAGGGAAAGGGGTAGTTTACCTGTAACGTTTTATGTTTTAACAAGGGTATTTCCTATGGCAAACGATAACAGCCGCAAATTCAAACAGAATGAAAAGATTATTTGCATACAGCCCTAAATTGTAGAGTTCTCAATACCTTTTGTTTTTGGTGAAGATCGGTTAAGGGAAAGGGGTAGTTTACCTACAACGTTTTTTTAACAAGGGTATTTTCTATGGCAAACGATAACAGCCGCAAATTCAAACAGAATCAAATAATTTTCTGCATACAGCCCTGATTTGTAGAGTACTCAAGACCTGTTGTTTTTGGTGAAGATCGGTTGAGGGGAAGGGGTAGTTTACCAGCAACGTTTTTTATCATGCTTATTTTCTATGGCAAACGACAACTGCCGCAAATTCAAACAGAATCAAATAATTTTTTGCATACAGCCCTGATTTGTAGAGTACTCGCGATCTATTGTTTTTGGTGAAGATCGGTTGAGGGGAAGGGGTAGTTTACCTGCAACGGTTTTTTTTATCAAGGGAAATTTTTTTTTTTGGCAAACGATAACAGCCGCAAATTCAAACAGAATCAAATAATGTTTCGCATACAGCCCTGAATTGTAGATTTCTCAAGACCTATTGTTTTTGGTGAAGATCGGTTGTGGGAAAGGGGTAGTTTACCTGCAACGTGTTTTTAACAAGGGTATTTTTTATGGCAAACGATAACAGCCGCAAATTCAAACGGAATCAAATAATGTTTTGCATACATTCCTGATTTGTAGAGTACTCAAGACCTATTGTTTTTGGTGAAGATCGGTTAAGGGGAAGGGGTAGTTTACCCGCAACGTTTTTTTATCAAGCGTATTTTCTATGGCAAACGATAACAGCCGCAAATTCAAACAGAATCAAATAATTTTTTGCATACGTCCCTGAATTGTAGAGGTCTCAACGACTTTCGATTTTGGTGAAGATCGGTTAAGGGGAAGGGGTAGTTTTTACTTCCATATTACTTCCATATTCCTTAAGGAATGGAAGTATGGTGATGGCAAAAAAAATCGTGTTCGAGATTATTGCAGATTCTGATTCTACTAAACTCAAAACATGAAAAAAAGTCGTTTTCCGAAAAGTGTCTGTGTGTGTGTCTGTCTGTCTGTCTGTGTGTCTGTGTGTCTGTCTGTCTGTCTGTCTGTGTGTCTGTAGATTTTTTTTTTTTGGCAAACGATAACAGCCGCAAATTCAAACAGAATCAAATAATGTTTCGCATACAGCCCTAAATTGAAGAGTTCTCAAGACCTATAGTTTTTGGTGAAGATCGGTTAATGGAAAGGGGTAGTTTACCTGAAACGGTTTTTTTTTTAGCAAGGGTAATTTTGTTTGTTTGGCAAACGATAACAGCCGCAAATTCAAACAGAATCAAATAATGTTTCGCATACTGCCCTGAATTGTAGAGTTATCAAGACCTGTTGTTTTTCGTGAAGATCGGTTGAGGGAAAGGGGTCGTTTACCTGCAACGTTTTTTTAACAAGGGTATTTTCTATGGCAAACGATAACAGCCGGAAATTCAAACAGAATCAAATAATGTTTTGCATACAGCCCTGATTTGTAGAGTACTCAAGACCTGTTGTTTTTGGTGAAGATCGGTTAAGGGGAAGGGGTAGTTTACCTGCAACGTTTTTTATCAAGCGTATTTTCTATGGCAAACGATAACTGCCGCAAATTCAAACAGAATCAAATAATTTTTTGCATACTGTCCTGATTTGCAGAGTACTCGCGATCTATTGTTTTTGGTAAAGATCGGTTAAGGGGAAGGGGTAGTTTACCTGCAACGGTTCTTTTTTTTATCAAGGGAAATTTTTTTTGGCAAACGATAACAGCCGCAAATTCAAACAGAATCAAAGGATTATTTGCATACAGCACAAAATTGCAGAGTACTCAAGACCTGTTGTTTTTGGTGAAGATCGGTTAAGGGGAAGGGGTAGTTTACCTGCAACGTTTTTTATCAAGCGTATTTTCTATGGCAAACGATAACTGCCGCAAATTCAAACAGAATCAAATAATTTTTTGCATACTGTCCTGATTTGTAGAGTACTCGCGATCTATTGTTTTTGGTGAAGATCGGTTGAGGGGAAGGGGTAGTTTACCGGCAACGGTTTTTTTTATCAAGGGAAATTTTTTTTTTTGGCAAACGATAACAGCCGCAAATTCAAACAGAATCAAATAATGTTTCGCAAACAGCCCTGAATTGTAGATTTCTCAAGACCTATTGTTTTTGGTGAAGATCGGTTGAGGGAAAGGGGTAGTTTACCTGCAACGTTTTTTTAACAAAGGTATTTTCTATGGCAAACGATAACAGCCGCAAATTCAAACAGAATCAAATAATTTTCTTCATACAGCCCTGATTTGTAGAGTACTCAAGATCTGTTGTTTTTAGTGAAGATCGGTTGAGGGGAAGGGGTAGTTTACCTGCAACGTTTTTTATCAAGCGTATTTTCTATGGCAAACGATAACTGCCGCAAATTCAAACAGAATCAAATAATTCTTTGCATACAGCCCTGATTTGTAGAGGACTCGCGACCTGTTGTTTTTGGTGAAGATCGGTTGAGGGAAAGGGGTAGTTTACCAGCAACGGTTTTTTTTAATCGAGGGAAATTTTTTTTTTTTGGCAAACGATAACAGCCGCAAATTCAAACAGAATCAAATAATGTTTCGCATACAGCCCTAAATTGAAGAGTTCTCAAGACCTATTGTTTTTGGTGAAGATCGGTTAAGGGAAAGGGGTAGTTTACCTGTAACGTTTTATGTTTTAACAAGGGTATTTCCTATGGCAAACGATAACAGCCGCAAATTCAAACAGAATCAAAAGATTATTTGCATACATCACTAAATTGCAGTGTTCTCAAGACTTGTTGTTTTTGGTGAAGATCGGTTAAGGGAAAGGGGTAGTTTACCTGCAGCGTTTTTTTATCAAGCGTATTTTCTATGGCAAACGATAACTGCCGCAAATTCAAACAGAATCAAATAATTTTCTTCATACAGCCCTGATTTGTGGAGTACTCAAGACCTATTGTTTTTGGTGAAGATCGGTTGAGGGGAAGGGGTAGTTTACCAGCAACGTTTTTTATCAAGCGTATTTTCTATGGCAAACGATAACTGCCGCAAATTCAAACAGAATCAAATAATTTTTTGCATACGACAGTGAATTGTAGAGGACTCAAGGCCTTTAGATTTTGGTGAAGATCAGTTAAGGGGAAGGGGTAGTTTACCTGCAACCTTTTACGTTTTAACAAGAGTAAAGTACTTGAAAATTCATTTAAACTTTTTCAAACAATGGTAATTGTTGAAAATAAAATAATTTTGTTGCCAGCAATCTGAAAATTTCAGATTTTGTACCACAAAATCTGAAAAGATTATACGATAGTTTATGAAATGGTTAATAATACGTCAATGGAAGGTGTAATGAGAAATTAGCAGAAATGGAAACCTGGGGAATGTTAACTGTTCTGTAGATACAATTTTGTCAGAATGTTTGGAAATGATCATCAACATTGAAGAAAAAGTAAGCATATTAAGAAACGTATGTAAGTACTTATTATAAAAAAATGTTTGTTTTTTGATAAAGTCATTTTGATTATAAAATATAAATATTTACAACAAGAAAAGAATTTTCAGTTTTCAAAATTTAAATATATTTTTATAAAACAATGGGTTCTTCATTGAGGTGGGGACCATGTCACTCACTCCATCTCAAGCCTCCTCTCCCATTTTGCAGAAAAAGAGGACCCTGTCAAGGCTGATACTTTGACGACAGTGACAGGGCTTTCCACCAAATTCAGCAGAGTGACAGGTAGGCCCAACTCCGATTGGCTCCTCAGATTTCCCCAGCGTTAGTAGGTTCTATGAAAATATTTTATTTCAAAAATGATTTTAAATATAAATCTTAGATATGTTTTATAAATCTCATGTTTTATGTTTTAACATGGGTAATTTTTTATATGACGAACCATAACTGCCGTAAATTCAAACAGAATCAAATAATTTTTCACATATGTGCCTGAGCTATAGAGAACTCAATGTCTGTTGATTTTGGTGAAGATCGGTTACGGGGAAAGGGCAGTTTACAAGAAACATTTTTTGTTGTAACATGAGTAAAGTACTTAATTTTGATAAAGTATCCTGATAAGATCTTAATAATCCACTGTAGAAACGTAGATGAAATATCTATAAATGAAGAGGCTAGTTGAACGGGCTGGGGGTAATTTTCTATAAATCAAAATTATAGTTGAAGGGGGAGGGGATAATATTTTACTTCCATATTCCTTAAGGAATGGAAGTATGGTGATGGCAAAAAAATCGTGTTCGAGATTATTGCAGATTCTGATTCTACTACACTCAAAACATGAAAAAAAGTCGTTTTCCGAAAAGTGTCTGTGTGTCTGTCTGTCTGTCTGTCTGTCTATCTGTGTGTCTGTCTGTCTGTAGATTTTTTTTCTATGGCAAACGATAACTGCCGCAAATTCAAACAGAATCAAATAATTTTTTGCATACAGGCCGGTTTTGCAGAGTTCTCGCGACCTGTTGTTTTTGGTGAAGATCGGTTGAGGGAAAGGGGTAGTTTACCAGCAACGGTTTTTTTTTAGCAAGGGTAATTTTGTTTGTTTGGCAAACGATAACAGCCGCAAATTCAAACAGAATCAAATAATGTTTCGCATACAGCCCTGAATTATAGAGTTCTCAAGACCTACTGTTTTTGGTGAAGATCGGTTAAGGGAAAGGGGTAGTTTACCTGTAACGTTTTATGTTTTAACAAGGGTATTTCCTATGGCAAACGATAACAGCCGCAAATTCAAACAGAATGAAAAGATTATTTGCATACAGCCCTAAATTGTAGAGTTCTCAATACCTTTTGTTTTTGGTGAAGATCGGTTAAGGGAAAGGGGTAGTTTACCTACAACGTTTTTTTAACAAGGGTATTTTCTATGGCAAACGATAACAGCCGCAAATTCAAACAGAATCAAATAATTTTCTGCATACAGCCCTGATTTGTAGAGTACTCAAGACCTGTTGTTTTTGGTGAAGATCGGTTGAGGGGAAGGGGTAGTTTACCAGCAACGTTTTTTATCATGCTTATTTTCTATGGCAAACGACAACTGCCGCAAATTCAAACAGAATCAAATAATTTTTTGCATACAGCCCTGATTTGTAGAGTACTCGCGATCTATTGTTTTTGGTGAAGATCGGTTGAGGGGAAGGGGTAGTTTACCTGCAACGGTTTTTTTTATCAAGGGAAATTTTTTTTTTTGCAAACGATAACAGCCGCAAATTCAAACAGAATCAAATAATGTTTCGCATACAGCCCTGAATTGTAGATTTCTCAAGACCTATTGTTTTTGGTGAAGATCGGTTGAGGGAAAGGGGTAGTTTACCTGCAACGTTTTTTTAACAAGGGTATTTTCTATGGCAAACGATAACAGCCGCAAATTCAAACAGAATCAAATAATGTTTTGCATACAGTCCTGATTTGTAGAGTACTCAAGACCTATTGTTTTTGGTGAAGATCGGTTAAGGGGAAGGGGTAGTTTACCCGCAACGTTTTTTTATCAAGCGTATTTTCTATGGCAAACGATAACAGCCGCAAATTCAAACAGAATCAAATAATTTTTTGCATACGTCCCTGAATTGTAGAGGTCTCAACGACTTTCGATTTTGGTGAAGATCGGTTAAGGGGAAGGGGTAGTTTTTACTTCCATATTACTTCCATATTCCTTAAGGAATGGAAGTATGGTGATGGCAAAAAAAATCGTGTTCGAGATTATTGCAGATTCTGATTCTACTAAACTCAAAACATGAAAAAAAGTCGTTTTCCGAAAAGTGTCTGTGTGTGTGTCTGTCTGTCTGTCTGTGTGTCTGTGTGTCTGTCTGTCTGTCTGTCTGTGTGTCTGTAGATTTTTTTTTTTTGGCAAACGATAACTGCCGCAAATTCAAATAGAATCAAATAATTTTTTGCATACAGTCCTGATTTGTAGAGGCCTCGCGACCTATTGTTTTGGTGAAGGTCGGTTGAGGGAGAGGGGTAGTTTACCTGAAACGGTTTTTTTTTTAGCAAGGGTAATTTTGTTTGTTTGGCAAACGATAACAGCCGCAAATTCAAACAGAATCAAATAATGTTTCGCATACAGCCCTGAATTGTAGATTTCTCAAGACCTATTGTTTTTGGTGAAGATCGGTTAAGGGAAAGGGGTAGTTTACCTGTAACGTTTTATGTTTTAACAAGGGTATTTCCTATGGCAAACGATAACAGCCGCAAATTCAAACAGAATCAAAAGATTATTTGCTTACAGCCCTGAATTGTGGAGTTCTCAAGACCTGTTGTTTTTCGTGAAGATCGGTTGAGGGAAAGGGGTCGTTTACCTGCAACGTTTTTTTAACAAGGGTATTTTCTATGGCAAACGATAACAGCCGCAAATTCAAACAGAATCAAATAATTTTTTGCATACGTCCCTGAATTGGAGAGGTCTCAATGACTTTCGATTTTGGTGAAGATCGGTTAAGGGGAAGGGGTAGTTTTTACTTCCATATTACTTCCATATTCCTTAAGGAATGGAAGTATGGTGATGGCAAAAAAAATCGTGTTCGAGATTATTGCAGATTCTGATTCTACTAAACTCAAAACATGAAAAAAAGTCGTTTTCCGAAAAGTGTCTGTGTGTGTGTCTGTCTGTCTGTCTGTGTGTCTGTGTGTCTGTCTGTCTGTCTGTGTGTCTGTAGATTTTTTTTCTATGGCAAACGATAACTGCCGCAAATTCAAACAGAATCAAATAATTATTTGCATACAATCCTGATTTGCAGAGGACTCGCGACCTGTTGTTTTTGGTGAAGATCGGTTGAGGGAAAGGGGTAGTTTACCTGTAACGTTTTATGTTTTAACAAGGGTATTTCCTATGGCAAACGATAACAGCCGCAAATTCAAACAGAATCAAAAGATTATTTGCATACTGCCCTGAATTGTAGAGTTCTCAAGACCTGTTGTTTTTCGTGAAGATCGGTTGAGGGAAAGGGGTCGTTTACCAGCAACGTTTTTTTAACAAGGGTATTTTTTATGGCAAACGATAACAGCCGGAAATTCAAACAGAATCAAATAATGTTTTGCATACAGCCCTGATTTGTAGAGTACTCAAGACCTGTTGTTTTTGGTGAAGATCGGTTAAGGGGAAGGGGTAGTTTACCTGTAACGTTTTATGTTTTAACAAGGGTATTTCCTATGGCAAACGATAACAGCCGCAAATTCAAACAGAATCAAAAGATTATTTGCATACTGCCCTGAATTGTAGAGTTCTCAAGACCTGTTGTTTTTCGTGAAGATCGGTTGAGGGAAAGGGGTCGTTTACCTGCAACGTTTTTTTAACAAGGGAATTTTCTATGGCAAACGATAACAGCCGGAAATTCAAACAGAATCAAATAATGTTTCGCATGCTGCCCTGAATTGTAGAGGTCTCAAGACCTATTGTTTTTGGTGAAGATCGGTTAAGGGAAAGGGGTAGTTTACCTGTAACGTTTTATGTTTTAACAGGGGTATTTCCTATGGCAAACGATAACAGCCGCAAATTCAAACAGAATCAAAAGATTATTTGCATACTGCCCTGAATTGTAGAGTTCTCAAGACCTGTTGTTTTTCGTGAAGATCGGTTAAGGGAAAGGGGTCGTTTACCAGCAACGTTTTTTTAACAAGGGTATTTTCTATGGCAAACGATAACAGCCGGAAATTCAAACAGAATCAAATAATGTTTTGCATACAGCCCTGATTTGTAGACTACTCAAGACCTGTTGTTTTTGGTGAAGATCGGTTAAGGGGAAGGGGTAGTTTACCTGCAACGTTTTTTATCAAGCGTATTTTCTATGGCAAACGATAACTGCCGCAAATTCAAACAGAATCAAATAATTTTTTGCATACTGTCCTGATTTGTAGAGTACTCGCGATCTGTTGTATTTGGTAAAGATCGGTTAAGGGGAAGGGGTAGTTTACCTGCAACGGTTTTTTTTATCAAGGGAAATTTTATTTGGCAAACGATAACAGCCGCAAATTCAAACAGAATCAAAGGATTATTTGCATACAGCACAAAATTGCAGAGTTCTCAAGACGTATTGTTTTTGGTGAAGATCGGTTAAGGGAAAGGGGTAGTTTACCTGCAGCGTTTTTTTATCAAGCGTATTTTCTATGGCAAACGATAACAGCCGCAAATTCAAACAGAATCAAATAATTTTCTTCATACAGCCCTGATTTGTAGAGTACTCAAGATCTGTTGTTTTTAGTGAAGATCGGTTGAGGGGAAGGGGTAGTTTACCAGCAACGTTTTTTATCAAGCGTATTTTCTATGGCAAACGATAACTGCCGCAAATTCAAACAGAATCAAATAATTCTTTGCATACAGCCCTGATTTGTAGGGGACTCGCGACCTGTTGTTTTTGGTGAAGATCGGTTGAGGGAAAGGGGTAGTTTATCAGCAACGGTTTTTTTTAATCGAGGGAAATTTTTTTTTTTTGGCAAACGATAACAGCCGCAAATTCAAACAGAATCAAATAATGTTTCGCATACAGCCCTAAATTGAAGAGTTCTCAAGACCTATTGTTTTTGGTGAAGATCGGTTAAGGGAAAGGGGTAGTTTACCTGTAACGTTTTATGTTTTAACAAGGGTATTTCCTATGGCAAACGATAACAGCCGCAAATTCAAACAGAATCAAAGGATTATTTGCATACAGCACAAAATTGCAGAGTTCTCAAGACGTATTGTTTTTGGTGAAGATCGGTTAAGGGAAAGGGGTAGTTTACCTGCAGCGTTTTTTTATCAAGCGTATTTTCTATGGCAAACGATAACAGCCGCAAATTCAAACAGAATCAAATAATTTTCTTCATACAGCCCTGATTTGTAGAGTACTCAAGATCTGTTGTTTTTAGTGAAGATCGGTTGAGGGGAAGGGGTAGTTTACCTGCAACGTTTTTTATCAAGCGTATTTTCTATGGCAAACGATAACTGCCGCAAATTCAAACAGAATCAAATAATTCTTTGCATACAGCCCTGATTTGTAGAGGACTCGCGACCTGTTGTTTTTGGTGAAGATCGGTTGAGGGAAAGGGGTAGTTTACCAGCAATGGTTTTTTTTAATCGAGGGAAATTTTTTTTTTTTTGGCAAACGATAACAGCCGCAAATTCAAACAGAATCAAATAATGTTTCGCATACAGCCCTAAATTGAAGAGTTCTCAAGACCTATTGTTTTTGGTGAAGATCGGTTAAGGGAAAGGGGTAGTTTACCTGTAACGTTTTATGTTTTAACAAGGGTATTTCCTATGGCAAACGATAACAGCCGCAAATTCAAGCAGAATCAAAAGATTATTTGCATACATCACTAAATTGCAGTGTTCTCAAGACTTGTTGTTTTTGGTGAAGATCGGTTAAGGGAAAGGGGTAGTTTACCAGCAGCGTTTTTTTATCAAGCGTATTTTCTATGGCAAACGATAACTGCCGCAAATTCAAACAGAATCAAATAATTTTCTTCATACAGCCCTGATTTGTGGAGTACTCAAGACCTATTGTTTTTGGTGAAGATCGGTTGAGGGGAAGGGGTAGTTTACCAGCAACGTTTTTTATCAAGCGTATTTTCTATGGCAAACGATAACTGCCGCAAATTCAAACAGAATCAAATAATTTTTTGCATGCGACAGTGAATTGTAGAGGACTCAAGGCCTTTAGATTTTGGTGAAGATCAGTTAAGGGGAAGGGGTAGTTTACCTGCAACCTTTTACGTTTTAACAAGAGTAAAGTACTTGAAAATTCATTTAAACTTTTTCAAACAATGGTAATTGTTGAAAATAAAATAATTTTGTTGCCAGCAATCTGAAAATTTCAGATTTTGTACCACAAAATCTGAAAAGATTATACGATAGTTTATGAAATGGTTAATAATACGTCAATGGAAGGTGTAATGAGAAATTAGCAGAAATGGAAACCTGGGGAGTGTTAACTGTTCTGTAGATACAATTTTGTCAGAATGTTTGGAAATGATCATCAACATTGAAGAAAAAGTAAGCATATTAAGAAACGTATGTAAGTACTTATTATAAAAAAATGTTTGTTTTTTGATAAAGTCATTTTGATTATAAAATATAAATATTTACAACAAGAAAAGAATTTTCAGTTTTCAAAATTTAAATATATTTTTATAAAACAATGGGTTCTTCATTGAGGTGGGGACCATGTCACTCACTCCATCTCAAGCCTCCTCTCCCATTTTGCAGAAAAAGAGGACCCTGTCAAGGCTGATACTTTGACGACAGTGACAGGGCTTTCCACCAAATTCAGCAGAGTGACAGGTAGGCCCAACTCCGATTGGCTCCTCAGATTTCCCCAGCGTTAGTAGGTTCTATGAAAATATTTTATTTCAAAAATGATTTTAAATATAAATCTTAGATATGTTTTATAAATCTCATGTTTTATGTTTTAACATGGGTAATTTTTTATATGACGAACCATAACTGCCGTAAATTCAAACAGAATCAAATAATTTTTCACATATGTGCCTGAGCTATAGAGAACTCAATGTCTGTTGATTTTGGTGAAGATCGGTTACGGGGAAAGGGCAGTTTACAAGAAACATTTTTTGTTGTAACATGAGTAAAGTACTTAATTTTGATAAAGTATCCTGATAAGATCTTAATAATCCACTGTAGAAACGTAGATGAAATATCTATAAATGAAGAGGCTAGTTGAACGGGCTGGGGGTAATTTTCTATAAATCAAAATTATAGTTGAAGGGGGAGGGGATAATATTTTACTTCCATATTCCTTAAGGAATGGAAGTATGGTGATGGCAAAAAAATCGTGTTCGAGATTATTGCAGATTCTGATTCTACTACACTCAAAACATGAAAAAAAGTCGTTTTCCGAAAAGTGTCTGTGTGTCTGTCTGTCTGTCTGTCTGTCTATCTGTGTGTCTGTCTGTCTGTAGATTTTTTTTCTATGGCAAACGATAACTGCCGCAAATTCAAACAGAATCAAATAATTTTTTGCATACAGGCCGGTTTTGCAGAGTTCTCGCGACCTGTTGTTTTTGGTGAAGATCGGTTGAGGGAAAGGGGTAGTTTACCAGCAACGGTTTTTTTTTAGCAAGGGTAATTTTGTTTGTTTGGCAAACGATAACAGCCGCAAATTCAAACAGAATCAAATAATGTTTCGCATACAGCCCTGAATTGTAGAGTTCTCAAGACCTACTGTTTTTGGTGAAGATCGGTTAAGGGAAAGGGGTAGTTTACCTGTAACGTTTTATGTTTTAACAAGGGTATTTCCTATGGCAAACGATAACAGCCGCAAATTCAAACAGAATGAAAAGATTATTTGCATACAGCCCTAAATTGTAGAGTTCTCAATAACTTTTGTTTTTGGTGAAGATCGGTTAAGGGAAAGGGGTAGTTTACCTACAACGTTTTTTTAACAAGGGTATTTTCTATGGCAAACGATAACAGCCGCAAATTCAAACAGAATCAAATAATTTTCTGCATACAGCCCTGATTTGTAGAGTACTCAAGACCTGTTGTTTTTGGTGAAGATCGGTTGAGGGGAAGGGGTAGTTTACCAGCAACGTTTTTTATCATGCTTATTTTCTATGGCAAACGACAACTGCCGCAAATTCAAACAGAATCAAATAATTTTTTGCATACAGCCCTGATTTGTAGAGTACTCGCGATCTATTGTTTTTGGTGAAGATCGGTTGAGGGGAAGGGGTAGTTTACCTGCAACGGTTTTTTTTATCAAGGGAAATTTTTTTTTTTGGCAAACGATAACAGCCGCAAATTCAAACAGAATCAAATAATGTTTCGCATACAGCCCTGAATTGTAGATTTCTCAAGACCTATTGTTTTTGGTGAAGATCGGTTGAGGGAAAGGGGTAGTTTACCTGCAACGTTTTTTTAACAAGGGTATTTTCTATGGCAAACGATAACAGCCGCAAATTCAAACAGAATCAAATAATGTTTTGCATACAGTCCTGATTTGTAGAGTACTCAAGACCTATTGTTTTTGGTGAAGATCGGTTAAGGGGAAGGGGTAGTTTACCCGCAACGTTTTTTTATCAAGCGTATTTTCTATGGCAAACGATAACAGCCGCAAATTCAAACAGAATCAAATAATTTTTTGCATACGTCCCTGAATTGTAGAGGTCTCAACGACTTTCGATTTTGGTGAAGATCGGTTAAGGGGAAGGGGTAGTTTTTACTTCCATATTACTTCCATATTCCTTAAGGAATGGAAGTATGGTGATGGCAAAAAAAATCGTGTTCGAGATTATTGCAGATTCTGATTCTACTAAACTCAAAACATGAAAAAAAGTCGTTTTCCGAAAAGTGTCTGTGTGTGTGTCTGTCTGTCTGTCTGTGTGTTTGTGTGTCTGTCTGTCTGTCTGTCTGTGTGTCTGTAGATTTTTTTTTTTTGGCAAACGATAACTGCCGCAAATTCAAACAGAATCAAATAATTTTTTGCATACAGTCCTGATTTGTAGAGGCCTCGCGACCTATTGTTTTTGGTGAAGGTCGGTTGAGGGAGAGGGGTAGTTTACCTGAAACGGTTTTTTTTTTAGCAAGGGTAATTTTGTTTGTTTGGCAAACGATAACAGCCGCAAATTCAAACAGAATCAAATAATGTTTCGCATACTGCCCTGAATTGTAGAGTTATCAAGACCTATTGTTTTTGGTGAAGATCGGTTGAGGGAAAGGGGTAGTTTACCTGTAACGTTTTATGTTTTAACAAGGGTATTTCCTATGGCAAACGATAACAGCCGCAAATTCAAACAGAATCAAAAGATTATTTGCATACTGCCCTGAATTGTAGAGTTCTCAAGACCTGTTGTTTTTCGTGAAGATCGGTTGAGGGAAAGGGGTCGTTTACCAGCAACGTTTTTTTAACAAGGGTATTTTCTATGGCAAACGATAACAGCCGGAAATTCAAACAGAATCAAATAATGTTTTGCATACAGGCCTGATTTGTAGAGTAATCAAGACCTGTTGTTTTTGGTGAAGATCGGTTAAGGGGAAGGGGTAGTTTACCTGTAACGTTTTATGTTTTAACAAGGGTATTTCCTATGGCAAACGATAACAGCCGCAAATTCAAACAGAATCAAAAGATTATTTGCATACTGCCCTGAATTGTAGAGTTCTCAAGACCTGTTCTTTTTCGTGAAGATCGGTTGAGGGAAAGGGGTCGTTTACCTGCAACGTTTTTTTAACAAGGGTATTTTCTATGGCAAACGATAACAGCCGGAAATTCAAACAGAATCAAATAATGTTTCGCATGCTGCCCTGAATTGTAGAGTTCTCAAGACCTATTGTTTTTGGTGAAGATCGGTTAAGGGAAAGGGGTAGTTTACCTGTAACGTTTTATGTTTTAACAAGGGTATTTCCTATGGCAAACGATAACAGCCGCAAATTCAAACAGAATCAAAAGATTATTTGCATACTGCCCTGAATTGTACAGTTCTCAAGACCTGTTGTTTTTCGTGAAGATCGGTTGAGGGAAAGGGGTCGTTTACCTGCAACGTTTTTTTAACAAGGGTATTTTCTATGGCAAACGATAACAGCCGGAAATTCAAACAGAATCAAATAATGTTTTGCATACAGCCCTAATTTGTAGACTACTCAAGACCTGTTGTTTTTGGTGAAGATCGGTTAAGGGGAAGGGGTAGTTTACCTGCAACGTTTTTTATCAAGCGTATTTTCTATGGCAAACGATAACTGCCGCAAATTCAAACAGAATCAAATAATTTTTTGCATACTGTCCTGATTTGTAGAGTACTCGCGATCTGTTGTATTTGGTAAAGATCGGTTAAGGGGAAGGGGTAGTTTACCTGCAACGGTTTTTTTTATCAAGGGAAATTTTATTTGGCAAACGATAACAGCCGCAAATTCAAACAGAATCAAAGGATTATTTGCATACAGCACAAAATTGCAGAGTTCTCAAGACGTATTGTTTTTGGTGAAGATCGGTTAAGGGAAAGGGGTAGTTTACCTGCAGCGTTTTTTTATCAAGCGTATTTTCTATGGCAAACGATAACAGCCGCAAATTCAAACAGAATCAAATAATTTTCTTCATACAGCCCTGATTTGTAGAGTACTCAAGATCTGTTGTTTTTAGTGAAGATCGGTTGAGGGGAAGGGGTAGTTTACCAGCAACGTTTTTTATCAAGCGTATTTTCTATGGCAAACGATAACTGCCGCAAATTCAAACAGAATCAAATAATTCTTTGCATACAGCCCTGATTTGTAGGGGACTCGCGACCTGTTGTTTTTGGTGAAGATCGGTTGAGGGAAAGGGGTAGTTTATCAGCAACGGTTTTTTTTAATCGAGGGAAATTTTTTTTTTTTGGCAAACGATAACAGCCGCAAATTCAAACAGAATCAAATAATGTTTCGCATACAGCCCTAAATTGAAGAGTTCTCAAGACCTATTGTTTTTGGTGAAGATCGGTTAAGGGAAAGGGGTAGTTTACCTGTAACGTTTTATGTTTTAACAAGGGTATTTCCTATGGCAAACGATAACAGCCGCAAATTCAAACAGAATCAAAGGATTATTTGCATACAGCACAAAATTGCAGAGTTCTCAAGACGTATTGTTTTTGGTGAAGATCGGTTAAGGGAAAGGGGTAGTTTACCTGCAGCGTTTTTTTATCAAGCGTATTTTCTATGGCAAACGATAACAGCCGCAAATTCAAACAGAATCAAATAATTTTCTTCATACAGCCCTGATTTGTAGAGTACTCAAGATCTGTTGTTTTTAGTGAAGATCGGTTGAGGGGAAGGGGTAGTTTACCTGCAACGTTTTTTATCAAGCGTATTTTCTATGGCAAACGATAACTGCCGCAAATTCAAACAGAATCAAATAATTCTTTGCATACAGCCCTGATTTGTAGAGGACTCGCGACCTGTTGTTTTTGGTGAAGATCGGTTGAGGGAAAGGGGTAGTTTACCAGCAATGGTTTTTTTTAATCGAGGGAAATTTTTTTTTTTTTGGCAAACGATAACAGCCGCAAATTCAAACAGAATCAAATAATGTTTCGCATACAGCCCTAAATTGAAGAGTTCTCAAGACCTATTGTTTTTGGTGAAGATCGGTTAAGGGAAAGGGGTAGTTTACCTGTAACGTTTTATGTTTTAACAAGGGTATTTCCTATGGCAAACGATAACAGCCGCAAATTCAAGCAGAATCAAAAGATTATTTGCATACATCACTAAATTGCAGTGTTCTCAAGACTTGTTGTTTTTGGTGAAGATCGGTTAAGGGAAAGGGGTAGTTTACCAGCAGCGTTTTTTTATCAAGCGTATTTTCTATGGCAAACGATAACTGCCGCAAATTCAAACAGAATCAAATAATTTTCTTCATACAGCCCTGATTTGTGGAGTACTCAAGACCTATTGTTTTTGGTGAAGATCGGTTGAGGGGAAGGGGTAGTTTACCAGCAACGTTTTTTATCAAGCGTATTTTCTATGGCAAACGATAACTGCCGCAAATTCAAACAGAATCAAATAATTTTTTGCATGCGACAGTGAATTGTAGAGGACTCAAGGCCTTTAGATTTTGGTGAAGATCAGTTAAGGGGAAGGGGTAGTTTACCTGCAACCTTTTACGTTTTAACAAGAGTAAAGTACTTGAAAATTCATTTAAACTTTTTCAAACAATGGTAATTGTTGAAAATAAAATAATTTTGTTGCCAGCAATCTGAAAATTTCAGATTTTGTACCACAAAATCTGAAAAGATTATACGATAGTTTATGAAATGGTTAATAATACGTCAATGGAAGGTGTAATGAGAAATTAGCAGAAATGGAAACCTGGGGAGTGTTAACTGTTCTGTAGATACAATTTTGTCAGAATGTTTGGAAATGATCATCAACATTGAAGAAAAAGTAAGCATATTAAGAAACGTATGTAAGTACTTATTATAAAAAAATGTTTGTTTTTTGATAAAGTCATTTTGATTATAAAATATAAATATTTACAACAAGAAAAGAATTTTCAGTTTTCAAAATTTAAATATATTTTTATAAAACAATGGGTTCTTCATTGAGGTGGGGACCATGTCACTCACTCCATCTCAAGCCTCCTCTCCCATTTTGCAGAAAAAGAGGACCCTGTCAAGGCTGATACTTTGACGACAGTGACAGGGCTTTCCACCAAATTCAGCAGAGTGACAGGTAGGCCCAACTCCGATTGGCTCCTCAGATTTCCCCAGCGTTAGTAGGTTCTATGAAAATATTTTATTTCAAAAATGATTTTAAATATAAATCTTAGATATGTTTTATAAATCTCATGTTTTATGTTTTAACATGGGTAATTTTTTATATGACGAACCATAACTGCCGTAAATTCAAACAGAATCAAATAATTTTTCACATATGTGCCTGAGCTATAGAGAACTCAATGTCTGTTGATTTTGGTGAAGATCGGTTACGGGGAAAGGGCAGTTTACAAGAAACATTTTTTGTTGTAACATGAGTAAAGTACTTAATTTTGATAAAGTATCCTGATAAGATCTTAATAATCCACTGTAGAAACGTAGATGAAATATCTATAAATGAAGAGGCTAGTTGAACGGGCTGGGGGTAATTTTCTATAAATCAAAATTATAGTTGAAGGGGGAGGGGATAATATTTTACTTCCATATTCCTTAAGGAATGGAAGTATGGTGATGGCAAAAAAATCGTGTTCGAGATTATTGCAGATTCTGATTCTACTACACTCAAAACATGAAAAAAAGTCGTTTTCCGAAAAGTGTCTGTGTGTCTGTCTGTCTGTCTGTCTGTCTATCTGTGTGTCTGTCTGTCTGTAGATTTTTTTTCTATGGCAAACGATAACTGCCGCAAATTCAAACAGAATCAAATAATTTTTTGCATACAGGCCGGTTTTGCAGAGTTCTCGCGACCTGTTGTTTTTGGTGAAGATCGGTTGAGGGAAAGGGGTAGTTTACCAGCAACGGTTTTTTTTTAGCAAGGGTAATTTTGTTTGTTTGGCAAACGATAACAGCCGCAAATTCAAACAGAATCAAATAATGTTTCGTATACAGCCCTGAATTGTAGAGGTCTCAAGACCTACTGTTTTTGGTGAAGATCGGTTAAGGGAAAGGGGTAGTTTACCTGTAACGTTTTATGTTTTAACAAGGGTATTTCCTATGGCAAACGATAACAGCCGCAAATTCAAACAGAATGAAAAGATTATTTGCATACAGCCCTAAATTGTAGAGTTCTCAATAACTTTTGTTTTTGGTGAAGATCGGTTAAGGGAAAGGGGTAGTTTACCTACAACGTTTTTTTAACAAGGGTATTTTCTATGGCAAACGATAACAGCCGCAAATTCAAACAGAATCAAATAATTTTCTGCATACAGCCCTGATTTGTAGAGTACTCAAGACCTGTTGTTTTTGGTGAAGATCGGTTGAGGGGAAGGGGTAGTTTACCAGCAACGTTTTTTATCATGCTTATTTTCTATGGCAAACGACAACTGCCGCAAATTCAAACAGAATCAAATAATTTTTTGCATACAGCCCTGATTTGTAGAGTACTCGCGATCTATTGTTTTTGGTGAAGATCGGTTGAGGGGAAGGGGTAGTTTACCTGCAACGGTTTTTTTTATCAAGGGAAATTTTTTTTTTTGGCAAACGATAACAGCCGCAAATTCAAACAGAATCAAATAATGTTTCGCATACAGCCCTGAATTGTAGATTTCTCAAGACCTATTGTTTTTGGTGAAGATCGGTTGAGGGAAAGGGGTAGTTTACCTGCAACGTTTTTTTAACAAGGGTATTTTCTATGGCAAACGATAACAGCCGCAAATTCAAACAGAATCAAATAATGTTTTGCATACAGTCCTGATTTGTAGAGTACTCAAGACCTATTGTTTTTGGTGAAGATCGGTTAAGGGGAAGGGGTAGTTTACCCGCAACGTTTTTTTATCAAGCGTATTTTCTATGGCAAACGATAACAGCCGCAAATTCAAACAGAATCAAATAATTTTTTGCATACGTCCCTGAATTGTAGAGGTCTCAACGACTTTCGATTTTGGTGAAGATCGGTTAAGGGGAAGGGGTAGTTTTTACTTCCATATTACTTCCATATTCCTTAAGGAATGGAAGTATGGTGATGGCAAAAAAAATCGTGTTCGAGATTATTGCAGATTCTGATTCTACTAAACTCAAAACATGAAAAAAAGTCGTTTTCCGAAAAGTGTCTGTGTGTGTGTCTGTCTGTCTGTCTGTGTGTTTGTGTGTCTGTCTGTCTGTCTGTCTGTGTGTCTGTAGATTTTTTTTTTTTGGCAAACGATAACTGCCGCAAATTCAAACAGAATCAAATAATTTTTTGCATACAGTCCTGATTTGTAGAGGCCTCGCGACCTATTGTTTTTGGTGAAGGTCGGTTGAGGGAGAGGGGTAGTTTACCTGAAACGGTTTTTTTTTTAGCAAGGGTAATTTTGTTTGTTTGGCAAACGATAACAGCCGCAAATTCAAACAGAATCAAATAATGTTTCGCATACTGCCCTGAATTGTAGAGTTATCAAGACCTATTGTTTTTGGTGAAGATCGGTTGAGGGAAAGGGGTAGTTTACCTGTAACGTTTTATGTTTTAACAAGGGTATTTCCTATGGCAAACGATAACAGCCGCAAATTCAAACAGAATCAAAAGATTATTTGCATACTGCCCTGAATTGTAGAGTTCTCAAGACCTGTTGTTTTTCGTGAAGATCGGTTGAGGGAAAGGGGTCGTTTACCAGCAACGTTTTTTTAACAAGGGTATTTTCTATGGCAAACGATAACAGCCGGAAATTCAAACAGAATCAAATAATGTTTTGCATACAGGCCTGATTTGTAGAGTAATCAAGACCTGTTGTTTTTGGTGAAGATCGGTTAAGGGGAAGGGGTAGTTTACCTGTAACGTTTTATGTTTTAACAAGGGTATTTCCTATGGCAAACGATAACAGCCGCAAATTCAAACAGAATCAAAAGATTATTTGCATACTGCCCTGAATTGTAGAGTTCTCAAGACCTGTTCTTTTTCGTGAAGATCGGTTGAGGGAAAGGGGTCGTTTACCTGCAACGTTTTTTTAACAAGGGTATTTTCTATGGCAAACGATAACAGCCGGAAATTCAAACAGAATCAAATAATGTTTCGCATGCTGCCCTGAATTGTAGAGTTCTCAAGACCTATTGTTTTTGGTGAAGATCGGTTAAGGGAAAGGGGTAGTTTACCTGTAACGTTTTATGTTTTAACAAGGGTATTTCCTATGGCAAACGATAACAGCCGCAAATTCAAACAGAATCAAAAGATTATTTGCATACTGCCCTGAATTGTACAGTTCTCAAGACCTGTTGTTTTTCGTGAAGATCGGTTGAGGGAAAGGGGTCGTTTACCGGCAACGTTTTTTTAACAAGGGTATTTTCTATGGCAAACGATAACAGCCGGAAATTCAAACAGAATCAAATAATGTTTTGCATACAGCCCTAATTTGTAGACTACTCAAGACCTGTTGTTTTTGGTGAAGATCGGTTAAGGGGAAGGGGTAGTTTACCTGCAACGTTTTTTATCAAGCGTATTTTCTATGGCAAACGATAACTGCCGCAAATTCAAACAGAATCAAATAATTTTTTGCATACTGTCCTGATTTGTAGAGTACTCGCGATCTATTGTATTTGGTAAAGATCGGTTAAGGGGAAGGGGTAGTTTACCTGCAACGGTTTTTTTTATCAAGGGAAATTTTTTTTGGCAAACGATAACAGCCGCAAATTCAAACAGAATCAAAGGATTATTTGCATACAGCACAAAATTGCAGAGTTCTCAAGACGTATTGTTTTTGGTGAAGATTGGTTAAGGGAAAGGGGTAGTTTACCTGCAGCGTTTTTTTATCAAGCGTATTTTCTATGGCAAACGATAACAGCCGCAAATTCAAACAGAATCAAATAATTTTCTTCATACAGCCCTGATTTGTAGAGTACTCAAGATCTGTTGTTTTTAGTGAAGATCGGTTGAGGGGAAGGGGTAGTTTACCAGCAACGTTTTTTATCAAGCGTATTTTCTATGGCAAACGATAACTGCCGCAAATTCAAACAGAATCAAATAATTCTTTGCATACAGCCCTGATTTGTAGAGGACTCGCGACCTTTTGTTTTTGGTGAAGATCGGTTGAGGGAAAGGGGTAGTTTACCAGCAACGGTTTTTTTTAATCGAGGGTAATTTTTTTTTTTTGGCAAACGATAACAGCCGCAAATTCAAACAGAATCAAATAATGTTTCGCATACAGCCCTAAATTGAAGAGTTCTCAAGACCTATTGTTTTTGGTGAAGATCGGTTAAGGGAAAGGGGTAGTTTACCTGTAACGTTTTATGTTTTAACAAGGGTATTTCCTATGGCAAACGATAACAGCCGCAAATTCAAACAGAATCAAAGGATTATTTGCATACAGCACAAAATTGCAGAGTTCTCAAGACGTATTGTTTTTGGTGAAGATCGGTTAAGGGAAAGGGGTAGTTTACCTGCAGCGTTTTTTTATCAAGCGTATTTTCTATGGCAAACGATAACAGCCGCAAATTCAAACAGAATCAAATAATTTTCTTCATACAGCCCTGATTTGTAGAGTACTCAAGATCTGTTGTTTTTAGTGAAGATCGGTTGAGGGGAAGGGGTAGTTTACATGCAACGTTTTTTATCAAGCGTATTTTCTATGGCAAACGATAACTGCCGCAAATTCAAACAGAATCAAATAATTCTTTGCATACAGCCCTGATTTGTAGAGGACTCGCGACCTGTTGTTTTTGGTGAAGATCGGTTGAGGGAAAGGGGTAGTTTACCAGCAACGGTTTTTTTTAATCGAGGGAAATTTTTTTTTTTTTGGCAAACGATAACAGCCGCAAATTCAAACAGAATCAAATAATGTTTCGCATACAGCCCTAAATTGATGAGTTCTCAAGACCTATTGTTTTTGGTGAAGATCGGTTAAGGGAAAGGGGTAGTTTACCAGTAACGTTTTATGTTTTAACAAGGGTATTTCCTATGGCAAACGATAACAGCCGCAAATTCAAACAGAATCAAAAGATTATTTGAATACATCACTAAATTGCAGTGTTCTCAAGACTTGTTGTTTTTGGTGAAGATCGGTTAAGGGAAAGGGGTAGTTTACCTGCAGCGTTTTTTTATCAAGCGTATTTTCTATGGCAAACGATAACTGCCGCAAATTCAAACAGAATCAAATAATTTTCTTCATACAGCCCTGATTTGTGGAGTACTCAAGACCTATTGTTTTTGGTGAAGATCGGTTGAGGGGAAGGGGTAGTTTACCAGCAACGTTTTTTATCAAGCGTATTTTCTATGGCAAACGATAACTGCCGCAAATTCAAACAGAATCAAATAATTTTTTGCATACGACAGTGAATTGTAGAGGACTCAAGGCCTTTAGATTTTGGTGAAGATCAGTTAAGGGGAAGGGGTAGTTTACCTGCAACCTTTTACGTTTTAACAAGAGTAAAGTACTTGAAAATTCATTTAAACTTTTTCAAACAATGGTAATTGTTGAAAATAAAATAATTTTGTTGCCAGCAATCTGAAAATTTCAGATTTTGTACCACAAAATCTGAAAAGATTATACGATAGTTTATGAAATGGTTAATAATACGTCAATGGAAGGTGTAATGAGAAATTAGCAGAAATGGAAACCTGGGGAATGTTAACTGTTCTGTAGATACAATTTTGTCAGAATGTTTGGAAATGATCATCAACATTGAAGAAAAAGTAAGCATATTAAGAAACGTATGTAAGTACTTATTATAAAAAAATGTTTGTTTTTTGATAAAGTCATTTTGATTATAAAATATAAATATTTACAACAAGAAAAGAATTTTCAGTTTTCAAAATTTAAATATATTTTTATAAAACAATGGGTTCTTCATTGAGGTGGGGACCATGTCACTCACTCCATCTCAAGCCTCCTCTCCCATTTTGCAGAAAAAGAGGACCCTGTCAAGGCTGATACTTTGACGACAGTGACAGGGCTTTCCACCAAATTCAGCAGAGTGACAGGTAGGCCCAACTCCGATTGGCTCCTCAGATTTCCCCAGCGTTAGTAGGTTCTATGAAAATATTTTATTTCAAAAATGATTTTAAATATAAATCTTAGATATGTTTTATAAATCTCATGTTTTATGTTTTAACATGGGTAATTTTTTATATGACGAACCATAACTGCCGTAAATTCAAACAGAATCAAATAATTTTTCACATATGTGCCTGAGCTATAGAGAACTCAATGTCTGTTGATTTTGGTGAAGATCGGTTACGGGGAAAGGGCAGTTTACCAGAAACATTTTTTGTTGTAACATGAGTAAAGTACTTAATTTTGATAAAGTATCCTGATAAGATCTTAATAATCCACTGTAGAAACGTAGATGAAATATCTATAAATGAAGAGGCTAGTTGAACGGGCTGGGGGTAATTTTCTATAAATCAAAATTATAGTTGAAGGGGGAGGGGATAATATTTTACTTCCATATTCCTTAAGGAATGGAAGTATGGTGATGGCAAAAAAATCGTGTTCGAGATTATTGCAGATTCTGATTCTACTACACTCAAAACATGAAAAAAAGTCGTTTTCCGAAAAGTGTCTGTGTGTCTGTCTGTCTGTCTGTCTATCTGTGTGTCTGTCTGTCTGTAGATTTTTTCTCTATGGCAAACGATAACTGCCGCAAATTCAAACAGAATCAAATAATTTTTTGCATACAGCCCGGTTTTGCAGAGTTCTCGCGACCTATTGTTTTTGGTGAAGATCGGTTGAGGGAAAGGGGTAGTTTACCTGCAACGGTTTTTTTTTAGCAAGGGTAATTTTGTTTGTTTGGCAAACGATAACAGCCGCAAATTCAAACAGAATCAAATAATGTTCCGCATACAGCCCTGAATTGTAGAGTTCTCAAGACCTATTGTTTTTGGTGAAGATCGGTTAAGGGAAAGGGGTAGTTTACCTGTAACGTTTTATGTTTTAACAAGGGTATTTCCTATGGCAAACGATAACAGCCGCAAATTCAAACAGAATGAAAAGATTATTTGCATACAGCGCTAAATTGTAGAGTTCTCAATACGTTTTGTTTTTGGTGAAGATCGGTTAAGGGAAAGGGGTAGTTTACCTACAACGTTTTTTTAACAAGGGTATTTTCTATGGCAAACGATAACAGCCGCAAATTCAAACAGAATCAAATAATTTTCTGCATACAGCCCTGATTTGTAGAGTTCTCAAGACCTGTTGTTTTTGGTGAAGATCGGTTGAGGGGAAGGGGTAGTTTACCAGCAACGTTTTTTATCATGCGTATTTTCTATGGCAAACGACAACTGCCGCAAATTCAAACAGAATCAAATAATTTTTTGCATACAGCGCTGATTTGTAGAGTACTCGCGACCTGTTGTTTTTGGTGAAGATCGGTTGAGGGGAAGGGGTAGTTTACCTGCAACGGTTTTTTTTATCAAGGTAAATTTTTTTTTTTGGCAAACGATAACAGCCGCAAATTCAAACAGAATCAAATAATGTTTCGCATACAGTCCTGAATTGTAGATTTCTCAAGACCTATTGTTTTTGGTGAAGATCGGTTGAGGGAAAGGGGTAGTTTACCTGTAACGTTTTTTTAACAAGGGTATTTTCTATGGCAAACGATAACAGCCGCAAATTCAAACAGAATCAAATAATGTTTTGCATACTGTCCTGATTTGTAGAGTACTCAAGACCTATTGTTTTTGGTGAAGATCGGTTAAGGGGAAGGGGTAGTTTACCTGCAACGTTTTTTTATCAAGCGTATTTTCTATGGCAAACGATAACAGCCGCAAATTCAAACAGAATCAAATAATTTTTTGCATACGTCCCTGAATTGTAGAGGTCTCAATGACTTTCGATTTTGGTGAAGATCGGTTAAGGGGAAGGGGTAGTTTTTACTTCCATATTACTTCCATATTCCTTAAGGAATGGAAGTATGGTGATGGCAAAAAAAATCGTGTTCGAGATTATTGCAGATTCTGATTCTACTAAACTCAAAACATGAAAAAAAGTCGTTTTCCGAAAAGTGTCTGTGTGTGTGTGTCTGTCTGTCTGTCTGTGTGTCTGCGTGTCTGTCTGTCTGTCTGTGTGTCTGTAGATTTTTTTTCTATGGCAAACGATAACTGCCGCAAATTCAAACGGAATCAAATAATTTTTTGCATACAGTCCTGATTTGCAGAGGACTCGCGACCTAGTGTTTTTGGTGAAGATCGGTTGAGGGAAAGGGGTAGTTTACCTGCAACGGTTTTTTTTTAGCAAGGGTAATTTTGTTTGTTTGGCAAACGATAACAGCCGCAAATTCAAACAGAATCAAATAATGTTTCGCATACTGCCCTGAATTGTAGTGTTCTCAAGACCTATTGTTTTTGGTGAAGATCGGTTAAGGGAAAGGGGTAGTTTACCTGTAACGTTTTATGTTTTAACAAGGGTATTTCCTATGGCAAACTATAACAGCCGCAAATTCAAACAGAATCAAAAGATTATTTGCATACAGCCCTGTATTGTAGAGTTCTCAAGACCTGTTGTTTTTCGTGAAGATCGGTTGAGGGAAAGGGGTCGTTTACCTGCAACGTTTTTTTAACAAGGGTATTTTTTATGGCAAACGATAACAGCCGCAAATTCAAACAGAATCAAATAATGTTTTGCATACTGTCCTGATTTGTGGAGTACTCACGATCTGTTGTTTTTGGTAAAGATCGTTTAAGGCGAAGGGGTAGTTTACCTGCAACGGTTTTTTTTATCAAGGGAAATTTTTTTTTGGCAAACGATAACAGCCGCAAATTCAAACAGAATCAAAGGATTATTTGCATACAGCACGAAATTGCAGAGTTCTCAAGACGTATTGTTTTTGGTGAAGATCGGTTAAGGGAAAGGGGTAGTTTACCTGCAGCGTTTTTTTATCAAGCGTATTTTCTATGGCAAACGATAACAGCCGCAAATTCAAACAGAATCAAATATTTTTCTTCATGCAGCCCTGATTTGTAGAGTACTGTAGATCTGTTGTTTTTAGTGAAGATCGGTTGAGGGGAAGGGGTAGTTTACCTGCAACGTTTTTTATCAAGCGTATTTTCTATGGCAAACGATAACTGCCGCAAATTCAAACAGAATCAAATAATTCTTTGCATACAGCCCTGATTTGTAGAGGACTCGCGACCTGTTGTGTGTGGGGAAGATCGGTTGAGGGAAAGGGGTAGTTTACCAGCAACGGTTTTTTTTAATCGAGGGAAATTTTTTTTTTTTGGCAAACGATAACAGCCGCAAATTCAAACAGAATCAAATAATGTTTCGCATACAGCCCTAAATTGAAGAGTTCTCAAGACCTATTGTTTTTGGTGAAGATCGGTTAAGGGAAAGGGGTAGTTTACCTGTAACGTTTTATGTTTTAACAAGGGTATTTCTTATGGGAAACGATAACAGCCGCAAATTCAAACAGAATCAATAGATTATTTGCATACAGCCCTGATTTATAGAGTACTCAAGACCTGTTGTTTTTGGTGAAGATCGGTTGAGGGAAAGGGGTAGTTTACCGGCAGCGTTTTTTTATCAAGGGAAATTTTTTTTGGCAAACGGTAACAGCCGCAAATTCAAACAGAATCAAAAGATTATTTGCATACAGCACTAAATTGCAGAGTTCTCAAGACTTATTGTTTTTGGTGAAGATCGGTTAAGGGAAAGGGGTAGTTTACCTGCAGCGTTTTTTTATCAAGCGTATTTTCTATGGCAAACGATAACTGCCGCAAATTCAAACAGAATCAAATAATTTTCTTCGTACAGCCCTGATTTGTGGAGTACTCAAGACCTATTGTTTTTGGTGAAGATTGGTTGAGGGGAAGGGGTAGTTTACCAGCAACGTTTTTTATCAAGCGTATTTTCTATGGCAAACGATAACTGCCGCAAATTCAAACAGAATCAAATAATTTTTCACATATGTGCCTGAGCTATAGAGAACTCAATGTCTGTTGATTTTGGTGAAGATCGGTTACGGGGAAAGGGCAGTTTACCAGAAACATTTTTTGTTGTAACATGAGTAAAGTACTTAATTTTGATAAAGTATCCTGATAAGATCTTAATAATCCACTGTAGAAACGTAGATGAAATATCTATAAATGAAGAGGCTAGTTGAACGGGCTGGGGGTAATTTTCTATAAATCAAAATTATAGTTGAAGGGGGAGGGGATAATATTTTACTTCCATATTCCTTAAGGAATGGAAGTATGGTGATGGCAAAAAAATCGTGTTCGAGATTATTGCAGATTCTGATTCTACTACACTCAAAACATGAAAAAAAGTCGTTTTCCGAAAAGTGTCTGTGTGTCTGTCTGTCTGTCTGTCTATCTGTGTGTCTGTCTGTCTGTAGATTTTTTCTCTATGGCAAACGATAACTGCCGCAAATTCAAACAGAATCAAATAATTTTTTGCATACAGCCCGGTTTTACAGAGTTCTCGCGACCTATTGTTTTTGGTGAAGATCGGTTGAGGGAAAGGGGTAGTTTACCTGTAACGTTTTATGTTTTAACAAGGGTATTTCCTATGGCAAACGATAACAGCCGCAAATTCAAACAGAATGAAAAGATTATTTGCATACAGCCCTAAATTGTAGAGTTCTCAATACCTTTTTTTTTGGTGAAGATCGGTTAAGGGAAAGGGGTAGTTTACCTACAACGTTTTTTTAACAAGGGTATTTTCTATGGCAAACGATAACAGCCGCAAATTCAAACAGAATCAAATAATTTTCTGCATACAGCCCTGATTTGTAGAGTACTCAAGACCTATTGTTTTTGGTGAAGATCGGTTGAGTGGAAGGGGTAGTTTACCAGCAACGTTTTTTATCATGCGTATTTTCTATGGCAAACGACAACTGCCGCAAATTCAAACAGAATCAAATAATTTTTTGCATACAGCCCTGATTTGTAGAGTAATCGCGACCTATTGTTTTTGGTGAAGATCGGTTGAGGGGAAGGGGTAGTTTACCGGCAACGGTTTTTTTTATCAAGGGAAATTTTTTTTTTTTGGCAAACGATAACAGCCGCAAATTCAAACAGAATCAAATAATGTTTCGCATACAGCCCTGAATTGTAGATTTCTCAAGACCTATTGTTTTTGGTGAAGATCGGTTGAGGGAAAGGGGTAGTTTACCTGCAACGTTTTTACTTCCATATTCCTTAAGGAATGGAAGTATGGTGATGGCAAAAAAAATCGTGTTCGAGATTAATGCAGATTCTGATTCTACTACACTCAAAACATGAAAAAAAGTCGTTTTCCGAAAAGTGTCTGTGTGTGTGTGTCTGTGTGTCTAGCTGTAGATTTTTGATTTACTTCCATATTCCTTAAGGAATGGAAGTATGGTGATGGCAAAAAAAATCGTGTTCGAGATTATTGCAGATTCTGATTCTACTACACTCAAAACATGAAAAAAAGTCGTTTTCCGAAAAGTGTCTGTGTGTGTGTCTGTCTGTGTGTCTGTCTGTCTGTCTGTCTATCTGTAGATTTTTTTTCTATGGCAAACGATAACTGCCGCAAATTCAAACAGAATCAAATAATTTTTTGCATGCAGCCCTGATTTGCAGAGTACTCGCGACCTATTGTTTTTGGTGAAGATCGGTTGAGGGAAAGGGGTAGTTTACCTGCAACGGTTTTTTTTTAGCAAGGGTAATTTTGTTTGTTTGGCAAACGATAACAGCCGCAAATTCGAACAGAATCAAATAATGTTTCGCATACAGCCCTGAATTGTAGAGTTCTCAAGATCTGCTGTTTTTGGTGAAGATCGGTTAAGGGAAAGGGGTAGTTTACCTGTAACGTTTTATGTTTTAACAAGGGTTATTTCCTATGGCAAACGATAACAGCCGCAAATTCAAACAGAATCAAAAGATTATTTGCATACCGCCCTGAATTGTAGAGTTCTCAAGACCTATTGTTTTTGGTGAAGTTCGGTTGAGGGAAAGGGGTAGTTTACCTGCAACATTTTTTTAACAAGGGTATTTTCTATGGCAAACGATAACAGCCGCAAATTCAAACAGAATCAAATAATGTTTTGCATACAGCCCTGATTTGTATAGTACTCAAGACCTATTGTTTTTGGTGAAGATCGGTTAAGGGAAAGGGGTAGTTTACCTGTAACGTTTTATGTTTTAACAAGGGTATTTCTTATGGCAAACGATAACAGCCGCAAATTCAAACAGAATCTAAAGATTATTTGCATACAGCCCTAAATTGTAGAGTTCTCAAGACCTATTGTTTTTGGTGAAGATCGGTTGAGGGAAAGGGGTAGTTTACCTGCAACGTTTTTTTAACAAGGGTATTTTACTTCCATATTCCTTAAGGAATGGAAGTATGGTGTTTACTTCCATATTCCTTAAGGAATGGAAGTATGGTGATGGCAAAAAAATCGTGTTCGAGATTATTGCAGATTCTGATTCTACTACACTCAAAACATGAAAAAAAGTCGTTTTCCGAAAAGTGTCTGTGTGTGTGTCTGTCTGTCTGTCTGTCTGTCTGTCTGTCTGTCTATCTGTCTGTGTGTCTGTGTGTCTGTGTGTCTGTCTGTAGATTTTTTTTCTATGGAAAACGATAACTGCCTGGCAAATTCAAACAGAATCAAATAATTTTTTGCATACAGCTCGGTTTTGCAGAGTTCTCGCGACCTATTGTTTTTGGTGAAGATCGGTTAAGGGAAAGGGGTAGTTTACCTGCAACGGTTTTTTTTTAGCAAGGGAAATTTTGTTTGTTTGGCAAACGATAACAGCCGCAAATTCAAACAGAATCAAATAATGTTTCGCATACAGCCCTGAATTGTAGAGTTCTCAAGACCTATTGTTTTTGGTGAAGATCGGTTAAGGGAAAGGGGTAGTTTACCTGTAACGTTTTATGTTTTAACAAGGGTATTTCCTATGGCAAACGATAACAGCCGCAAATTCAAACAGAATGAAAAGATTATTTGCATACAGCCCTAAATTGTAGAGTTCTCAAGACCTTTTGTTTTTGGTGAAGATCGGTTAAGGGAAAAAGGTAGTTTACCTACAACGTTTTTTTAACAAGGGTATTTTCTATGGCAAACGATAACAGCCGCAAATTCAAACAGAATCAAATAATTTTCTGCATACAGCCCTGATTTGTAGAGTACTCAAGACCTGTTGTTTTTGGTGAAGATCGGTTGAGGGGAAGGGGTAGTTTACCAGCAACGTTTTTTATCATGCGTATTTTCTATGGCAAACGACAACTGCCGCAAATTCAAACAGAATCAAATAATTTTTTGCATACAGCCCTGATTTGTAGAGTACTCGCGACCTATTGTTTTTGGTGAAGATCGGTTGAGGGGAAGGGGTAGTTTACCTGCAACGGTTTTTTTTATCAAGGGAAATTTTTTTTTTTTGGCAAACGATAACAGCCGCAAATTCAAACAGAATCAAATAATGTTTCGCATACAGCCCTGAATTGTAGATTTCTCAAGACCTATTGTTTTTGGTGAAGATCGGTTGAGGGAAAGGGGTAGTTTACCTGCAACGTTTTTTTAACAAGGGTATTTTCTATGGCAAACGATAACAGCCGCAAATTCAAACAGAATCAAATAATGTTTTGCATACAGCCCTGATTTGTAGAGTACTCAAGACCTATTGTTTTTGGTGAATATCGGTTAAGGGGAAGGGGTAGTTTACCAGCAACGTTTTTTTATCAAGCGTATTTTCTATGGCAAACGATAACAGCCGCAAATTCAAACAGAATGAAATAATTTTTTGCATACGTCCCTGAATTGTAGAGGTCTCAATGACTTTCGATTTTGGTGAAGATCGGTTAAGGGGAAGGGGTAGTTTACCTGCAACCTTTTACGTTTTAACAAGAGTAAAGTACTTGAAAATTTATTTAAACTTTTTGAAACAATGGTAATTGTTAAAAATAAAATAATTTTGTTGCCAGGCAATAAAATTATAATTTTTTCATTTTAATGTAATATAATATTTTTCATTTAATACAGCAATAAAAAGGCAGGTAAGACACAGCCTGGTTGTTTGGCTGAAAATGATTTTAAATATAAATCTTAGAATATGGAAGTCATGTATGGTTCTCCATACCGATATTTTTCTATGGCAAACGATAACTGCCGCAAATTCAAACAGAATCAAATAACTTTTTGCATACAGCCCTGATTTGTAGAGTACTCACGATCTATTGTTTTTGGTGAAGATCGGTTGAGGGAAAGGGGTAGTTTACCTGCAACGGTTTTTTTTATCAAGGGAAATTTTTTTTTTTTGCCAAACGATAACAGCCGCAAATTCAAACAGAATCAAATAATGTTTCGCATACAGCCCTGAATTGTAGAGTTCTCAAGACCTATTGGTTTTTGGTGACGATCGGTTAAGGGAAAGGGGTAGTTTACCTGTAACGTTTTATGTTCTAACAAGGGTATTTCCTATGGCAAACGATAACAGCCGCAAATTCAAACACAATCAAAAGATTATTTGCATACAGCCCTAAATTGTAGAGGTCTGAAGACCTATTGTTTTTGGTTAAGATCGGTTAAGGGAAAGGGGTAGTTTACCAACAACGTTTTTTTAACAAGGTTATTTTCTATGGCAAACGATAACAGCCGCAAATTCAAACATAATCAAATAATTTTCTGCATACAGCCCTGGTTTGTAGAGTACTCAAGATGTACTGTTTTCGGTTAAGATCGGTTAAGGGAAAGGGGTAGTTTACCTACAACGTTTTTTTAACAAGTTTATTTTCTATGGCAAACGATAACAGCCGCAAATTCAAACATAATCAAATAATTTTCTGCATACAGCCCTGGCTTGGTGAGTACTCAAGACCTATTGTTTTTGGTGAAGATCGGTTGAGGGGAAGGGGTAGTTTACCTGCAACGTTTGTTATAAAGCGTATTTTCTATGGCAAACGATAACTGCCGCAAATTCAAACAGAATCAAATAATTTTTTGCATACATAAGTGAATTGTAGAGTACTCAAGGCCATTAGATTTTGGTGAAGATCGGTTAATGGGAAGGGGTAGTTTACCAGCAACATTTTACGTTTTAACAAGAGTAAAGTACTTGAAAATTCATTTAAACTTTTTCAAACAATGGTAATTGTTAAAAATAAAATAATTTTGTTGCCAGGCAATAAAATTATAATTTTTTCATTTTAATGTAAATTATGTATATATTACAAAATATATCGTGCTTGGCAGGCAAGCATATTTCAGATTATAAGTCTTAGAATATGGAAGTCATGTATGGTTCTCCATACCGATATTTTACTTCCATATTCCTTAAGGAATGGAAGTATGGTGATGGCAAAAAAAATCGTGTTCGAGATTATTGCAGATTCTGATTCTACTACACTCAAAACATGAAAAAAAGTCGTTTTCCGAAAAGTGTCTGTGTGTGTGTGTGTGTGTGTGTGTGTGTGTCTGTGTGTCTGTGTGTCTGTAGATTTTTTTTCTATGGCAAACGATAACTGCCGCAAATTCAAACAGAATCAAATAATTTTTTGCATACAGCCCTGATTTGTAGAGGACTCGCGACCTGTTGTTTTTGGTGAAGATCGGTTGATGGAAAGGGGTAGTTTACCTGCAACGGTTTTTTTTTATCAAGGGAAATTTTTTTTTTTTTGGCAAACGATAACAGCCGCAAATTCAAACAGAATCAAAAGATTATTTGCATACAGCCCTAAATTGTAGCGTTCTCAAGACCTATTGTTTTTGGTGAAGATCGGTTAAGGGAAAGGGGTAGTTTACCTACAACGTTTTTTTAACAAGGGTATTTTCTATGGCAAACGATAACAGCCGCAAATTCAAACAGAATCAAATAATTTTCTGCATACAGCCCTGATTTGTAGAGTACTCAAGACCTATTGTTTTTGGTGAAGATCGGTTGAGGGGAAGAGGTAGTTTACCTGCAACGGTTTTTTTTATCAAGGGAATTTTTTTTTGGCAAACGATAACAGCCGCAAATTCAAACAGACTTAAATAGTGTTTCGTATACAGCCCTGAATTGTAGAGTTTTCACGACCTATTGTTTTTGGTGAAGATCGGTTAAGGGAAAGGGGTAGTTTACCTGTAACGTTTTATGTTTTAACAAGGGTATTTCCTATGGCAAACGATAACAGCCACAAATTCAAACAGAATCAAATAATGTTTTGCATACTGCCCTGATTTGTAGAGTACTCAAGACCTGTTGTTTTTGGTGAAGATCTGTTAAGGGGAAGGGGTAGTTTACCGGCACCGTTTTTTTATCAAGCGTATTTTCTATGGCAAACGATAACAGCCGCAAATTCAAACAGAATCAAATAATATTTTACATACATCCCTGAATTGTAGAGGTCTCAAGGACTTTCGATTTTGGTGAAGATCGGTTAAGGGGAAGGGGTAGTTTACCTGCAACCTTTTACGTTTTAACAAGAGTAAAGTACTTGCAAATTTATTTAAACTTTTTGAAACAATGGTAATTGTTAAAAATAAAATAATTTTGTTGCCAGGCAATAAAATTAAAATTTTTTAATTTTAATGTAATATAATATTTTTCATTTAATACGGCAATAAAAAGGCAGGTAAGACACAAACACACAATTCACGTTATTTCTGGCCTCACTCATGTTTATTTTCTTACGTTTGCACGCTTTTTAAATGGAAAGTGCCGAAACCCACACCAACATAACGCGTGCAAGCCGAAAAAATGGACATCAATTTGCTTACTGGCGAAGCTAGTAGTTAATGAATGGGTAGGCAAAAATCTTATCTTAAATTTTTTTTAAGGAATCACTAAAAGGACGGTGGGTCAAATCGGACGCTGAGGTAGAGTTGCTGTAACCGAATGGTTCCACAAACAGCCGTAAGAATTTTACTAGCAGGGAATCTACAGGTTAGCGCAACAGTGGAACTCATGTCTTAATGATATTGGAGACTTCTTTTAAAATCGTTGAATAAAAAATGCTTTACAGCTCTATACGTGTGTCTATTGAACAATCCTTGTATTAGTCATACACAATAATACAACTGATTTAACTTCAAATTTTTAAACTTGATTAGTTTCTATATATATGTTTAATGTTACAAATAATTCAAATAACAATCTTGATCATCTGTTAGTTCAGCGGAATAACAGTGACACTTTTAATAACCGCATAAAATAAACACTTAGAAACAACACAGGCGCTTTAACTTAACTGTTTGGACCACAGAAGTGAGGCATGCCTCAACGCTCTATGTGTACAGCGCGGGACAATCCCCCCTCCCTACACTTCCCTATCACACCACTACATTGTTTACATACGATGTATACAAAAAACGCTGAGGCAAGTTCAGGTTGCCTCATTCGCTTTAAACGAACTATGCCGAATCTCACCTGTCACCATCTAGCGGTCGCTCAATAAAGCACGTTTCGGTTTAATAAATTTGACAGTCCCAGTAACAATGTATAATCTTTACGTTATGTAGTTCATACGTATTTATAATTTTTATTCTACAGAATTTGTTAGGGTAGGCATTGCCTCAATTGCCTCCATGTAACTTCGCCACTGATATATATGTGTACAACGTTATCGGCAACAAAGAAGTAGTTTTTGTTAAAATTCCTTCCCGGGATATTTGGCCGTAGTCCAATGTTTTCTACAAAACCAGACATTTCGGCAATGCCATCGACTTCCATCATCAGTGAAAATCGAGTGCGATAACGTGAGGTGGTATACGTTAGTGACCACAGTACTGTGGTTAAGGCTGAAGCAGTAAGTAGACAGAAGTAGTTTCTATGGTAATATTTCATTTCGAAAATGATTTTAAATATAAATCTTAGAATATGGAAGTCATGTATGGTTCTCCATACCGATATTTACTTCCATATTCCTTAAGGAATGGAAGTATGGTGATGGCAAAAAAAATCGTGTTCGAGATTATTGCAGATTCTGATTCTGCTACACTCAAAACATGAAAAAAGTCGTTTTCCGAAAAGTGTCTGTGTGTCTATCTGTCTGTGTGTCTGTCTGTAGATTTTTTTTCTATGGCAAACGATAACTGCCCCAAATTCAAACAGAATCAAATAATTTTTTGCATACAGCCCTGATTTGTAGAGTACTCGCTACCTATTGTTTTTGGTGAAGATCTGTTGAGGGGAAGGGGTAGTTTACCGGCAACGGTATTTTTTTATCGAGGAAAATTTTTTTTTTTTCGCAAACGATAACAGCCGCAAATTCAAACAGAATCAAATGATGTTTCGCATGCTACCCTGAATTGTAGAGTTCTCAAGACCTATTGTTTTTGGTGACGATCGGATAAGGGAAAGGGGTAGTTTACCTACAACATTTTTTTAACAAGGGTATTTTCTATGGCAAACGATAACAGCCGCAAATTCAAACAGAATCAAATAATTTTTTGCATACTTCAGTGAATTGTAGAGGACTCAAGGCCTTTAGATTTTGGTAAAGATCGGTTAATGGGAAGGGGTAGTTTACCTGCAACCTTTTACGTTTTAACAAGAGTAAAGTACTTGAAAATTCATTTAAACTTTTTCAAACAATGGTAATTGTTGAAAATAAAATAATTTTGTTGCCAGGCAATCTGAAAATTTCAGATTTTGTACCACAAAATCTGAAAAGATTATACGATAGTTTATGAAATGGTTAATAATACGTCAGTGGAAGGTGTAATGAGAAATTAGCAGAAATGGAAACCTGGGGAATGTTAACTGTTCTGTAGATACAATTTTGTCAGAATGTTTGGAAATGATCATCAACATTGAAGAAAAAGTAAGCATATTAAGAAACATATGTAAGTACTTATTATAAAAAAATAATGTTTGTTTTTTGATAAAGTCATTTTGATTATAAAATATAAATATTTACAACAAGAAAAGAATTTTCAGTTTTCAAAATTTAAATATATTTTTATAAAACAATGGGTACTTCATTGAGGTGGGGACCATGTCACTCACTCCATCTCAAGCCTCCTCTCCCATTTTGCAGAAACAGAGGACCCTGTCAAGGCTGATACTTTGACGACAGTGACAGGGCTTTCCACCAAATTCAGCAGAGTGACAGGTAGGCCCAACTCTGATTGGCTCCTATGATTTCCCCAGCGTTAGTAGGTTCTATGAAAATATTTTATTTCAAAAATGATTTTAAATATAAATCTTAGATATGTTTTATAAATCTCATGTTTTATGTTTTAACATGGGTAATTTTTTATATGACGAACCATAACTGCCGTAAATTCAAACAGAATCAAATAATTTTTTACATATGTGCCTGAGCTATAGAGAACTCAACGTCTGTTGATTTTGGTGAAGATCGGTTACGGGGAAAGGGCAGTTTACCTGAAACATTTTTTGTTGTAACATGAGTAAAGTACTTAATTTTGATAAAGTATCCTGATAAGATCTTAATAATCCACTGTAGAAACGTAGATGAAATATCTATAAATGAAGAGGCTAGTTGAACGGGCTGGGGGTAATTTTCTATAAATCAAAATTATAGTTGAAGGGGGAGGGGATAATATTTTTTATATGTGTACTACGTTATTGGCAAGAAAGAAGTATTTTTTTGTTCAAATTCCTTCCCTGGCTGTTTGGCTGAAAATGATTTTAAATATAAATCTTTAGAATATGGAAGTCATGTATGGTTCTCCATACCGATATTTTACTTCCATATTCCTTAAGGAATGGAAGTATGGTGATGGCAAAAAAAATCGTGTTCGAGATTATTGCAGATTCTGATTCTACTACACTCAAAACATGAAAAAAAGTCGTTTTCCGAAAAGTGTCCGTGTGTATGTCTGTCTGTCTGTCTGTGTGTCTGTCTGTGTGTCTGTAGATTTTTTTTCTATGGCAAACGATAACAGCCGCAAATTCAAACAGAATCAAATAATTTTTTGCATACAGCATTGAATTGTAGAGTTCTCAAGACGTATTCTTTTTGGTGAAGATCGGTTAAGGGAAAGGGGTAGTTTACCTGTAACGTTTTATGTTTTAACAAGGGTATTTCCTATGGCAAACGATAACAGCCGCAAATTCAAACAGAATCAAACGATTATTTGTATACAGCCCTAAATTGTAGAGTTCTCAAGACCTATTGTTTTTGGTGAAGATCGGTTGAGGGAGAGGGGTAGTTTACCAGCAAGTTTTTTTAACAAGGGTATTTTCTATGGCGAACGATAACAGCCGCAAATTCAAACAGAATCAAATGATGTTTTACATACAGCCCTGTATTGTAGAGTTCTCAATACCTATTGGTGTTGTTGAAGATCGGTTAAGGGAAAGGGGTAGTTTACCAGCAACATTTTATGTTTGAACCAGGGTAATTTTTTATATGACGAACGATAACTGCCGTAAATTCAAACAGAATCAACTAGGTTTTTGCATACATTTTTGAACTAAAGAGAACTCAAGGTCTGTTGATTTTGTTGAAGGTCGGTTAAGGGAAGGGGTAGTTTATCAGCAACGTTTTATGTTTTAAAAAGGGTAATTTTTTTATGACGAACGATAACTGCCGAAAATTCAATGAGAATCAAATAATTTTTTTCACTCTTTCCTGAGTTGCAGAGAGCTCAAGGTCTATTGATTTTGGTGAAGATCGGTTAAGGGAAAGGGGTAGTTTACCAGCTATATTTTATGTTGTAACAAGAGAAATGTTTCCATGACGAACGATAACTGCCGCACATTGAAACAGAATCAAATATTTTCGCATGCTTCCCTGAATTGTAGAGGACGGAAGGTCTATTGATTTTGGAGAAGATCGGTTAAGAGAAAGGGGTAGTTTACCTGAAACATTTTATGATTTAACAAGAGTAAAGTACTTAATTTTTATAAATAAAGTATCCTGATAAGAAGCTCATAGTAATCCACTGTAGAAACGTAGATGAAATATCTATAAATGAAGAGGTTATGTGAACGGGGTGGGGGTAATTTTCTATTATTAAAAATTATAGTTGAAGGTGGAGGGGAGAATTTTTTATGTGTGTACTACGTTATCGGCAACAAAGAAATAGTTTTTTGTTAAAATTGCTTCCCGGGCTCTTTAGCCGTAGTCCAATGTTTTCTACAAAACCAGACTTTTCGGCAGTGCCATCGACTGCCATCATCGGTGAAAATCGAGTGCGAAAACGTGAGGTGGTATACGTTAGTGACCTCAGTACTGTGGTTAATGCTGAAGCAATAAGTAGAAAGACGTAGTTTCTATGGAAATATTTCATTTCAAATATGATTTTAAATATAAATCTTAGAACATGGAAGTCATGTATGGTTCTCCATACCGATATTTTCTATGGTAAACGGGTAAACGATAACAGCCGCAAATTCAAACAGAATCAAATGATGTTTTGCATACAGCCCTGTATTGTAGAGTTCTCAATACCTATTGGTGTTGGTGAAGATCGGTTAAGGGAAAGGGGTAGTTTACTTTTATGTTTTAAAAGGGTATTTTCTATGGCAAACGATAAGAGCCGCAAATTCAAACAGAATCAAATACGTTTTTGCATACAGCCCTGTTTTGTTGAGTACTAAAGACCTATTGTTTTTGGTGAAGATCGGTTAAGGGAAAGGGGTAGTTTACCAGACACGTTTTTTGTTTTATCAAGGGTATTTTATATGGCAAACGATAACAGCCGCAAATTCAAACAGAATCATATAATATTTTGCATACAGCCCTGAAATGTAGAGTTCTCAAGACCTGTTGGTTTTGGTGAAGATCGGTTAAGGGAATAGGGTTGTTTACCAGCAACATTTTATGTTTTATCAAGGGTAATTTTTTATTTGACGAACGATAACTGCCGTACATTAAAGCAGAATCAACTACTCTTCTGCATACCTTTTTGAATTATACAGAACTCAAGGTCTGTTGATTTTGTTGAAGATCGGTTAAGGGAATAGGGTAGTTTACCTGCAACATTTTATGTTTTATCAAGGGTAATTTTTTTTATGACGAATGATAACTGCCGTACATTAAAACAGAATCAACTACTCTTCTGCATACCTTTTTGAATTATACAGAACTCAAGGTCTGTTGATTTTGTTGAAGATCGGTTAACGGAAAGAGGTAGTTTACCGGCAACGTTTTATGTTTTAACAACGGTATTTTTTCTATGACGAACGATAACTGCCGTAAATTCAAAGAGAATCAAATAATTGTTTGCATACAGGCCTGAATTGTAGAGTACCTAAGACCTGTCGTTTTTGGTGAAGATCGGTTAAGGGAAAGGGGTAGTTTACCAGCAACGGTTTTTTATCAAGGGTAATTTTTTTCTATAGTAAACGATAACAGCCGCAAATTCAAACAGAATCAAATGATGTTTTGCATACAGCCCTGTATTGTAGAGTTCTCAATACGTATTGGTGTTGGTGAAGATCGGTTAAGGGAAAGGGGTAGTTTACCAGCAACATTTTATGTTTTAACAAGGGTAATTTTTTATATGACGAACGGTAACTGCCGTAAATTCAAACAGAATCAACTAGGTTTTTGCATACCTTTTTGAACTAAAGAGAACTCAAGGTCTATTGATTTTGTTGAAGATTGGTTAAGGGAAGGGGTAGTTTATCAGCAACGTTTTATGTTTTAAAAAGGGTAATTTTTTTATGACGAACGATAACTGCCGAAAATTCAATGAGAATCAAATAATTTTTTGCACCCCCTGAGTTGCAGAGAGCTCAAGGTCTATTGATTTTGGTGAAGATCGGTTAAGGGAAAGGGGTAGTTTACCTGCAACATTTTATGTTGTAACAAGAGAAATGTTTCAATGACGAACGATAACTGCCGCACTTTCAAACAGAATCAAATATTTTTTTGCATGCTTCGCTGAATTGTAGAGGACGGAAGGTCTGTTGATTTTGGAGAAGATCGGTTAAGAGAAAGGGGTAGTTTACCTGAAACATTTTATGATTTAACAAGAGTAAAGTACTTAATTTTTATAAATAAAGTATCCTGATAAGAAGCTCATAGTAATCCACTGTAGAAACGTAGATGAAATATCTATAAATGAAGAAGTTAGGTGAACGGGGTGGGGGTAATTTTCTATTATTAAAAATTATAGTTGAAGGTGGAGGGGAGAATTTTTTATATGTGTACTACGTTATCGGCAACAAAGAAGTAGTTTTTTGTTAAAATTGCTTCCCGGGCTCTTTAGCCGTAGTCCAATGTTTTCTGCAAAACCAGACTTTTCGGCAGTGCCATCGACTGCCATCATCGGTGAAAATCGAGTGCGAAAACGTGAGGTGGTATACGTTAGTGACCACAGTACTGTGGTTAATGCTGAAGCAATAAGTAGAAAGACGTAGTTTCTATGGAAATATTTCATTTCGAATATGATTTTAAATATAAATCTTAGAACATGGAAGTCATGTATGGTTCTCCATACCGATATTTTACTTCCATGTTCCTTAAGGAAATGGAAGTATGGTGATGGCAAAAAAAATCGTGTTGAGATTATTACAGAATATGATTGTACTACACTCAAAACATGAAAAAAAGTCATTTTTCGAAAAGTGTGTGTGTGTGTGTGTGTGTGTGTGTCTGTCTGTCTATAGATTGTTTTCCTATGGCAAACGATAACAGCTGCAAATTCAAACAGAATCAAATAATTTTTTGCACACAGTCCTGATTTGCAGAGTACTCGCGACCTATTGTTTTTGGTGAAGATCGGTTGAGGGAAAGGGGTAGTTTACCTGCAACAGTTTTTTTTATCAAGGGTAATTTTGTTTGTTTGGCAAACGATAACAGCCGCAAATTCAAACAGAATCAAATAATGTTTCGCATACAGCCCTGGACTGTAGAGTTCTCAAGATCTGTTGATTTTGGTAAAGATCGGTTAAGGGAAAGGGGTAGTTTACCTGCAGCGTTTCATGTTTTAACAAGGGTATTTTCTATGGTAAACGATAACAGCCGCAAATTCAAACAGAATCAAATGATGTTTTGCATACAGTCCTGTATTGTAGAGTTCTCAATTCCTATTGGTGTTGGTGAAGATCGGTTAAGGGAAAGGGATAGTTTACCTGCAACGTTTTATGTTTTAAAAGGGTATTTTCTATGGCAAACGATAAGAGCCGCAAATTCAAACAGAATCAAATACGTTTTTGCATACAGCCCTGTTTTGTTGAGTACTAAAGATCTATTGTTTTTGGTGAAGATCGGTTAAGGGAAAGGGGTAGTTTACCTGACACGTTTTTTGTTTTATCAAGGGTATTTTATATGGCAAACGAAAACAGCCGTAAATTCAAACAGAATCATATAATATTTTGCATACAGCCCTGAAATGTAGAGTTCTCAAGACGTGTTGGTTTTGGTGAAGATCGGATAAGGGAATAGGGTTGCTTACCAGCAACATTTTATGTTTTATCAAGGGTAATTTTTTTTGACGAACGATAACTGCCGTACATTAAAACAGAATCAACTACTCTTCTGCATACCTTTTTGAATTATACAGAACTCAAGGTCTGTTGATTTTGTTGAAGATCGGTTAACGGAAAGAGGTAGTTTACCGGCAACGTTTTATGTTTTAACAAGGGTGTTTTTTCTATGACGAACGATAACTGCCGTAAATTCAAAGAGAATCAAATAATTGTTTGCATACAGGCCTGAATTGTAGAGTACCTAAGACCTGTCGTTTTTGGTGAAGATCGGTTAAGGGAAAGGGGTAGTTTACCAGCAACGGTTTTTTATCAAGGGTAATTTTTTTCTATAGTAAACGATAACAGCCGCAAATTCAAACAGAATCAAATGATGTTTTGCATACAGCCCTGTATTGTAGAGTTCTCAATACGTATTGGTGTTGGTGAAGATCGGTTAGGGAAAGGGGTAGTTTACCAGCAACATTTTATGTTTTAACAAGGGTAATTTTTTATATGACGAACGGTAACTGCCGTAAATTCAAACAGAATCAACTAGGTTTTTGCATACCTTTTTGAACTAAAGAGAACTCAAGGTCTGTTGATTTTGTTGAAGATTGGTTAAGGGAAGGGGTAGTTTATCAGCAACGTTTTATGTTTTAAAAAGGGTAATTTTTTTATGACGAACGATAACTGCCGAAAATTCAATGAGAATCAAATAATTTTTTGCACCCCCTGAGTTGCAGAGAGCTCAAGGTCTATTGATTTTGGTGAAGATCGGTTAAGGGAAAGGGGTAGTTTACCTGCAACAATTTATGTTGTAACAAGAGAAATGTTTCATTGACGAACGATAACTGCCGCACTTTCAAACAGAATCAAATATTTTTTTGCATGCTTCGCTGAATTGTAGAGGACGGAAGGTCTGTTGATTTTGGAGAAGATCGGTTAAGAGAAAGGGGTAGTTTACCTGAAACATTTTATGATTTAACAAGAGTAAAGTACTTAATTTTTATAAATAAAGTATCCTGATAAGAAGCTCATAGTAATCCACTGTAGAAACGTAGATGAAATATCTATAAATGAAGAAGTTAGGTGAACGGGGTGGGGGTAATTTTCTATTATTAAAAATTATAGTTGAAGGTGGAGGGGAGAATTTTTTATATGTGTACTACGTTATCGGCAACAAAGAAGTAGTTTTTTGTTAAAATTGCTTCCCGGGCTCTTTAGCCGTAGTCCAATGTTTTCTGCAAAACCAGACTTTTCGGCAGTGCCATCGACTGCCATCATCGGTGAAAATCGAGTGCGAAAACGTGAGGTGGTATACGTTAGTGACCACAGTACTGTGGTTAATGCTGAAGCAATAAGTAGAAAGACGTAGTTTCTATGGAAATATTTCATTTCGAATATGATTTTAAATATAAATCTTAGAACATGGAAGTCATGTATGGTTCTCCATACCGATATTTTACTTCCATGTTCCTTAAGGAAATGGAAGTATGGTGATGGCAAAAAAAATCGTGTTGAGATTATTACAGAATATGATTGTACTACACTCAAAACATGAAAAAAAGTCATTTTTCGAAAAGTGTGTGTGTGTGTCTGTCTGTCTATAGATTGTTTTCCTATGGCAAACGATAACAGCTGCAAATTCAAACAGAATCAAATAATTTTTTGCACACAGTCCTGATTTGCAGAGTACTCGCGACCTATTGTTTTTGGTGAAGATCGGTTGAGGGAAAGGGGTAGTTTACCTGCAACAGTTTTTTTTATCAAGGGTAATTTTGTTTGTTTGGCAAACGATAACAGCCGCAAATTCAAACAGAATCAAATAATGTTTCGCATACAGCCCTGGACTGTAGAGTTCTCAAGATCTGTTGATTTTGGTAAAGATCGGTTAAGGGAAAGGGGTAGTTTACCTGCAGCGTTTTATGTTTTAACAAGGGTATTTTCTATGGTAAACGATAACAGCCGCAAATTCAAACAGAATCAAATGATGTTTTGCATACAGTCCTGTATTGTAGAGTTCTCAATTCCTATTGGTGTTGGTGAAGATCGGTTAAGGGAAAGGGATAGTTTACCTGCAACGTTTTATGTTTTAAAAGGGTATTTTCTATGGCAAACGATAAGAGCCGCAAATTCAAACAGAATCAAATACGTTTTTGCATACAGCCCTGTTTTGTTGAGTACTAAAGACCTATTGTTTTTGGTGAAGATCGGTTAAGGGAAAGGGGTAGTTTGCCTGACACGTTTTTTGTTTTATCAAGGGTATTTTATATGGCAAACGATAACAGCCGTAAATTCAAACAGAATCATATAATATTTTGCATACTGCCCTGAAATGTAGAGTTCTCAAGACCTGTTGGTTTTGGTGAAGATCGGAAAAGGGAATAGGGTTGCTTACCAGCAACATTTTATGTTTTATCAAGGGTAATTTTTTTTTGACGAACGATAACTGCCGTACATTAAAACAGAACCAACTACTCTTCTGCATACCTTTTTGAATTATACAGAACTCAAGGTCTGTTGATTTTGTTGAAGATCGGTTAAGGGAAAGGGGTAGTTTACCTGCAACATTTTATGTTTTAACAAGGGTATTTTTTCTTTGACGAACGATAACTGCCGTAAATTCAAAGAGAATAAACTAATGTTTTGCATACAGCCCTGAATTGTAGAGTTCTCAAGACCTATTGTTTTTGGTGAAGATCGGTTAATGGAATAGGGTAGTTTACCAGCAACGTTTTATGTTTTATCAAGGGTGTTTTCTATGGCAAACGATAACAGCCGCAAATTCAAACAGAATCAAATAATTGTTTGCATACAGGCCTGAATTGTAGAGTACCCAAGACCTGTCGTTTTTGGTGAAGATCGGTTAAGGGAAAGGGGTAGTTTACCTGCAACGGTTTTTTATCAAGGGTAATTTTTTTTCTATACTAAACGATAACAGCCGCAAATTCAAACAGAATCAAATGATGTTTTGCATACAGCCCTGTATTGTAGAGTTCTCAATACCTATTGGTGTTGGTAAAGATCGGATAAGGGAAAGGGGTAGTTTACCAGCAACATTTTATGTTTTAACAAGGGTAATTTTTTATGTGACGAACGATAACTGCCGTAAATTCAAACAGAATCAACTAGGTTTTTGCATACCTTTTTGTACTGAAGAGAACTCAAGGTCTGTTGATTTTGTTGAAGATCGGTTAAGGGAAGGGGTAGTTTATCAGCAACGTTTTATGTTTTAAAAAGGGTAATTTTTTTATGACGAACGATAACTGCCGAAAATTCAATGAGAATCAAGTAATATTTTGCACCCTTTCCTGAGTTGCAGAGAGCTCAAGGTCTATTGATTTTGGTGAAGATCGGTTGATAGAAAGGGGTAGTTTACCTGCAACATTTTATGTTGTAACAAGAGAAATGTTTCCATGACGAACGATAACTGCCGCACATTCAAACAGAATCGAATATTTTTTTGCATGCTTCCATGAATTGTAGAGGACGGAAGGTCTATTGATTTTGGAGAAGATCGGTTAAGAAAAAGGGGTAGTTTACCTGAAACATTTTATGATTTAACAAGAGTAAAGTACTTAATTTTTATAAATAAAGTTTCCTGATAAGAAGCTCATAGTAATCCACTGTAGAAACGCAGATGAAATATCTATAAATGAAGACGTTAGGTGAACGGGGTGGGGGTAATTTCCTATTATTAAAAATTATAGTTGTAGGTGGAGGGGAGAATTTTTTATATGTGTACTACGTTATTGGCAACAAAGAAGTAGTTTTTTGTTAAAATTGCTTCCCGGGCTCTTTAGCCATAGTCCAATGTTTTCTGCAAAACCAGACTTTTCGGCAGTGCCATCGGCTGCCATCATCGGTGAAAATCGAGTGCGAAAACGTGAGGTGGTATACGTTAGTGACCACAGTACTGTGGTTAATGCTGAAGCAATAAGTTTTAAGACGTAGTTTCTATGGAAATATTTCATTTCGAATATGATTTTAAATATAAATCTTAGAACATGGAAGTCATGTATGGTTCTCCATACCGATATTTTCTTTCTTAGACGTGCGTAAACCACGTTTTATACATTATATAAGAAAAAGACTGGCTTCCCGAATTTGCTGGGGATAACAGAAGACAGTCTGGAATAATTTGGGCATTCTTGGATATCGGGCGTATTTAAAATAAAGGAACATGAAAATAAAAGCAGGTTAAGTCACGTAGAAGACTCGATTTGTGTTAAAATTTAACGTTGCGTGTGACGAAAATAAGCGGACAAATGTGGCAAGTCCAGACCGCATGATTCATCCTGCGTTTGGTGAAAGTGACAAAAATCTGTTGGATGATTGATTGCGTAGTAAAAAGATAGACCATCTGTCGTCGCTCCAAATAGCCATTCTAGTATAGCACAATAGTAAGGAAACTGATAGTTTGTTTTACAATAAATTGTGATTTCTTGATCATGTGACATGTGTGGTAGGTAGATCACGCAATGGATTTATTCCGTTTATAGAAGTTAAGAGAAAGCAATGTGTCTTGCAGTAAAGCATGACACACTTAAGCAGAAATTTCGGATACACTCTTACATCACCTGGCAGTTTTTAAAAATTATAACAATAATAGTTAGTATCATAATCGATGTAACAATAGTAATGTCTTCTGCAGTCTGCCATCACCATTCAAGCACTACCATACACCATCTTCCTGTAGCTGATGGAAGGGAAGTTTCAAAACGAAAATATCATTTTTAAACAGAGATTTGTTAAAATTTAAAGCAGAGTTTTAACAAAAAAAGTCATATTAACATGTACTGTGCAGGCATTATTAACATCATATAAAACTCGAAACACACACGCACGCGCGCGCGCGTTAACATCATACATGTATTTACTAAAAATTAAGCGTCAAAAGGAATTTGTTAAATAAAATAAGTTTTCTCAATTTGTACGTTAAGAAAATGACGCGTATATAGTCATGATTGTCATTCTATATTTACCAACGTGAATTCGGAGCAGTATCCGCTACGGAACAAACTGTAGTTATAAATTATGTAGTAAATTTTAAATAAGAGAGGCTAACATACCACACCAGGATAACGTACGCGTACATAAAATTTAAAAAATTTTTACTTTGAAGCTTGCCTTGCCTTATTCGATAAAAGGTGTATAGGTATTGAAATATACATTTTTAAAAAGATTGAAAATTCATTTCTAAATGTAAAAACAATCAATTTTTAAAACTAGACGTTCTAAAAACATTAAAAATTTAGAATCTTGTCTGAAAATTATGCGTGTTTTTTGAACGGTTTAAAATAACTAGTGAAATAACGAACGCGTTTCTATAAATGAAAAAATTATTTCCTTTAAACTTACTACCACAAGAAAACACAATTGATTAATTCCTACAATTACGTGTAGGACTGTGACATTATTGTGCAAGATGAATAATTCTGCGGTGCTGGTTACAGGAAGTGAGGTGTAGTTGGTCGTTGAAATGATATTTTGTCACACAACAGTCACGACGTTAGATAAGAGTAGGTCGGACCAGGTGTTTGAACCGAGCAATGTTGCAATTGTAAGCTTCTCCTAATTTGGTCTTACCTGTACAGAACAGGTCGAGTCGGAGTCGGAGCGAAGCAGTTTATGGCCATAACATATTACTACACGTTTACTGCATCGCACTCTGACATTACCGCCTTGCATACACATACACATACACAGTGTTTCCCAATAATAATCACATCTGTGATACGAGTTTCACTAAACTTGCTACTTTCGTATTAAAAAAAAGTTGCTTTGAGTTTATTCACGATTATACGTCACAACAGTTCCTAAATCTTTCCGTAACTTCGTTAGGAACATGTCTTTATAAATGCAGTTTATCATTTTTATCTCATCAAGGCTGAAGTCTTCAGATTTATTTCAGCATTCTTCTGAAACGTGGGCGTACCGGTACCTCAGAGAAGAGGGAACACATGTATCTCATGGATACCAAACCAACCGACGCGTTTGTGGTGAGTCATCAGCACTCATTATCTCCTTCGTACGTCAAAAAATTACGTAAAATTTATATGGTACACCGTCAGTAGATCCAAAAATATAATAATGTCCGGTGTCGTAATGTCTAATAATCTACGTCCAATGATATTGAGCGCAGGACATTTCTGCTGATGAAGTATCAATTTGTGATGAAAATCTAGCATTACCGTACGTAACGGCTATTTACCTTATTTCTGCAAATCTGGGTGCCCTTACATATTACGTATGAATAAGTGAACTGAAATGGAATTTTTTTATTGTATTGAGTATTTATTTATATTAATTTAAAGATATTTAACAATATTCTGAATTGTCTAACAGATTTTATACATATTCACTTTCCTCTTCTTCGCCACTTGCTTTTGTAGTTTTGCTGTTTAGTTAAACTATAATTTCCACACAACTGTAAACTTGCAATTTCCCACCCACGGCTTCTACTTGGATTTGATTAACTTGGTAGTTTCACTGGACGTCGCACACACACACACACAGATGATCTTCATAAGCTGGAATTTTATCGTGTCTTTGATACTTTTATATACATTTCAAAAACGTCCACAATGATGCGTGGTGAGTTACCACCTAACCAAACTTTGAAATCCACCTCTGAACGGTAGTGACAGTCCGTTGCACTCTGTTGGCAACTATAAATCAAAAACATTCCAGATAGTAGAAGGAAAACATGGTGAACAACTCGTCCCCTGCTTCTCCGGGGTGTTCCCTTTATGTAGGCCTATGTTCGTTCTGCTTAAATGTCTACTGGTTCCATTTTATTATTTACATTAACTTGTAAACATTATTCACTTTATCTTGTATACGTTATCAGAAACTTGCTTCACATCTTTTGGGGGCATGAACGTTACAGCTAGCAGTTTCCTATTTGATGTTTCACCGTTGTCATCTTCATTGCTGTAGTCCCCTTTCAGTCTTCGTAAGCCATACGCTTTCAAATTGATTGAGTAAAACGAAAGAGGTAACCCTTGATTGTGGCAGTGGGGAAAGTTGTTCTCGGAGCATTCGTCGTAGCTAATTCGAAGTCTCTCATACGATTTCCGGTTCCAAATTGTAATTCATTGCTCTACACGTGGTCTTCAATTGGGCTAACAGTGTGGCGTCGTTTGTTTGGGTTTTCGTCTACATGGACAACACACGAACGAATCGCTTGGTCCATGAAAAGTACAGAGCCTATAAACATTGTTGGTACGTTCTGAAAAGCTTAAAGGATTTTGTTCACAATTGGACATTTTGGCACTTGGACCTTTCGCTAATTGGACTTTTTTTAAATTTTCTATACAATAAAATATATCAATAATAAAATATATAAATAATAAATTAAATATGTCAATGAAATGTTGGGCAGCTGTACAGAACCGAACATACAGAAGATGTAATATTAGCGAGATCCATGAGGTGTTTAACACTGTGAGAATAGTTGTCACAGATGAAAAGTAACATTTATGTTTTCATTGTACATAAGGTCTAGTCAATGAATACATGTCATCAACGTTTATACTCATAAGACAAGGAAATTGAATGACACAGTATAACAGAACGGTAGGGCATTGGTCTGTTACTGATCTGAAATTTACTCAATCTGTGCACGAGTACTTCACTATAGATTGATTTCGGATGTTATAGCTGTAATTCGATTTAGTGTTAACTAAGCACTGAAATACAAACCAGACATTTAAGCGAAGTCACAAATGAAACAGAAATGAATATTTGTTTCAGTCGATGAAGACAGACGTATGCATTATTTAACAATGAACTAAAATTATTTTGATGTTATATAAATTAAATACATTAGTAAAAACACTGTAGAAATTAACGCGACGGGAAGTACAGATGAAGCATAAATAAAAAACTGAAGCTGTATGAAACGTACTGTTGCACGGCACTTACTGGTGTATGGGCAGAAGACTATACGAAACGTACTGTTGCACGGTACTTACTGGTGTATGGGCAGAAGAGTATACGAAACGTACTGTTGCACGGCACTTACTGTGTATGGGCAGAAGAGTATACGAAACGTACTGTTGCACGGTACTTACTGGTGTATGGGCAGAAGAGTATACGAAACGTACTGTTGCACGGTACTTACTGGTGTATGGGCAGAAGAGTATACGAAACGTACTGTTGCACGGTACTTACTGGTGTATGGGCAGAAGAGTATACGAAACGTACTGTTGCACGGCACTTACTGGTGTATATGCAGAAGAGTATACGAAACGTACTGTTGCACGGCACTTACTGTGTATAGGCAGAAGAGTATACGAAACGTACTGTTGCACGGCACTTACTGTGTATGGGCAGAAGAGTATACGAAACGTACTGTTGCACGGTACTTACTGGTGTATGGGCAGAAGAGTATACGAAACGTACTGTTGCACGGTACTTACTGGTGTATGGGCAGAAGAGTATACGAACGTACTGTTGCACGGCACTTACTGGTGTATATGCAGAAGAGTATACGAAACGTACTGTTGCACGGCACTTACTGTGTATAGGCAGAAGAGTATACGAAACGTACTGTTGCACGGCACTTACTGTGTATGGGCAGAAGAGTATACGAAACGTACTGTTGCACGGCACTTACTGTGTATGGGCAGAAGAGTATACGAAACGTACTGTTGCACGGTACTTACTGGTGTATGGGCAGAAGAGTATACGAAACGTACTGTTGCACGGTACTTACTGGTGTATGGGCAGAAGAGTATACGAAACGTACTGTTGCACGGCACTTACTGGTGTATATGCAGAAGAGTATACGAAACGTACTGTTGCACGGCACTTACTGTGTATAGGCAGAAGAGTATACGAAACGTACTGTTGCACGGCACTTACTGTGTATGGGCAGAAGAGTATACGAAACGTACTGTTGCACGGTACTTACTGGTGTATGGGCAGAAGAGTATACGAAACGTACTGTTGCACGGTACTTACTGGTGTATGGGCAGAAGAGTATACGAACGTACTGTTGCACGGCACTTACTGGTGTATATGCAGAAGAGTATACGAAACGTACTGTTGCACGGCACTTACTGTGTATAGGCAGAAGAGTATACGAAACGTACTGTTGCACGGCACTTACTGTGTATGGGCAGAAGAGTATACGAAACGTACTGTTGCACGGCACTTACTGTGTATGGGCAGAAGAGTATACGAAACGTACTGTTGCACGGTACTTACTGGTGTATGGGCAGAAGAGTATACGAAACGTACTGTTGCACGGTACTTACTGGTGTATGGGCAGAAGAGTATACGAAACGTACTGTTGCACGGTACTTACTGGTGTATGGGCAGAAGAGTATACGAAACGTACTGTTGCACGGCACTTACTGGTGTATATGCAGAAGAGTATACGAAACGTACTGTTGCACGGCACTTACTGTGTGTATGCAGAAGAGTATACGAAACGTACTGTTGCACGGCACTTACTGTGTATAGGCAGAAGAGTATACGAAACGTACTGTTGCACGGCACTTACTGTGTATGGGCAGAAGAGTATACGAAACGTACTGTTGCACGGCACTTACTGTGTATGGGCAGAAGAGTATACGAAACGTACTGCTGCACGGCACTTATTAGTGTATTGGCAGAAGAGTATACGAAAAGACGTTTAGATATAGAATGCAAATTACATTATTCATTGCAATTAGCCGCGGTACACAGGATGCCATAAAACGAGCTCGTAGAATGAATGGCTCATATCAGCGTTCTGTTGAAATTAGAATGGCATACAGGAAGCTGAATTCATAGTGTTATATTTGCTAACGACATGGCACATACTCCTTGCCCACAAACAGAGTTCGTGAAAGCAGAGTAATGATAACATAGAATCGTGTCTAGTAAACATGTAACATAGTGTTACCATTTTCTCGAATGACACCTACATAAAAAACGAAATTAAAAAAAAACTGGATAGTGTTAGAAAACGTATCGATATTGGAGAATATCTAATTTCCGACCCAGCGTGCGGAGTGGAAACCGGTAACAGTGGCAACAAGGAACAGAAAGAACATGTGTTCGTAGACGTTTAAACAAACGAATAAATATATTGCGCAGATAAGTACATTTATACGTCGAACCGCGCAGACAACGGCAGTAAAACAGAAAGGAAATTTGAAACTGATTGAACTTGTAATGGACGGCAGGTGGGTTAGTTACTCGTAAAGTGTACGCTATACGGTCCACCACAGAGCTGGAACACGGGTATCCATTTTCAGACGATTATAACTGACAATCGGACAAAAAGTTGCCGTTATAAAATTATATGGAAACATGACAAAGAAACTGAAACAAAAAATTGTTATAAACGTTATCCGAGTTCGTAACCACCTTACTTAAAAATTGTTTATAATTCCTGTTCGAAGAAAAGGAATTAGATTTTATTTTGGTAACTTGAGGGTCCTACTTCGTAGTTTTAGAGAATATCTCATTGTCTATTTTAAACTGGGAAACATTTTAAATTAGGAAACTGGCGTGACGTCCAGTACGAGAGTGACAGGTTCCATTCGTGACCTTAGTGCGGCAACGACAATACAGGTTCTTTCCATCTACGTAGGCTAGAGTTTTCTGTACTTGGCAGACTTTGTAAGGGCTGCAGGTTATGTTATTTATACCATGAATCTTTTGATGTATAGAAAGAAACCATTAATTCTCCCTTCACATGAATTATAAGCAGTAGACCCTTACCAAAGAACGATAGGCAGACGGAAATAAACCTACTGTCAGAGTACAGAGATCGGTAACGACAATAACAATACAGCAAGATGCCGCTGCTATGTCAGTTTTTATTTTGCAAACAGGATGTAAGCACGGTTTTAAATCTCTGTTTACTTTATAGGACATATAAGTTCCAATAAATATTAAGTTATAGTTTTATTAAATAAATTAAAATATAAGTATTACAATCATTAAGTAAAACTAATTACACAAGAAAATAGCGAGGCTTGTAGACCATTTCCGTATCGAGGTTTAATCCAATAAAGCACGGAGAGGAAACACCTATTCATTCTTGTAATAAAGACAGACAGATTGAAATAAAGACCGACTTCTTATAATTGGAAAGAGAACAAAAACTGTGAATCGTTTTGAGACAGTGAGAGGGGGAGTGAGCGCGGACGGACTGCTCTGCGTACGCGCGTGTGTGTACAGCGTGTGCATTGAAGCTTATACTTGACCTTGCACTCAAGTTTGATGGTTTATTTGCATAATTTTTTATTTTGTTGTTTATTATTAATTGAATTTTCCGTAATAAAATTCGATTAATTAGGATACTAGCAGTACAAACGATATTAATTTGTACCTAACAATACTGTACTAATTAAGACACGACAGCAGTAACAGAGCTATACACAGCTTCTTCCTCTTCAGTTTGATGAATGGCTGTTTGGACACATACGCGTATTGATCGTGAGGCTTACTATCCGGTCCCTACTAAATTCCATTTGAATGAAAGTTATAAAAATGTTTAATTCTGTATCGTACGTAGAATCAACGTTTAGACACTACAATCAGGCGTGCACACACGTTTCTAATTACCATGACTATATTAACATTATAACCACGAATGGTTTAGATCTTCACGCGAACCTGTCACATTATATTCATGTTTCCATGGGATTACGACAGACCGTCTTTCTTTGCACCATGATTCCAGAGAAACAACAGATAATTTACACATTCCACATTCCGCTTACGCAACAAAAGTATCCTGCCAATTTTTTCATAGGTCAAAATTTTTAAGCCAATTTCAGCAGCAGTCAAAATTTGTTTTAAAAAGTATAGTTCTGTTATACATAATGTAAACAACCATTTGCAGTGACATGCCCCTTTATACTGAGATACTTGATCCCAAGGAATCTGGACGAGTGTCCAGACAAGAACATTTGCGTCCGATCAACAAATCCATATTTACTGTCTTTAGGATTGTCTGAATTAAGAAACTTTATACACAGAAAATCAGAGGAACTCTACAAGTGAGCAATATATAATTTGGTGCCATATTCTCCAATTTATTCAAAGGTGATTTAGTTTTATTTGTTTCAGAATGTGCGTTTCTTTTAGAAGATGTTTCTTTTCAGAATGCCATATTTAGAAGCTATCACAACCACAGCACAAGGATACAACCCTGAAAGAAATATTGTCAGCTTAATAGATTTAAAAATGTTTGTTGAATAAAATACTTTTGTACAATACGTACAGGCAAATGTGTCCATTTCTATTGTACGAGTGGAAAGAGTTAATGCCCTTTGTAACCAAAGGATAGACTAAGCTATACGCAAACGATCTACAGAAGAAACATGTTATAAATTAGTACGATTTCGTACAGGTGATTCATTATTTGTACATAAATATGGGTATGCAGTGATGTTTAAAACTGTATCTTCAGTTCATGTCTTCTATGGTTTTGAAAATGCATCTTTAACGCGAATGAATTCAGCATTCTGAGAGCGGTCTAAGGTATTATTTTTACGTTTCTGAAGTTATAACATAAAAAGGAATACGATTGACTATAAAATAATGGAAACAGAAGCTTACTGTAGGAGAAACGTTCCGAACTACACAAACACTAAGATTAACAATGGCTGTGTCATAACACAATTGTTGAGGGAGTCACAGAAAATACACACAAGTAGAAACGGGTCGGATGCTGCCTGAACAAAAACGAACACGCCACAAAAAGGCAACACTAGATTAGAACCCATAAAAAAAGTGGCAGCAGCCTAGGAGAAAACAGAAGATGAGGTGAACAATGTATGGAAACTTCTGGGTATAAAGAAGTAAAGAGAAAGTTAAATTGTAGGAAGGGTTGAAAGACTATAGAGAATTATAGAACCGTTATTTTAAAGTTTCTGAATTTCAACAAATTAGGATGATAGCAATAACAGTGATAAGGAGGCACCGGGACAAGCGTCTGGAAAACACCCATTTGTAGGACGTCTGAGTAAACTTTAGTAATAGTTGGGCCTCCTTAAGTAATTCTGTTGTTTTTATCTTTTTTTTGTGTGTGAATTCTGAGAATATTTAGAAACAAAACTACAATAAGAAGGAACAGCAACCTGAGACTAAGTATTGCACATTGCATGGTTGGGGAAATGAAATTCTGGATCTGCTAAGCTTTATTGCTTCTCGCATCTTCACTAATAATTTCGGATTTCCTTTCAGACGTTTTCCGTATTATATTACAAATCAGAACTGCTCACTGTCACGTACACGCATTGCGCGTAAGGAATCCGTATTGGAAGGAAAGTAAGAACAAATGATCGTTTCAGTATGTAGAGAACATTAATTACAAATAAGAATTTATATGATTTGCATGTGTAGCTATATCTATTAAAAGGCACGCGCACGCGTGCGTATATATTACATGAAGAGTTGGCGTAATACGCCGGCAGTATCAAGAAGCTGAGTACAGTATTTAGAAACAAGCAGACGTAAATAATTAATAACCTGACGTCGCCATCTGGAAGCTGTGAAACAAATCACATGCGCCCGCGCACACATTTGTAAAATCGCTTACAGATGTTAACATCACACGTGTGAAATTAATTGTATTTTCCGTTACATACCAGAATCCTAACGAGTGAGTAGCATGACCGGCGATCACATTCACACTGTAATACGGTATACAGTTCAAGAATAACAAGTGGTCTATTCGCAATAGTTTATAATAGAGGAAGTACCTTTATTCTATAGTTTTTAAATGCTTGAGTTGTGTTTTTTCCACACAGTCTTTTTGTAACATGTATTCTCAAAACTTTGCCCCAACTGTCTGCAGAATGTCTACAGAACTTCATTTATTTGAAAAGTATATCACGTAAAAACATTGCATCCTGTTTTTTGGATTGCAATAATTTTCATTATCCCTTAGCTTATAAGGTCAAATAAAAATAAAGAATCAGGTAATTGTACTTACCGATAATAGACGACAAGCTGCCAATACCAAATCATAGTTTGAACTTAAAAACAATCCCGACCGCTAAGGTTTGTACATTTTATCAGCACGAGTACAAGGGACGAAGGGCGGGCATGCGCTTAAGGGTTGCTTTTGGAATAGTCCACAAAGTAAGCCCCCGAGTACAATCAATAAGAGCACTGTGTCTACTACACGCGGGCAGCGGACAGTATCGTTCACTTTACCACCTTTTACTGATAAGAACGTTTCGCGTTTTCTGAATTGTTACTTGAGGACTTGTTTGAGCCCAGTGCCAGGCTCAAGTGGAGAACATATTTTGGTGTAATTAGCAAATTGAAAAAAACATCTATTTAATTAAATACTTATTACATTCAAGTATTTTGTGATAAACTGAGCAATTATTGAAATATCGTAAATATAAACAGTCATAACTTCATTATATTATCTCTTATCGTTATTTTAAATGTGCTGGGTGTCTGACAGATGATCGAATATTTAACATTTTTTTAAGACGATCATTTAATTTTAGTTATACCGCGCAAAAATTTCTTATCACTGAAAAGCACAAAATTGTTCAAAGCAATATCTTATTGTTTGCAAAGAAATTATAAAATATTCAACGCGTAATACGTAAGATGTGTCATACAGCAACAACAACATATTCAGCATTTTATGTATTGTTAAGTGAGGAAATTGCGCACTGCCGATAATTTACCTGGCCGATTCCACTGCCAACTGAACACGAAAACATGTGTTTGTGACTTTCAGACCGTTTGTCTCCAGTAGGAAGCCCCGCCCCACAACACAGGGAGGGGGCCTCGTGACATCTTATCGACACACCAAAAGCGAGCACAAGTATCGTTTTAACACGGCCGACTTTCATCGCACCTGCCATCGTTTAGATATGTTATTCGTAACAAATAATTCTCTTCTCACACACGAAACTCGCAGATTCTCTGTCTTTCGTCTCTCTCTTCGTTCTAACCCGTGTGTCTATATACCAACTATAGTCAGATTTATGACAACTATTTATATACAATAAACGCTTATTTTTTTACATGAAATATGACAATCAGGATAGGTGTGTTGACAGTAACAAGAAGCAAATTTTTTATAATAAAATTTAATTTTCATTTTTATATTAAATTCATTAATAATATTAAATTTTAATTTAAATTTAACAGATAATAAATTTAATTAGATATTAAATAACATACAATCGGTAGTACTTCATTTTCATAAACGTATAGTTTTCTAGTGCACAAATCCACGCTCCTGAAAATTTGATAATCCTTAAAATAATAAACCTTAACGTTCTATAAAACTGTACGAACACGAATAGTAAATTTTATCAGTGTAAGTAAATATTTACACACAAAATTATTCTTAGACAACTTTTAAAATTTAATATTGTAAGAATATTTTTTTGTTTTTGCGTTGCACACATTAATTCCAGTTTGTCAGCTGGAATTTGTTCACTAGCGTTTATCAGAAGTCATGACAGCAAAATTTTGCTTCCTTACAACACTTTATTGAGTTATAAAACTTAATTATGCTGCCTGTAATCATGATTCTGTACTTTCCATAATATCGCTTGAAATAATTTGACGAGACAAGCTGAATTCTTCATAACAATTTGTTTCATTGCTATTGGGATTAAGAGTTTATAAAGAGGTAGTTTACGACCTTCATAGGGTTCACACTGAACACTGACTTAGCAAGTAGACTCATTTATTGATCTGGAAAATAAGGCTGGGTTTTATATGCCGCGTAGTCTTAATACTTCTGAGATGTAGTAAAAATAGTATTATTTACAATGTCAACGTGAATCGGTTTTTGCACGACTCAGTTATCCCTATGAAGATAATTCCTTTTTTTTTTATCGAAATCCCTTTTATCTTGTTAGTGAGAATAGAGGAATCAATAAATGTTCTCTATGAACCAACATTATTATATACACAACTTTTTGTATACTATCAGATCTCTCGTCTTTTTAAAATTAACATCTAAGAATGATGTCGCTATCACACATATGCTATAGGCTAACGATTCTCCATTATTATCAAGAACGTCACAACTTGATTCCCTGTCTGATGTACAAACATTACTATTGCGTGTTTGAGCAGGAACTACTGCTGAAAAACGTTTTAGAGCATATGGACTATCATTATAGCTAAAAGAGGATTACTAGAAGAGATTCGTCACTCGACTCTGATATTGTCTTTTCAATTTTTAATCTCTTTTTGCGACTCCTCTCGTCTACATTTGTAGCTAACCATATGTTCTTCACTGTCATAAGTAGTTATTCACTGGTCTGTTTTCTTTCAGTTTTTTCAAGTGTATTAAACTGAGAAAACTTGATGGAAAGAAAACAGCAAAGACTTTTATTGTTTTAATGAGTTCAATAATAATGTTTTTTTTATTATTAGAAATCAAAATACGTTTTCCGTAGTGATCACTACATTGAGTTTTTGTTATTAGGCGATTTTCAATGTCTCTGATATTATTACGAGTCACAATGACATAATTCAGAACTTCCATTACTTTCAGCACGATGAGGATGCTACTAAAAACAAGTTGGTTGGCAGATTGTTTGAAAAATCGATTATAGAACACTGTTTTATATAAAAAAGATTAAAATTCCTACTAAATTTGCACTCATTTGTCCGTGAAATTTATTAATGCTAATAAAATAAATATTATTCTATGAGACAAGAAGTGTGTTATCGCAGTGTTAGTAGGCCTACCTTGACAGTAACACACAAAATTTCAAAATTCGATGTCATTAGCAACACCACGCAAGCCCATGATTTTCAACACAACGAGAACCAGTAAGCCTGTTATATGAAGTGGCACTTATAAACTTTTCTGAAGGGGCACTTATAAACTTTTCTGAAATGAACACACACACACACACACACACACACACACACACACACACACACACACACACACACACACACACACACACACACACACACACACACACACACACACACACACACACACACACAGAGAGAAAATAATGGCAACTTCGGTCTGAGCAGTGTTACCTCTTTACGTTTCCATAATTATTTTTGATAGATGTCTGTTCATTCCTAACTGTGCAATGCTTCCAGTAGTTTAATTATCGTTATGTTGTCATTTTCCGCATCGGTAACAAAAGTGTTTAGATTTTTCCGTACAGTACACGTTTTCCGTTAGTTGAGCATTGAATTTTATTAATGATACGTATTAGCGTTCCCTAGTTGCTATTTGCCTTCTCGTTAATGTACTCACCATTATTTAAAGTATGCACAAGGGATGTTTGTGTAAAAAGTGACAGAATTGTTGTTTGGTAGACAGTAAGTAAAGATTCAATAAAAGTCTATAATTTAATTTAATTATTAAAAGCTGTTAATGAAAGGTCTCAATAATTTCCAATTGGCTTAAAACTCAATAACGATAATTATAACAAACAATTTTGTTAATTGTAAACTTAAAATTAAAGTGCTGACAATGAATTAAATTAAAGACTGTTTCACTTGAAATAAAATGATAACTCAAAAAATACTACACAACTATAGCAGGAATACAACACATTTCAAATTAAAACAAGAGTGGAAGGATATTCTATATAAAACTCTTGCATTTTTCGGAACAGGAATACAACATTCACCAATTCAAGAATAGAAAAGGAATACATTCACCAATTCATCATCTGGAAATGTGGTAAAACTGTATCTGTTCGTTTACAGGTAGAAACCCGCATCTGCTGGGATCGCAATGGATGTCCAGTTATCCTGTCCGGGATGGCATTGAGACTTTTCTTATTCAATCTCTTGTTAATGAATTTGTATTAGTTGAACTACCCTGTTGTTTTTTGCTAGTCTAGTGATTACCAATAAGCGCTTTCAGCCGTGTTAGCCACGCAGCTTTCAAGTCGACCTCATGACGACCTAAATCGGTCGAGTCTTTAGAAAGCTCCTGGCGATAGAAGATGGGCGCAAGTGGATTACATTCTCATACGAGAGAGATTTAAGAATCAAGTGAAAGATGGTAGAAGCTACCCTGAGCATACATGAATACGGTTCACAATCTAATCATGATGCAATATGAATTAAAGCACAAAAGACTAAAGAAAATAGAAAAGAAATATTGTAAGTTACAAAGTTAAAAGAGCAAGAGATACATTAACTGTACACGGATGGAACTAACAAGACTAATGAGGAATGATAATGGAAAATAAAGCAAATATTGGGAAGAAATGGGAAGCGAAGAGGTATATACTGAAAGCATTGAAGTAGCCATATGCAAAAAGAAGCCAGAAAACGTAAGGAATGAATCAGTAATGAGATCATTGAAATGACAAATGAAAGAAGGAAATATAAGAATTCAGAAAAAGAAGACGACGAAAGAAGATACAAGAGCTTGATAATGAAGTAAATAGGAGAGCAAGGAAAGACAAACAGAAAATTTTTAGAGAGAATTTGTGAAAACATTGATAATGGGAGCAGAACAAATTTGACAAGGCATATGAGAATACCAAAAGGTTCTTTGGAGAAAGGAAGACACAGGCTATGAGCATTGCAAGGAAAGGTGGGGAGTTGATATACGATGAAGTAAAAGTAGCAAAACGATGGAAAGAGCTTGTAGGATATAATCAAGTGTGGTTTCTGGTAAGGGTAGATAAATTAAAGAAAGAGGAAGTAGGTGAAACAATCATGGAAGGGGAATGCAAGAAAGCAATTCAATAGCTCAAAGACACGGAGGCGCCCGGTATCGACGACATACCAGCTGAGTTAATTAAGAAATCTGCAGGCAGGATAAAAAAGGGACTTTACAGTCTAGTATGTGAAATCTACGAAACTGGAAAGTACCCGAAGATTTCATTAAATGCATACGAGAAACGAAAGTAAAAACTAGAGAATCATCCTAACATTGAGACAGACAGTAGAAAAGCAAATGAGGAGGGGAAGACAATATTCATAGATTTAGAGAAAGCATTCTACGATCTTAATTGGAGCACTCTATTCAGCATTCTTCGCCAAACAGGAGTCAATAACAGAGAGTTTATTGTTACAATACAGCCACAATCCAGCTCACTGATCACACACCCCAAGTAAGACAGATCGGGTCCTCCCCTTATTTCGTCTCCAAGACCTTGCCTTTAGTGACGTCTCGACGGAGTACATGGCCCAAAAGCCGTGCTCTCCCAGTGCCTATAGAGTTTGCACAACCTTCACTCATTATTCCTCCTTTATCCCAATCTGTTTTGATAAGGCTCCTCTAAAACCACATTTTTCCAGCTTTAAGCATTCTTTTCCCCTGCCTCTCCCCAAATTCCAATCCAAGACTCAAACCCTACATTAATCTAGTTGTAAACAGTTATCTGGAAATAAGAAACATAATAAGGCATAAGACACAAGAACGTTGAAGAAAAATATTAATTATATAATACAATGTTTATAACTACACATCTCTAAAAATGAGGCCCTTGATGACCTTCAACAAAGAGTAAAACAAATAAAATTACAGTAAGATCCTGATTATCCAAAATAATGGGGTTGGAATGATTTCGGGGACAACCGAACATTTCGAATAACCCGGATGTACTAAGTCATAAACAATAAAAGGTTAGTTTAGTTTATTAAAACATTTTTAACCAGAAAATTTTTATTTAAGTGGCATAAGTAGTCTATGATTAAAAAATAGTATGATACAATTGTAATTACTTTTTGAAAAAATCTGAAATTTTCTTTCAGTTTGTTTTCCTTCCGTTATCTTGCTACTGTACAACTAACGTTTAATTCGATGTTCGTTTTAATAATGCAAGTATGGCGTGAGGGAAATTTGAACGTGTAAGATTTAAAGTATGACTATTTATTATAAATAAAGTCTATTACAATATTTATTACAAATTTCTTACCTCTAAAGCCTCTTCAGCAGTCATCCTGTTATCATCTTCGTCTGTATCCTCAGCTTCCATTGCCTCTGCTCCCGAGACTGCAGCTATTATTTCTTCATCGATGAACTCCTGCACTTTATAGTCAGCAACTTATCATTTCTATACTTCAGTTTTACAATGTTTATTTCTCATCCAGAAAATTCTCAATCAACTCTATGATAATGAAACTTTCTTTTGGTGCGGAAATGATCCGGAAAAGTTACAAATAATTTTTGTTCAGCCGTGGCATTTGCATTTTTCAGATTTCAATAGAATAAGAAGTAGAACAGCGCAACGGTTGCGGGAAACAGTGACTAAAACCACTCGCAAACTTTGTGATATTCATTTAAGACCAGACGCGTTTGGCTATAGTACACCTTTTTATTTTTGCTAAGTGAAACGTTCGCCCATTCTAAACATCTTCACTAGCTGGACTGAAACACATTTGCAATGGACGCTTTCCAGCCCTACTGTAATATTAGGCGTGTTTTATGGAAGACACCACAAGCTTATCGCTGTGTTACTATGAATACTTTTACTGTTAGAGTTAATGTTACTACTACCAGCTTCGTTTCTACTGCTGAGCTCAATCCTGATGCTGCCGCTGAAGAAACGCACCCGACACTGCATAGAACCATATAAGTGGGTGGCTGTGTGTATGTGTATTTATGTACACAGGATTTCTTTTTCTTATGTAATTTATTTTCTTCAAGTATATAATTATTTTGTTTAATGGACGTGGCACTGTTAGACGCAATAATATATTTGCAGAAGAAATTAATTACTCATGTGATAATTGTAATACAACTGTAAGAAATATTATAAGGATTAAAATTTAGCGCACGCACACACACACACACACACACACACACACACACACACACACACACGGAGACCTACGTATAGTAACAGCGTTTTAAAGGAATTAGTGTACATCAGCTCAATCAAATATTCCTAGCCTAAATTGTAGGTTATTTGAATGAAGAATGTAACAGTGATTAATTAACATGCAAGAAAATAAGAGAACAAGGGACAGGGCCCCCCAGACAAATTTTCTCTGAGGACTCCGTCAAGAATTATTTTCACATTTTTCATTCAGTAAGTAGGACCTATATAAGACTGTGTGTGTTGTCTTTACATACACTGTAATGTTACGTAACTTCTGCTCGTATTTATTTTATGTCCCAAACAAAATAAAAATTTTGTTTATATTTTTTTTTTTGAAAATTTATGTTTTATTGTTTTAATTGTTTTCGGATTAATTATTTTAAACTGTTGTGGTGTAAATTTAATTCTATTGAAATTGTTTTTGTCAAATTATATTACTTCGTGTAATTAGAATTAGGTTCTGCGTTAATAGGATTGTCTCCTGTACTAATCGATTTGCGGTTCTTCTTCTTCTTCTGAGTGTATGCTCCCTCCACTTTGGTAATTGCCGCTTTTCGTGTAGTCCGTGATTTAAATATTATCCTATTTTATTCTATTTATATGTTTTAGAAATAAATAGAAATCAATTTTGCAGAATTCCAAGTTTTATTGACAAATTAATTATGGATCGATTGTAAATCGATTATTCAACAGTTAAAATATCGACTCGTTCTCTCAGGGCGAACGATTATTTTTATATAAATTATTAAGATTAATTACAGGTTCTTTGAGCTGTTATGTTATAATAGTCAGAGAAAGGGCAAAGTTAGGAAAGTAAAACATTTACAATTACAAGCTTAATTATCTAAAAATACCAAGATATTATTTAATATATAATGTTTAGTAAAGTAATTTGTTCGAACCAAACGTTGTGATGACGAAGCTATCGGTGGGTTGCAGAGGATCATGGGATTTCAAAATGGCTGCTTCGTGCTGCATATGTTGTCGAAGGCTGCATGTCAAGGAATTCTCTTCAAATAAATGTCGCCTTTCCAAATTTTCCTCGTCTCAGCAATGGTGGTTAAATTCTCTGGTGATAGTGTAGTTGTCCTGGATCAGTGTTCAGTGATTCGCCTCGATAAATTGTGTTGGATAATGTTTTTAATTCACTTTATGCCATAAGGTCGATAATGGCAGGTTTCGTCTCACTATTCAGAATTATCGTTTTTATGTGTTTTAATAGTTAATTCACTTTTTCTGTTCAGTATTAGGTTAATTCAATAGTTGCACTGGTTTATTTCACTGAATTTAGTGGTTGGTTAAGTTTTTTCCAAAATTCGCGATTTCAAAATTATTCAACTTGGTTAACTCTCGCCATGTTTTACTCCTTCGCTATATGTGAATATTTTGCGAGAGCTGGCTTAGATGTGTCCTGTTCAACGTATAACAATCAACTGTCCTATTTTCTTCTTCATCCGAAACGTCTTAGCCAATTTAATATTAAAAAGACATTGTTTTAAATTTCTAGCATTTCCGCTTACATAACTGATTTTTACATTATATGATTGAATACATTTTTACTATTATTTAATTTTATTAAATACCTAATACATAATCTCTTTCTCTAGTTAAGTCTACGTGATTTAATACCAGATATGATACTTTTACAATGTTTTCCATCTCAAAATGCCCTATTTACAGTATTTTTTACAGGTAGGCTTATAATTTTACTTCCTGTCACATTAAATGGTTTACCATCCTTATGAAGTTATAATTATGATTGAACAAAATCCCTGATTGAAATAAAACGTTTATTTTCCATTAATTCCTGGTAATCTTATGAATTAGTTATCTTTTTAAAATATTATTCTTTAATTTGGGACTCCCCCCTTTGATTTTTCTGTTATTACATTTGCATTTTTTCCAATAATCTTTCATACCTTTTTCCAATATCTTTCTAAAGTATAGTTTCAGTTATAATACCCTGTGTCTGATTTACATTATACAAATTTTATCTGTTTAATTAATTTACTTGACTTATTCATCAATTATAAGGTTGTTGAGATTTACCATTTGCCTAAATTTTACCTGTGTTCATTTACAATGTTTTATGGATATTACAGCTTGCTTCTACCCCTTCTGACATTCCATTCTAATACAATTTTAATTAAAATTCCCTTACTTAACTACATGAGCATTTAGCATTGATAACAATTATTAACTCTTAACAAATATTTTATAACAAAAATTGTATTCAGACCCAGATATTTCAGCCTTGAGTTCATTGAACTTAACATAAACAAAACAAATCTGTACTTTCATTATTTAGATCATTTCTTAAAATTACTTTTGGTGCAGTCTTAGCTGTTTTTGTTTTATATTGGGAATGTACCCCTTTTCACTTCACTTAAATATTTCCTGCTCTTATTTTATCTCTGTCATTTTAATGAATGTTGTTGGATAAAAAGTGGCACTTTCTTAAAAACATTTGTAGTCTATTTTTTATAATAATGTTCTACAAAATACTATTTCTGTATTTGATACAATAACTTTAAAGTTGTGTAAAGGTACCAATCAGTTTAAGACACACTTAGTTTAAGAACTTTAAACACAGACACTTGAAGTTTATTTAACATAATAAAATAACTTGCACTGGTCCCCTGTTATTCTTATCTGCTATTTCTAATTAGTTTTTTAGTCTTATCAGATCCAGAATTTTATTTATAGAGGATTAAGAAGATTTGTTTTTTCCATTATATAAATAACTTCCACTGGTTCACTTATAGTTCTACCTTTAGACACTTTTGTTTATATCTATATTACATTATTTGTTATTTTATGTGTTATACTTCCATCGGTTAAATATACTCTCTTTTGGGGTTTTATCCTTTTATTACTTTTTTTTTTCTAATTTTTTTTTCTTCAGTATCTTCTGAAAGTTTTTTCCACCCCAGATGCTCCATTACCGTCATCAGATTCATATGATAAAACTTTCCTTTTCCTTCCTTTTTTTTCATAAACTCTGCCATAATTCCAATGTCAGAGTTTATGACATAATTCCATCTGGTTTTTTAACTCTGTTCAAGTACACACTCACGGATCTCTTACTTGTTTGTCTATGGTCACCTTTAGAGCTTCAATATTTTTCATTTCTATGTCGAGGAATATATGTTTTGACTGTAGATTCAAACGTCGTACATTGATATAGTTTAATATTTCCTCCAGACACTCCATAGTAACCAGTTCATCTTGAATTCAAACTTGCTGTTTGAGCATTTCGAATGTAAATGGTGTTTATTAAATTTTCTGTTCTGCATATCTACATACTGTTCAACTATTACCAAGTCAACATTTGGAGCATCTTCCATAACAAATCTTTCTCTGTCACTGTTACTTTAGGGATGTGGCCACAGTAGGTCTACACGTTCTACTTTTGCTGTTGTGAATTTTGATGGTTGATTTTCACAATGTGATGAACTATCTTTAGAGTAACAGTTGGTACCTATTTTTTTTCTTAACTTCTTTCTTGACATTTTCCCCACGGTTTTTGCGCACCTGACACATGTACGTAACCCGACATCGTGTAAACATTATTAACTTTGACGATATATTTTTTCACTAATTTCAACTTAGTTAACTGCAGGCTATTAAAACGCACGAACTTCAAACCCACGTGTAAAAAATAAACGTAAACCATAAGCAAAGCAAAACGTTCGGTAACTCTGACTATATACATTGAATTTGTATATATCGATATAAATTTACATTTCAATGTTTTAAAACCTTCTAGTATACTCACACTTTATAAATTTTAAATGTTTCTAATACTACTTTTAATGTTTTCAAAATACAAATGATTGAAATACAAAAATATAACACACTGTAATTAGTGTTACCGTCGAATCGGAACTACACATTATGACGGCATGCGGCGTGGCAGGAATTTCAAACTTTGAAATACAACGAAAATTACGCCCCCCCCCTAACATTTGTCCCCGCATGGGCGGGCCTGCATTGGAGTAGAAGGAATATTATTTAAATTTTATAAAAATAGTACTCTATATTAACCAATGAAGTGTAAACTTCTAAATTTGAAACAGATTTGGTCAATCGGCATGACTTTTCATAGACAGACATAATTTTTGGACGGTTCGTCCAATTGGTCTGAGTAATCAGGAAGATCATTCGGTGTTACCTGTTTCGGAATTCGTTTGTGTGTATACGGATAGTTGAAGTACAGACTTAGTATATTTAATAACTGGGGAGGTAAGTGAAGATGAAAAGATAACGTGAATATTTAATGTATAACACAAAGGATACATTATGTGTTAATGGATTCTAAAACAAAAATGAGGACACACAAATACGGATATAAGTTTAGAAATTTTTTTGTATATCATAGTTTCTAACAAAAATATGCAGAAAACCAAACATATACAGTTCTGAAGCTCTATTCATAGCTTAAAAACAATTCGTATGACTTTTCATAGACAGACATAATTTTTGGACGGTTCGTCCAATTGGTCTGAGTAATCAGGAAGATCATTCGGTGTTACCTGTTTCGGAATTCGTTTGTGTGTATACGGATAGTTGAAGTACAGACTTAGTATATTTAATAACTGGGGAGGTAAGTGAAGATGAAAAGATAACGTGAATATTTAATGTATAACACAAAGGATACATTATGTGTTAATGGATTTTAAAACAAAAATGAGGACACACAAATACGGATATAAGTTTAGAAATTTTTTTGTATATCATAGTTTCTAACAAAAAATATGCAGAAAACCAAACATATACAGTTCTGAAGCTCTATTCATAGCTTAAAAACAATTCGTCTTAATAGTGAAAGTGGTTTCCTATCGAAACCCACACGCAAACTACGATACCACAACCGACAGATATCAACCACAAAGGCGGCACAATTCATGACCTTAATAATATCAGACATTTGTCGAAAGGTGAGCACTAATTTCTTCTATCACTCAATTTTACCCTATACAAAGTCGATAGTTACCCTGACACTCGTATTCACTGCCAAACGGGAGAGCAACACAATATAGTATAGCTAAGTATTCTCTTGATACCACAGTTCCGGTCGGTTTCTCTATCAACTTATAAACAGAGGTAAACTGTAACATAAAACAACCAAACTAATGGCGGGGAACTTCCTAGTGAGCGGGGAACTGACAACGCGAGTTCAGCATTTGTGGTAAGTACAGAAAATACAGATTAGTTATAGATTTTATAAAAATCCCTTTCTCCTTACTTGAAACAGTAAAAACCTAGGTAATTTCATAATCGTGGGTTCGTCATGTTTACCGTCATTATTCCGACAGGAGTTATTTAGACTTGTGATCCGTGTGCAATGGCGTCAGTCACGACTTAAGGCTAGCACATCAAGTTTCCCAACGCTTACCTCACGAATTGCTGTCATATAAATGTCCACTATTCTTCGTTTCTGTAATGCAAACATCTCCATTTATGATGAACACTTTCTCACTTTCTTGAAGTAAGTAGACGTTTTTATTGAAAAATATAATATGAAAATACTAAACGTTTTTGCTAAAGACTAGGCTGCTGGCAAGGGCGAACCTAGTATTTCATTTCGGGGGGGGGGGGGAATTTTTTCAACCACATATGGTTTTCTTAGAGTATTTTTCTCATATTATAATAAAAATCGTACCAAAAAATTAAATCTAATGGATAAATAATAGCTGTAATTCACTAATTTCACAAAAATCAATTAATAACATACAGTTTGACTTGGAAGCCTAATAATACCTTTCTGTGGAATATAAATACTTTAAAGAGAACGTTAAAATTAATAAAGTAAATTTGTATGTGTACGTGTGTGTTTGTGTTGTAGGGTTAACATATGCAAGAACACGAAAAATTTTAAATGAACGTATGTTTAGTTTACAATATTTTGTTTCATAGAGTCTATTACAACAACCCATGTCCGCTATGAAAAATAATGTTAAGAAATTAAAACTCATTCACATTATGTGCTTTGTGATTGAAGTTATCAACACGTAACATTAAGTTAAAATATCAAAAGATATGTCCCTATTTATCGTAACCAACGGAAAAACGTACCATATCCTACTCTCTTTCAAGCCGACTTCTTTTCATTTTTCACCAGTTCTTTCAACATCTTTTATATTTATTATTGAGTATAAGGCCTATTATTGTAGATTATTTAAATTTGTCATTGACTCAAATAGTAATTTTATAAAATTGACAAAACTTAGACCAGTTAAAACTTTTTGCTCCAAAACATTTAAAAATTGTTTGGAATCCGGGGGGGATATATCCCCCATATCCCCCCTAGGTTCGCCCCTGGTATACTTCGTAGGTCCTCCAAAATTATTGAAGCATTTTTTTGGCTTGTTTCGTAATGGGGTTCAATCCTGTAATCGTTCGTAAAATTTTCTAATACATTTTCTAGTGTACGGCTATATACAAAAACCTTCGTGCTTTCAGTATACCGTAATGTGTGTGTTATAGGGAAGCTAAAAAATAATTAATGTAGACGCTCGGATCACGTAATCACATCAATAGGGAACGCCTAGTTGTTGGCCAAATTGCTAAAAATGTCGAATTCTGACCTGTTTGTATTATTCTCACGGAACTAACTTAGATATTACTACTCGATAGTTCACAGTTAAAACTCGTACTCTGATATGACGGGTTTATTAGGTATGATATGTGACCAAACTGCTGTTGGATCTGTTACGTACCTACTGCCTCGTTGTCTTTCTGCACCCAGAACTGCTTGTTGTTAATACAAGAAAATAACTCACAGAATTTAATGCCCATTGCACAACACTCATCGGACTAAATTGAGCGGTGCTCATGTATCCCTTACGCCTCTGTCGTCAATATGTCCTGTCCTTTAACACAGTGGGAACGCGGCAGTCACTCTAAGGGAACCAAGTCTTTTTCTCTACGCATCAACCTTTAGAGCGTCCGACCAAATTCCGGACCATGTAGTAATGCCAACGACAATACTGAAGCAAGCAACACTTTCCTGCTTTGTTTTGATCCTCAGACATTTGGCTTACTGCTGGACCCTTATTGCTGGCGTGACCAGTATGATTCTGTAACATATCATCGCACGGTCAACCATCGTTCCGAAAACTTATATTTCAAACTCTAAACTAACAATTTCCATCTGCTTCCTACCATTTGTAAGGACTATCCTTGTTTTGATTGTTTTGATATCATTTCTAAATGAGCCCAGACAGTGATGTAACGTCGAGTATATTGGCGTTTTCTTCCACATACAGTATTTGACGACGATTATTATTGCTGCTGACGTAACATTCTCTGTAAGCACTAACCTCAGTGAGTCTATTATGATAAACAACGTTGGACAATGGACTGAGTACTGAGCTCTGTGCGATACTTTGTATTACTTAAAACTGTCCTCAATATTGTAAACAAGGATTCTATAACTGAAATAGTACCAAATATCTCCTTGAGGTAAGGCGGCACTAAGGCTGTTCAGTGCCTCCAAAATGCACACACACACACACACACACACACACACACACACACACACACACACACACACACACACACACACACACACACACACACACACACACACACACACACACACACACACACACACACACACACACACACACACACACACACACACACACACACACACACACACACACACACACACACACACACACACACACACACACACACACACACACACACACAGCTAACTTAACACGTTTGTTGGATCCAAGCTTTTCATCAAATAAAAATTGACAATATCATCTAAAAAATAAAAGAACGATTTTCATTAAAGTTTGCGTTTCAACTTTCCAAGTATCATAAACTACTATGCAAACTGACTGTATGTTGGATGCATCACAAATTTAAGATTTAACTTTTCTGATACCATGAATTGAAACTTATTGTTTAATTTGTTTCGTAAGAAAAGACTATGATTAGTTATTCGCAAATTATGTGCGCTAAATTAAATTAAAAAAATTACATTTGAGTCATTAGGCTGACACTAGGAGATAGGCCGAAAGCTTTCAAGAATTGTATGTAAAACCAGCTCTTGTAAAACCTAAGTTTGTTAACAAATAACAAGACACAATACGATTAAAGTATTCCATAACTACTTCCGTTTCGACAGTTTGCAGGTGTTCAAAAGATTTTTGAAAATTGTTATTCCATAACGACATTTATCCGAGGTAACAAAACTGGTTTGGTTTTACCAATCATTCCTTGACGTAGATTCTATTCTTGCCTTCGTCGATAGGAAACAAAATTGATGATTCAGTTAAACACATAACGTTACTAGTAAAACCAAGTTATTAAACTATTCTTGAAAGAAAGCAACACCATAAACATTTACTTGGATTCTTTATCGTAAAATAATGGCTTACAAAAGTAAAGGGTAGTAATCAACGATGCTTTGATCGTCTTGGTATGTGTGTGTAGATCGTACTTATGACCTATGATAGGCAGTAAACCGTTTTGAACGGTACTAACACGTGAGATATGGCTAACGAATTACATCATTTGCTACAAGATTTTCTACCAGATTTGTTATTAAAAAAAATCAGCTATAAGCAAAATGTACTCAAAATTAAAAAAAATGCAAGACCTGACTAGACATTATTTAATAATTAAAATAGTGTAATTATTATTACCGCCTAGATATTATTTAGAAATAATATATGAATATACATTCACAAAAATCATTATCTGTTACATTAATCTGTTATTTTACAACGCAAACTTGTGTAGTTTTTATGCGACACAGGAGCATGATAAAACATCTCATAATTACTTTTTTTATTGGTTTGCCAAAGAATATTATGTACTTTTCTTAAACTTTAAACTTTAAGAGTTTATGTAGAGTTTAAATTTTAAGCTGAAACTACGATTTTTTTCTATATTTTAAATTGAAACCAAGTTTGTTTAAAGCTTAGTTTAGGTAATTCGCAGTGAGTTTGAGCAGTGAACACAGGAGACAGGAGACGGTTCAGAAATGTTTACACAACTGACGAAACAAGTTACATCTCTCCATTGTCAATACAGTTGTCCGCACAAACGAGCTGATTACACAACACACAATTACTTGAAACCTTTTTCTCTATGGTACACAATCTAATTCACTCAAAATGTTTTGGATTTCACGTTCCATGGAAACCAATTCACGATTAGTGGGATAAGGGTAATCTGGAACTACTACGAGGAAACAAAAAAATCGAATTTCCTTGCTAAATGAATCGAGAAAAAGTAAATGAATAAATACAACGGCGTATCTAGAATTTGAATGGGGGGGGGGGGTCCGGAGTCGGGTCGGCTTCAACAGAAGAAAAAACAAGTTAAGATTAATTAACATTACTCTTTTTAAAGTTGGCTGAAATCAGTCCCATTAAAGTAAACGGCAATAACATAATAAAAATTCGCGTTACTGAAACATTGTTTACAAAATACTTATTGACTAAATTGATTTTCCTATATTTCATATTTCAAATGTATACGCTAATGCTGTGTAATAAACCTGTTTGTATACTTAAAAAAGAGTTACTACAGTATTAGCGTAAACATCTGAAAAAATAATAACATAATAAAGCCCCAAAATTACAATATTAACAAAATTTATCAACGTTTTCGACCGTCTGGGGGAGGGTCCCCCCGTAAATATAAGGTGTACATTTTATTTTTAAGTTTTAATTTACCTTATAACGACACTGTTAGTCTCTCCACACCAGTAACACTCCCAGCAGGAACCAAATTCAGCCTTTTAGGGGGAATTTGTCTTCATTCTCCCTTCAGAATCAACTCTTCCTTCTAACAGATTATTTCTTGTCACAGATCTCTTCCTCAGAAAGGACCATACTCAAAGGCTTCCCCAAAAACTGCACCGAAAAGAATTCCTTCGTCATCTGGTTGACTAGAAACGTGTTTGTTTAATTAAATTATCAGTGTGTAAGTTTAAATTTATTTATAAATTGTAGCCTTTGTATTTATTAACAAAGTACAATTATAATGTATACAGTAGACTTGTAGATAGAGGATACTGAACAAAATGCTTGACCCTACGATTGCTCGTAAATTACGTAGCCTACACTTACAAGCAACGAAATTTATAATTCGCCCTCGCGCAAGTGTGTGTGTGTGTGTAGTGTCTGTGTCTGTCTATCTATGCTTGTATGTGTGGAGTTATTAAGGTAATGTCATGTAGCAAATGTTCAATAAATAATTGTACACTAGTCTTTGTACTAACTGTAAGAGCAGCTGTTGACAATTAGGGGAGACAGAAGCAGGTTGATCAGGCCGCGCCAGACACATGTAACTGGCGCGACGTTGCAATGTAAACACTTCACATACAGGTATGTAAATATGGATAATTACTGTATGACTCAGGAGCGAGTGCGCGCGCCTCCCTGCCTCCCCCACAGGGCGCGGCAATAAATAATTTTTATTCAAGATTTTTTTTACTTCGTATACCTTCTCAGTTTTTGCAGTTACAGAAAACGAATTCTTTAGATTTCGAAACCGAATACTTTGCATGCATCTGAGAGAAACGGTGCGTCTAGCGTAATGTACATACAAACATGATGAGTATTACTTTTTCTCTGTAACCACAGTACATACTGCTGGAATATTCTACAGTACAGATTTTCCAAACTTTTGAGTCGTAGAACACTTTTCAGGAGAGGAACGACACTTGGTTCAGTTTGTCTACAGCATGATTGCTTTCTAACGTGTCTGTACAAACACAAAGTGTGCGGTACGGGTTAGGAAAAACCAAACAAGTTATAAATGTAGGCTTATTCTATATCCATTTACAAATAAAGGATAAACACTGGACATAATTCCGAAGGCGATTGGTCGCTTGATGATATTCGTAAGAAACATCTTCACTCAAGTGTTCATGATATGTATTATCACAAACAGACTTGAAGTAATCAACTTATCCATAACAAAATAACTAGACTTTGGTGTATATGAAATCAACTGATATCATCAAACACCTGAACTTTTGGTGCACCAAAAGAAGTATAAAATATTTTATCAGACAGTTTGTCATATCGAATTGATAAAAAGAGTTTATTTGCCATCGTAAAACACACAAAATTTATCGTTATACTATATTTCATTGTCTTAGGATAATAGAATATCACTGATTCTCATGTACTTATCAGTACCATAGCCACTTATGGTGTACACAGAGTCTTCCTACACCGGAAACCAAAATCAATTCCTCCTTAGGGACATATCTCCAAGAGAAGGGTCTAACTTTCCTAGACTAGGAACACTTCCTAGAACTCTTACACTGGAAACATTTTCTATAAATACTAGAGACATACCGTCTGTCCATAAGACTTAGAGACCCTTCCCTCCTGACACTTCTCGTTAAGTGATCCGGCAGCACTGAAACCTCTTCCTGGGTGTCTCGTTGTATCAACAAGAGTTGTCAAGTCACAAGGAACAGCCATTGCCTAGCAAATAGGAGTTTTTTGCAAAATTAGTTGCTTTTTCACTTCTAGTCCTTGCCTAGCATCCGGTCGAAGCACTACATACACTGAAGATTTCACGTCATTTGGTCTAAGTAAGTAAGAGTTGTTAAGTCACAAGGAAACAGCCGTTGCCTATCAAAAAGCCGTTGCTTTTTGACGTCTAGTCCTTGCCTAGGTTCCACTCGAAGGACTGCATACCTGGAAGATTTCACGTCATTTTGTCTAAGTATAGAAAGTTCAATTTCCAACATTTAATAAGACAATAAATCCATTTACCAAAACCTCCAGTTGTACAAAAGAACAACATAAACTGTCAAAAAAAAAAATTGTAATGCTTCAGCTTCCAGAAGGGGACAGTTTATACGAGGACGTAACGGAAGCTGTAGAAAGTAATGTAGAACAAACATACATAAGGGGGGGGGGCAGGAAACGAACTGTGTCATCATGCTTTTCACTTACTGTCTGGAATGTTTTTGATTCAGTCTCCAACAGAGTACAACGGACTATCAACGTTGTTAGGGGTGGCTTCAAAGTTTCAAAAGATGCTGGTAACTCACCACGCATCTACACGGAAGTTCCTACAATTTATAAGAGAAGACCAAGGAGACGATACAATTCTCCTAACATAATTTATGAATGCTCATCTGCGAGTGAGACATCGAGTGAAAAAAAGTTACCAAGTAAATCAAAGGCAAGCAGAAGCAATAATGAGAAATTGTCAGTCTTGTAAGGACCGTGGGGAAATTGCACTTATCTAAGATCAGTAAGTTGTAAACTAAAATTATAAAACAAAGACTAGGAAGAAGAAAAAGACGATGTAGACATAACTTACTGTTTTTAAGTATCTTTAAATTGTCATAAATAAATATCGCATCCAATGAAAATAATATTCTAGTTCGCTTTATTCACAAGTAACATGTAAGCACAGACACAAATTCGTGTACACAAGGTAGTAGTAAACATTATGTACTGCTGGAATTTCGTGACAAATAGAAATCTTATCAGTGGACGTAATGCAGTTCATCAGTCAAATGTCGCTGGACGTAGTAAATCAAACATATTCATTCGACATTGTTTTTTTTTGGCGTACTGACTGAGTACCCCCTGAAAACGTCTCTCGTCAGGAACTGTTTTTGGGATTGGATAAAATATTCACTTCATTCGATTAATAAAATATTTTATTAATCGAGAATAATTTCCATTTTCTAGGATATACTTCAGTTCACTTAAACTATGCAGTTCGGTTACTACTTCTACAAACGTGGATTACAATTCGACGGAACACATTGGCTACTAGCAGACATGTGAAACTGACATTACGTATTGAAACTATCTTCTCAATTTATAAATCGCCACTCAACTATAAGTGCAGGTCGTTAGTTGCTTATTTATTTAGTAAACAGGCTGATAGATCAAAGCTAGATAGATCAAAGATTCAGGCAGCTGAAATGCGCTTTCTGAGAAGAGTCAAGGGCTGTACACGATTAGATAGAGTACGTAATGACGACGTTCGGAATGCGCTAAACATCTACAATTTGAATCATCGAATAGATGATTACAAACGGCAATGGCGGGAACACGTCTACCGCATGGACAAATGTAGACTACCACAACAAATAAGATCTTATAAACCAACGGGCAAGCGTAACGTTGGAAGACCTTTTTCAAGATGGGACCAACTATGACATTGTGGAGACGGAACAGGCATTTCTGCCTATACCATGAAGTGTAGAAGAAGAAGAAGAACAGGCTGAACTGCAACAAAATACTTGTTTGTCGCTGAAAGCATCAAGAGGATCATTCATGTTACAGTATGGGAGAATCTGTCGTAATAGTGCTGTTACAGCAGTATCACGCGTGACACAGCTAAGCACCATTGACTGTGTCGTCAAAAAGACTAGGGAAGTAGGTTAGTCCCCAGAAAGTTTAGTTAAACTATTTTGTGTTAAACTTCTAAAGGGTATTGCAAAAATAAAATAAAATTAAAAGAATTACTATATCTCATTATCACAATTTACGTCATAATACTTAACGTTATTTACGTCCCAGTGACAGTATGCTGGGATCGGAAACGGTCGAGTTCCTCCAAGAAAGGAGGAGGTGCCTTTCGGTTAGTCCGTATGTGCTGTTATATAAGCGCTAAACTCGCCGTTGTAACATAAATAAATTTAATTTTCGTTTGCTTCTTATGACAGGTAGTGTTGTGGTTATTAAGCTTAACTAATTAAGTGAAATGTGAAAGACGCTGATTCTCAATGTCGGTCAACAGTGTTGCAAAATGTAAATATGACAATGGACTCGGTGAGCAAAGCTTTGGGGAGAGAGCTGAGAAAAGCAATGGGATCAGTTTAAACGGTTTAGTTGTGTGTAGCAGAGGCGACATTTTATTCACTATGTTGTTTTGAGGATCCAGTTTTGAAGAAGAGCAACAAATAAAACGGAACTAGGCCAACTCCAGACATTCCTGTTAAGGCAAAATTAAAAGAATATACATGTAATTTAAAAGCAGAGTATTATTCGCCTTTAAAATGGTTAACTGCCCTCAAATCAAGAAAAATTGTAGTAATTGGCCCTGTATTCAGTTCAAGACGAATAAAGGAATGTGGAATAATAATGGTGATATTCCTAAAGCCAAGATGCCCCACGATTCTTTTAACCAAAGGAAATTACATTGGACTAATTTATTTACTTTCTAAATACGGTAGAAATATTTACTTTCCAAATAACTATATGATGGAGACTCTGGATACATAGTCTCTTGTGAAACGAGGTACCCCAGTGATGTACTCTGAAGAGGCTCACTATGCTGTGTACTCTTCATCCTACTACGGTCACAGACTCAAACTTGAAGCACAACTATATGATGGAGACTCTGGATACATAGTCTCTTGTGAAACGAGGTACCCCAGTGATGTACTTTAAAGAGGCACACTATGCTGTGTACTCTTCATCCTACTACGGTCACAGACTCAAACTTGTTTTTCACAGTCTGTTAACCATATATCAGAACGTAAGATATTTTTTAAGACATTGAGTGGCCTTCTATACTTCTTTTCGCATTTGTCGAAACGCATACTCTTATCAGTCCGACGTAAAGAAACTATTTACAACTGTTACCAGTGCAAGTGGAATTACACTACGGCAACTGTGAACACGGCAAATGAAAACGAAACACAGCTCATACAGATTTTTTTAGAATAGGCCTATTACTTAAGATACAGGTAGTTCTGACGCTTTCATGACTGCTAAAGGGAAATTTCGTCATTGTAAGATTCAATTTTGAATTTCTACTGAAAGTTTTCAGTCACGTGTTTTCTCCGACTCACTATACTAAACTTCAGAACAAAATTGTTATATGAATAATCCATATATGAACAAATCCTCGCGTTAGAAATACTGGAAACGAATTTGAAGAGACATATAGAAAATTAGAAGCAAATAACAACGTGGAAACTCGGAAGAGAATTCGAAAAAATGACTCGTTAATTCCTAAAAGCATATATGGGCGTCTCTACAGTGAAATGACTGATTCAGTGATTGGCGAAATAGAGATGCTTCAAGATCTCAGAGTGCTGTAATTTAATTATTGTTAGATTAAAAGAAATTCTAAACGCCGTCATCGATAAATTCCTTCAAAAAGTGAGAGGATGATTGCACTAATATCAGATAAAGGTGAGACAAGACATATTTTTTTATTTACTTATTCATTTTTGTTTAATGATGTTTATTTTAGATTATTTGTTTAATTTAACAACTTGTTTATTTGTATCTATATTTATGCATGTATTTATTCAATCTTATAAAAATTGTGCCCTCTCAAGAAGGCATCTTCGAACCAAGTCCGATTTGAGAAAACTACTGCCACTGCTAAGCATAAATTGTAATAGTGATTGCAGATAGACATGATCAAAAGATTAAAGTTGAAAATTGATAATCAATTAAATTCAACTGAAAATAGCTAATAAGAAGTATGACTGAAAGGATATCAGCTTTCAGATTTGTTGGTGAACTCTCAATCAAACATAATGGGAATAACATGCGAGTCAAACACAATCCACCTACCAAAACGACTTACTTTCTTGAAGAAATAAATTACTCTATATTTAAGGAATTTTTCATACGTAAATTTTCCTAAAAGGTTCACCGGTTGGATACAGTATTCCCTGTTACTGAACGTAGTATTTACTTCTTTCCCGGACATGAATAGATTTAAAATTTAATGAAAATCTCTGTTAATCTTTAAAGAAAATGTATGACACCCGAGAAAACGTTTTGTTAAACTGGACACCCTACGACTCATGCGCGCTTAATTACAGTAGGCATATTCTTATTCTCCGTATGAAGCGTAATAATTACTAGATAAGACAAGCGGTTTTACTAATGTTCACACAAAATTGACAGTGGACTTTTATGGTAACATTCAAAGATATGATTAACATCTGAAGCACGAAACACTGTGTTATTTCAGAAAACGTTCATACCAGCAACAAATGTGAGTAATGAAAGAAATCCAAAAGGCAAGGACGAGGACACATCCGGTACGTTATGTGTTATTTACTTATTATGAAATTGCTATTGCGGTATTCGCTTTCACGAATCTACTTTGGAAATGTGGACGATGACGACAGCATTAGCTTCAAAGGCGCATAACTTCTGGATAATCGATCCAATTTCGGATTACATTTATCAGTTAAAATAAACTAGTTAAAAAATTTGTTTCAAAGTTTTACCTAATAATTAGTAAATAAATCTAAACAATTAGTTGTTGTTATCGGATAATTAGATTTAAATAAAATTACAAATATTTAACCCCGTAAAATCGAAATCTTTTATTAATTCGAACTGAGGCGCACTGTTAAATGTGAAACATACAATTTGTAAGGATCATTTACTGTGGATACACTTTTCTCCTTTTCTCGCGGCGCCGATACACTTCCGGTTGTTTATACAAAAACGTAATCCAGCAGTCACCTTTGCTGCCAGGGTATCTAAACATCCTAGACAGCTCGATAACTCCTTCTGTTAGTATGTTCTCTACCAGCAAAGAGATTCCTGGGGGTCTTCTACTGGATTGTCACGTCTCCAGTACTGATGTGATATTAGCCAAGAGCTGTTCTTCCCAATAAATGATCTGGATGTGCAAAAACATCTTCAGATTTATGTAGAAATTTTCCGACCTCTGATCATCGGCCGAAAAAAGGACCTATTTACTGTTGTTCTTCTGATAACGTCGAAGTGTTTTTATAATTTGACTTTTTGACTCTAACCCTGTATCATTCTGGATACCCAAGCCACAAAAGTAATTCTGCACAAGTGTAGTTGTTTTGTGACGTGAAATATGATATTTACCATACTAACTTCAACACTTCCTGTTACATGTGGTATCGCTAAGCTTTGTGCGATATGTTGACTAATGCTGATTCGGACATGAATACTTGCTATCCATAGCATCGATTCTGACCATGATGATCTTTCCAGTGTTCGGCGATATAGTCCAGCTCTGTGGTTTATCACGCACGTTAATGTGTCTGACATCCTTGCTGTAGACAGCAACCACCTCTTCTTATCAGATTCTCAGGACACTGTTGTGAAGTTGACTATAAATCCATAAGCATTCATAGTCTCCATAACAAGAATGACTTCATCCACAATGTCTGTAACTAGAACTCGGTGATCTAATTCAGTTGACCCAGACATTTGTAGATTCTAAATTTTTCCAAATACTTTAGCAGGTCTTCCTGATCAATCCGAAAGTTAAAAGAACACCAAATGGTTACAGGCTGAACACTAAATTTGAGGACAAAGTGGATATGAACAAATCTTTTAATTAACAGATTATTTTGTTTCTGTTTGTAAATTGAGTTGTGACTAGGTTACTTCTCCGGTTGTGAATTATTTCTCCTGTTACTTATTATGTGCCCTGTTGTCGGGTGTGTAGACTATTGCTCGATTCCATACTTTATGCTTGAATTCATTATGTACCAGAATTCTCGTCTTGTAAATAATTTGATTTCCCATAATTAAAACACATCGGTCTTCCATCCTTTCTTCCTTTTATTGTCTAGCCAATCGTTGTGGTGACCTCCAATTTTCATTTATTTCCTTTCATCGACTGCGTAGCCGAGATCTTTTACTGAGCATACTTTGTGGTTGTCCAGCTGAACTCTTATTTAATAACATTATATTGAATGTGTATACAAGAGCGTTTGCGCCATTCCTTGCGAAGTATGATGTTCCACATAGTTGTCCAGAGCTCCAGGTCTATCCGCTCCCACCTAGAGGCTGCAGATATAGCCGAGAGGTTCAGGCTTTTGGAAGCCACACAGTACTCGCCTTCTGTGAGTCGGGACCTAAAAAAAGCTTTCCTCTTATCGCTCGGAATGCTAACTCTTTTTGCGATAAGCTTCCAGAACTGGCAGAATTCGTAGTTTGACTAATTCCTGACGTGCTCAATTCCTCCCCGGCGAAATAGTTTCGATTGCTCAATTACGTACTATGTCGACACGACACAACAGACCGGTCAAGTAAGAAAGTGGGATACGGGTGCCGTTGCAAAACCTTCTGTAGCACATCACTACGTCGCCTTGCCGCAGAGTCTCACCTTAACGCTCCTCCACTGAGGTACACGGAGCTTTTGGTGGCGTCTTCGCTGTGATGGCTTACAACCCCCCCCCCCAAATTCTCAGTTGCTGATTTTGAGGCCGTCTTTGATTCACATCGAAGGACCATCATGACTGGCCACCTGAACTGCAAACATCGCGTTTGGGTAGTCACTTGACTGCTCATAACGTGTAGATTTGCCGATTCACGTTTCGCGAGGTCATGGCCCTGCCCACGACTTTCTGCTCACCACAACGGACATAGTTTTTATCCAAGATATTGTCTGTTCGGCCAGGTACTCTCGCTTACGGAACTATTTTCTCTTCATCTCAATCCATGTCGCTACCCTGGCCCGACAATCGTTTGAGACGCCAGGAAGATCATCGATTTGGACCTATAGCCCGGTGTTTTGCTACCGGCTGCCAGGAGCTGTACCACTCGAAGCCGTTCATCAAATCGATGATGTCTTTGCCGCACTCGATGAGTGGCCTCTGCGGTAGAGGCCGTCCGATTAGTACGAGAGGAGGCCTCACTGGCGCAAAAAGGATAGTCTCCAGGGATGCTGACAGACGATTTATGATTCACCTGAAAAGACAGCGTTTAATCGGGCAATCACAAGATTAAGTCATGACATGCTGACATGGGAATTCGCCGTGACCCGAACGGGAGGCGACGAAAGTAACAGTCCCTAGTACAGAGTTAGTCTGCGTTGACGGAGAAGAGGCGTAGACCTCGTATCACCTCTATCGTTGGGCTCCCGTTCGGACAACACCTGGGTCACTCAGAGAAGAAGACGAGTTATTAGGAACATGTTTTGAACGACAGTTCGCTGTCACGCCGTAGAACGGGGCCTCATCGACAAAATTGTAAAAGAGATAGAGGACTTTACCTCGCTTCGTGTTACTAGTGTGCCTGAACCCATTTGTAGCTGTGAAGTATCAGATCGGCTCGCTGAACTCCGATCCACAATGCCTCGAGGTGGCGTTTGAAAAGCTTTCCTAAATAATGAACTCTTTCTGGTCGACCTGTTCAACACGTGCCTCGGATTGGCCTACTTTCAAAGGAAATGGCGAAAGAGTATTGTAATAGTAATCACCAAGCAGGATAAAGATGTTTCCTGTTCGGACACCTGGGCCCATCAATCTTCTACTGGCCATGTCTCCGAACATGTCGGGGTTCGTTCAGGTGATTCTATCACTTTTCGGCTGATGAGACCAGTATCAGAAGGCATAACAGGCACCAGATGTCCAGGCGAGCAGAACGTCAGTTGTTTTCGTGATGTTCAAAAGACTTTTGACAGTGTCTGAAATGCCGTGATCTTATACAAACACCGGGAAATACAATTTCCAGATTGCTATCATTTCACTGCTAGCTTTCTGACACAAGGACAAGGACATATCCAGAATGGTGTCAAGATAGTCCTGTTTGAGAACAACAGGAATGACATACCGAACTTCATCTAATGACGTTACGTCAGATTACGTCGCTAACTCTACCATGTGACAACAATTGTGTTTTAATTATTTAATAACTAGTCACACAGATATTATTAAAAGTATTTATTCCATAAATAAGATAAACGGAGTTAGTAGAATTTCTTCAATTCCAGAATAAAGACTGGGATATGAAATCCTGGACGTTGTCAATAAGTCACTTTACTATCTATTTTTAAATTGGTCAGCCTAATAACGTTAATCAAAGTATTTCATAATCATACAACCTAATTGTATTGCAAACATTACAAATTATTACAACCTAAGACATACAGATTTTAATTAAATTTAACGTCTATCAAGGAATTATTTTCTCATGTCACTATATTGACAGTCCTGACTACCTTTTTCAGTGTTTGCAATGGATTTATTGAAAAATACAGTCTTTTCTGATACAATATCACAGCAGTTTATTTAATTAGCAATGGGTCTCCAGAGTGTATATTGAAAGTTTCGTTTACACATATACGATTAGGTTATTGCTCCATTTTAAGATAATAGTAATTAATGAATTACCCATTTGACTTACAATAGTAAAGTGGTGGATACCCTCGGATAATGTATCGTTTGCCTTCAGTGCAGTTAGGTCTACATATTACGTATTTTTAGCCTCAGTTGTGGGGATATTTTTATGTGATTATTAAATATCTTAGTTAGGTCTATAGCTTTCGTAGTTAGTTCTATAATTACTTATAGGTATGGCATGTTCGATACACGTTAATTTTCAAAGTGACAAACAACAGCCAGAAATTTACTGTAAATTACAACAAGCAATATACAGTATTGCCAAATAGATACATTTTAACTTTTTAATTTTGTCACATTTGTGTCTACTGTATGACATATTTTCTTTAAAAGCAAATCGCTATCTTGGAGCAGAATTAGCCTATGTCCAAATGCAAGAGTTTTTTGTTTTTATGAGCATTACATTCTGTCATTGTGTATCTGTTTAGTGCAGAAGTATTGTAAGTCAAATCTCAAAAATAACAATTAGTTTACATAGAATCGAATTAGCTTGTGTCCATCATCATGAATTAACTTGGTGTAGAACTAATATATGTCCACTTGATTAAAAAGAAATCGTATTTATATAATGACTAAGAAGAGTATAAGACTACTGCAAAGTGGGTATAAAATATTTCTTGGAAAAAATATAGACAAATTAAACTTTCAAATTGCCCTCCTGAAAACATAGGACATAGGTTTTTGGACATAGGTTAGTTCTGCTCCAAGGTAGCGAATTAGTTCATGTGAAATAGTAAGTTTTTAATTAATTGTTTGTAAACTGAAGTTTTTGTGGTCGACAAATATGTTGAGGATGTTTATAGTTGAGATTGGATTTGGTCGAGAGTAGTTTTGGATTTCGGAACCACGGGAGATAATTTCACAACAAGCGTCGACAAACGTTGTATCTATGAGTGACATTTGTTGTGTTATTACGAATATTTATTTTTGTAGTAACACAGTGTTTGTCTATCTCCAAGTGTGATTTTTACCAGTAATATGAAGTGGTGGGTAGTGCAACGATTGCCTTCAAAATTACCTGGTTTACTTTCACTAGTACGGATACATATTTTCTTACTGTATTGTTAACGTTGATTTTCAGTTAATGTATAAAACCAGATTCGCGTGTATCACTGGTCGATTTCTCTTTCCCTTCTCTATCAAAGTAAGTGAATATGAGAGCGACAGAGTATAACACGTACCGTTCGATCGACATCCGCAGTGAATTCAGTGCATGTTATTCGATGTGTTAAATTCTTTAATTTTGGGATAATTTAGTCTTTTATAAGTTTTAATTAGATGTTAGTAGATCAAAATTTTAATATTTGGTTTAACTTTCTTTTTATTTGAATGTCCGTGTTTGTGGTTGTTTCATAAGTATGGCACTTTTAATTGAAATTGGGTGACTTTTACGAACAGAGTGAGACGAAATTCGATACAATTAGTTTGCCAAAAACTATAGATGTTTGAACCTTAAATTAAGGTTACGAGTTTGCCATTCCCCACTAAAAAATAAAGAAATACTGACAATCGGACGAAACTTCGTGAACTAATAATTTTATCCGCTACTGTAGGATATACTGCCAGCTGTTTAACGTTATGGTCGAGCAAATTTGGTATAAGTTAATCAGACCCCCCACTGTATGCACAAGTTAATCATAACAGAAAATTTATGCATTTTTGTTTACTGCTAAATTATCAAAATGGTTTTCATGTTAAGTTAATAATTGTCAGTTTAATAGTACAAGTGATGATAGGCCTACATGACTATAGACATTTTCTAGATAACTTAAACCATTTACTAACTATTACAAACAGTTAAAATTTATTGAGCACACACAGCTACTAGTAAACAACGTAATAAATGTTTACAATACAGCAGTATCTGACCGAGACGAATGCAAGAGTATCTTTACATCTTAATTGGTCAGGTACCTGACACATATGAACGCCTGCACTCTCTCCCTAGTGCGTCGGCGTATTGGGAGAAAAACTGAAGACAGATTAGGCCTGTATCAAAACAACAGGTGTTTAAACTTTCCGTTATATTGGTAGGAGTAGCAGTAGTCCATGAGCAGTAGGTATGGGATACATTACGTAAAGCGCTTGTTGGTTATAATTATGTTAAACGATACATTCAACAAAACGCGTCGCAGATTCACAAAAATCTGTTATCAAGCAGTAGATAGGCGTACATTCATGTATGCACGTGTTTGTAGTACGACAGAAATAGTAATTGTAACATCACTGTTAGAAAGTGACGTAGGGGTAACACCTCCTATCCTCGTTGGCTCACACTACTTAACACGACTCCCTCATAGTGATAGGGGTAGTCTGTTGTTGCCCTCATCAGTTTTATTGTGGTAAATAATATTAAGCCTATATTAATTTGTATATAATACTAATACACGTTCATATAGTCCTGTTCAATCCACTACAGCACACAGTATTCAAAACATTAATTTTGTACTTTGATGCTAAAATCATGGTCGACATATGCTAAAGAGAAAATGGTTTACTTATATCAACGATACCATAAGTAAAACACCTAGACAAGTATGCTGCTATAGATAGGATGTTTACAGCCCTGTCTTTGTAAACTTTGTAACAGTGACCGCCACCTCTGCTACACTCATACAAACTTAGCAGTTAACACGTAAACACGATTACTTTGTTTTATGTGTTACCATAACCATAAATTCAATAATATATATATATATATATTACATTTAATATTTATAATTAAATTTACCTCAATATGTTATTTTTCTATATGGAACATGTTTCGAGAGTTCCTGTTCTCTCATCTTCAGCCTTGGCGATCTTGTTTCTGGTGAAGTATTTGTTTGTTGGCTGCTGGATGCAATTAAGGTTGTTTGTTGGTCTTTGGTATTTTAAAGTTGTATTATTGTGTGTGATTGTGGTATATGTTTTTGTATTTTGTGTGTTTTCGATGTTGAGTGCTTTGAATATTGCGTCATGTTTTGTATTGATTTGTATTTGTTCTGGTATTAGTTTGTTTTGTGTTTTATGTTTGTATATTTGTAAATTTTCCCAAATGTTCATTATGGTGCCTTTGTGTGGTATATGTTTTATTAGTGATACATTGGTTATGTCTGGGAATTCGTGTCCTGTGTTTATTGCATGTGTGGCTAAATTGGATTTATATATTTCTGGTTTTTTGTATGCGTTTAGGTGTTCAAAATAACGTTTTTTCAACTGTTTTTTTGTTTGTCCTATGTAATATTTATTGCAATCTTGGCATTCAATTTTGTATATACCGTTAGTTGTTGTGTTATCTTTGTTGTGTGAGCTATTTAGAATTTGTAATTTATTTTAATTAGTTTTGTATGCTATTTTTATCTGTGTTTTTAAATAGTTTTGTTAGTTTTGTCATTTTATTATTTATGTATGTGAATGTGGCCCATTCGTTGTTGTTGTTATTATTTATGTGTTGTTCATTTTGATTAATACCAAAAACAAGATCGCCAAGGCTGAAGATGAGAGAACAGGAACTCTCGAAACATGTTCCATATAGAAAAATAACTCTTGAGGTAAATTTAATTATAAATATTAAATGTATTATATACATCAAGAAACGGACTGTAGCAGAAAGTGATATATATATATATATATATATTTGGTTCAATGTATTATTTACTGGGAGCGTAGTAAAGTAGCGGACATGCAGTTGGCTACTAATCTAGAAGCAATTCCTGCGTAGCCCCGTAACATTAAAATTTGTTTTCTATCTGCCACGTCGATTTGTACTTACAGTATTCAACAATACATATTTGAATATTTAACGTGCATACATTTATGTTTTCGTTTTGTAGTAGTACAGAGAGTTTGAGAGAGAGAGAGAGAGAGAGAGAGAGAGAGAGAGAGAGAGAGAGAGAGAGAGAGAGAGAGTAAACCAGAGGTGTAGTGTGTCACGTCTTGTATGAAGGTCGTCTAGTTGCTCCCCCTCCCCCTACCGACCACCCGTCGTTTCAAATTATCAGATATTACACCTCCGTGACACGCCTTCCCTTCTTTCAATGCCAGAAAATATAATTTATGGAGGTTAGTTTTGACCCTCCCCCAAGCCCAAGGTGATTACGATGTTATCAGTTTATAGCGTGCATTTACAGAATCATTAATAACAAGTCATCCATGAGAGGAGAGGATTAACGCTGTGATTCCGTGCTACCGATCACATCTGAACACGTGAGCGTCGATTGTATCACATATTTTACTGAATTTTATAGGCTGGACGAACATAATTATATTTCTTGCTTTAGGTGTTATACAATGTTGAAATTACTTTATATTTTTAAAGAATTCCACCAAGTTATTAAAACGTAAATGTTCTCCACGAATATCAAGGTTAAGTGACAGAATTCGTGAGAGCAGTTAGTACGAGGCTATAGAAGTAGACGGTATCAGTAAGGTGCTTAGTTTCTTTCTTATCGGACGAATAGGAAATAACTGTGCGGAATAAAAATTTCTCACGTTTTGTTATATGTTCATGTAACTGAAGACTAGGAAAATGTGTTCTCCATATTATAACGGCTCGTATTACAACTTACGAATAGAGAATATATTTAAGCCATTTTGTATTCGCTTCATTACAAAATTTAGTTCACCGCCACCATAAAATAAGATTTTGATTCATCTCTTAATGTCTCGCTCTGTCATTATTCATTAGATTATATTCCATAAATTAAGAGAAGAATGAATTTTAAATGTTTTTAAATTTCTTCTTACAACATGCTGACTGCATTTAATTAATACTACAGTACTTGGTGCAGTGACGTAAGTATATTGACACTGATGTAAACGCTACATACTTTACATAAATAGAACGATAATGTTTTACTTAAATTCGCAGTTTTTATGAGTGAATATAGGCTACGTAGGACTAGACAGTGTAGAATCAACAAACGTGTGAGTTATGCAAGCTGCGTCACTAACGTTCACAACTAATTGCTCAGATCGTTATCTTTTTCAGATTAATTACATAGTATATTTACAAATTTGCATCGAGCATAGAGTTTACACATTCTTCCCGGTGACATATTGCCGTATACAAGTATCGATTATTTTGTTACCAAAACCAATGGAACAATGAACCAATTTATATCTTGCTTATTATTATAATAATATTGCTTCCTTTTTATACCACTAGAGTAGTTTAAGAGCTAGGCAGGGTAGTCTGCATTATGTAAGTCATTCAGCAAATAAGGAGTACAGTATAATGAGCATCCACTATGCTTTAGATGCCCATTATTATCCCAGGATGTTACCCCAGGTACCCATTTACATGGGCCGAATCGACGTGGCAGCTGCTGCGCAGGAATTGAACGCCGGACCCTCTAAATTAGTAGCCAACTGCATATCCACTGCTTTACTAAGTTCCCAGTAAATAATATATTGAACCAAATATATATATATATATATTATTGAATTTATGATTGTTGTAATACACAAAACAAAGTAATCGTGTTCACGTGTTAATTGCTAAATTTGTGCGCGTGTAGCAGAGTAGCAGTCACTGTTATATAGACAGGGCACTAAACATCCTATTTATTGCAGCATACTTTTCTAATAGTTTCACTTATGGTATCGCTGATATAAGTAAACCATTTTCTCTTTAGCATATGTCGACCATGATTTTAGCATCAAAGTACAAAATGAATGTTTTTAAAACTTTGTGGTGTAGCGGACTGGACAGGACAAAATGACTGGGCGTTGTTTAGTGTTTAGGGCGTTGGGCTGCTACACCTGCCATCTCCCACGTTAAACTTCTCTGGCTTTTATTTCCGTACTGCTTTCCTCATGACGATAGAATCCTACGTACTCACAAACAAAACTACTCACGAGGAAACACGAGCGTTTTGTGTGAATATAATTAAATATCACACACACACACACACACACACACACACACACACACACACACACACACACACACACACACACACACACACACACACACACACACACACACACACACACACACACACACACACACACACACACACACACACACACACACACACACACACACACACACACACACACACACACACACACACGCACGCGCGCGCGCGCGCGCGCGCGATATAATTCACATGTGCGTTATAACGTGTTGCTTTACCGAGTCGAGCTTCCATTGAATTTCGCTTGTTTTGCCTGAAGGGGTTTCTGTGATTTTCCACTGATCCGTTCCTGTATCCTCAGAGACGCTAGTTGACTGCTCTTTGATATTCTAATAGATGACCACATTCACTTCTCCCTCAGTATATTTTGGACTCATACGACATTGATAATAATATTAATACATTGACATTAATACATTATAGCCTATAATATACATTATATATAATATAAATAATACACAACATTAATATAAACAACATATAAACGTGATAATATAAACATTTTAACGTGTGCATGCGCGCGCTTATTTTTATGAACATTTAAGAGATGTGAATAAATAACTTAGTTGTTCCCTTATGTATTATATCACATGAAGATATGAGTAAATCTTAGTCATTTACATGAAATTATATATTTTCTATTATATGTAATTCATATTATTGATTAATTGTTTTCATACTTTTTTTACTAATATTTTTATCACTTGGTGGTGTATAACTAACAATTCTTAAGTTGTCCACTTGCTGAACACGAAACAGACAGTTATAGTGCAACCTCGAGTTGCGTCATATTGACAGCTAGATGCACAAACGTCACTCATAATTGTGCAAGTAACATGAAGTTAATCAAATGTGAAAGTACTAAAATAGAAGGTTCAAGCGGATATCAGAGAATCACTGCATTATTCTCGTAATAGTTAGTAATAACTGACAAAAGTTAGTTTTAACTCTCTGAATTACTACGGAATGGCATGTGCCTCCATTGAACTGCCAACATCGCCTTCAAGTGGGTACTCTGTTCACGAAGAGACCTGGGCAATCCAATGACTTGGGGAATAAGGAGTCCTCTCTCTCAAATACATATCTTCCTCGATGGATCAATGAGCGCAGAAAGGATCACGCAATTCTCTCGCCAATGGGGGAAGAAAACTAGTGGAATTTGCTACTAATTAGCCACGAGTGACGCCCGTCTCTCGACACGTCCGTGTCCTGTGCCTTGAGCAAAATGCAAAATAATACATGCGACATTACTGGAACGGATTTCTATCCCTACCTCTCGGATGGCGAGCAATTCTATTATCTAAGGATCGTAACTCCCTAACAGGGAAGAATTCTAATGAATTGTTTTAACTTAATAAAACACATAATATTATGTTACAGTGATTTTTCACAGTATGATAAGCCTTCAGCCGACTACGTTTTTTTTTTGAAAGAGACATTGAGGCATTATTTTGAAAATGGATTTGATAGACGAATTTCAACATTAAGAAAGAAATCAGTGCGTTAAAGAGAGGGACAGACAGATTTAAACAAAAATATTCCTTTTTTTTGTTTTACTACGAACACAAATATTTGTGCTTAAACTCGAAAAGCGCACCACCAATTGTCTAATTTTATAAAAAAACAACGTTTTAGCTACACTAGAAATTGTCGCTCATCTTCAGGCAGAACTAATGAAACATTCTTCTTTTTAAACCACAAATGATTGTTGCACTTCCGGAATTTTAAAAGACATCTTCTGTAGAAAGTAACGAGTAAAATTTCGGAAGTGCAACAATCATTTGTAGTTTAATAAACAGTGTCTCAAGAATAGTGTATTTCCAACGTACACGAAGATTAGTTGCCGTCATCAATTCTTCTTCTTATTCCAATCCTCTTCTACCGCAAGCTAGGTTGAGCAAAGGTTTCGTCACCGTGGTCTCTGCATGGCCAGGGCCTTGGCACTACTGAAACATAAACATATAAATTAAAAAAAGGTTAACATGTCAGTCCAGCGATAGTCACATGTGAACGTCAATTGTAAAAGAAATAATAGTGATGTGAGTTGTCCAGTCTGAGTGGGTGTGTCCGTTTTCTGCATTTCGTTGAGAGTACACAACTTATTTACTTGACAACTGGATTCTGCAAGTAAGTCATTACGCTTACTTATACGTATCTAGTTTTTTGTGGCCGATGTAATTGGCATTCACAGCCTATGCAGATTTGTTTACCTCATAAGAATCAATATTAAACTGTTCACTAGCATACTATTTAATAAACGTTGTAAAGATATTTACAGTCGTTCTCGACCCTAATTTTTTTTCAAAATTGTATTCAATTCATATTCTCATGTTTATTATAAATACTGCTACAATGATTTTATAATTTCTTCTCATTAACTCCTGTACACGATCTGCGCCGGACTCTGAGGTTCCCAGCGTAAAACGCCTCATCAGATGCCTAGTCTGCCCGTATATAACGCATGCCTGGGGAAATTACCGTCTTTGGGATATCATATGATCTGTGCCAGGTAAAATACTGTTTATTGTTGGATAACGGAGGAGAGAATGTCCCCGGAGGGCGTAGTAAACAAAATAGATAATTGGAATTTTAGGGCCATAATGAAGTGTGGGAAGTTGTAAAATTCAAAAAAAGTAATATTAAACGATTAGACCCAAAAATTTTATGAATAACTGAAGTGAGTTGGTCTCGGCAAGGAGACATTTAGAGTGATGGCTATAGAGTTATTTTTCCAGATTGAAAACATGCAGTGTTGGTTTTAGTTTCAGACGAGATATGGAGATGATAGTCAAAACCAAAAATCTATGTCAGTTTAATGAGACAATAGGCAGAGTAAAGGTAGAAACTAATTCAGTCAATATATCTGCAGAAGTGTATGTGCAAAAGTATAATAGTGCTTGCGTATATCAGTGTGAAAGAGAAAATTGCTAATTGACAAAAATTGGATGAAAAAGAAAAATAACCACTAGTGACTAAAACACATTTGTAGACGAAATGATGTTTGAGAGAGAGGTTAGAAAAATTTAAGTAAAAAGATAAAAAAATCTCACTGAGTTCTGCAAAGGCAAAGATGTTATTGTTATTAATACATTGTTATACATGTATCGACCAAGAAGATACAAATGGAGAACGTCAGTGGCAACAGGGAGATAGATCGATATACAGTTGTCAGGAGAAAATACAGGAATCAAATTAAAGAGTACTAACTTACCTATTATGTGTTATTCATTGTGACCATAACCTAGTAATTGAATTCATAAAAGAAAGAAAGAAAGAAGAAATATAAAAGTTCTAACACTGAAAATGGAAGAGCTATGTGTGGAAGAACCGTAGTAAATAAAATAAAATTACTAAAAATTCAAAGAAAGAAAAGGAAAAATCAAAGGACAACTGATGGTATGTGTCCTGCCGAACATTACCTCAGTAAAAAAAATCACGTGTACGCGCGCGCGCGCGTGTGTGTGTGTGTGTGAGATATAGACAAATCTTATAATTAATCTCATAAAATAATATAATTAATTAAGAAACACTTTAGACAAATCCGTATACAATATGGCAGAATAACGATAACGAAAATTTACTTATGAATCGAGAGGAAATCGAAACTAGATGTGACAGGAATTTGAAATAGTGATGGTATAAGAAGAGAAGTCGATAGATTTTAAGAAATATGAAGAATACGTGCTGTGGGATCCCATTAGACCTTTAAAACAAAGGAGTTAAAAAGCAAATATAGTTTTTAACATTAACGAAGATAATATATGTAAAGCAAGAATTGTTAGAGGATTATGATAGGCAATTATGAAATGTTAACAACGAAAATGGTAACTATGCACTGTGAAAAATATCGTATCTTCAGTTATTCATGCACCAAAAAAATTGATAACAATTCTACATGACTAGATATATAATAATAATAAAATTTATAATCTGTAGGTTTAATTATACTAGTAGGCAAGGCGCTTAGATTCTGGATTCCCGAGCGACACCGCAAATCTACGTGCGTTTCTCAGCTCCCAGCTATTAATCTAAATGCAGCGTTAACATCTAAGGTAACAGTAGGCGGTTGGATTTGGAAGCCTATCCTGTTTATCCTATGCCACTTAGGAGGTACAAAAATATTTAGTAATTTCGCAAAAGATCTGTGGAATTTTCAGAGAAACGTAAGCCAGAATGGAACATATCGTGGGATATCGTGTGGTTGTTGAAGGTAGAAAACAACTACATAGGTCATTATTCTCAGCTTCATGGTTTTGGAGACAACTTTTGACACTATCATTTGGAATGAACTTTTAAAGTTCTTTATCATATTCGATATTATCAGCATGAATAAAAAGATTTATATTTATATATATATATATGAGTTCTATAGAAGTAATAATGGGTAAATAATGTGCAAGGACGCCTCTGAATTGTACCGCCGTATAAGAAAAGGGATAAGGTAGGACTGAGTCTTGTTAGCGCTACATTTAACCATTTAGATCTACGTTAAGACAGGTGATCAGTCGTTAAAAAGAAGAAGATTATAGGGAAGTGAAATTAGGAAATGAATTAATCAGCATGTTCATATTTGCAGATGGTATATAGGCCTAGTTCTTTTGGCTGGCAGTGAGAGTGATCTACAGAAGAATGGAAAAGAGACTAAATGAGTTTCTTTCTTTTCACTCCTTTCTTTAACTTCCTCAGCCCATACATATCACTATTACTATTCTTCTCTCAAAGATTTTCAGCATCAAATCATTCGCACACGTGAGTGACACGCGTGTTTCTATTGCAAATACAATTCGACAACGTGTGGAAAAGAATCGCGCGACCCGACAGTAACAAGCAAAGAAACATTGACTGAGCAACGCTTCATGTGATATCACACACTACCAAATTGTCATAGTAACTGTGACAACTAAGTTGAAATAAACAAGCATAATAAATAATAACTCAGTGCTTGAAATTCATGTGCAAACCCGATGCATTCCTTGTAATCAGGGTAGGTGAATAGGATATTTTCATGCCGGCAAATTTTCAATGACATGCCGTGGGTTAGAGGGGGTGGGGGAATTGCTTTATACAAGTTGTCGGACTGTACTACCAATGAAAAAATTTTTGTTTTAAAACATTTATGTTTACAGTCCAACTCAATTACCTACATCTTATGAAATTTTTGCCTGTTGTAGGTATTCCATCCAGCTTGAATTCTGTGCGTAGCTAAAATTTCGATTATCAATATTTGCCCCAAAAAATTTAGAGCTAGACGCCTCTTGAAATTTATAGTCTCCTTATTCCACCATTTCCCCTTTTCTTCCTCTTTCATTCCTTTCTCTCGCATGGATTCAGTTTACTCCTACTTTGTAATGACCAACAATTTTAATTTTTTAAATTTTGATCAAGAAGTACGTTACGCCAGTCAAGTCACCCCAACCCGGGCCAGAAGCAATAAATAAAGAGGCAACTTAACGAAGTGTCAACTGGACGCTTGCCAAGAACAATAAGAAAATGCCTGACACAACACTACAATGGGAAGTAAGGATCGCCTGTGACAGACTCGACTCAACTGAGATTTACAGCCCACAACAAACTAAACAAAAGATGCTGTACGGTGGCCCAGATACGGAGAAATTGTAGCGAACACACGCTGTAAGGTTAATTTGGAGCGTGCCAGCAATAAGGAAAGGAATACTCACACAAAGGGTTTAGGAGAGTCTCACCCCGTATGAGAACAAAACAGTGTATATCTAGTGAATAGGACCAGAATGTGCGCACAGCGTGAAGACATCTTACTGGTGACAACTAGTATTTATGACGAGGGACAGGAGTGGCATCTTGGAAATGACGACACGCAGGGTGCTGCTAATTGACGAAAAAGGGTCATGGGAAGTCAAACAATAACGAAATGCGACGTATTGTTCGCGTGAGAACAACTGCAGACCTCCAGAGCATACTTAGACAAAAGCTTGATAGACAGGCGCGGAATTGCTCTACATTCTAGGAAATGGTACGGAGCCCTTTCGTCGTGTATTTGAGGGGATGCCCGATAACCAACCAGAGCCCAGCATCTTCCCAGGACGCAGGTGGAAAGGACTGTCGTCATGATAGCAACGCGAACAACGAATCAGAGGTCGAGAACCATAGTTCTACATAAGGGTAGGAGTTCATCTGACCTATCATGGTTGACCAAAGGCGTGTTTGCCAGGACATTGCATTGTGGTAAATGAAGCTTAATAAAAACTGTTTACAGGGCACGCGGAGCCTCAGTCTTCATAAATTTTCAATCTTATTCTATTTCTCATTCTCAGTATAATTCTCAGTCTTAATACATTTTCAGTTAATATACATATATCAGTTTTACTCTGAAACTCAGTTACGCAGTGCTTTAATCAGTTAACACAGCATTTTCAGTTATTGACAAGTTATTCAGTCATAGTGTATCCGCAGTGACTCAATCATGCAGTATACTTCAGTGGTTAAAAACTTTCAGTTACTCAGTTTTACTCAGCTACCGCTTGTTAAGAACTAAGTTAATTATTCGCAATTTTCATTTAATAACAGACTCGCAGAACTTTCGTCAATGCTTTACCGAGTTACGGAATCGTTGCACAGTGTGAAGTGTTACAATACCGAATGGAACAATACATCACGTAATCTAAAACACAATACATTAACGTATATAGATACAAGAAGAAGTTTGACGATAGACAGTCATATATACACGATAATTATCAATGAACGCACTCATGCAACACATAACTGTATAGACTTATATATTAACGGCCGACATCAACAGAACACACACACCGCGAGTGAATCCTATCCGCGAGTGTTAAGTGATGATAAGCATCGAATCTACACAACCTTACGTATTTGGATCATCAGTGGGAAGGAGTTTCACCGATGGAAATTTTGGATAATCCATTTCACAAGTAAATCTTTATGTTATTACTGTTATAACAACTCTACTGTCCTGACTCTTTTCAAAGAAATCACCCTTTGAGAATTTAGATTGATTATCATGGTAATTTTAAATAAAGCTATTCATCTGAGGCAAAATGAACGCATTAGTGTAAGATTAATATGTTGATTGTCTATGTTTATGTATGTTCATTGTGTTATATATATATATATATATGTGTATGTTTTCAGCGAACGACGTAATGAATTCATATTGTCATTTGATTCATATATATATGTGTTCTCTCTTATGTATGTATTTACAGGGCATAATTTATACCCATATATTGGAAGTTTCTTTATTTGAATAATGTTAAATAAATAAGTGTTTATTTTACTAAGTATTTATGCGTTCATTATTGTCAATTTTACCTTGTAACAGACATTAACGTCAATTGAATGATTTGTAGTAAATTCTCATATCGTTTTTTATACAACTATCAGAGTCTCATTGCAGTAATTATGCTAATCATTAGTGAACATAGTAACTAACATAAAAATAATTAATATATCACGTAAATTGAATCAATTTGACATAAATTAACCTAATTGGATAATTACATAATTAAATTCCATAAATTAGCATAATTGCATATTATATATATTGGCTCCCAAAGAACGTGGTGCACAACAATATCAATTCATTATATAACTTGATTCAACATGCCTTACCTTAGCTTGTATAGGCCTACCGGTACTTATACGCCTTATTGTTTCTTCCATGTTTCTCGCTACTACAGCAATATCATCTGCATATGCTAAAACATTAACCAGTTTTTTCGCTGATGTTCCTTTGAACCAAGTTTTAATTGAAGCATTTTACTACTCCTTCTACTGCAATGTTATAGCGCTGCCGAAATCTTTTTCCCTGCCACACGGCAGTTCTTTTGTCAATTTCTCTTGTGTTATTACTATTTCCACTTGTGTCTTGTTCTCTCTTTCCACTTCTATCAATTTCAACGTGTTGTTCCTTATTAATTTGGTCATTTCCTGCCTTATTTTGCCGGAAACTATTGTAATCTGTCTTTGCCACGAAAATTTTGTTTTCCGCTTTCTTTCTATCAAACATTCGTTTCTAAACCAACCGTGATTCCTGCTTCTTTACTTTTGCCTATCATTTTTGCGGACCCTTCATTTAATGTAATTTATTCCCATCCATTCTCTTTCTGTACCAGTATACTCAACTCTTCCTTTTCTTAACTAAGTGTTCTCTAATTTCCTACATATAGGCCTATTATCCACCCACTTCACTTACTTTCGGTTTGCTTATGCAGTAACGATACATATCCTCACCGTATATGAAAGAACTATGATAAGATAAGAAAACCATCAATGACCAGTACTAGTATACCTAATAAATAAAAGATATATAAATAAGTGTGTATTAAGCATAACATTCAGTCCTCAAACTAAAACAAAACAGTGAATGAAGAAAAATTAATGATAAAGAATGAAAAAATAATAATTATGAAGAAAGTTAGAAAAAAAGAAAAACAGGTAAGTGAGAGGACAAACAAACCAATGGTAAAACTCGATTGAGTAAAGTAAAGATATAATGAATAAGCAACAAGACAATGAAATAAATTAGCAACTACACAAGAGTGAGTTGAAGACCACAGTAACTACAGAGTAACATAAATGCGTAGTGAAACTAAAATAAACCCAACGAAAGAGACTGAACTAAAAACCTGGTAACCACCACGGACAAAATAAATAAAAAATATTAAACAAATAAAATAAATAAATAAAAACCAATAATAAGAAGAGAGCTAGGATCAGACAGTAATTGAGCTGATAGAAAATACAATACAGTAGAATAAATAAGATTAGAAATATGTGTATTAGTTTAAAGAAAAAGTGTAAAAACATATATTAAGGGGGAGTGAAATGATAAGTGTCAAAAAAGGAAAATAGTGATGATCAGAGATCATGTAATAAACCAGTGGGGAGTGAGAAAGTGAATTAGTGGTCTTGCATATAAACTAATGCATATGAAGAACCAGTAGATGGAATAAATAGTTATTAAAAAGTTTTATATACATGGCGAAACCATAATTTTGTTTTGTTATAATTATTTGTTTAAATGTTAATTAATTGTTCAAAAACAGTAGTTGATAACTGTTAAAAAGTGTTAATGTCATGTACAGGGTAAAATAGTATATTATGTAAAAATTATTGTGAAAGAATGGCAAAATACTAAGCCTATAGGCCAAAAGAAATGAGCTAACTTTAAAACATAGATAAAATATCTGATATAGTCCTAACCAGACTAAATACCATTAAGTAGAAGCCTGACCTTAATGAAACAGGGAAGGTACTAATAAAATTATATGTAAAACCCCATAATTGTAATAACCAGATGGATAGGGAAAGTAATAATAGTACATAAGACAAGCCATTAAACTGACATGTTGTCAATATTATTGTTGTTATGAAGATATCATTAATAGGTATTTAAAACTGTGATGTTAGATGTAAGAGGTAATGAAGAGGTATCAACAATTATTGTTAGTAGTAAGAACAACCCTATTAGAACATATTAAAATAGTAAAGAAGGCAATAAGAAATGTTAAGAAAAAATATGTAAAAGCCTAAAAAACTTAAAATTATAAAGGTGCTAAAATGTGTGATACTGGGCCGAAATGGGCCATATAAGGTATCAAAATACTTCAATTTTACTAAACAATAACACCGTATAAATCAAATTTAACTTAATCTAAAAATAAACAGGGAGTAATTTGAGGTGACAGATATAAATTTCAAAGATTTCGAATAATTAACGTCACGTGACCAGGGGTCGGGAAATAAGGACCAATCTCACAAAAGCCTGGTCATAATCGTTGGCTAAACGGAAAAATTCGTTTACTCTATTGTTAACTTTCAAACCGAATAGATCAACTTCATGTAGCAGGGAGTCACATTTTTTTATGAATAACCAAAAGTAAATGTAAAGAGATGCAAAAAATGAAACAAGAAAATAAGGAAATCCATTAAAAATTTACACGAGAAAACAATAATAATAGAAGAAACCGAAAATCGAATGAAAAAATGATGATCTACTTAAACGAAAACATTCCAAGTATAAAAGCCTAACGTCGAGGTGGTGAGATTTTTGTAACCTCAAAATGAAATAACCATACCATACACAACACGAGATTCACCAAAAACACTGTTAAACCAGACACTTGCGAACTTTAATAAAACTTTATTCAACAACATTGTGGACATTGAATTATTAAAAATGTATTTAATTTAAAGAAATTAGTCGAAGCAGATTTTAGGGCACGTAGATACAGGCCGACGGCCATTTTGAATGACAATTCCGCCATTTCGATTGATATTTGGAATAGAACCGAGAACAGTAATACCTTTTAACTTAACATTATTTTAATTTTATTAGTTATTAAGAATGTTGATTAACCAATTGTAATGTATTGTATTTTATCCTGAAGCATTTTCTGATCTTTCCTAACAGCACAAAGAATCCACTACCTGATAAAGAAATAATATTGTAATTTATTTTAACATTTTTTGTTCGAGTCGAGTTTGGTAGCGAGTCGATACGGCCAATATCCCGTTTGATTCATGAGACGATAAACTGACCCAGGTTCCAAACGTTATTAAATAAACTAATTTGTTAACCGAAAAAGCATTTTATTTTTTGAGAGTGAATTAAGATTATCTTGTTGTTGCATCCTCTTCGTTCACTTTATTAATTTAATAATATATATAAAATAATATATTTCACTAATGAACTTACTGTTGTCACTTCCCAAACGTTTCGAGATGTTGTTTCTCTTCTTCAGTGGGTGTATACTGATTGTCGATTACAGAATAACCGTTACGGAAAAATGGTGTGTGTGGTGGGGGTTGATGGTGGGAAGGGATTGGCGCTGAGGTTCGAATTGTGTGTGTGGATCAGTGTATCGAATAGTGTATGTGATTTATAATGTATTTGTTCATTTAATATGTTGTTTGGTTGTAGTGTGTGATATCTGTATATTTCAAATTGTTCAGCTGTGTTTAGTTTTCTACTTTTAGGTAAGTAGTGTAATATTTCCATGTTGTGTTCTATGTTTGTGTAACTGTGGTTTTCGTTATGTAAATGTGTGGCAAATGTGGAATGTATGTAGTTTGTGGTGAGGGCTTTTAAATGTTCAGAAAAGCCCTCACCACAAACTACATACATTCCACATTTGCCACACATTTACATAACGAAAACCACAGTTACACAAACATAGAACACAACATGGAAATATTACACTACTTACCTAAAAGAAGAAAACTAAACACAGCTGAACAATTTGAAATATACAGATATCACACACTACAACCAAACAACATATTAAATGAACAAATACATTATAAATTACATACACTATTCGATACACTGATCCACACACACAATTCGAACTCAGCGCCAATCCCTTCCCACCATCAACCCCCACCACACACACCATTTTTCCGTAACGGTTATTCTGTAATCGACAATCAGTATACACCCACTGAAGAAGAGAAACAACATCTCGAAACGTTTGGGAAGTGACAACAGTAAGTTCATTAGTGAAAGTTTATATATATTATTAAGTGAATTAAGATAAAGGATTTTCAGGTGACAATGAAGAAGAGAAATACGGCGAGAGTGAAGAACATTGAGAAATTAGGAGACAAAACCAGATAACCTACAAGACTGAGTCGAATCAGTAATCGATTGTGGAAAAACAACACAATCTATTCCATTTTAAAGATTAATTATTTTGGCAACATTTCAAAACAGTACGCACGCGAACACCGTTCTAAAAACCATAAACTCGATGACGACCTGTCATTACCTGATCATTCTTTTTAATTAAAGTAACTAAATAAATAAAATCATATAATAAAAATAATTCAATAAATAATGAATTCATTTCAAATTAATAAATTTTAAAGAAGAAAAGAAAGACTCGCACACAGAAATAAAAACTTTACAAATTGGCGTCCAACGTTTAGGGCTGGAATTAGGGAAAAATTAGTGTATTAGGAAATTATAATTGTATTACAGGTGACCTGATTTTAGCTGGCAGCTGCTAGAAGAAACGGAAAATGCAGAGAAGAGCCACGTCAAACAAACGCGCGGCGGAGGCCGGAAAGGAAATCAATATGGAAGAGAAAGAGTCAACATCGGTTGAAGAAGTGGAGACGGGCGATAAAGAGGAAGCTAGAGGAGACCCAAATTTGCTGAAATTTATAGAATAAATGAATGAAAATTTTAAACAAATGAATGAAAAAATTGACGGTATCAAAGAAGACAATAAACAGACAAATGAAAAAATAGACAGTATGAAGGAAGAAATAAATGAAAATTCAAGGAGACAAAACGAGGTTCTGAGTGAAAACTTAATGAAACAAATGAACGAAAAGTTTGACCGGAGTGATGAGAGTCTAAAACAAATGAAAGAAGATAATAGGCAAACAACTGAAGAATTAGAAAACAAAATAGACAGTATTAACAGAAATACTGATGAAAACAATAAACAAATAAACGAAAAATTTGACAGCATTAAAGAAGATAATAAGCAAACAAATGATAAGATAGACAAAGTGGAGGAAAAATAAAGGAAAACTCAAAGAAACAAAACGAGGCTTTGAGTGAAAATTTAATAAAACAAATGGAAGAAAGATTTGACCAGAATAAAGAAGAAACTAATGAAAATTTTAGGAAACAAAACGAGAATACTAATGAGAGTTTAAGACAAATCAAGGAGGAGAATAAACTGATAAATGAAAAATAGACAGTATTAAGGAAAGTACTAGTGAAACTCTATAAATGAAAATAATAACCAAATGAAGGAAGAGTTCAGACAAATAAATGAAGAGAATTTAAAACGAATTAATGAAAGAATTGAGAATGTCAATAAGGCAATTAGCCAAAAAATAGATAAGTGTAATGAAAAAAGAAAGCAAGAAATAGCCGAAACAAATGAAAAGTTAGAACGAACCAAGGAAACCATTGTACAGGTCAGGGTAGACTTAGATACCAAGATAGGCCAGGTAGAAGAGAGTAGCCGTGCCCAAATGGTATCAATAAGAACAGACTTCGGAAATAAATGTCGGGACATTGATACGGCCGTAAGTGAAGTACGTGGACAGGGGCAACTCAACCAGGAGAAGATTGAGGACATTCAACGATCAATCAATAACCCGATCATTCAACGATCAATTTGAATTCATTTCAAATTAATAAATTTTAAAGAAGAAAAGAAAGACTCGCACACAGAAATAAAAACTTTACAATGTTCAATTACAATGAACAGTATTTAAACTTGTACTTATGAATAAAGTTACAGTACACCCTATTCTCTCTCACTCTCTCTCTCTCTCTCTCTCTCTCGTAATTACCATATGGCCAATGGATTCTCTTTGCTCGACATTATCCAGGATACTTTTTGTTCTTTTCTGTGGCCGCATTTCGTGCTAATTATCACCATATTCATTTTCATTGCTAAGTTACGCAATCTCTTTTTATATATTACTATATGTCTTTTAGTCATGCTATACACAATCTAGGCCTATATACTTAAACTTAAATACAGCATAGGATATTGAAGCCGGAATGTTTTTACTATAAAAAATACTTCCTTTATTATTTAGACGGAAATTATTATCGTTATTTATTTATTAAAACTTCCTATAAACAAAGCCGGAAACCTTTTTATTTTATATGCGCTCAGTTTATTTGTGATTCCTATATAATAATAGTATTGTATCGTACATTCCGGAGCATATCTGGACATGTGTATTAAGTACTTCTAACCAGACTGCGGTTTCACACAAATAAGTAGATGAAAACACAGTTAAAGAATTCTAAGCTCTTTTCCAAGTTCAGGGTTCAGGATAGTCAGTCTTTACATACAACCAGAAGTCATCTAGCTGTAATTGCGAAAACTGTAATTTTAATGAAGTGTCAGTTGAAACTTCTGGCAATAAATCTTGTTTTTGTAGTGTAAGAGAGAGGTCTAGTCAGTTCGGCTGACACACAGATCTGCTACACGACATAATTTAAAGACATTATTAAAACCATTAGTTTGAAATTACTTTTAAAATTACAATTAGTTTGACCCCCCCCCCAAATATACTGGAATCTTCTACCAATTGTTTAGGATTCTAAAATTTATATTTATATTTTAGAGCATAAAAATTTCGGAGAATATTACGGTGTATCCTAGATTTTCTTAAAAGTGTCTGCAGACCCCCTGAAACATTGTCACCAAGGGTCCGCGGACCCCACTTTGGGAACCACTGCTATAGAGGTAACAATTAGGGTATATGCTACTAACACTTTCTCTTATTGATGTCAGGAAGCGAAAGATTTTATATTATTGCTTTTGGTTAAGGAAATCAATCTAGAAATTATATTAGCGCCATCCAGAACGCCTGAAAATTTAATGGTTCGGCGTTACAAGAAAGTAGAGTCTAACTTAACAAGTCGACACAGTTTGATGTTTGTTACGGTAGTCAAATGGAAGCACGTCCAGACGAAGAGGAAGACCGAGATCGGAAAGGGTCAACTATATTGGAAAGCTGGCTAATAGAAGGAGGAAGTATCGGAGGTGGACGCTTGACGGCAGAAGGTGATGGAAAGAAGAAGAAGAAGAAGAAGAGTCAAAGAATGAGTCCACAAAACCTGTTTGATTTAAAAACAAACATCAGGTCTTTAGTTACAAAATATCTACAATATTAGACTACAATATTCAGTTATTTTGATGGTTCATCTTCTTCATTCACAGCACTTAATTAATATTGATTGTTAAATTTTCACTTGTGAACTTACTTTGGTTTTTCCCGTACGCGTTTCGGCGTGACGTGCGCCTTCTTCAGCGTTTCCCGAAACGCGTACGGGAAAAAACAAAGTAAGTTCACAAGTGAAAGTTTAACAATCAATATTAATACAATATTCAATCAAGAATCTAATACTTTCGTTAACAAGAATACTTCCGTTCTAGTCATTCATTTGCCAGATCAGTTACTATAATTGCAGCTTCAATAGAGCGTGATATAGGCCTATGTTTTACTTAGAATAAAAAATGTGCTTGTTTAAACTTTGTACTGTTTTATCAGTTGTAAGCAGCCTACTAACATTGCACGGCACGCGCGGATGACATCACGCCTTTATCAAACCTTGCAATCGGCCAGCCTAGCCGACTGCAAGCCAGTATTAGTTTAGTTTATAACACGACTCCGAGCGCAACTCTCGTTAAACACTTCTCTTACAGCCGCTGCTTTTGGCTATTATTCAGCATACATTTATAACATTTCACTTTAATCGTCTACCTGCGTCCATCTGCAATGGACCACGATTTCATTCAAAATTAATCTCGGGCATTATCGCCTCAAATGCTTCCGCACGTGCCGATCGTAACTAACAAACCAAATTATTCAATAAACGCATGTTCATATCTCAAATACAGTCCACTTCTTTCTAACAAACAATCCAGCCTTCCTTATTAGCGTCTTTGGAATAACTCGCGATTCTTCAAGAGCTTCCAAACCGCATCATTTTTGGTCCTCCGGGCCGGATTTCACATTTCAGGCCAAAAACGACATCATTTTTGGTCCAATCAGGCAGGATTTCACATTTTCAGGCCAAAACAAACTACATCATTTTTGGTCCCAACGGCACAGATTTCTCATACCTGAGTACACAGGCGACAGCATTGATTTATATACATCATTTCTGGAAAAACCAATCTGAAGTTAATCACGACAGACGGGCATCATTTTCGTCCTGAGCGACACCATTATCGTGAAGCACGTCGCAGTCATCTCGACAAGATTCAGCCAAGCAGTAGACCAGAGACGACGGGACGAAACAGGACAACATTTTCGAGATTCCACAGCTTTAAATGATGGAGGGTACAACATGAGGCAACGGCTAACCGGCAGAGACAGGAGGTGTGGCAGCTCCAAACGGGATCGAAGCCAGCTTCATCACGAATGAATCGACGGCCACGTGACTATAAACTTTACCTATATTTGATTTATTTTTAATAATATTTCACCCAGTGTGTATTTTTGACATATTTATATAAACAATTAACTTATTACACAATATAAATTAATAGATGGTTGGCAGCTCATTATCAGTCAGAACTTTAAAGATAAAGCTATACTTTGTAATCATTTAGATTTATAATTTCAATAATTTAACTGCCAACGAGTTTGATTAGTTAGAGAGAGTAAGTTTATGTTCAAACCAACGATCGCTAGCTACCAAACGTATTTAAACTCATTCAAAATTAAGTTTGTGGTTCACATGCTCGATGCTCAATTGTTTCTAAATATCTTTCCCTTTTTTATCTCAAACTGTAATAATGGCCGATGTAAGGGCTCTGATAAAAAAACGAGGTACAATTAAGGCCTCAATATCCCGAATAAATACCTTCGCGGATAATTTTGATTTGTTAAACAGCGATCCTCATGCGCTCAAAATAAAACTGCGTCATTTGATGGAATTATCCACCAAATATGACGAGATACAGTCACAAATCGAGGCTGAGGAAGCAGACGTTGCGTCAACAAGTGATAGAGTGCAAACGGAGGACGATCTCTGTGCTATAGAATGTAAATTGCAACACTTGTTGGAGCAATCTGAGCACTTGAACCAAAAACCACTAATTAATACTGATGGTAAACAGCCTAAAACAACCCCCATTCAATTGGAACCAATAAAATTACCACGGTTCGAGGGTAGTATTGTGGAATGGCAACATTATTACCATATTTTTATGGAACTAATTCATGTCAGAACAGACCTGACAGATATACAGAAGCTTCATTATTTGCACTCGTCATTACATGGCGAGGCGCTTAACGTAATAAAATCATTGCCCATAACACATGAAAATTACGCGGTGGCTATCGATCTGTTGAGGAATAGATATGATAGTAAGCTGATTGTCTCCGCTCGCCACGTGTGGAATGTCCTAGACGTACCATTAGTTCAGCAGGAATCCCAAGGTAGCATATCGCAATTTATTGATCAAATCTCTGCAAATATAAACGCTTTAAATAATCTCAAACTGCCAGTCAACACGTTTGAAATTATTGTCGTAAATTATCTAGCCAAAAAACTTGACAGTTACACTTTACGTTTGTGGAAAGAGAGTTTATCGGAGCATAAACTCCCTGATTTTAATAATTTTATAAATTTTTTAAATTCACGTAGGAAACTACTGCAAAATATCGATAACGCGACTAGCCCAACGAGCAGGTTGAACAAAAGCGATAAGTCTCCTTATCGCAAGGCAGTTAAACAGATAAGCAATCCAAAGGGCGCATTCCACTCACATATTAGAAATAATTTATGCAGGCTATGTAACGGTGAACATAGACTTAGCGATTGCCCACAATTTATATCGCTGTCTATCCCTCATAGAAAAAATGCGTTACTAAAAAACAAACTTTGCTTAAACTGTCTCCGTTCGGGACACGAGGGTTCAAAATGTCCCTCCAAATTTTCGTGTAAAAAATGTTCTAGGCGTCACCACACCATGATTCATGTCCCCAACAGGGACGTAACTTCTGTTAACAACCAGTGCTCACTGAAATCACAGACCAATAAATCGGTATTGTTATCTACCGCCGTCTGTATGACATACAATAAGGTCGGCAAAAAATTTCCCGTTAGGATATTACTGGATTCCGGTTCTCAAGCGAACTTTTGCACAATGGATTTCGCCCGCAGGTTGGGCCTCCAATTAGTTAAATCGCAATTGCCCATCACGGGTATAAACAACTCGCTTTCCCAGGCTGACTTCAGTACTAATGTAAGGCTACATTCACGCTATAAACCCTTCACGTTAAACGTACATTGTGCCGTATTACCCAGTATAACTAATAATTTACCGGCGGAGTCATTCAATCTTACCTCTTTAAATTTACCCAAGCGCATATTCTTGGCGGATCCTCACCTACATTGCTCATCGCAAGTCGATATATTAATCGGCGCTCAATATTTTCTACAATTAATTGAACCTGTGAAATATACGCGCGGACCACACTTTCCTATAATTCAGGAAACCAAGTTAGGATTTATTTTGGCCGGTGACTTACCATTCAACGTCGATGTGACTAAAACGGTTTCTTCACTTATGGTCTGTAAGGATGATAATCAGGTTTCCTCGCAACTAAAGGAATTTTGGAAGTTGGAGGAAATCTCTAGTCGCGAAACCCGATCTGAGGACTCACCGTGTGAAAGGCATTTCGTGGAAAACACTAGCCGCAATCGCGACGGGAGATTCGTGGTAGCCCTGCCCCGCAGATCTGATAAATCGTATTTGGGAGATTCTCTCCGCGGAGCAATACGCAGATTCCAATCGTTAGAATTCAAATTCAAGCAGAACCCTACCCTTTACAAGGATTATAGTGAGTTCATGAGTGACTACTTAAGACTTGGCCACATGTCGCCGCTTAATGAATACGATCTGTCGCTTGACAGGTCAGAGATCTTTTATCTGCCCCATCACGCAGTCTTCAAAGACTCTAGCTTAACCACTAAATTGCGCGTGGTATTTGACGCATCCGCTAAAACCACCAATAATTTGTCCCTTAACGATACTTTAATGGTCGGTCCTACGATCCAGCAGGATCTATTTTCGATAATGGTTCGGTTCCGCACCCACCGATACGTACTTATTGCGGACATTGAAAAGATGTATCGCCAGATCATTGTTAATCCTAAGGATTCAAACTTGCAACGCATTGTTTGGCGTGATGCACCGCATAAGGAATTGCGACATTACGCGTTAAGGACGGTTACATATGGCACTGCTAGTGCCTCCTTCCTTGCTACGCGTTGTCTGGCTCAAATAGCATATGAAAATAAAGCCGACTACCCTACCGCTGCTAAGGCCATAGCAAATGACTTTTACGTAGACGATCTCATAACGGGTTCGGATGATCCGAACAGCTTAGCTGAAATGAAAGGCGAGATCGAGATGTTGTTGAGGAGGTATGGTTTTTCGTTACACAAATGGTTCTCTAACCACCATAAGATTATGCCTCTTCGCGCCCAAGTAACCCGTGACTTCAGCAAGGGTCAAAACGTGCGTACCTTGGGCATACAGTGGAATGTTGAGGGGGATAACTTTTTGTACACCGTTAGGGGTGATGACAATCTAACCGTTCTCAACAAGAGAAGCGTGTTGTCAATCATTGCCGGGATCTATGATCCACTAGGTCTAATTGCTCCCATCACATTTTGCTGCAAGCATTTCGTGCAGCAGTTGTGGTTGGCGGGCACTGATTGGGACGAACCCTTGTCCGGGTCACTAGCCGATCAATGGTCGGAATTATACGCCCAATTAGTTTCTGACACCCATTTTGAGATTACGAGGTCGGTTAAGAGTTCGAACAGTTACCCAGTTAGTTCATTGCAGCTGCACGGATTCGCCGACGCTTCGGTTAAAGGTTACGCGTGTTGCATTTATGTGCGGGCGGTCTATTCGAACGGCGCCATATCATCAAACTTGTTGTGTGCTAAATCTAGGGTCGCTCCGCTGAAACAGATAACGCTTCCTAGACTTGAACTTTGTGCTTGTTTATTGTTGGCTCAATTAACGTCCAAGGTTTTAAATGCCGTCGATTACAAGTTTGACGGATTATATCTTTATTCGGATTCGATGATAGCGTTGTACTGGATACATCAGCAATCTTCCCGCTGGAAGGTATTTGTGGCTAACCGTGTCGCGGAAATACAGCGTCTTGTTAGCAGCAGGGGAACTTGGCGTCATGTAGTATCGAATGACAACCCTGCCGACGTTCTATCGCGCGGTTGCCTCCCTCGTAGTCTGCACTGTCATGCTCAATGGTGGCATGGTCCCTCCTGGTTGGCTCGTGATGCGGCCTCATGGCCGGTCAGCGCGTTCGACATTAATACTCCCTGTACCTTTCCCGACATTGAAGAGGAACGTCGCAAGCAGGCTCAAACCTCACTAATTGTCGCGTCCTCAACACATAGTTACATTGAAAACTATTCATCTCTTACGAGGCTTATTCGCGTCTTCGCATACTGCCGTCGATTTCTTCGCAATTCTAGGCTCGCGGTGGTTGATAGAGACACGTCCTTTTTGTCGGCTCAAGAATTGTCTGACACGCTCTTGGTTTTTGTCCGGCAATCTCAGAAGTTGCATTTCGACGTAGAGGTTAGGGAACTTGAGGCACACCGGTGCCTTCCACGCAGTAGTAAAATTCTTGCTCTCAACCCATTCCTGGATAAATCAGGCATTTTAAGAGTGGGTGGACGCTTGCAATTCTCCCCACTTAGCTACGAGACTAAACACCAAATAATTTTACACCCGCACTCTCATCTCACGAGATTAATAATTGAATACGAACACATCCGTTTGTTGCACGCTGGAGTGCAATCAACTCAAGCTTCGCTTAGGCGTAAGTATTGGATCATACACGATAAGTCCTATATCCGCTCAGTGATACATAAGTGTGTCACTTGTTTTCGTTTCCGGGCTAAAGGCGCGAATCAATTACTCGGTCAATTACCCTCTTCTAGGGTCACGCCGTCAAGGCCATTCTCACAGTCGGCCGTGGATTACGCAGGTCCGGTGTTTTTGCGCCATGGCGGGCAGCGCTCTAAGTCCACGACCAAGGCATATATCGCTCTATTTATATGCATGTGTACTAGGGCCATCCATTTAGAATTGGTGTCGGATCTTACTTCCAACGCCTTTATAGCGGCTTTAAAAAGGTTCATATCGCGCAGAGGTATTCCCGCGCAAATATTTTCGGATAATGGCACGAATTTTCGTCGTGCCAACCACACGTTGCATGATTGGTACAAATTTTTAACCTCCAAGGAAGTTGAACAATCTTCTCTGGAGTTTTGCGGTCTCCACGGCATCAAATGGTCCTTTATCCCCCCTTCAGCCCCTCATTTCGGTGGTTTGTGGGAAAGTGGTGTAAGGAGTGTTAAATTCCATTTACGTCGCGTAATTGGCGGTACGATCTTGAATTTTGAGGAATATTCTACCCTTCTTTCTCAAATTGAGGCTTGCCTTAATTCACGCCCGTTATGCGCCGTGTCCGACGATGCTAGAGACCCTGAACCCTTAACACCCGCTCATTTTTTGGTCGGTGCTCCACTGACGGCACTTCCGGAACCCGACTATACACAAGGCAATAATACTCATTTGGGCAGATGGCTTCTGCTCCAAAAATTTACGCAGACCATCTGGAAACGGTGGTCTAGGGATTATCTGCACCAGCTGCAGCAGCGCAATAAATGGCGCACCCCATTTAAAAATTTGAAGGTCGGACAACTTGTCCTCATTTTGGATGACAATTCCCCCCCTCTAGAATGGAAGCGTGGGGTAATTACCAATGTTTTTCCGGGTCAAGATTCCTTAGTACGCGTCGCAGAAGTACGCACCGCGCTAGGTATCTTACGCCGACCCATCCACAAATTATGCCCCCTTCCGGTGGCAACAAGCTAATCGTATGCGTGCCATACGAGACACACGAGGTGTGTGTGTGTGTGTGTATGAGTGTGTGCGTGTCACATTACATGGAACACGCCCGGGACATTCCCCGGGGCGAGCATACAAGTCAATTGTATCATAAGCATTGTAACATTGTTAAGTGTCGCTAGCTATTACAGAAATAGTGACTATGTCTCATATGTACTATCAATTATTATGAATGTTGTGTATCGTTAATATGTTTGTGTGGTTCAAATTCTGAGAACCACAAGTGTCAATTATTCTATATATGTATTTTTTATCCACATGTTATGCTTTAAGAGAGATCATGTTCAGTTATGTAAAGGTTCATTTTTATCACGATTTTTTATTTGTTGTACCTTTTCTAGCACAGAAATTGTTTTGTTTTGACTTAAGCTTTGTGCTAGATTAATGATTTTTGTTTTTTACAAATTTTATGTATAAGTCTTTAAGTATATTATGTTTATTATGTCTATGCTCTCTGGCCAGTGCGCCAATTATTGTATCGCTTACGACATGTAAGTCTAATTATTATATTGTTCAATTTAACCGTTAATGTACAAAATCGTCCCGATTTTGGCGGGCAGTATGTTTAAACTTTGTACTGTTTTATCAGTTGTAAGCAGCCTACTAACATTGCACGGCACGCGCGGATGACGTCACGCCTTTATCAAACCTTGCAATCGGCCAGCCTAGCCGACTGCAAGCCAGTATTAGTTTAGTATATAACACGACTCCGAGCGCAACTCTCGTTAAACACTTCTCTTACAGCCGCTGCTTTTGGCTATTATTCAGCATACATTTATAACATTCAACTTTAATCGTCTACCTGCGTCCATCTACCATGGACCACGATTTCATTCAAAGTTGATTTCGGGCATTATCGCCTCAAAATGCATCCGCACGTGCCGATCGTAACTAACAAACCAAATTATTCAATAAACGCATGTTCAATATCTCAAATACAGTCCACTTCTTTCTAACAAACAATCCAGCCTTCCTTATTAGCGTCTTTGGAATAACTCGCGATTCTTCAAGAGCTTCCAAACCGCAACAGTGCTATTATTTTTACTTATGTTAATATTTTATTTAGCTATAAATGTTCTATTTAGCTCGGCGGACATGAAACCCGTTTCGTATATAAACGGTTATAAAATGATAACTACATTCCTGAAACGGTAATTTACTTATTTTCTTTTGTTTGTACTCTTTTGTCGTCGTTTTCTGAAGGTCGTAAAAATTTGTAGGAACTTCACTTGAAGTGATTAACATTTGCCTTCTGCGATCATTCAGTTTATTGCCTTGTCTAATATTGTTCAACATGTAAATGAATGCGTTCTTATACTAACAAGTGCCAACACATATTCATACTAATTGCTTCTTACATATTATGACCTTTCATATCAAATGGTTTATTCTTGAACTAATTAAATTAAGACTGTTGAAAAGAGTGATTCATTTTCATTAGTATTAAAACTGCTTATAAGAACGATGTTTTACCTAAAGTTAAAAGTTCAAAATCACTGTTTATTATTATGTACTCTGTACGGGAAAGCATGCCCAAGTACTCATTCAATAAATTAAAATCATTTTTTAAAATTTAAGTACTTAAAACCCATTTAAAAAAATTGAATTACTTTTTCAGTTTTAATAGATGTATTTAATAATCTAAATTGGTTTTGTTACTTTAATCCTTTTTACTTTTACAAACTCAGACACTTTATTCTACTTAAGAACATATTATTTAATAGGAAACAGATTCAGACACTCGGGATGTATTGTATACTAGGGTTTAAAAAAAATTCTTTATGTAATTTTGTGGATAACACGGAACTAAACATCACAAATATAAATTGTTTTCATGCGGCCTCCTTTCTTATCAGAATTTTTGAAACATACACCTCATGTTAAACATTAGAGACCGCTGTCACTCTGGCACTCCAGTCTAAGTAAATATGGACTCCTTAGCTCCATACGAAGGGGGGGGGTTATTAATTAAACCACTCGTAGGTTTATTTTTGAGGAGACGTTAGGCAAAGGAAAAAAGTAAAATATTAGTCTCTTCATAGTTTTACAAGTCTCTAACTTATTAAACGTCTTAGACTGTAAACACGTAGAAACTATCTACAAGTACTTCAGCTACTTTCTCAAGCTAATTGAGTATAGATAGGCTGTGTGCTGCAACAGCGCAGGATGAAATGTCCCTTGCTACAGGAGAGAACGTACCGTACGTGTTTAGTATGTGTGAGACGATTTTACTGCTCTTATGTCCTTATAGATTTACTGAAAACAAAACCTGATAGTAAACACATTTCTGGAGTCATCGGTAGACACTACCAAACTGTAGTGATGGACATGTTTACCCCTCCCCAAATAACCGCAGTCAAGGATATTTACTATGTTATGTCCAATTTCAGAGTTAATTAATTTCAAACTGCTATAAACTAAAAGTAGCCATAGAAGGAGATAAAAGGGGCTTTGCAGAGTAGTGGGTATGGTGACTAGTTACTAAACTATAGGTCCTGCGTTAGATTCCGCAAAATCAAGCTGCGTTTTTCGGCCTCCGGGTTATATCAGCCTGTGGGATCATATCATAAATGTATCTGGGATAACATCCTGAAGTGACAATGAGCGGCTACACTACCTCCAACGGCTCAAATAAGGCAGCCTATTCCGAGACTGCTTAGGAGCCATATGATGATAAATTAAAGCACGTGTAAAATCTTAAATACTTTGAATACTAATTATTCGCCATTCTATACACTTAGATAGTTGACCAACAAACAGACTGCACGGGGCATTTTGTGGTCTGAAGTTGTGTGTGTCCGGGTCGCAGCCTGATGAACTCCAGTTTCATCCGTACAATTTGTTCAAGAATTTGCAGTAGAACGCCCTTTGTATGTTTGGCGTTCAAGAGAGAATTTGCGTTTTTGTTTTGATTTCCATTTATACCGGGCTGGATTCATTACTCCGTGTGTCACGCAGTGATGTGGGCGATAGGCGCGCCGCCATAAGCCGTCGGCCGCAACGGTGAGCTATCTCGCCGAGGTGGATGGCTCCTCCAAGAAGCTAATTGATCGTCTCGCAGTTTCTCTTGTCTAGGACGACGTATCGCAGCCGAGGCGGCTCGAGCAGATTCTCATTCGTCCGACGCTCACTGAGACAACATTGGGCTAATCAAACATGGGGAAGACTCTTCCGTGGTGCGCGCGCGTGTTCAAAAACGAGATAATTTACAAATTGTTTGCAGTGTACAGGAGATATTTCTTCCTCAGATACGAGCTGTTAACTACATTCGTACGGTTGTGAAAAAATAATTTAGTATTTTGTTTTGTTTTCAGTAAAATGCGTTTAATCTATCTATACATAGTATAAAGTAAAGTCGGTCCGTTTTCTCTCTGTGTTTGAAATCGCTAATCTCAGGAAGTACTGAACGGATTTTATTCAAGTTTTCGCCAATAGATAGAGTGTCTATCGAGGAACATTTATGTGTATAATTAATACATATATGTTGTACATTAGCTTAGCTATCACGGTTTATGTCAAGTAAGTGGTATAGTTTACATCTTATATATAAAAATGAATGTTTCTTTGTTTGTCCCGTATGCGTTCCTATACCATTCATCCGATTGCGATGAAACTTCGGTGAGTTGTTGTGCGCACGCCCGCGAAGGTTTCTGTATTTTTTCGATGGGGTCCTTTGGGGGGGTTCTTTGGGGTCTTCCACATCTCCTCCTAAACCACTGGACCGATTTCAACCAAACTTGGCACAAATATTTTACGCAACGGGAGAACCAACATAGGATAGGTGTTTTTTCTATGGGGTCCTTTTGGGGTTTTTTTGGGGTCTTCCACATCGCCTCCTAAACCTTTGGACCGATTTCAACCAAACTTGGCACAAATATTTTACGCAAAGGGAGAACCAACATAGGGCAAGTGTTTTTTTCGATACGATCCTTTTGGGGGTCCTTTGGGGTCTTCCACGTCTCCACCTAAACCATTGGACCGATTTCAACCAAACTTGGCACAAATATTTTACGCAACGGGAGAACCAACATAGGATAGGTGTTTTTTCGATGGGGTCCTTTTGGGGGTTCTTTGGGGTCTTCCACATCGCCTCCTAAACCACTGGACCGATTTCAACCAAAGTTGGCACAAATATTTTACGCAACGGGAGAACCAACATAGGACAGGTGTTTTTTTCGATACGATCCTCGGGGGGGGGGGGGTCCTTTGCGGTCTTAAAAAACTATTAGATCTGGTTACTATGGCAACCCAATAGAATAGATTCTGTTCTAAATATATTATCGCATTAAATTGAAGACCACGCGAAGGAAGTTGTGGGCAACAGCTATTTATTTTTAAGAAGCCTACTTTAATTGAACTTTATTAATTAAACTAACATTTTCATTACGTACAACGTGAAACTCCGTAGCGAAGCACGGGTATTCTGCTAGTATAATTATAATACGAAATAATAGTTTTACTTCCAACTATACATTCATCTACGTAAAATGTATTCAACTTCTAACACTTTATTTATGGTTATCAGATAGCCTACGTTAAGACGAAAACGGTGTGAAAATTATAATTTCGTTTAGTGAATAATCTCTACATGGAGGGACTAACGCGACAAATTTTAAAATAATGTTTCGAATGACGGCGTGGGCAGTTATAATAAATGAAGGTTGAAGCCATCCAAGTGCACGCTGGTACTATACGTCTCTTTCCTTTCAAAACTCAACCTGTACGCAAATGAACTGAGACTATATGGCATTAACAAATGTCAGCGGACACCTACACGTCACTGACATTCACTCGTGCACACCCACCTATCACACACACAAACGCGCGCGCGCAATTTGTACAGGTGTTTTATAGTGCTAAAATCACTTTGAAATAGTGAACCTAACTAATATAAAAAGCGTAACTGATAACCAAGCGCAGTTATAAAGAGGGGGAAGTAGTGGAAATCGGGAAATCCCCCCCTCCCCCAATCACTTCAGACGAAGTTTTTCTCGTTGTTTCTGATTGTGAATATGATAAAAAATTCGTATAAAATTATGTAAGTTAATTGTTTTACTTTAAAATTACTCAAATTGTAACTGTACCTTACCAGCATGTTAATTTTTGTTTGATACATGCCATAGAAACAGTAGTGTGTGTAGCGAAGCAGTGTGTATTTTAAACTGTAAGTGAATATTACTAAAAGAACAATGAACTGACAAACATAGGTATGATTTTATTCTTGTATGTCAATAAACTCACTATGTTGATAATAACACAGTGCTTTTGTATCTTCACTCATTCCTGTGATTTATACTTTACCCCTTGAAAGAATGGTTCAACTCTGAACAATCCCCCCCCCTCCAATGAACTCTTCCTCCCCTACCAAATTGCTTGCTGGCTCCTGCTGATAACTGCAGTTTCAGTAACGACACAAATGTTTCATTTCATAACTATCTTTTATTTTGAAAATGTAATGAATAACGATAGCATAAGCTAATTTATAATGGGACTTGCTGGATACTGAATAAGACAATCGTTAAGGCTGTTGCTTAGCTAACAACGTGTTACATTTGCACCCTGGATGGATAACTGGAAAGTTGCAGTTATCCAACGTTAACGAGAACCAAAAGCTCCGTGGTGCTATTCTGTAAGCGCCGGAATGAACCGCGAGGACGAGTGTGAATCGACAGGACGTACTTGCCCTGGTCGAGAAAAATCAAGTGTCTCGGTGTCCACCTTGATCGTCGCCTCACATGGCGTATCCATTGCCCAGACAGTCAGGACTAGAGGGTCAGCTCGTCTGGGCTCTCTGTTTCCGATATGACCCGTAAGCTAGGTAAGTGGATCGTCAACGCGTATCTGTTGCCGATCATCACCTACACTGCACCCGTCTGGGGATACTTTGCCGCTGTTCATAAAAGAAATATGTAAAGCGTTCTCGACAGCGGGCTTAGGCTAGCAGCCAAAGTCCTCCCTCGGTTCCTTTCTCGTCTATTGAGAAGTGGACTCGGTGTCCGCTCCTTGGAAGATACCGTGAGGCGTCTTGCACGTAAATTTTACGTTCGAGCGGCAAGGACCCAGACAAACTCCCTCACAGCCGGCCTTGGCAGGTGCCGTAGACGACCAGGTGATTCTTGGAAACAGCCTCGGCAAATACTGTACTAGAATGATCTAGTACGAGCATGCCGTTGTAACGGCCCATAAACAATAAAATATTCCGTTGTGGACCGGACCACATGGTAGGAGCTCCTTCCGGAAGCTGGGAACATGTAATCTATGTGAACGTCATGTCCACACTCCTGAATGGTGTTACGTGTTAGGTTAATGAAGGTATGTGTTAGTAACAATCAGACGGCGCGGGTTGGAGTAACAATTTACAGATTACAATTACAATTGGCCACCTGAAGTCTAAAACTTCGCAAAAACCATGACCCGGATCTCCAAAACTATAAAAAATGCTATTACAGTAAGTATCAATCGTCATTAATTTTTTTTTACTCCTATTCCAAAAATTAATTAGACTGCTCCAGCACCGAAGATCCGCAATTTAAAGGAAGTAAATAACACTGGAACTGACACAAATATTTCGTCGTGACCTTGGCAACAAAGTAGCTTGGAGAAATTAATGAGCACGTTCAAGGGCAAAGAGGTACCAATACCATCTGCTTATAGTAATTGTTATATGGAAAACTGTGCAAAAGTAGCAAAGGAATATCAGTAAATAGTGAACATGAATATTGTCTCGTTTATTTAGATTTCGTTGCTTCTAACCGGTTGCTTCTATCTCATTGGATGGTACTCCATCCAGCCTCTGATTAGATGGATGGAGTTTTAGATGTGTTCTGAGTTTTCATTTAGAGAATCAGGAACTACCTAAAATACGATACGTAATGAACAGATAATCGAATATTAGTCGTCTTTAGAACAAAATGTGCTTATGTAATTCTATTTTTATAAAGAAGTTAGTTCTTTAAACGATATTTTGTCTTTGCACTACAAGACAGTTCCTACGGCACGGTATTCCGAGAACAATGGTAGGAGAAATAGACATAGAAGATAAAAAGAAACGTTTTTGAATGCTGTTGGCGATTGTTGGGTGAACTAAACGGAAGGACATTTTGTCATTCCAAGAATCTGCCACACAGAGTTCGCCTCAACGGGAACCACTGCCCAACATTAACAGGTTTGGCCTTCCCAGGTCACTTACCACTTAAGGTTTTACGTGGGTTAGAAACTTGGATGTTAGAAATTCTGAGATTCCAGAAGATACGCAGTACAATCCCTTACGTAATTTTAGTTACACAATGCACACAATAGCTTCCCGTTTACTCATAATTTGGTTGAACTGTTCCACTGAAATACAAAAATTTTACTTTAATGAACAAAGAAATTTCTGATCAGTTACTATTAACGACTAGAAGATAGTGAAGTAAATGTTTATTTTACTACTTAAATAGTAGAATGGTAGTATAAGTCGGTAAACTTAAACTTGTTGGAAGTTACAATTTTATAGCGGACTAGTTCTTCCCCATATGTCATATGGAAAACTAGTAAGGATACACATTCTCTTGGATGACAAATTAACCGAGTGACTTACAACAGTGAAAGTCAAATTATTTTAAAATTCCGGAAGCTTTCCGAAGAAAACCATAAGAAGAGTACGGCAATAGTAGTATTCAAATTAAAAGATACTAATAACGTTTATTATAGAGGCAATATTGCCATTAACGCGGTGAACACATATTCAAAGTTCAGGAATGGCCTCGTGTAGCATATAGGCTAAAACTAAACGTAACTTGGAACGCAGAACAGCGAGATTCCGAACTCAATATTACACTAAGTCGGCTATCACAATCAAGAACAGCAGTTAGCCGGCTTAAAGACATTGCAAAACATAACTTGATTAAATTACATTCAGTTACTATCAGATTAACAGAATTCAAACTGTCGGCAGTAGCCTATTAATAGATGCAAGAGAAAACATAAATATTTATTACTATATAAATGTATTGTGTGGCTCAGTTTGCGTTGCTTATTTGTGTTCTTTACTTTACAAATCGTCAACTCGTAATTTTGATCGAAGTATTATCTTTAAAAAGAATTAAAAAAGATGAAGTATTACACTATTATGTAATAAGTACGCAATTATTTTTTCTACGACTGTTAGGAAATATCTTCATTCTGTGCTTACTTAGATAATGCAGTAGGTTAATATACTCTCCCGTTTCATCATACACTAGTTGCCATAGAAACCGTGCTTAATATTATTACCGTAGTAACGGTTAGTAGTATCAAACAGCTATGAGAAGTACGTCCTCATAGCAACGCGGCAACAGGCAACAGCAAACAGTTCATTTTTATACCAAAAAATCACCAAGCGATTTTAAAATTACCAAATCTAGCATCATATACCGATCATTGTTTAATCGGATCTTCGGCAAATATCCTAGATATTACTGCTTAAAAACAGCACGGTGGCTGGAAATCCACTACTGCAGCTTCGGACTATATCGATGGCATTTAAGAAATAATTACGACCTGGCCAACAGAATTATGAGGTCAATCTATAACTCAGCAAACTGTTGGTCGATTTCAGTACCGAGACACATTATCGAAAATGCGGCCAATATAATTCATGAACAAAGTGCCAACATTCGTTAATAAGAGAAACAAAATTTATTTAAAAACATGCAAACATGAACAATACATTTTTCTATATGTTGAGAAAAATTTGAAATTCATAATAATTATGTTCAGTAATATGTAATGTTAATGAACACAATAAAATTTACAACTGTCTTAACTTTTAATACACGTCAATAGTCGCAGAAAAATTGTAGTACAAAACTAGCACGGAATGCCTACTCTCGCCCGCGGCTCATGGGTACCATTCCATGCTCGATACACATATATAATATAAACTAACATAGCACTGTCTATTAGTATAAAATAACACTCTAACGGAATTCAGCTGTTACTATATTATACGCTAAACCTCAAAATATAATTTAAAATAAAACTTCAATTACAAAACAAATTATAGAACTTATTATATTTTCTTTCATTACAAGAAATCTGAATTTATTCATTTCTTTCATTTATTACTTTTATGTTTATTATTATTGCTGTTATTATTTGTTTATTATTCACTCAATTTAATTATATTAATATTAATATATTTATTTATATTATTATTGAACAAAATATATAATTATATTCACTAATATACAATATAATCTTATAAGCCTATAATTTTATAATGTAATTTCACATATCATGTACCATATAATTTAATAATGTAATTATTAAACATAAATATTATAAACAACGTTAATATTAAAAATTAATTATTATTTATTACTACATATATTATAAGTGGGATGTATATAAACGATAAATATAAATCCATTGCTAGAACGTAGAATACTTTTAACTTAAAAAATCATAAATATTTCTTTATTTCTTTTATTAATTGCTTTCGGTAGTCCTCGTTCGAATTTGCAACAACAGCGGCAGCAGGAACTAGTGTTTGTTACGCGTATATCCTTGAGTTCCAGTAGGTGTACATGTTGAAAATTGAATTATTACATCTTCTTGCACACATAGGTTTTGTCCTTTATCGACTTCTCCATTTCAAATCTATCCTCTTTTAGCATACCAGTAATACTTTCATAATCTGTTTGCAATTCATTATTATTTTTATATTTATCATTTATCCAATCCTGCATTTTCTTGGAATTTAGTTCTCTGTCTTTACTCATTTCATTAAAATACTAATAAATAGATTTCAAATGATATGTGATACTATACACAGAACGACTGTAAATAAGACAAGGAAAGACACAATACAAGATACAATTCTATAAAGTAATGGCAACACCTGTTTTAAATTATGGAAGTGAAATTTGGACGATGATGAGAAATGATGAACGAAGAATACAAACAAGTGAAATGGAGTTCTTGACGAAAACCAAAGGTTGCATCCTTAGAGATCAAATACGAAATGAAGATATAAGAACTGAGTTAAATGTATATTCTATGGCCAGCAGAATAAGGGAAGGACAAATCAAATGGAAGCAGCATATCCAAAGAATGGAACATATGAGACTACCTAAACAAGTGATACGACACAGACCTCAAGGAAGACGAGATATAGGTAGACCAAGGAAGAGATGGCTTCAGTGAAGGCGGAACAGGCTGTAAGCCTATATCTTGACGTGGAGAAGAAGAAGAAAATAGCTTTTCCGATTCTGTGTCGTCTTCTTGTTCTTCTTCCGTTATTTATTATACGCCTTTCGCCGTTTGGGTATTTTTTGACCGGCTTATTTTCCAAAATAATTTATGTGAGTTTTGAATTAGTCTTGAGGTAATAGAATGCCAAGCAACTCCAAAAACACTACATCCTTCAAAGTTTGATCTTAATATTGTACACATTTAGTTTCAGCTACGATATGAAAAAGGAGATGTTTTCGATATTGTAATTTTTTCACCCACCGACTGTACAGAAAAAATTTTTATAGGCGTTTACAGTGCTCGCTTATTGTTTATTGGGGATGTGCAGGACCGTTACCCAACCCAAGGGATAGGTTCGTGGAGGTACACGGATACGTGTTTCCTTACCGACGAAATAAATTTTTCCGTACAATCGTTCAGCAAATAAAGACTACTTTACCTTGCAATCAAACTGTATGTAGGCCTAACTGGAAAAGAACACATTTTAAGTGCTCTTGTTTTGTGTGGTTTATCAGTTAGCGGAAGACTCTTTTGTGATTTCCAGTGGCATTCGAGCAAGGCATGAATGTCAGTCGGTTTTGCTAATTTTTCACCCTGTACGTACTCTTGTACCTTCGTAAAGGTATTTTAGGTATGGCTTTAAAAATAGACCGGTTTCGTCTGTACTGTAAACCTGGTAGTGACGTTGATTTATTTTGTAATTTTATAGACGTAAACGCTGTAGCATTATTAGCCAATTTGTAGAAAGGGAACTAATAAAAGGTTGACTTCAGAAATTGTGAAGTCATTGATCACTGGGTTTAAAATATTCCTTATCGTAGCAGACTTCAGAATAAAACAACTTTACTTTTTCCTGTTAGACAGAAGCAAATATAGAATTGCCACAAAATAGTCCTGCATAAAACATACATTTAAAACTGTTTCAACTACAGGGTATAGAGTGACGTGGTTCAACAGTTTCTGCGAACTGGTACCTCGTTCAGCTGGAGATACGAACCGTTAATTTTTTTCTTTGTTTTGTTTGTAAGTCACAGTTGAATTTACCTATACCAATATATTTTAACATCTTTTTGCAAATACTGGCGTAGACTTGCCAGTATGAAGTCTGTTTAAGATTTCAGATTAATCTGATAGGACGTTTTTTAAAAATATGCTGAAAGGTTTTTAACTAATCTGATAGTGCTGATTCAGTATTTTATGCTGTATTGTAAGAGATTCTAATAATAATTCATAGTTAAAAATTAAAAACAATGTTTTACAACTGTAATAAGTGGAATAAAAAAGTAAAAAAATAGTAACACAAAAATTTAAATTTAGCGTCACATAAACATCTGATTCAATTACAAATACTGTACGATACTAAAACTTTCAGAACATCATTGTGTTCACAGTAGGACTGAGTACTAGTGTTGTCAAGTCAATCACACCTCTTTTCCTCATACAGCTTCTAAACATTTCTCTACATTGGCATAAAAATCCCCACTATCACAAAAATGTGTGCTTTAAAACATACGTGTGTTCTTTTTTTAAAGGTTTAAAAGCTTTTTTAAATATTATAAAAAATATGTACTCACCCGCTGAAATTTGGCACTTCATACTTCATTGTATGAAGTATTCACACAGCTTTTTTACATTTATTTAATTCATAGAAACAACTTATGATTAGTCACACCATTTTAGTTTATATACATAAATCGCTACGTTTGTCTATCATTGCATCATTTATAATGAAATCGAAACATGGTTTATTCTGTTTTGCTTATGAAATTCTTTGTGTAATAAGCCAGAAAGTGTTTCAGTACATAATTTTTTTGTGATTGTGTTTTTTTTATTAAGGCTAATGGCACTATACGTTCTCTCCATGCACCTGCTGCTATGTGGTAAAGTAAATGTATACGCGACAAAAGTATTCAAACTACAAAACGTTTCAGCACCATCCCATTTCTTTGTTGCTCACTTAATAAGCTTAATAAACTTTCATCAAAACCTGTGGAAATATTTGTATTCTTGAGGAGTCCTATTCCCTAGCTAGGTCTACAGTATCTATTCCCATGTGTTTCTCAAAGGTTGGTGCTGTTAAAACCAGTGACTCAATGGCTTTAATTTTTTGTCTGTCAAAAAATTATAATTGCTTGAACATAGTCACCGTTGAAAGGAAATCTCCAAGATTTCTCATTAGGATTTTGAGCCTTCAAATTTCGCCATAGTGGGTAAATTCTCACACATGGCATCCCTGCTGAGGATTAACCGCTCAACGGATTCAGAATATAAGCAACTTTACCTACAACGCCTTGTCTCAAGCTTCAGACAACATTGTTGTTCCAATGCGGAAGGAACCAATACTGTATTTACTTGGTTTTTGGTGCTACTGCGTGTTTTACATATGGTAAACTGAATCTAAAATCGTAGTAGACACTCATTAATTACATTAATATAAAGCCCGAGAAATATCTTTTACAGTCCAGAAACTAAGCGCTGTAATTTTCTAAAAGTGTAATAGTTTTGTTCAAAAAATTGTTTTTGATCACTGAGCAAATGTGAAACGCCTCAACTCTGAAGTAAATCTGAAGTAGTATATCCCAGAAGTATGAAGGCGTATTTTTATGTCTCAGGGCGATCTTTCGTTCATCCACGGAGATACTGTACATGCATGAATGTAGAACAAATTATTATTATGTTTAATATATTCTAATAACATGTATGAAATATTTTATAATATTTTTATAACCATAAAATTACTTTTTTTGTTAACATTTCCTTTATAAGTATTTCGTTTTAAATTACTGTGTTGAAATTTCGAACAGGGAACATTTCTTGAGACACACATCAGTGAATAAATGAGCAGGGGAAGGGTTAAACGGTAGAGGATAACAATGACTGCAGTACGTAAAGCATACAGAAGTGAAGATATTAGCAGGAATGGGAGAGTAGTTTACTAAATGTTAATGGTTCTATGCACACACACACACACACACACACACACACACACACACACACACACACACACACACACACACACACACACACACACACACACACACACACACACACACACACACACACACACACACACACACACACACACACACACACACACACACACACACACACACACACACACACACACACACACACACACACACACACACACACACACACACACACACACACACACACACACACACACATCAATTTGTTTTTGTCTACATTTGAATACATGTCTGAATGCAAAGATGAATTTGAATTTGAATCTGCCACACCTTCGCGAAAGATGTTGACAATTTATGCAGGAATAATTAGATTAATTATTTTTTTATTTATTTGCTTAGTAGGCCTGTATACTCATAATTATTTTTCGAAATGAACCATCTAGCTTTCATTCACTTCGTTCTGTGATTGAAAGAAGATTAAATTATTGAAGATTTAAGTTATAAAAACTTAGGGAATGCAAATTTAGCATCAAAATTAACGATGCTTACACGTTTACAAAAAAATAATAAACAAAACGTCTGCGCAAAATTATTTAAAACGATTAACCTGCTTGCAGCGTATAAATTCTGAGCTACAAATTATTGGTTCCAAAGGAAGTCTGTAACTGTGTAGAACAGTAAAAACGTCGGACACTATAAAAAAACTACCAAGGAAAATGTGAAGCGTAATAACTGTTTGCAGACAGTCCATGGTGAGTCCCTGGGCTTAACCAGTAATGTACCGGTATGGATTATATACAGGACGTATACGACGGGGTGAGTCGCTGGGCTTAACCAGTAATGTACCGGTATGGATTATATACAGGACGTATACGACGTGGGCAGACAATTAGGACCAAATTTGTGCTGAACCCTTTTATGTGTTTACATGCATTCGACTTTAACGCAAACGGGATATTTCCAGTGGAAAACGCTTTCCACTTGTTTCAAGCACATACGATGGTATGACTAATAAATGACAAACAAATGTTGCAATTGCATACTTTTCCCCATTACTTTTCCTCATTTCATCATTTTTGCATAATTTTCATCATTCGAAATAGGAAATAAATGTAATCTTAAAAAGCGGAAAACCTATATATACTGGGCAAAACCTATATATAACGTGGGTAATCCTTATAAAAAAAACTGAGCATCTAAAGTCCATCTATTTCGAATGGTGATATTTTATAAAACTAAAACGTAATAGGTCATGTTGAAGAAATTTTCGAAAGATGTAACAGGTAATAGCTTCGGTTGCAGAGTACTCTGGGAATCCGTTTTTAGCATCACTTGAAATAAGTGTGATCCATAACGTGACGTGGCCTGGATTTTTCAATGGACGGTGTTTTAGACAAACATATTTTCACGGAGAGAAATTGACTAAGATGGACTACTATGGAGGGGGTTATTGAAGATATACGGAGTCAGAAGTATTGATGGTAGTAGGGGACTCAGTAGGGCCTACTCTACCACGGTATAGGCTACATCTGGTATTGTCTGCTGTAGATTTTTCGTAAAAGACTCCATTATCCAATGGGGGCGATTGCACCCCCCCCTACACCGTAACAATTGCTAGCTACGCCATCGGTGTCACTTGTACACTTTATTACATTGTAGCAGAATTTGATTTCTGAAGTGATCATTTATGTGTCGTGGTTTAAATAATAGCCTATTAATTATACATGAATTACTAGAATATTATAGTTTCCTGTTTATTATACGAATGTAAACTCTCTACCTGTAACAGGAACCGAACAAATACTATAGTAACATAAACCTTAAGAGTACGTTATACGGATTTCCATCGTGTCATGTTTCTAACATACTGTACGTTGTGTGGCATAGCCTACATGTTTAAATTATTAAAACGATACTTCGATTAGTTGAATCAGATTAAATTTTTGAGAAAACTCTAAACAAGAAGTAACAAATTTGTAATTCACGTTTATTTCATAAAAATGTTCTGTAACAGATCGTATTATTATTTATTTATTTTAATACAGACTTGAATGTAATCGGCGCTACATTTTAAGTATTTAATGTTAATATTATAAAGATTTACAAAGTATTACAAGTTTTTTTTTTTTTAATTTCGTATTAATTTTCAGGTAGAAACTTCTAAACCGCGATGTGAACAGTGTTTTGTTTTTGTTAAACATTCAACGGCGGTCATTATTATATAGAGCCGCCAGAGTGGGACGGGAAATCAGAATTGATTCCTGCAGTTGATAGTGCTGAAATAATCAAATTACGCTTCCAGTAATCAGTAATCGGATAAGCGTTTCGTATGTAAAAAAGAAAAAAAGAAAAATAGAAAAGAATGTTGCTGGGAGGTTCCAAGGTCAGCTAGAGGCGCGAGACCGTGGCGCCGAAATAATTTAAGCCAACGAATCACACGTCAAGTTTCTAATACCTCAGTTGTAAAAAGTGCTTCACGATTTGTTCTTTTAGGGGTCTTCGTCTCATAAATAAGAATATAATACTGAAAGTGAAGACTCACCTCTTATTAGCATAATCGTAGTGACAGTGGTCAAGGCTTCACAATAAAGTTTAAGCCATTCTTCTCTACTGTCTGATTTATGGCTCACACCCATAATCTACCCAGCTTAGCTGGCGATAGAACTATTGACGCTGGAATTTAAAAAAATATAAATCAGTATTAATTCAGTTGTTTAACAATACGATAATAAATGGTTGTTACAAAATTTGTAGACTTTAAAAAGGTTGTAGTTCGATACAGAACATTCGTTCTCTCATTATGACAATCCGACGAGCTCAGTCATATAATGGGCACTAAGCCTAACAATATTTGGTACTAAGAAATGGCGGTATCTGTGTTGAGAAAATATCCCAACAATAGTTTTTTTGAAAATGTAACTTAAATTAGATAGCGCAATCAGATAGCGATATATAAAAACTTTTATGCAATTGAAAAATGTAAGTGAAACATTTTAAATTTATTATAGGATTTATATGATGTTCGGTTGAAGGAGTGTGCATGGACATAGGCATAAATGAAAAAGACAGTTACTTTTTTACAGTTAACAATTACACATCATAAAAACATTAATCTTTAAACACTTTGTTGTACGCCTTTGGCGTCTTACCGTGATGGCATCTGGTTTCCCTCTCTACCGACTTCCCATAATCTGCTTCCAACAAATGAACCTTCCGTTTCTATATACTCCAAAGACTTCAGCTCCATATGGATCTCTATGGTATCAACCTTAGCCAATTAGGCTCACAGCTTTCTGTCAATTGTATGACCATTCCGCTCGTTTGAGATTTCTGATTCGTTTGACACAGTTTTCTGAGTCAGTTACAATTAACTGATCGTCTACGAAATTAGTGTTTTGTAACTGCGTTATGTAGTACGTAATGAAACTTTAGTTGAGTTTCCCGGACACGATACGTGGAAAACCGTGAATGAATTTTTGTTAATAACACACCTCACAGTATTTTATGAGTTATATAAAGCTTGTAAATGGTTCAAGCGATGAATCACTTAATTTGCAAGACTAATCACACTGACAGAAAATCTAACTTTTTGCTTAAGCTTTTATATAAAACTGAAATATTCCCTGATCAGGTTACAATACACATAAGTTTGCGGTGTGTGTGTGTGTGTGGGGGGGGGGCGTATATTGAGTGAAACTCCAACAACTTTAACACTCGCGACTTGTATCCAATTTTTCTCCACTAAGTGGTGTTGCCGATTGAAGGTTAAGAAAATTCACATTTCGTTGTCTTTTATTCAGTTCCAAATATCAAAGTATAGCCAAGAACTTCTGTCACAGGTATGCAGATTTTAAGAACTTCTTTAAGATATCTTCCAAGGACGTTGGAAGTAGGATTTACTGGAGTGCTGATTTTAAATTCGTGTTTTGACTCTTTCGTCGAAAAAAGTGGTCAGAAACTTGTAAGTCTGATGCCTACCGACGTAAAAAACAGCCCTTATAACTTTTCACTTTTCCTGATACAGTTAGCAGACTGTCAGCTTCAGGATTCTAAGAGAAACGAACGAAGACATTACAGATCATTACGCATTATGGGAGTATTTGGAAAGCTCGTACAATGTAGAAGAGATTGGCAAGCAACAAGCAGTGGCGGCTGGTGACATTTCAGCCAGAGGGACGCAATCATCAAAAAATTTAACAGTAAAATCTTACCTGAAATGGGAAGTGAAATGGTTAAATCCAATTATTTCTTAAAAGTAAATTCCGTTCTTCTGTTTTCCGTAGGTATGAGCTCTTCCAACACTTTGTCATCAAAATTGTCAATATCTTACACTACAGTTTTAAATTTTGGACATCATTGCCAACCCATTTTGACGATCATTACCCATAGTATTTCGCAAAAATGTCTTGGCTCTTTAAATGTTAAAAAACAACGCTCTAATTCTGCAGTTGTCATTGGCGCTGTTAAAATTATTTTTAGTATTTTTATAGTTTTCAGGAAAGTATCAGTAAGATTATGTTGTAGCAGCAACGTAAGGACACTTGTGGTTCCAATTATTCGACTAAAGTCCGGTCGTGAATAAATAACTTCTAATTCTGTTTTAAACGAGTTTGGTCTAGAAATGGATATACAGAACACACTGTTTCCAAAACGTCCAATGGAAATTCTTTTGAATATTTTGGTATTGACACTGAGTTAAACAATTGAGCTGCTTGCAGATGGCCATGATACGAAAATCTGTCTTTCATCTGTAATATAATTACGTCACAAACTTCTTTGCCACCACACACTTCTTGGTAAATTTTCTTCTTTTCTTTTCCTCTTTATTGAATGAAAATGTTCCTCAATATTGTGTTATAACACTATTTGAATAGTGTTAGTCTCGTTTCTAATGTTTTTAACACAAATCTCAAAATTTTGTATATCACTTTGAAGTTGGATACTATCTTACTTCTTGACTGGATTTGATTATAAAATAAGTCAACATGAGGCAAAAGATTTTGAGTGGGCCAAAATAAAAATTCTGGGTCTTCTAGAGCTCGTCTCAAACCTGAAGCTTCGTTAGATGAAGCTCTCCTTAGACATTTATCTTCAGTCTCTTCAAAGACTTCTACGAGCTTCTCTCGATTCTCATACACAGTATTGACGATTCTAATGTTATAGTTCCATCTGGTTGTTGCTCTTCAGTCTCTTCAAAGACTTCTACGAGCTTCTCTCGATTCTCATACACAGTATTGACGATTCTAATGTTATAGTTCCATCTGGTTGTTGCTACCTTTGGTAACCTGTGCTTGACTATTACCTCTATTATATCGCACCTATTTGAAGAATTTGAAAAAAGGAGGGAATGGCTGACAATGTATAAAAAACAGACTGGTTAGCATAACAATGTATATATTAGGATTACATGAGCGTAAGGATTTATTTTCTTAATGTAACTTTGGACACCACCTGTAGCACCACTCATTATATTTGCTCCATCGTAAGTTTGAGTAATTAACTTTTGTGGTGTTTCTATAATTATAGAATCGATTTCTACTTCTATACATTTTTGCATCCCTTCTACATACTTTTTTTCTTGACTGTTCTAAAGCATCAAAAGTTCTCATAAACAGTCCCATCTAAAACACATCTGACATTAGTGGCATTTTGCACCCATTTATAACATCTGTAGTTTTGTCGTATTGAGTAGCCAAGATACAGGAGTGTTTAAATTTGATTATACATTTTCTCTTTCCACACAGCCAACATATATCTAAAATATTGTTTTATGCTTTTAGAAGTCCCGTTAAACTGATGTCGCAACACAACATCAAGTTCTGCAGAAAAATCGACTGATTCTCTAAACATCTACGATTTTCCGATTCTTCATTCTCCCGGTGACCTTTAAGTGGATTTCAAAATCACTGGAAAATTTTAAGCACAGCAAATAATGCGTTTTAAAATATAACGATTCTTTCCAACTGTTCATTATGTTCAATAAGATGTTTCCGATATGCTGCTGAATTAAGGTAGTGTGCTGAAGCTAAATGTTTACTTTGCCTAGTAAAGCCAGTTGTGTGCATGCATCATTATGGTCAAGAGACGAATCATGTTTTTTCATTTTAGTGGGAAAATGAAAATCTTTACGCCCTTTCTGGCCCAATTTTCATCCGTTTCTATTGCTGCAGGGCTGTAAAGTAATACGCACGGAAAACAGTACAATAAGTTCGAAATCTTTTTAGACCCACATATCCAGTTATTTCGTTTATAAATGCCTCTTGAAGAACGTCGCGTAAATGTCATGTTTTGGGCTTCTATTTCACTAATTTGTGTTAAATTTAAATCAAGTAATGGCCTGCCTTTTGCCTAATGTTTTAATATTTATTTTTTCCTCTAAAGAAAGTCCGGTAAAATTGGTTTTTATTAAGGCACTGATTCTATTCATGTTTGTAGGCGACACGTGATACAAAATACTAAACACTTTGATATAAGTAAGCTAACACTAACAACCAACAATCGGTACACCAACACCAATGTTAAAACTGGGAACTGGCTGTTATTAGTTATGACGCCACACGACACGTCACGTTATCGTAGCAACCAGGGGCGCAGGTCTCCTTTTCATGGTTTAGGTTACGTGCTCGCGCAAGACATAAATACTGTACTTTCATTCCAATATAACTCGACGTTTAATGAACATTGTTCATCGATTATCTTTTAAAACAAACAACGGACAAACGACAGACAGTTAACCATGATAATGAGATTTTTTCGTTTCCTGTCGGGGGGGGGGGGTAACCGCCATTGGTAACAAGACACATTTCGATGACTATGTAGAATACAATTTGAATCGCTGAAGAACCTTTAGATTTACCTGGGAAAACTTGTCTCTTCTGAGTACTCTAAAAACGCCCTTTTCTAACAATTTTCATCAGTTTGGTTCATTTCGAATTCCTGAATCATACACAATAAAATTCTGGATAATGTTTGTATAGGTACACTTCTTTCCCTGTGGCAAATTCTTTCCAAAACAGAAAGTTCAAATCTAGTATAGTTTGTTGGTGTCTCCTTGGCCCTCCTTCACATCTTACTTATTCCTCCTTTAATTATTCAGTGCCACTCCTCGGTACTCCCCCATACAGTTCATCTTCCATAAGGGTCCAGCGATAAATTCTTAAATTCCCTACCACTTGCTACAGTACATTCATATTTGTCAACACTTATTTTTAATTCCGCTAGTTCATATACGATGTTCAACATTTCTGCCCTTAAATCGTTCCTGTCTACTACACCACGGCTTCGTACAAAACAAATTTTAAAATGTTCGTGTGCCAGAATACAACATGTAACAATGATACATTAACAGAGTACGTATAGGTGTTATCTGGCATCGTATAGTTATGGATCACGTTATAAAAAGTGTAGCTTACTGTACAAAACATAAATATACAAAAATCTGCATTTTGTTTTGGGAACTACAGATATCATTAATACAGATAATAGTTAGAAAATGATAATTAACAATCAGACGCGCACACTTTAACGTTACTAAAATAGAACATATGCAGAATATTAGACTGAAAGATTACTTACGTTTATAACGTATATAAGTAACAGGTAGTTAATTAACATATAGCCTAAACACATAGGCTTTATTTATAATACATTCAAATATGCAGTACATCAAATTATCCCCGTTATCTTCATACTGAGTTACTGTTTGTTGTGTTACTAGGCCGAATACAAACATACAGAGGTCACCGCGGGCGCACTCACAGTACTAAGGACAGTATATTCAAAAAATATGTAGCAATACTTTTTGCTACAGTCCGTTTCTTCATGTATATAATATATTTAATATTTATATTGAAATTACCTCAAGATATTTTTTTCCCTTATTAGGATGCGGGCCCTAAGATGTTCGGCGGTCCCTAAAGTTTTGGTGTGGTTTCGCCAGGGTTCTGATGTAGTCTTCTAGCGTTTAAGCTGCGTCGCCTGATGCAGCGCGGCGCTCCAGGAATGATTCCTGATCACACTCATACGTGTCTGTGAAGATTCTGTAGGTTGTTCTGAATTCGAATCCCCCATCAACAGCAACGTATGAAACTTTCATGACCTGTTTGATGATCAGTAGTTCAGTGCCCCAGGTGTGTACACCAAGTTTAAAGTAGTCGCGGGTCTCAGTGAACAGGATTTCAGCGCCACTATGTTGTTGTGGGTGGCAAATGGATTCCTAGTCCCAGTATCCCAGTCTGCCATGGAGAAGATGGAGTCGTAGCTCAAGGCATGTAGACTGCTCCATTCAAGTACGAACACATTCACTTGGCGTGGCTCAGTGACCATGGGTGTATGTCCTGGAGTCTGGATCATGTAGTTGCACAACCTGGGCAGTAGTCCCACTGTTAAGCAAAACAGTTCGTGATCAAACTAATACATGTCCATGGTGATTCTGTAGGTTGTTATGAATCTGAATCCATCGTCTACAGGAATGTATGAGACTTTCACGACTTGTTTGATGACCAGTAGTTCAATGCCCAAGGTCTGTACGCCAGGTTTAATGTAGTTGCAGGTCTCAGTGAACAGGGGTACGGGTCTCTGGATTTCAGCCACTATGTTGTTGTGGGTGGCAAATGGACTCTTAGTCCCAGTATCCCAGTCTGCCATGGATAAGATGGAGTCGTAGCTCAAGGCATGTAGACTGCTCCATTCAAGTGCCCTTCATCCATATTCTACACACACCCAGGGTATACCCTGGAAGCCACGAGAAACAACATGATTGCTGTTATCCAGACTCCAGGATATGTGCCCATGGTGACTGAGCCACTCCAAGTGACTGTGTTCGTGCCTGGATGGAGCAGTCTACATACATTAAGCTACGACTCCATCTTCTCCATGGCAGACTGGGATACTGGGACTAGGAGTCCATTTGCGACCCACAACAACATAGTGGCTGAAATCCAGAGACCCGTACCCCTGTTCACTGAGACCTGCAACTACATTAAACCTGGCGTACAGATCTGGGGCATTGAACTACTGGTCATCAAACAAGTCGTGAAAGTCTCATACATTCCTGTAGTCGATGGATTCAGATTCATGACAACCTACAGAATCACCATGGACATGTATTAGTTTGATCACGAACTGTTTTGCTTAACAGTGGGACTACTGCCCAGGTTGTGCAACTACATGATCCAGACTCCAGGACATACACCCATGGTCACTGAGCCACGCCAAGTGAATGTGTTCGTACTTGAATGGAGCAGTCTACATGCCTTGAGCTACGACTCCATCTTCTCCATGGCAGACTAGGATACTGGGACTAGAAGTCCATTTGCCACCCACAACAACATAGTGGCTGAAATCCAGAGACCCGTACCCCTGTTCACTGAGACCTGCAACTACATTAAACCTGGCGTACAGACCTGGGGCATTGAACTACTGGTCATCAAACAAGTCATGAAAGTCTCATACGTTGCTGTTGATAGGGGATTCGAATTCAGAACAACCTAGAAAATCTTCACAGACACCTATGAGTGTGATCAGAAATCATTCCTGGAGCGCCGCGCTGCCTCAGGCGACGCAGATTAAACGCTAGAAGACTACATCACAACCCTGGCAAAACCACACCTAAACTTTAGGGCCCACCCAGCATCTATGCTTTTTGTCATAGCGCGGATTCCAGCAGAAATTGTGTGCGTTTGCAATGGCCCCAACACGCAAACTGCGTGCCAGCATGTGTTCGCCACACGAGTGTGTGTGAGTGTGTTGTCCGTGTCCTAATCGTAATAAAGCAATAAAATTTCCATATGCAAAAACACTGACTACGTCCGTGATCGTTGCCGATTTGAATTAAACTAAATAAATCAGATAAATTTCGGTGCATTGCCTAGAAACGGAAAAAGTATTGTTACTAACAATTACAACAATACATACAAATTTTATTGTTTTTTAATATACGGTTTACTGCTGTGCAAGGAATTAATTCTCACATTACTCACCGGTCATAACACTTCTGCTTCTAACCATGTTTGACGAGACAGAGGCTAACCAAGGCTCGGGTCAGCCTTTCACTTTAAGTCTTGGGTCCTCAGATGCGGTTTTTTTATAGTATAGGTATATGTTTTATAGATTTTAGTAATAGGTCTACACCTAAATGTTAAATTCATTAGTTGTAAGTTTTAACGAAACAGAAACAAGAAGTCAAAGTTTCATATAAATTAAGTTACATAGAAATTAAATTACGGTAACAGTTTTTAAGGCTTTATTTTATGAATTTACCTATTGTATAATACAAAGAAGATGCAATGTTTCTTTCTATAAACAAAGCGCCAAGTTTTGGAGTGTTTTCTCACTCATCGTTGATCTACGATGATTTTCTTATTTATCTCTGTTTTGAGAAACTTTTTTCACATGAGGCCACAAACAAACAAATTGTTACAAAAATATTGTATGACGAGACATGGTTAGGAAAGGATTCATCGAAGTCTCGTTTGACAATAAACTGAATAACTTTCTTGGCTGTCCATGTAACTGCTGCTTCTAGGTGGGATTGGTAGTGTATGCATGTCGTTGAAGTCTTCTTATGTCGACTTGTTATTTATCATAGTCACCATACACATGAGTGAGCATTTCATGATGACACAAAATTACCAGTTGCACTCATGCATGCAATGAAAGTGATCAGAGAACCTATTTCAGCGGCAGTAAGGACTCCGAAGTGTCGTTTGCCTTTGTCACCAATTTGTACTACACAAAGCCACATTTCATCTCCATTAAACAGGCGATTAGCAGAAAAATTAAACTTTTCATAAAGTCCTAGGAAATCAAAATATTTTAATACTTTATCTTTATTAAAACCTCTAATCCTTGGATATGATGTTCCATTTGGCTTAAGTACTGATAACACAAGTTTGTGTCTGTTTAAGAATGCATTTGCCAATCCTTACCAGCTTGGCCTCTTTCAAAAGGATGTTTAATGTGGTTTTTTATGACCAATTGGTAAGGCATCCTTCTAACACCTAATCGTGTAACACCATAATATAATGATTACATTTATGAAAGATACCTTACCAATTTTTCTTCTAGTTCTGGACTGAATACTGGTTTCCCACCAACGACTTTGATGTCGCGCACTACGTCACTAGACGTCTCAGCAGCTAGCGAAATATTTCTCAGCGAGATAAAATAGATCTGGGTACTCCAAAGGTTTTAACATCCTTTAGGAATTTAATTTGCTTGTCGCGGACCTCGTGTATAGCCAAATCCATATTTTGTGGGTCCCACTGTCTTTTTCCGGTTGGACGGTCTCTGCTCTTAGGCATGTCTGTAACGAAAACATGAAAATTTCTATAATCCTTCTGAACTTTAATGTTTTCTTAACTGTTTGATGTAATCAGTTACCTGTTTAATCCTTCCAAAATAGGAATTATACATTTGTGTTTTTGTTACTTGATACGTATAGCCCATCATCTACATATTACATGGATTACATCTACATCTAGATATTTGCAGATAACATATTAAAACAACTCAATAACATATATCCAAAAATAAAATTCACAGAAGAAAAAAAAATCATAACAAAATCAACTATTTAGACATAACCATCACAAGATACTGTTGCACACTTCCACTGCGTTCGCTGGGGCCCAGAAGCGCAACACACAGAATATACCCAAAATAACATAGTATATCACAAAACCAACCAAAACACTTATTACTATTTATATCTCTCTACTCCTAATAACATACTATCCAAATATACTTAAAGCTTAACATAATTCATAAAATGGGGGGGGGTCTGAGTAAAAAATTTGAAACGCCAGTTAGTGAACAGAGTCGAACCCGCCGAACCCGACCCGTTTATTTTCAAATGATACGAGTCTCGAAACCTTGCGAAATTACAAAACAGTCAGCCAAAGTTAATCCAAGTTAATCAATCAGCACTGGGTTAACCCAACCCCCAAAAGGCTAAATGTCGATAAGACTAAATACTGAATAAATTGTGAAATAAATACTAAAATTCAATAATTGTACAATTACAACTTGGATAACGAATTACTGGATATGAAACGGTTGCACAGATCAATACTGGTTTACATTAAATGGTGTTTAACATACAAGCTGTGATCAGTTTATGAAAATTCTGACACTGTGTGTTTCACAAAATATTCGCAAAAGGTTCTAGTTTATGTCACTTAAAGTGAGGAAACTAGTCCAGCACTCTTTTCATTATTAATTGCAGTATGACTTTCACTGGAAGCTGTTAACTGTTAAATATTACTTGACTCTCCAGCGAGGTTCACTCACGGCCTGCCGTAGCTGGTCGCAACGGGTGCACGTTTCTCAGCTCGTGCTCTGGACCATGCTGGAAGATCGTTGGTAGAAGGCTACGTCGAGTCTATGTACTCATATTCTCGCTCCCGTACGTCGGACCAAGTTTTTTAACTGAAAATTTCACATCTTTTAGTTTGCTTTATGCACCCGCACAGCATAATTAGTACTGCCACATTCATTCATACAGTGCGCAGTCCCAAATTTACAAATTCACAAAATTACATTATAAAATTACAACTTCAAATTATATATACAACAAATACTGACAATAAGCTTTACATATCTTAGTTCCCCTTTCTCTTTTATTTATTACATTGACTGACTGAAAATGATTTTAGTCGAGGCTGACTATTACAAACAGGCCACGCCTTGATTAGTTACAAATAACAATTTTTTTTTATATAAATTACAAGTTTTCTTTTATTTTACAGACGTAACGGACGAAAATTATTCGTCTCCCAGCATTGATTTATGATATAAAAAATTCATATAATTTACCTTGGTAAATGAGGCTTCTTACATAGTGCGTTGAAAGGACGGCTCTGTTCACAAAGGCGGTCTGCTGTTCGACTGACGAGATTTAACCGGACAAACGGCTCCGTTAGTAAAGGGAACGATGTGACGTCAGGCGTCGGGTAAAGTACGATTCGTCGATCGTTGCTTTCGGTCGAAGCCGAATAATCGCAACAGAACTCCCCCCCCCCCCGAAAGGCAAGCGTCGGGTGCGGAGGCGACGGTTGTCCAAGGTCAGATTCACCAAAAGCAATATTCAATATTCACAGAACACCAATAATCAGTTACAAAGAGACCATGTAAGGTTTCTTGCAAAAACAAGAAATCACCAACAATCAATTCAACAACAAACACCCATATAAGGACAAAAAGCGTCCAATTACTTAGTAACCAACAAGAAAATATAACGACTTAATTCTATCACACATTAACATCAATGATACAACCGAACACATACTCCCATAAATACCAAACAAACAACAAGGCATAAACAATTCTTCATTGGGCGTACCTCGGACAGGCACTTCGTAAATGGGTATCCCGTAAACCGGCATCTCGTCAATTGGTGTCTCGTCAATGGGTGTCCTGCGCCCGCGGGGAAGGGTTGTGAGACAATCAACTAAGTCAACTTCGATAACTAGACAGCTTTCGTGTACTAAACTGAGAAGTTTCTAGTCACTCAATTCCGAGAGCCGCCTTCAGTCACCTTAGAAACGCTGCCTGCGCACAGCAACGCTTCGACACCGGAAGCGAACGACTAGGGGGTGATCAGTCCCCCGGTCGCTCACCCAGTAAGGTGAGTGAAAGCGGCATAGGGAACTAGCATCTCTATATACAAGGGAAAATTGTTACTACGCCGGTACGGCGGTGTCCGGGGCATGGGAGCTATCTTCATGAAACGCGGGTTTCAAGAAACTGACATGACTTCTCTTGTCGTGTGACAGGGTCTCCGGGTGTCCTAAATTCCGTGTCACCGGGGTTAGAAAATCGACAATGCGAAAAGGACCCGACCATCGGGGCATCATTTTAGCAGTAAGCTTGTTCACTCCCGAACTAAGAGGATGGGTCTTACACCACACCAAATCACCTATTTTGAAATGACAAGCCTGACGATCCTTATTGTACGAGCTTGCAGCACGGCGGTGGGCTTTCATTAAGTGGGACTTCACCGACTGCCACACTACCTGAGTATCTTCCGCTGCCTCGGGTAAAAGGCTCTGAATGTCCCAAGCGCAGGTTAGGGAGTGGACGGAGCGAATTTAAACATTACATCAAACGGGCTTCTCCCTGTGGATTCGTGCTTAGCGGAATTGAAAGCTATCTGTAGCCAGGGTAGGGACTCATCCCAGGAAGACTGCTTCCCTGAATGGAAAACTATAAGGGAGGCTTTTAGGTTGCGATTACAGCGTTCAGCCAGTGGGGGTTGAGGGTGATAAGGGGATAAGGTACTGTGTCTGATGCCGTGAGAAAAACAGAAATTGCGAAACGAATGAGAGCTGAAACTGGTAGCGTTATCTGAGATCATGTATTTAGGGAAGCCAAAATTCTGAAAGATATGAGTGTTCAACGCCTGCACGGTAGCCGCCGAAGTGGAATCGCGGACAGGACATAACCAACAAAACTTAGAAAACGCGTCCACAGCCACCAATATAAATCGATTTCCCTTTCTACTCCGGGGCAATTTGCCGACGTAGTCAATGCTCGGAACTGAGGATGACAGAAGACCAATTTTTGCGTTTCGAGCGGGCTTACTCATCTGACATACGTCGCAACGTCTGACCATTCTTTTTACATCATTATGACAACCGGGTCAGAAGAACAGGTTGCAGATCTTGTTCTTAGTTTTGAAAAAACCCAAATGCCTTCCCATGAGAGTCATGAAAATACTTAAAAACCATGTCTCTTACCGCTTTCGGTAAGTAAATCCTATAAGGCTTACCCGCTTTATCTGTCGTACATATGACTCCTTTCGACAGGCAGTACTTGTCTGTGCGCGATCCGGACTCGACGTCCTCTATTATCTTCGCCACGTCGTTATCCTCGCGCTGCTGTTGATACAGGTCGGAAAAACTTAGGGGAAAATTACACAGGACGCCAGCGCACAGGGCTGGCGTATCCTCAACGTCGTCCACATTAAACATTCGGGATAAGGCGTCGGCTACGGGATTCTGCGTGCCCCTGATGTCGCGTACCTCAAACTTTAGCGAAGTAAGTCGGGCGATCCAGCGCCCTAACTTACCCAACTGGCGCGGATGGGAAAGCAGCCACGAGAGGGCCTGATTATCAGTCTCCAATACAAACTCTCGATGTTCCAAATACTGCCGAAACTTCTCTACCCCAAATATAACTGTCAAACACTCGGACTCGTACGTGGACGACGCCCTCTTTTCTTGTGGGGTAAGCACGCGGGAGGCTTACGCGATAGGCTGACGCACCCCCTCGATCTCCTGCAACAGCACGGCGCCGAGAGAATAAGAGCTAGCGTCAGTCTGGAGGATGAATGTCTTGTCAAAATCGGCCATGTGCAGGACAGGGGGTTGAGTAACTGCGTCTTTTAAGGCCACAAAAGCATCCTGTTATTCGGTTCCCCAAAGGAACTTCTCGCCCTTCCTTCTCAACCGGTTCAGGGGTGCCGCGATTTCCGAAAATTTGGGGATGAACTTGGAGAAGTAATTCACCATCCCTATGAAGCGCGCTACGCCTTTGGCGTCCTTGGGACGCGAGAACTCCCGAATGGCGCGGGTCCGATCTGGATCCACGCAAACGCCTTGCTCGGACACAAGGTGTCCCAAAAAGCTTATTTGTTTGACCCCAAAACGTATTTTCTCGGGATTTACAGTGAGTTTGGCTTTTCCCAGCCTCGCGAGCACTTCGTCCACGTGACGGACGTGGTCCTCCCATGATTTGGAATATACAATTATGTCATCGAGATAGCTGAACACGAACTTGTACTTTATGTCGGACAAGACCGTGTCCAACAACCTGGTAAGTACCTGGGCGCCGGTACTCAATCCAAAGGGGACCCGACAAAACTCGTATAACCCGTAAGGAACGACAAAAGCTGTAATGGGCATCGATTTTTCAGATAGCGGAATCTGGAAGTAGGCGTTAGAGAGGTCCAGGATACTAAAATACCTCGCGCCTGAAAACCACTGGAAGCAGGTATGGATATTCGGTAACGGCTGCGCTTCAATCTCGATGTTCTTGTTGAGTTTTTTTTTTACGGTAATCAATAACCAACCGAGGTTTTTTATCAGGTCGGCAGACCAAAAACGCTGAACTCGCATAAGGGGATACGCTCGGCTTGATCACGCCCTCTTTAACTAGCTGGTCCGTAATCTCACGCATAGCTTTCATTTTGGGGGGGAGGCGAGCTGGTAGGGATGAGCCTTGACAGGCCGGTTATCCAGCAAGGTTATATCATGCGTCAACCTGTCCGTCCGGCCAAGCTCCCCGGTCAAAACGTTCTTATGACGGCCACATACCTTAAGTATTTCGTCCGTCTTCTCTCGGTCGAGGTGTCCGACATCAAAAGGCTCTTTTTCCAAAAGGTTAGAATGACAGCCTTCGGGATTGTTTTTGCGGTCGCACAGAGAAATAAGGTTCTTCGGACGAAATTTGAAATATATTATCCCCTGGTGAATATCCAGCACCAAACGGGTGCGACGGATAAAGTCTGCGCCGAGTATGAGGTCGCAAGACAGGCCCTCGGCGACCAGTATGGGGAAATTCCAAGTAAACGCGTCTATTTTCACCCTGCACAAGGCTTCCAAATTGATTTGTAAGTTGCTGTTGCAGGCACTCCTGCATACTACAGTACTCTTAGTCCGCTTCAAGACGCTTTGGTTATTTTCAATACTCTCGAACAGCCAACGCGACATAATTGTGCGCACCGACCCGGAGTCAATTAGTCCGTTAACGGTTTTATCCCTAAAGCTTACTTCCACCTGGGGCGAAAATAGTTTGTTCTTGAACAAACTCGTTAAGTTCTTTTCCGCTCCCAGATGTTCTTTGTACAAGTCGTGGGAAGTGACTCTTTGAGTCAACATTCGGCTCTTTCTTCCGTTGGTCGTGCGACGGCGCTTTCGGGGATTCTTTTTTGACGCTTTCCCGACAAACGAACGACACCGCCAGATGTAGTGCCCTTTTTTACCACACAGGTAACAAGTCGGGGTGAAGGGAGTCTTGACGGGAACGCGGCGACGGCTAGGCAGGTCAGGTTTACGGCAGAAAGTTGAGAAACAGTTGCTGACCGTATTGTCTCTCAATACGCGTTTTTTGGATTCGCGGTTCTCAAACGGGGACAGTGACGCCTCACGTACCCTTCCTCCTTACAATGGTAACACAACCTCCGGTCCTTGCGCGGTCCGGCATTAGCTGGGGGGGGGGGGTAGCAGGGCCTCTATTTGCCGTAGTCTGGTCAGTGAATTGGAAATTAGCCACCTCCACGCAGATCTTGTCCAGATCGGCAAACGTGGACGGGCGGTTGCAGAACACGAGACAGGACCTCGTTTGGGCGGAAAACCCCGAAACGATGTTATCTACTACTTCCCTCTCAGTCACGGGTAGTCGCAGTACTTGGGCTGCCTCTTTTATTTCGGAGATGTAAGTCGACAAAGGCTCTCCGCGCGCTTGGGCACTTAAAAACAGCTTCTGCTTTAAGGAGCAAACAGCCGATCGGGAATAAAAATTCCAGGGCTTCCTGGTGAAAACGGTCAAAGTTATCCGCCGCTAGGTGCTTGGCAAGTCGATCGCCCAAAGCCCCGTTACAATAAAGCATAAGCAAGGCCAGAAACCCGGCCTCCGAAACCGGAAAGCACCTTTTCAGTCTCATGGCGACTTTACAAAACTCTAGAAGAGTTTCCACGCAGAAACCGTCTGCCTTAGGGAGGCCGCGGACTATTTTTTCGGCGGGATGTGGTAATTTGGTATAACAAAAGCTGGTAGGCAGCAGTGAAGGAGAGGCGTTCGCTTCGCTCAAGAAAGGGTTCTGCTCGAGTCCGGGAACGGCGTTCCCTAATGGGGCTGCCTTATCTTCAAACTGAATGAGCGAGCTACCGTTAGAGCTACTGCCGCCCGGCCGCGCGGACTCGTGTGGGCTCGCCTCGTTTTCCGCGACGGGGTAAGTCTCGCTGGCCGCCAAAACCTTTTTAACCTTTTTGTCCTATTAAGACTATGTGTTTTCGGGCGTTTACGTCCCCCGACGATTCCGCCCAGGACTCTAATAACTTTAACCGGCCTTCTAAAACCCCGACACCTGGCTGTAAGCCTTTGGTGATCGTTCCGACACTGGGACTCGCCGATGTTTGCAAGATCGACATCTAAAATATCTGATATTAAGTCGCATTCTTTGCATTCGCTCGAAATATCTATCCCCTCGAGATGTTTCGCGTCGGGGGTTTTCCCTTCGTGTAAATTACGCAGGCATTTCCGCAGTTCCCCCACTGTCCCGTTTTTTATGACACCACGAGCCCTTAATTCGAATAACAAGTCGTGCTTTCGTAGCTGGTCAATGTCTCTTAGAAAGGCCATTTTACGAGTAGTGGAGAAAATTAAAATATACAAAGGGCAACGATAAGGGATCAGCTGATCGATGAGAACTGCTGATATGGCAAGCCGGGCCGGCCGAATATCGCAATGCACCGCGTTATCTGCCAGGCAAAGTACAACTAACGGTTTTCTTTTCCCGAGCGAATAACTTGAACAATTCCGAATAAATCGATTTTACAATAAGCTAGCTACTCGTGACAAAATTTGGTAACCCCACATAATATTTCGAAATACCTCACACAAAACCCTATACAAAATTTTACGCGACCAATAGCGTAAAATACAAAGTGTCAACACAACTCACTAACAAAAAATACAACATTAACAAAATTACACATAATAACTATGTATTATAACCCATGGACCAAAGAAAACCACGCTCTGCTACCACTTCTGTTGCACGCTTCCACTGCGTCCGCTGGGGCCCAGAAGCGCAACACACAGAATATACCCAAAATAACATAGTATATCACAAAACCAACCAAAACACTTATTACTATTTATATCTCTCTACTCCTAATAACATACTATCCAAATATACTTAAAGCTTAACATAATTCATAAAATGGGGGGGGGTCTGAGTAAAAAATTTGAAACGTCAGTTAGTGAACAGAATCGAACCCGACCCGTTTATTTTCAAATGATACGAGCCTCGAAACCTTGCGAAATTACAAAACAGTCAGCCAAAGTTAATCCAAGTTAATCAATCAGCACTGGGTTAACCCAACTCCCAAAAGGCTAAATGTCGAAAAGACTAAATACTGAATAAATTGTGAAATAAGTACTAAAATTCAATAATTGTACAATTACAACTTGGATAACGAATTACTGGATATGAAACGGTTGCACAGATCAATACTGGTTTACATTAAATGGTGTTTAACATACAAGCGGTGATCAGTTTATGAAAATTCTGACACTGTGTTGTTTCACAAAATATTCGCAAAAGGTTCTAGTTTATGTCACTTAAAGTGAGGAAACTAGTCCAGCACTCTTTTCATTATTAATTGCAGTATGACTTTCACTGGAAGCTGTTAACTGTTAAATATTACTTGACACTCCAGCGAGGTTCACTCACGGCCTGCCGTAGCTGGTCGCAACGGGTGCACGTTTCTCAGCTCGTGCTCTGGACCATGCTGGAAGATCGTTGGTAGAAGGCTACGTCGAGTCTATGTACTCATATTCTCGCTCCCGTACGTCGGACCAAGTTTTTAACTGAAAATTTCACATCTTTTAGTTTGCTTTATGCACCCGCACAGCATAATTAGTACTGCCACATTCATTCATACAGTGCGCAGTCCCAAATTTACAAATTCACAAAATTACATTATAAAATTGCAACTTCAAATTATATATACAACAAATACTGACAATAAGTTTTACATATATTAGTTACCCTTTCTCTTTTTTTTATGTATTAAATTGACTGACTGAAAATGATTTTAGTCGAGGCTGACTATTACAAACAGGCCACGCCTTGATTAGTTACAAATAACAATTTGTTTAAAAATATAAATTACAAGTTTCCTTTTATTTTACAGACGTAACGGACGAAAATTATTCGTCTCCCAGCATTGATTTATGATAACAAAAATTCATATTTACCTTGGTAAACGAGGCTTCTTACATAGTGCGTTGAAAGGACGGCTCTGTTCACAAAGGCGGTCTGCTGTTCGACTGACGAGATTTAACCGGACAAACGGCTCCGTTAGTAAAGGGAACGACGTGACGTCAGGCGTCGGGCAAACTTACAATTCGTCGATCGTTGCATTCGGTCGAAGCCGAATAATCGCAACAATACAATAACCACCTACAATATGCAATATACAGAAAAACAAATTCCACTAACATCATTATTCCTAACCATTCTGACCACCCAACACAACATAAAATGGCAGCATTCTATTCACTATTTAACAGAATGTACAAAATACCCCTAAACAAACAAGAAACAGACAAAGAAAGAAATATAATTTACCAAAATGCTTATGAAAATGGATATAATAAAAATACTGTAAACAAAATAGAAAATAAAATCACATATAAAATAAAAACTGTACAATTAAGAATTAATCAAAATGAACAAAAAAATAATAATAACAACAATAAATAATTGGCCACATTCACATACATAAATAATAAAATGTCAAAGCTAACAAAACTGTTTAAAAACACAGACATTAAAATAGCATACAAAATTAACACAAAATGATATACAAAAACTAAATAACCCAACCAACAAAGGTAATACAACAACCAATGGTATATACAAAATTGAATGCCAAGATTGCAATAAATGTTACATAGGACAAACAAAAAAACAACTGAAAAAACGTTATTTTGAACACCTAAACGCATACAAAAAACCAGAAATATACAAATCTAATTTGGCCACACATGCAATAAACACTGGACATGAATTCCCAGACATAACCAACATGACACTAATAAAACACATGCCACACAAAGGCACCATAATGAACATTTGGGAAAATTTACAAATATGCAAACATAAAACACAAAACAAACTAATACCTGAACAAATACAAATCAATACAAAACATGACACAATTTTCAAAGCATTCAACATCGAAAATACACAAAATACTAATACATACACCACAATCACACACAATAATACCACTTTAAAATACCAGAGACCAATAAGAAACCACAATAACGACCAGCCAGCACACAAATACTTCACCAGACGCAAAATCACGAAGGCTGAGGATGAGAACACAATGGTTCTCGAAACATGTTCCTAATAAGGGAGAGAAAAAATATGTTATGGAAGTTTATTCATGTGTAATAAAGCATTGTTCTAGAATATTCAAGAACAAGGCAGTCGGCGAGCACGTGGGCGCTCCAGAATATAATAGAGTATATAGAAAATACGCCTACGCGCATATCGGCGGTGACGTCATTCGGCAGCGCGGCGGCATACATTAAGCTGTATTATAAAAGCAGTAGCCAGTCTTCTTGTTTGGCTCTCTGAAAGTCGTCATACAGTACTCAGCGAAAGCAGTCGCGGTGGGCATCGATTCCAGTCAACATCAATTCCAGGCAGTCCTTGGGCCCGTAGAGTCGTGATGGCAGCGAGTGTCAGCAGGAAACCAACACGAAGTTCGAGATAGTCGGCTACCGTTCCTGAGCTTAGTTTTGCTGATCGTGGCGGCTGGGATACGGAGACCTAGAGCAAGGCAGTTCCTGGAGGCGGTGGCTGGAACGTGGAACCAAGACGACGGATCGCTGGAGGCCGGATCGAGATCGTCGACCGGGAGGACAATGAAGACAACACAACAGGGAAGCCAAATTTAAATAAATTTGTTATCAATTATAAAACTTTAAAGTGTAAAGTAAAAGAACACTGATTTAAAATATAATTTTGTTTAAAGGAGACTTTGAACAGTTAAAAATTTACAGCACTGTTTAAATAAAGAGAACAGTTATTTAAAGATATTTTCAAAGCAGATTTTTGAACTAGAATAAATTAATTTTGTGTCAAATAACGAAAGAACATTTTAATATAAAAGTGTGTAAAAGAAAGGACAATAAATGTAAAAAAATTTCACTAATTGCGCATTCTTTTCTGCAAGTCTGGTCTGGGCTATAACCTGTTACCTTGTAATATATATATGATACTATAATACTTATAACTATTTTACCTCAAGATGTATTTTTTCTTTAGGGACATGTTTCGGGAGATCCTGTTCTCCCATCTTCAACCAGAAGCAATGTTCTCCCATCTTGCTTCTGGTTGAAGATGGGAGAACAGGATCTCCCGAAACATGTCCCTAAAGAAAAAATACATCTTGAGGTAAAATAGTTATAAGTATTATAGTATTATATACATCAAGAAACGGACTGTAGCAGAAAGTGAATGAAATATATATATATATATATATATACACATACATATATATATAAACATATATATATATATATAAAATTATGGGACTGTCCACTTATCCAGGTACTCAAATGATACATTTGCATTATGTATTTATGATAAATTTATCGTAAACCCTAAGCTACCCTTGACTTACTGTAAAGTACACTAAACCCCAGTTCAAATAATTACCAATTAACAGTTTACACTAAACCGATGTCAACAATACGCAGCGAATCACAGCCTACAACAATCGGTTCGACTCACAGCTTTAATTGGCCGGCCACATTCATAAACTGCAGGATGATTCTGTATCCAAGTTTATTCACAGTGATGCATGGAGAAAAATCTCTCAGTCGTCGAAGGCGCCTAGAAAGCATGTTCCTCTCCTTAAGTCTCTCTTCTACGTTCTGTACTTTCGGTACCTTTTCTCTTTCTTCTCCTAAATTTTGTTTACCTGCAGCCAATTCCTCCTCTCCACTGGCTTGTCACACAGGCGTTCCTTTGTCACAGAAACAAGCACAAGCATCCACCTCGACCACAGATGATTTTTCAATCACCTCTTTTATTGTCACACAAGCTGGCACTTCGTCGCGTCGCGTCGTCCTGTTCTTCTTATGTTTTCCCATCCGAAAAACAAACTTCTTTAAACTCATCCGCATCCCCCTGTCGGCTCCTTCTTCGGCCACCGTCAATTGCTTAAGCGAAAGGTTGGCTATCCCTACCATTTAAGCTACGCAAAACTTTATCTTCTCTTAGCTAACAATTAGGAGAGTTTCTTTCTTAAATCCATTACAAACCAATAACCATTCATAAAGTTCGTCCCAAGAATCACTCTATCGACAATGTCTGCAATCGCTGTCGAGTTTTAAAATTGTTTCTTGTGAGTCATCTCTTTATTCTGTTTGTTATAACTATAATATGCTGCTGGAGGATTTGGCTACAACGCGATATCAAAACTTCAGATAGTATGCAGCAGATAGACTCCGACTTGGTAGCTTCAAACTGGAAAGCGTGAACAAGAGCGTCTGAGCTATTTCGGTACTAGGCCATTCTTAACACTAGTAAATTATTACCTTATATTCGGTCCGCCGTGTGACTTCTCAATTTGGTTTGCGTTACACGTTTCAAGGCATATGCCTCATCATCAGACGTTAAAATTTAAAAACTTAAAAACACACACATCACACAAGAAACGTGTTTGTCAAAAATAAAATTGCAGATATAAGCATATTATGTGCACTTGTTGTTGGGTGCGCACCCGTTCAGGTACTGTCTGCTACTGATCGGATATTGTTGAGCAGTCTCAAGGCGGTATCATACAGGCGGTTAGATTCAAAGTTCAATTGTTCATTCAAAACAAACTCGCGACTGCTATCATTACTGTATGCATTATAAATTTCAAGCTCTTCCAAGGCATTCATAAATCGGCCCTTGTTGCATATGTGCAATGGCATCAGATTAGACTTAAAGTCTGTATAGTTGTGATTATGTAGGGTCAGATGTCGAGTGTAATTAGATTTTATATAATTGTAATTATATGTCTTTTTTGTTATGTGTTCACGGAAGCGTTTATAAAAACCTCTTCCGGTCTGACCGATATAGAAACTGTTGCAATCATTACAGACCAGTTTATAAATACCTGTTTTTTCTTCTATGGGTAAGGGCATTTTTGGTTCTGAATGATATAGTAAAACCAATATTGTTCATCACTGAAGACAAAATTTTTGGCATAACATACGTGTATTTCGCAGATATAAACTTTTTCTGTGTTTCATTATGTGAACGGGGCTTAAGTTGAATGTTATTATGTTTCTTTAATAATTTATCAATGATGGAGCTACTGTAACCATTGGAAACTGCGATAAATCTTATAGTATTTAGCTCAGCCTGAAAATCATTATTGTCAAGGGGGACTGTCAGCAATCTGTGGATTAAACTATTATATTCTGCCATTTTTTGTGAATATGGGTGGTGGGAGTCTCCAACAACGGCCATTTACTGCTCCCTTTGTGTGTGTGTGTGTGTGTGTGTGTGTGTGTGTGTGTGAGAGAGAGAGAGAGAGAGAGAGAGAGAGAGAGAGAGAGAGAGAGAGAGAGAGAGAGAGAGAGAGAGAGAGAGAGAGAGAGAGAGAGAGAAGTCTATGCGTGCTCTGTATAATTTAATTTATACTCTACTCTACATGATATATTTACATGCAGGTAAATACACATGCACACAATCTGTATAGATACACTGTGAATACAGTACGAGCAATATTGAAATTTCTTTTTATATCATCTTATAGGTAATTTAAATTGAAAAAAGCACTTTATTTCCTCGCTAACTGTCTCAGATTTAACGGAAAGATTACGTTGGCTCACGAGTTATTGCAGTATACAGTCACACCTGATGTAATGAACGATACTGTATTAGTATCCACTTCTCAACATATTCTCATTTAATTTTTACTATGTTTTCATTGTGTTGAATTACTGACTGTGATATTTTATTATGTAAATGAAGTTGGTAGTTTTTATTTACTGTTTATATAGTTAGTAGTTGAATATAGTTTATATAAAAATACCAAATTCATTTCCTTTCGGGTACCGTTCTCCACAATAATAACCTGTAATAATGTGGATGCCCACGAGGGTATTAAAAATAGTGTATTTACATATTCTTCCCTTATAAGTACATGGAACGCCAGATCCGGGACTTTACTAGCGGGTTATCACTGCCGAAGGGACAACTGCGTTAGATTTGAAGAATTTATACAGTAAGTAAGTAAAATCTACACGAAGCACACGAACATAACGTTTCACTCTCCTTGTAATCATGTTCGGAAAATAATTATTATTCAAGAATGGGAAAACTCGGGAGTCTCGTACAGACATCACATTTAAGCTATATTGGTTTTTGACATAAACTAACAAATAATTTTCGATAACAAAACATTTTAATATTTCAGCCATTTAAAGTCTTGTATTTATTTTTTACAATTTTGATACCTCGTTGCAAAACAGTGTTACGGAAATTTCGTTGTAGGCCATTTCTTCGTCATGTGCCTTCAGCAATCAGCATTTTCAGGATTTCTGACATGTACCCACAGACAGAACATCTGATACGACTTAGTATAATTAACCTAGAGTAGCCTTAATCTCACAAACATTTCAGAATACGCTTCAGTATTATGTTATTTATAATCAGTTGTCAAATTTTATTAATATATGCCTATAAAGGACAGTGTTTGTTTCCTCTCAGTAACGTGTAAAGATTGTAAATGTTTTGTGACATGTAAGTGGTACTGGTTTTTTTTCCTAAGATCAAATTGTTTCACACACCAATGGTATATGAAGTCTCGTTGGAACTTATTTTTATTTAGAGTTACAGGCAATTTGCTTATGCTGCTCAGAAAATATGTAAATATGTAATGAGTATCACTGTTACCTTGCACTTCTCTAAAGAATAGAGCGTTTTAAAATAAACTCTAAAATCATCTATTGTAAAAGTCTACTAAAGTTTTAATTAAAGGAAGATACTTTCATAAAATGACTCGCGTCTGTATCAATTTCACGTAAGTACCGACTAGTTTAAACCATGAATAGTAATATTGAAATAACGGGAGAAATGTATGATGAAATTGCGGAAAGAAAATTACAACTTCTGATAAAATCTTAATTAAAAGTATTTAGTAAAATCCTACTAAAATAAAATTATAAACAAAAAATCACTATTTACGATAATGTTTGTTAATTGCAAAGGTTGGAAACAGGCCCGGATTTAGGTGTCCCGCCGCCCCTAGGCACTATTGTTAGCCCCCTCCCCCAACAAGTAACTTCTATATATTCAATTCTCCTTGACTGCTGAAAAACGTTGCTGAAAATAGTTATTTCAACTATCTCTATTGCAAATATCTCATTTGATCTTAAATCTAAAAGGGAAATGTGATGGAATTGTGAAAAAGATTACATTTTTTAACTTTTATTAATATTTATTTACGTGTACACTTTAGTACACATTATTGTACATTATTGGCCATAATGCAAGTGCTCAATACAAATAACGTAATTTAAAAACAGAAAACATGAAATTTTAACAAATAATTTTTCACCTCGTGCCGCCCCCGTGTGCCTGTAAGATGGGAACAGAAGTGACGTAGTTGTCAAATCTTTTTAATGTTCTTAATTAAAAGTTAATTATTATTCATTTTAAAAATCAATTTTCTAATAATATTCTTGGAAACGCATAACCGTTGATATTTTTTCCTAAATTTTTATAACTACCAGGAAGGAAGCAAACGATTAACATAATATGAAAAGAAATAAAAGTCTGATACTGTTGCCTGGCGTATCATAAGAAGAGAAAACGTTTTCGTTACGTATTATTGTGTTGTTTCCTACGTATCCGCAACCGGATGAAGTGAATGAGGAAACAGAGTTCATTAACTACGTTAACGTTAAGGGCTTAATTTGTAACTAAAAGGGAAATGCGATCTTGAAAAACAATCCGAAAAGATCGGAGGATCGTGACCATACGTATTAAACACCGCGATTTCTAAAGCATTTTCTATATCCTGTATTTATCACCACAGGCTGAATGAGACCAGTATTCACCAAACTCCGTTTTAACATTCATTTATAGTCATACAGTAATAAAGAAAACCTGTAAATGTATTTATTTCCTTAACTTTATTTGATTTATTACAGTTTTTCTTATTTTAGTCGAGGAGAATTTTTAATACTGCTTAACTGACTGTAAGGCGTAATAATGTAGGGGAGACCGGGGATGGTTGGCTCACGTTTTACATTTTTATTTTTAATGAAGAAAATAAAACGAGATATGGACAACAAAAATCGTAATAACATCTACTGATATCTTATGTACATCTGTATATTTTTATTTTACGTTATATTTTTATAGTTTTCTTGATAAAAAATAAATTAACTGGCTCTGCAATTCCGCCAACCTGCCCCAATATCGAGGCAGGTTGGCGCACTATATGGGGTAGGTTGGTGCACACTATTTATTTAGGAATATAAATAATTTGCAATGATTTTTGAACAAACTGTTTAATTTTAACTTATACAAAACAGAATTCATGTTTTTAAATTTATTATCTGCGCTTGACATCAGTCTATACGTTTTTCAGTCTGTAAATTCGGGTTCTTAGGAACGGACGACAGTATCTTAAAGTGTAAATTAAGTTTATCACTAAAATTAAAAAACAAAAAATCTTTGAAATAGATTAAGGAACTAAAGAAGCCTACAGCATAGTAAAATGAGAAAAATATTAGGCATAAATAACATGTAGGTAACTTATTATATTTAGAACCTGTAATTTTAATTCTTGTTGATAGATCTAAGGTAACCACATTGTAGTTGCAGTAAAGTAGTAGTTAAACTAAACAATCACAATCTAACGCTTAAATTAGATAGTGTAACATAAACAATTTGAAATGATTCTGTGTAAGTTCGAATCAAGAACAAAGAACTCAAAAGTCTAACTTTATGAACGCAGAAGAAGTTAACAATGTCTGTAACTTAACATTCTTATAAAACTTAGAAAAACCTACAATGTTGTAATGGAAAAAAGTTAATCAATTTTTTATTCTATGTCGACTACTGGATCAAATACAAAAGACACACAAAAGACTTCTTAGTCTTTTTCATTTTCGATGCATTTTGCTCTGCTTCAAGAGAATTTTTTATTGGCGTATCAGTCAATATAGCTGTTACTCTTTTCCTTTTTCCTTTGTTTTCTTTCTCCTGCTTTTGGATGGGGCCGCACATGTTCAGGTGTGATGTTTTCTGAAAGTCTGTTAAGCGTAGTTGAAGGACCTGGAGTGACAGAATCGAACGTTGGTGCATCAGGTGTTGTTGAAGGTCCTGGATTCGCAGGATTCGAAGTCTTGTGAGTTTTTACTGGCGTTGAAAATGTTCGATCTTTAAAGACCAATGGATCAGGATCATCCGGACCCTCTACAATTTCTTGTTCCACAGTAGAAATGTCCATACAGCGTTGTCAGGATTTGGACGATCAGTTACATAGGAGGATAAAAACTCACTCTCTTGAAAAACCACGGGGTTATATGGGTAAACATCACTTCCCTTAAAACCACTGATGATGTTGTTCGGATTAGTAGCAAGTGGCAGAGAGTCCCGCAGAATGGAAAGGATGTCGTAAATTGTCATTGTTTTCCCCGGATTGTTTACCATCCAAGAATCACACGCTGTGTTCACATAATTTTTCACAGGCCCAAACAAACTTTTTTCTAGCGACTGGAGCTTTTGGCTGCAGTGTGTGGGAAACGACACGACCTTACAAATTACAAATTACCATTGTCCTTACAAAAGTCCAAATTTGCAATCGAAAGGTGGGAGTCATGGTTATCCAGTAATAAGATAATAGGCTTTTCCTTGGAACACCGAGTATTTTTGACAGAATGTTTCAAAAAATCGTAGAAAAGAGGGGCTGCCATCATCCACTTGGATTCGCTCCTCCAGCAGTTCCAGGAGGGCCGTTTGTAACAATGTGATCTTTATAATAAACTCTTGGAAACACTAAAAAAGGGCAACCACAATTTCCCGTAGCAGACACAGCTAAGGTCACAGTGACCAAACAACCTCTTTCTTGAGACGTGAGACTTCCTATTTGTTTGAAACCTCTTCTGGCAATCACTCGGTCGGGTTTATGAACGGTAGTGACTCCGGTCTCATCTACGTTCCAGGTGTCACCTGCACTAGGTTTAAGGCGGTCCATATCAGTTTTCAAGTTTTTAAAGAACAAATTCTACGTTGGTTTTGTTGAAAGCAGATGCTCTCGCAAGGCTAGTGGCTCTAGGAGTCCGGATTGATAATCTAGTATGACGTTTCATAAAAGAAGAGGACCAATCCGCACCCGCGATCTTTTGGTCTATCCATGATTCTGGAATCCTCAAATTCAGTTTTACAGCGTAATCAAATGCAAGCTTTCTGACTTCTCTGGAGAGAGTCCATAATATATATCTTGAGAGTCCAACTTTACATCTGGAGGTGTTAAACCCCTCTCCGTCTTTCTTTTGTAATTACGCATTGCTTAGAGAAATAATAATGCTATTAACATATAGGCCTATATACAGGTAAACTAAAAAAAAAATGCATTCAAAAGTGTTTGATGGGGTAGGTTGGCGCACGATGCATGCGCCAACCTGCCCCATCACGCCATTTTGTTGGTTTCGTACTGTAACGGACAACGGTGGGCAAATTAACTCGAACAACATGTCATTTTATAGACTAAACCAAGAGGAATCCGAATATTTATATGATTCTGTTGTTCAGTTGCCATTAAACTCCAGGAAAAATTTACTGACGTTGGTAAAAATCGAATAATGTTGCACAGAACGGGTATAAGGCTGCCGAACTCAACCAAAACACACTCACTATGCCTGGATGGCAAGACGATGAGGTCGTATGACCGGCAGTGCTACCAACCTCGTAGAACAAAAATTACCGCTATTGCGCCAACCATCCCCGGTCCCCCCAAAAATAAACCGTAAATATAATTAAAAATCTTACGCAAACCAATAACGCAACTTTTTTTTTATTTAACGTATCTGATAACAGTAAATTCCGCTTGCCTTGTCGGACACAGTACTTACTTCATTTGCATTTACATTTAACGCAGCATTCTAAGTCTACTACTTCTGCATGTAGCAGGTCTTAGAATACATCATAATTGTAATTTTGAAAAATTATGTCTTTTATTCCGATATAATAATTATTTATTGTCAAAATCATTGTTATTCATAGACCGTGGTCGACAGACAGTTGTTTCTGGCAGACGTTTCGGCGCCACCATCGGAGGCCATCTTCACTGTCAAAAGTGTTTGGCTAATGTTAGCAAATTCACCCCAGTACTGAGGTAGACTCCGAAACGTCTGTCAAACAACAACAGATGATCACGGACTAACAGCCCGGCCATGAATAACAACAATTTTAACAATGTTGGCGCCGGCGTGAAAGCTTAAGAACTAGCATACTAGTTATTTACATGCGGATGTATAAGTAATGGTAATGTTATTAATGTTTAAAAAAAGGACTAAGAAAGCATAATCGTAGCACACCAGATTATAAACTTGATAAACTCAGTAGGCTACAGAACTGTAAAATATAACTGGCCAATTCATTGACTTGACAGCCATAAATCGAGAATGCTTCTACAGCAGTTGTGGATGTAAAGTTTTATCACTTAAAAGTTTTATTCTATCAGTGGCCGAAACTTTAATGTTGTTAAATAATGTTGATTCCGAATTTTGTAATTTATTAATCTGATAGCATCCAGTGATACGTTGATTAAATAATAGAGGCAGCAGCTTTACTTGTTATACTTTCTAATTGTATTAGTTAACAGTAAATAAATAATCACAATAAATAATTACCGACTTTCAGAACACAGAGTAACTATTCTTAATATGTAAATTTAAATAATCTAATAGTAAGCGATCGAACGTCTAGACAGCGACTAAAACCAGAATGTGACAAAATGAGTAAATGAAAATGTAAATGTAAATGTAAAAAGTAAATGTAAACCCAAAATGAGTGGGTTTACCGATCTGATTGTATGATAATCTCTCTTAATCATGCTGGGGATCCAACAATATTAGTTATAGTGTATACATAGAATTTAATTCATAATGTAAAAGTAAAATTTTTGTGTTATTCAAAAACAGATTTCAGTTAAATAAAACAATACATTTAGGAGAAACAATGGCAATTACTTCTCTCCCAATATGTTAAATATCTGGTCTACGTACGTACCCCTATGTAGTAGTAGCCAGCCATAGAGATAATAATGTACAAATGAAAAACGCTAATTTAAAAAAAAAGAGTGAATAAAGTCGTTCACAAGATAGTAGGGTTCGTATTATAATGGAAAATTACTGACTAGCGAAAGGAAGTAAAAAATACAAACGAAGTATGGAGAATCTCTGTGACAATGAGAAACTCGACGCTAAGGAAAATGTAAAGGAGAACGACATAGGACTCTGTATAATAGGGGATTAATTTGACAGAGTTTGTAGAATGGAAAAACCCTAAAGTGTGGCGAAAATATAAAGTGGGTCTTGTACGCTTTTTAAAACAAATTAGTGAGAACAGACAGATCGGATAGATTGCTCACTCTCACGATATAGTATGAGAAAGGATAGTTGTCCGCTGATTTTAAATAAGCAGTAACGACAAAGCTACTACTACTAATCTGTAAAAATTATTGTGCTTTCAGCTTACCGACCCGCGCATCCAAAACTACGATGTAAACTGTGTATGACAGGACCTAGTAAGTATTAGATCACTCAAGAAACTACGAAATAACCTACTCAAGAAATATGAAATAACCTGAGGAAAACAAAAATCTCGTAATGTTTTCTATATGAAGAGTTGTTACGGATTCAGACATTGTACCAATAGTGAGGGTGCGAGGGGGAGAAGAGAGAGAGCGCGCACACAGAAATTTAGAGGCTTTTGAGACACGGCAGTTGCAGTGAATGTAGAGGATGCCCGGGAGTGAATTAGTTTGGAGGATTTGTGAACATGCAGAGGATTTAAACAAAGGATGATCAACAGAACGAATAGACGAATTTAGGACGTGGCCACTAACCGGTTTCCGTATTCATGCTGCACAAAAAAAAGTAAATTTTAAATCAAATAATCATCTTTCAATAAGTATATAACGACTATACATGTACATAAAGTCTGTAACCAAGGTTTGATGTTGTTATACAGTGATAAAGGTTATTCGCAATTTTATTACTTTGATGGTATCCAATCGTATATAAATTTAATAAAATGTATCAGTGTCTCTGGTAGGAAATCAAAATATAGCCTATCATTTGCATATAAGCTTAAGGCAAACCATCTGTCGCACGATAACGAGTTTCAAGTGTAATTTGTTTTTGTTGCGCACATTTATTTATTAACTAGAAAGGAATTCCAAAACGCCAAGTACGAACGTCATTGTCTTGTGTAATCGTTGTTGTATACATACGCGTTATCAGGCGTTTCCGCAAATCTGCACCTGTTCATTACCCAAACACATGCTTACGCATATTTATGCATTTTGAAATCAGACAAGAATATAATCATTATCTTTACATTTCTGCCTCTGTTGTTCAGTGTTGTTTGTTCTTGATACTACTACTACTACTACGCGTAGTATCATAAATTTTATGATCTAAAGTCTATGCCTTGTTCCTCCAACCGCTCGTTTCATGACACGTACCATTCTTAACTTCATATCAACAAAATAAATTTTCGTAGATCTTCTTCGTCCTTCCTTCCGACACCATGCTTTCCACAAAATCTTCAACAAAAGACAATGGAAGCAAAACACTGCATTGCCCATTCCTATTTTTCGTACACTGAAATCTTAATGGTCTATTACGATTCTGCTTTTATCCTTAACACTTGATAGACAATTGTGGTTTTGGCAAATTCAGTTCCTTCCCTAACAATCTGTCATTATATCATAAAATTTTATTTTGTGAATACTTTACTTCACTTATTTTGCAGAAAAGATATAAATAGTCACATTCCAATATAACCAAAAGAGAAGTTAATCAGAAATTAAGTGGAATTTAAAAAGGGAATTAAATGGAAGTTGAAATCTCTCGCTGCTGTTCGGAGCCAGCCTTGTGCATCTCCTCCTTTTGGGGACTTCAGAAAGTATGTTTACAATCACACCCCGTTTTGAAAACAAAAAGCCTTCAAAGTTTCAATCGTTTGTGTCTCCCAATACAAATTTTTCTACTGCCCAGCAGGCGCTAACAATAGCGTCAATATGACCCATTATTCTTGCACTATCTTTTTATTTTATCTGTTTTAAGAGCAACGTCTTCATACTTTGGCCGCTTCATCGTCTCTCTCTCTCTAGACACACGCGCGCGCGTATGTACACACAAAACACCGAATTCTTAAATCTTTATCAACGCCTATTTTTATTTAGGTGTTCCCCAAGCAGTCGTCTACACCTGTTGACTTTCAAAAGGGATGTTCAAATTCATATTCATGAATTGGATGTCCTCGTTTTCCGCTGTGATTTCGCCACCATTTCCGGTGACTTTGATTTTGTTCTCTATCTCAATACCCATGTTCTATGTACAGTTTCCAACCTGTGTTCCATGTACTGTTCAATGTATCTTATCGTTGTCTACAATACATTCAGTTCTTTATCCTTAACTGTGCTCCTTTCTCGTGTTAAAAAGGTCTGGATTTTCTGTAATAATAGACTACCTTTGTAATGATGTAATTCATATACACTAACTCATATCTACAACAGTCAATGGAGTCACCGCCTTCCTCCGCCGTCACAGAACGCCATAGCTCCTCTGCTGCTATTAAAGCTATCACAATTATGCGGTTTGTACTTCAGTATCACATAATATCACATTTTAAGGCATATAGGCCTACTTCGGTTCTACAAATCAGATCTTCATTCAACCCTAGCCAACGCCTATGCTTTTCCGCCACAAATTATCAACTGTATTACGGAGAACTTGAAAAGATGTAATATAGGTTTATTTAGGAATTTTTCCAAGTTCCACCTATCAGTGGCGTACCACCTATCAGGTACTGGTGAGTTACAACCCCCACATTGGGTATATCGCTAGTAAAGTCTTGTAATAAAATCTACTGGAGACAGTTACATCCCTAGTGGCCATGATACACAGGGGGCTATTTACTAACGAATTTCTTACTACCGTCACCGCCTCCCCACCCGCTTTCATCAATAACCCAACACTATTGAAAAATTCCTGGTCTATGAAGAAATTCTCGCTACGCTACTGTCTATTGCCTTCTTTTTGGTTTCTCCTTCGTAGTGGTACTACATAAAATATATTAGTATACATTATATTCCTGTACATTTTAAATTATAATACTGTCTTGTCTGTATTGTCTTGTGACAATTATTCCACCTACACTTACGCCTATTCTTTAAGTGTACGTTAAACGTTTATTTCAAGCATAAAACGTGATCCTAAAGTTACTGAAAATTAAAAACTAAACAAATATGCATTATTGTGAAATGCCTAAGCACTGACAATTGCTCTCGTTTATAATTGTCAAATGTTATTGATAACTTGGTCATTATTGGTTTAATTAATACATAATATTAGGAAATCAGTTGGGCAGGTACGAACGTGGACGCCCACACATGTAACGTTCACTACCATACATATGAAAGTAACAACAGGCGTGGCTGCCTATAACAATTCCCTATTGTTTCAACACAGACCTAGCATTTACTTAAAAGTCATTGTCAAAGTTTACAGAACAGTCTGTCAAACATTATGCGCACGTGTGTCCCCAATCCACTCACCCCTCTCTCTCGCGGCACACATTTATTTTAAAGGGTACAGTAATTACAACGCCCGGAATTTTTTAACGTACTTAATGTTTATAAAAACGACGAAGAAAGCATAATCGTAGCACACCAGAAACTCAGTACAGAAGTATAACAGACGAATTCATTCCCTTGACAGCCATAGATCGATAATGTTTCTACTGCAGTTGTAGATCTAAAGTTGTATCACCTACAAGTTTTATTCTACCAGTGGCCGAAACTTTCATGTTGTTAAATAATGATGATGCCGGATTTTGTAATGTATTAATCTGATACCATCCAGTGACACGTTGATTAAATAATAGAAGCAGAGTCTTTATTTGTTATACTTTCTAATTTTATTACTTAACATTGGCGGATCTATCTGAAAGCGCTACGGAGCTGAAGCCCACTTCACAATAAATAATTATCGACTTTCAGAACATAGAGTAACTATTCTTAAAACGTAAATTTAAAAAATCTAATACTAAGCGATCAAACGTCTAAACAGCGACTAAAACCAGCATGTGACATACCGCAAATGCGTGGGTTTACCTTGAAATAACTAAAAATAAAACGTATATTGTATAATCTAAAGTTTTTATCACCGTATTTTATAAGTCTTCAGTAATAAAATTGTTATTGTAAAGGAAACGTGTTCCTTATATAGGCCTACTTTTATACGAGAAGTGTAAACCTCCAACAACATATAGGGTAGGCCTACTTAAAGAGAATATAGGCCTACGTCTAAAGATAATATAACACTTGAACAGTCATTAGGGAAATTAAATATTTAACACCTATAACACCTACATTCATTTACAAACTTGCGGTTAATTGAGAGTAAAAAGTGGAAGCAATTACGCGACGCTCAAATTAATTGTGGTGCCGAATGCCGGCGAATTCGTGGCCATGTGTTTTACACTTAAACTAACAAATTGGCGCTTCAAACAAAGGGAGGGAAAACGACCAAAATGCGGCGGTGGCCGGCTAATGACGCCTCGAACAATGGGCCATGAATCTGTGTTGACACCTGAACTTGTAGGACAAGATGTAACGACAAGCCTTATCAAGCAGTCCGGTCGGTGTCTGCATTGTGATGTCCGTTTCAGCTCATCAATACAGTGTGAGAACAAAAACGCCTGCTCTCGCCGCAGACACTGTATAATGCACAAATGGTTAACTTGCAGACACGCCGAACGCAACAAATAACAACAAAACTTAGTTCTTGGGATACAACTATTTTTTATACTTATTCACAAAAAACATTGTAAAAATGTATTTAGTTAATGCTTGCAGTATATAAAAACTTTTAGAACAAAATTTTTACTACTAAGTCTCTGTTATTTATCAAATCTAGTGCAGACAATAGTTGGCAGGTCTACTATTCTTTACAACTCCTACACGATAGATGAGGCTGTCTGCTTGGAGTAATGTCTTTTTTTTTGAGTTTCGACATCAAACAATGTATGTTCGACCTGAGAGTGGCGGTTGAAGAATCTTGCTGAAATCTTTATCGCGTCAAATTGAGAGTGGCCGTTAAAGGGCGTTTTGAAAGGCCTAACAATAAAGGCCTAACGAAAGATGCTTGAATACGATTCTTTGACCACGACTCTCAGGATGACTACTGATTTTCTGAGACCGAAATTTCAAAAAAAATATTAGCAGTGAGGCAGGTGATCACTGTAGAAAAACTAGTTAGTTACTGAATGTTATATAATGTTATTTTAGTGTGTGTGTGCGCGCGCGCGCGCGCGCGTACTAACATTTTAAGTTATTAATATACAACGGTGTACACACACACACACATATATCTATATAATGTTATTAACAAATTATATAAATGTTATATATAAGGAGCTCTACTCATCTTGTAAAAATTATTTTGTATTTTTGTATTTTTTCACTTCACTCACAACAGTTTTCGTTCATAATTACTAAAAAGTTCAGTATTTTTTAAAATTTTATTATGTGCCGTAACATTTAAAACTTAACTGCTTAAGTAAAATAATTCCCACTGTTAATAAATGTACAGTTTTCATACTTAAAACGATTAATTGCTTTTCACCATTTATGGAATCCCACTGTGATGTTCGTGATCCGACTAAGTGATCTACATAAAACACCACACACACACACACACACACACACACACACACACACAGACATCCACTACAGGTTAATCTTTATATTTTATATTTAGATGGGATACGCTAGCTCATGTCTACGCATCCACTATATTTTCACTAATGTTCAGATATAGGCCTAGTTCAGTTTTATGAACGTTGCGGTAGGGACGTAGTCGGCGTGTTGCTTGGTTTCCATGTATATGCACATCCTCCAGACACAGTATGCACGTTGTATTACGCAGTTAACTGTACTATTCCCTGCCAATGGACAACACTAGATTTTTAAGAAAAGTAGAAGAAACGTGAAAGAGAAATGAAGTTAAAAGTGAAGTTTCAGAGAACAGTTAAGAGATAAAACCGCTGTTGGTAAAGGTACAAGAAAGGCAATGGGAATGTTTAAGGCATTTGTCGGAATGGAGACTCACGAGGAGACCGTACTATACTAGGGTCCAACAGAAAAGTTAGACAAGAAATAGCCTACATGGCGAGAGACAAATGAAGCAAGCGGCTTCAGTGCGATCAGATTAACACACAGGATTTAACACAAAACAGAAAGAGTGGGAAAAGGAAAATTAACTGAATTCCAAGTAAACTCGATTTTTTTTCGAACAGGTTTGTATCAAGAAAACCGTTCAGCAACAAAGACCATAAGGTGATATACAAATTTTCAAAGACTTATTACTCTACAGAATTTAAATTTATTATCAGATGCGTTTATTCCATACTGTACACGTTAAACATGTATGAACGTTAAACAAAATTTTTCATTTAACGTTTATTAATAACTTTTGTCTACTTTTGGGTTACAATACAACAAACTTTACTCTATGTGATATTACGGACGAGTTTATAACGATAAGACACTATTGCATTTCTCATCCATTCACGAAGATTGCAATATTGGAGAACACCGTCAAGTTTCAGCTCCAAACACATGCGACATAGCTGTGCGGAGCTCTTCCAAGTGAAAACAGTTCGGTACTCTCATTACAACAGTAAAAAATTTAGGATGACACAGTCGAGCCAAAAAATAAAATGCAAGGAGCTGGTTGACCTCAATGTTTGTTTTATCATATCTTTCTGTTTTGAAATAGCATTTGTACGGGTGTTTTATTATATGTTTAAGGGTATCCATTGCTTTCAAGCGTTTTCCAATATATACTATTATCTACTCTATCAAATGCGTTTTTAATACCTACGAAGGCCATACAGAGACTATTCTCTCTCGTCTATGATTTAGTTCAAAGTGTAGATGTAATCTTCACAGGCGTAGGCACAACCCGAAATCCTGTCTGACATTCTAAAAATGCTGTTTCTAGTACAGGTTTTAGTCATACGTTAAATATTTTATAATATGTCTTGTACCCTGGTTACGAGACATTTATTCCTTTTCAATGGCAGTGTTGAGTCCGTCGCTTTTCTTCGCATCCGATGTTATAGACATTAACCACCAGTTTCCCGTTGCGCCAAGACAAGTTTACCAGAGTTAGACCCAATACATAAGCAACATTAATCCATATTTTATTTTGTATTTACTATTCATTACTATATCCATGGATACTGCTGCTTTCCTATATTTCATCTTCCCTTCTTTTGCTTTTGAAGTATATATATGTATGGTAGGCCTACATATGTATGGCTCTTCGATAGTCAAATTGTTGTTTATGTTTTGGTATTCTTTGTTTCATAAACTTTCGTAACATTCTTCCCTTTCTTGAATTCCAACCACATCGATGTGAGTCTGTGACTCGCTTCTCAACCAGACTGAATGAAGATCAGTTGGGTCATGTACATCATTCTCTACTTGACTAACAAATCCGATCCAACTAGCTCTGTTAGCGACTCTTACTGCAGACAGGACATAATTCCTTTTTGGTAATATTCTGTTCTGTCATCTTAATGTTTCTGTAAAATTATTGTCGTATTTACTTATTTCAACTCGAAATTTTCGTTTATTTTAGTTTTCCTAACATTCCATTTTTGTGTAGTAATGCATTTCAGTATTGTTCTCTCCTCTGTATACTATTTAGCGGTCGATGACTCGTCAGAGTAGTTACTTAATCTCTTCTGATAGAATTATTATGTCCTCTAACTTTGTAATTATCTAATTATTGTATTTAACTGATTCAGTATTATGCTTATTTCTTTCCGTTTAACTTTGCAGACGTACAGAAAGTAATGTGACTACATGGCATTTCTCATGTAGCCTACTGTAACACGGCAACGCCGCCGAGGTGGAAGTCCAGAATCACTATCTAGAGGCTTCTAGTTGTTACCAACTGTGTGGAAACCAATTTGAAATATGGTCCTGTGAATGATCATTTTTACATTTCCGTTAAAACTCTGAAGGTTGTAACAAGACCTCTCCCTGGCTGTAATCAAATCAAGCCCCACTGTTTGGGCTAGCCACTTGGTCACCAGACCGCTGTATGCCGGTCGTTACAAAAGAATAAAAATAAAATGTATATGGAAAATTCAATAAAAATAGAATTTTCAAATAATAGAATAATTTTGTTATGTTAATAAATGTGTTTAAATGAGAAATACATCTGTTTTAAAAAGGTTCTGTAAAATTTTAATAACAGGTAAGTATTTATTGACCGTCGAGCACTTCTTGAAGATTTGAACCAAGTCTGGATTTAAATAGATTAACTCCAGGTAATAATCGATTGGTGACTTTTCTGACTGGTCCAATATCTTGTTCAGATAGAATATATTCGTCTTACTTAAGTCCTTCAGCCTTATAAATACCCTTAAATTACCCTGTGAAATAAGTAACAAATACAAAATAATGGAAATATAAAGATTTATTGACAATTTTAAATAAATAATCGATATTTTATCGATGGAGAGCAATTATCGACTCTGTCTCGGGAATTATCGATTGTGTCACACAGAACAAATTTAGGATATATTATATTAAAAGACAGGTTCTTTGAGCGATTAGAATTAATAGTCAGAGAAGGGTGACGAGAAAGTATAACATTAACAATTAAAAATAAATACAATAATTACTATTCAATAGTATTTAAATAATTCCAGTATATAATATTTGAATATAAATGTTTTGTCAAACCAATGAAGACTGACGTCACTGCGATATGGTTAGCAGACTCCGTTTTCAAGATGGCCGCTACTCGAGTTGGACTAAGTTACAGCATATGCGTCGTGTCAGAAAATCACAATAAAATTCCCTTTATTAAGGTTTAAAATGTCCCCGCACTGGTGTAATATGTCTGTTAATCTATTTGGTGTATTCTGGTGAAGTGTTCTGTGTAAACTTGTGTTAGTTAGTTTATTTTCTATGTGTTCAACTTCTGCGGTTAAGTTTTCAAGTTATTGGTTAGGAATTGCAGAATAAATCAGTTGAGATATAGTGTTTTACTTGTTTCTATCACTCGTATTATGGAGTTAAGTGTTTGTTTTCACTATTGTCGTGAATGTATTAACAGCTTTAGCTTTAAAAAGTGTCTAAACCGTCTAACTCTCGTTCACTTATTTCAGTGGCTAAACGCTAGTACCATTTTTCTCGATTTAAAGAAACGTTCTTACACAACTGTCCAGCTTGATATTCAACAAAAGACTAATTAACTTGGTCATAAATCTGGCCCAGTTAATCTTTGAAAAAGTATTGTTAACATATTTCGACTTCCCATACACATTAGAAAATATTACATTATATATGGAATTTATCTATTTTATTCCTTACTTTTATGAATTATTAACCTTATTATTGGTTTAATCATCTCATTCCCTTTAAATTGATGTATTATAGTCCATATCTGTGGACATTTTGTGGAAATTAACAAATTTTGTTCACATTTTGGAAATATAGGCTCAAAATTGGATTTCCGTCTTTATATAAAATTCCTCCATTTTAAATATTATTAATACTATTATAATAAATTTTAATTAGTCATATTCCTCTTCCTTTCCTTAAATACATATAAATTACACCTTTGAACTGGTTTTTTGTGTTAATCTGTAAATTTGACATTGCTCTTTAAAACTAATTGATTTATATATTTTGAAAATTTACAAAATGTTAAGGTATATTTCCTTATTATCATTTTAACTCATAGGATCATTCCCAGTAGTGGTTAATTGAGTTATCTTATATAAATCTTGGTAGTTTACAGGATTTATAAGTGAATTATACTAGTTTATATTGGTTCTGTGATTTCACTAAATGGCCTAGATTTTAGAATTTTATATTTCTTTCTTTCTCAAATAATTTAAACTTAATTCCTCCTCTGACTTTACATAATTACAATTATATGAAAATAACATGGTTTATAACTTATTGTGTGGTGTAGTAGTTAATTAACACTACAGTTATTAAAATAATTAATTATGAACATTGTTTAGCAATCTGCACAATTGAACATATTGCAGATATGGTTTGAACATATATCTTTTAACTATTTTTGAGCTAACATAGCATACCTATTAGAACATTATTAATGGTATGTTGGCTATTATTTATCAAACATAATTCTTTTTAAAACACATAACATAAATCTTATTTTCTAATAAACCTTACAAATACATTTATCAACACATTGATTTTAGGACTGTGAATAAACAGTCTATTTAAACATTTTACACTTATTAATACTATATTAATACCAGTCCTTTCTGGTTTAAACCATTATTATTGTGATCCCCTACATCAGTAAACATTAACTCCCATACTCTATTTATTATCATTTTTTACAAATGTCTTGTAAATAAAGAGTTACATTAAAATAATAAAATACTGGAAATCTTCCATTTTATTATTTTATTATGCTGTTTATTATTAGACATCAAAGTTGTGATATAGCATACTACTAAGTTATAGTATCACCAACTTTAAGTTTATTGCATTTTTTTTTTTTTAAAAACACTTACACAAATTCACTTTCACTGTTGGTTCTGATATTTTGAGTCTTATTATCTCAGACCAGACCTTTAGTAATCATGGACTGTTAAGACTAGTTTATTTTCTTTATTACACAATAGCTTTAGTCGGTTCACTTCTTATAACGCTATACAGCACTTTAGTTTTCTCAATAATTACATTTTATAGGATTTTGGGTATGTTATACTTTCTTTTGCATAGTTTTTGTGGGTTTGGGGTTGATAGTAGTTTATATAATAATAGGTTTTACTACGGTGTTTCTTTCATACTATTTCTTCCTCTCCTCCTGTCTTCTTTCTTGTCCTTCTTCGTATCTTCCTTCTGGTCTTCATTCTTCTCCTTCTTCTAGTCTTCATTCTTGTCCCTCGTCTAGTCTTCACTCTTCTGGTCTTCCTTCCTCATTCTTGGGTAAACCAAGGTACTTGGTGTTATCTCGACTGAGGTTTAGTTTGGAGTATTTAATTTATTCACTGAACTGACTTTATTCTTCTATACAGGTTTCAGGGTATTGTTTTCTTCCTGTTCACAAACTTTATTCTTCCCTCTTATTGTTTTTGGGGTATTTTGGTATTCACCACTCTTTAATTGAGTCTCTTTTTTCTTGATATGGTCTTATATAACTGGTTTACTGCTCTGAGCTTCCTGGGTAACTTACTGATATGATACTATGAGTTGCTTCGATACTTTCTTTGGTTTTTTAAAACAGTGGTTTTTATATATAATGTAGTGAGGATTTTTATTTTATTGTGGTTCATTCCTCTGATTTATTTAAATGTCATTCAATATTATTATAACATTTGTTGGTGTAATTAAACGTTATGATTTCACATGACTTAAAATGTAGTGGATTTTCTGTCACGCTACAAGGTATATGTACTTTTGTAACTATAATACTCTCCTTCATTGGTGTTTAGAATCTAAAAGAACGTCTAATTATACGTCCCATATTTTAAGCATACGTACAATCAGAATTCATCCTGTTCTCTCCACTCCCCAAAATATAAATAATAAAAACTTATGGCTTTTTAACTGAAAATCTGTTTTTAGCAAGACCAAATTTATTACGTGGATGATGTTAATTCACTACCACTATAATGCCATTTAGATTTCTTAAAACTTTTCAAAAAAAATTATTTGAACAATTCTGCAGAAAGACCTCGCGAAAGGAATTAGCGCATTCCTAGTTGTTATAAACGACGTACGTTGTAAAAACTACAGAGCACTGCCGAAGTTCGTAGAACAATAAATGCAAATCCAGTACAGATAAGTAAGTAATTATTTTAACATTTATAAAGAAAATGAATAAACTTACAGCGTTTTGACTTAAATACGCGCAATTTATAAACATTTCTTTGATTAATGTTTTAATTGCTACTTCGTTGAAAATTGACTTAATTATTCTATAATTACTCATTTACCCCACGTTGTTGGAGATGAAGGTATATGAAGGATATTCTGTTTTAAAACCGTGCAGTTGACGTTTGTGTTGTAGCTCTTCTTTTTTCTTCCAGAATCACTTTGTAGGACGTAACGGTAGCGCGCACAGCCGCTGACTCTTTGGCAACTCTGTCGTTGATTGCTTCTTGTGTTTGGAGCAAACTCTTCCATCATACTGAAACAGTCGGTACGTTGTTTCTTCTTTAATTCTTCTTCCTCATCGTTTGCCCCTTCTTTTTGTGCTGTTATTTCTATTAATCTTCATTTAAAAGCTCTTGCGAGTGACTTTCATGTAGTTGATCTTTAGCTTCCACTTCCAAATTCATTTTATTACCCAGATCTACACTGTTTTTTTATTACTTCTTTTTCATATTCTTCTTTTTACATTATCATTCAAAAAAAGTGGTTGTAGTTTCTTCCACACCCCTGTATACACAAAGTTTAAATTTCAGACCATGCTACATTTAGTAGATCTCTATGGCGTCATGAAGGGAATCTATGGATAAAAAAGAACATCAAGAGAACAAGCTAATCCATAACAAACTACTGGTTACATGCTATGAAAGCTTGTCTTCGGCAGATTAAATCAGTTCAGTTTATCGACAAGATGTATTCAGCATTATGCTTCAATGTTTATCACATCACTAATAAAGTTGAGGACTCGGTTATCTTCGAAGGGAGGTGGGGGGTTTTAATTTTCCTTACGGCCATAATAATGTTAGTAACGTTTTTGGACTAGAAAAAGAATTACGTGATCTTTCCTACATGTGACTGCCATCATTAATTCTTAAACGTTAAGAAGAGAGATTTGAGTTCGTCATCGTTAATAGCAAAATGTGAAAGTGTAACACTCAGCAATGAACTAATGTCAGCGTACTAAGTCACTAAAATACGGAGAAGAAAGTTTACTTACAGGCAACATTATATTTCAGATTGGACTGATTCTAAACGAAATTGAGCATGATCCTATTTTATTTAATTAGTAGTTTGACAGTCATTTCGTTAAAGCGCGAGATTTCAGTGAGTTTTTTTCTTAAGCCTAATTCAACTTTGCTGAATTCAGAACCATCTTAATCGGCCCTTATGTACTAATTTGATTCTAAATACAATTATACCATTTTACGCATAAACGAGAAGACAGATGCACGCTTAAAACTTGTACGGTTTTTGCGGATGGAAACGTGATCTTTCCTACATGTGACTGCCATCATTAATTCTTAAACGTTAAGAAGAGAGATTTGAGTTCGTCATCGTTAATAGCAAAATGTGAAAGTGTAACACTCAGCAATGAACTAATGTCAGCGTTCTAAGTCACTAAAATACGGAGAAGAAAGTTTACTTACAGGCAACATTATATTTCAGATTGGACTGATTCTAAACGAAATTGAGCATGATCCTATTTTATTTAATTAGTAGTTTGACAGTCATTTTGTTAAAGCGCGAGATTTCAGTGAGTTTTTTTCTTAAGCCTAATTCAACTTTGCTGAATTCAGAACCAACTTAATCGGCCCTTATGTACTAATTTGATTCTAAATACAATTATACCATTTTACGCATAAACGAACAGACAGATGCACGCTTAAAACTTGTACGGTTTTTGCGGATGGAAATGTGCTAAACTTTGTTACACAGAATACATTTTCGAGAAACTGTGTACGCAGACACTGCTGATACGGAATGATAATAAGTGACGAGGGCAATGTATTTTATTTGCTGCTCACTACATTTGAATCGTATCTTGTTTACTATAAAGGAAATTTACTGAAACAAGTTTGAACAGTTGCTGGTGAGAACATCGACTAGGACAATTGTAATTGTGCGGTCAGTAGGTAGTTTCCGAGAAACAGCGACTGTCTGCCGGGGAGACTCGACAGAATACAGATTTTGTCGGCCGCTCACTACACGTTCTTTTATATTCTTTTCTTTTAATAGTTTGTCCATGTCGGAGACAAGACCAGGTGGATCTGCAGTTACCATTTTGGTATAACACGATTGCCTGCTACCCTATAAAGTACTGATTGGAAAGAGCCAGACTAAACAAATTTCTTGTTTAGAAACAGAGCACATATGGACTTGGTTTTGCAGAAAACTCTGTAGACTAGTGGAGTTATTTGTTAAACTGGAATTTTAACTATGGCGATGAACAAGAACGACATTGGATACAAAAACTGATGTGCTATTACCTGCAAAGACTTACTCATGTACATCTCAACATGATGACAACTTGGCAATTAAGTAACAATAAGCGTGCTAATATACGTCAAAAGTAATAACACGGAACTACTGCAGAATCTTCCTTATGCCTTTAGAGGAAGGGGTGCGAGTCAAATTTTTAACAACAATTTTTGCGTTAAGAAAATTTCATTTACAAACAAAAGAACATAAGAAAGAATAAATGAAAGGAACAACAATTTGATAAAAATTAAATGAAGCGACAGGTCTGCTCATATTCACAGTGGTTGGTATGTATGGAGGAAGCTTGCATACCTGGATAGTTTTCATGTAGGCCTATCTGTAATATTCGTCGCTGAATATTAATATGTTTACTTTTTTCACTTTTGGCTACCGCTACCGGCTAAAAAATGATGGTGATATTTATCTGTATGTTTCTTAAAGCTGATATTTCTTTTTATTTTTTTGCTTTTTCTTTCATGAAGTAGTTGATACTGTTTTTCTTCTTCTCTGATAGCAAATGTTATTGATTATATCAACCTAACTTGTGCATATGTACAGCCCATGGTTTGGTAATAAATAATTTGTCTTTAAACACCATCGTTCAAATTTCGGACTATCCATTAACGACGGTAGTCCGAAAATGTTTCGTATTCCGTAAAAAAAGAGTATTTTTCCTTCTAAAATTCTTAAGTTTTTAAAAACAAAAATTTCGTCAAAAGATAATAGCTTACACCTATATAGTTCGTCTCAGTTAATAACGTGTTCGAAATGTAAAATTTACAAAACTCTTGTCAGGCCAGTGCTGAGATATGCTTCAGACACCTGGACAATGACAAAGCGAGAGACTTTTAGGTTGCTGTGAAAGACAGATTCTAAGAACAATATTTAGAGGAGTACAAGAAAATGGAATGTGGCGCACGCGCTATAATTATGAACTATAGCCTAACATCTTTACAAAGAGCCGGACATTGACAGGATAATCAAAATATACAGGTTAAGGTGGGTTGGACACACAGAGAGAATGGAGGAAGGAGACACACATTTTCTACCAGAAACCAATGGGTAGTAGTACAAGGGGAAGACCCCGAAGCAGATTCAAAGACCAGATAGAGGACGACCTCAGAAAGCTGAACATAAGAAACTGGAAAGCCAGGGCATGCAGTAGGGAAGAATGGAATCTTGGAGCAGGCCAAGACCCACCAAGGGTTATAGAGACACGGCTAAGTTAACGTGCTGCTCCATCCTCTTTTCTCAAAACGAAAATCTGCCTATACCTTTTTTCTGGAAAATCATGTCGTACAGAAAAACCACTATTTGTTTTTTAATTTGAAGTTCACAGATTGCCAGTTGAAAGGAGGCCCGTGACTACCATACGTTCAAAGCATTTCAAACACGCGAGCACCGGAAGGGGGCTCTGAATCACATGGATCGCGTTATAAATTTACCTAAATAAGGCAGACATTAGATATAGACTCTTCATGTAATACAAAGTTGTAATATTGACATATCTTCCTAACGCGTAGTGTAAACCCTCTCTGCTGCATTGAAAATTTCGTGAAATATTGTGACTTAAGGGAAATGTTGGTGCAAAGCAGTACTGTCGATAAACAGCGACAACGCATTTTTTTACATAGAAAAAAATAGTTACCAAGGAGTAATGATTTACATCATGTTGAGAATTTACTAGAAAACTCTACATTCAATTTTAAGTAAGTATACCTGTTATTGTAAAGTGAAAGTTTGTATTGTGCGGCGGGACGCCTAGCTACCTGGGCGGGGCCTCAGCCCACACACATGCTTGTTTACTGTGAGAAGTCTACAAAAGTAATGTTCTGGTAGTTTTAAATAAAAGGAAAAATCTGGAAGCTTTTTTCTATATAAACAGAGATGCACTCGACCAGTTAAGTTCAGTTGTAAATGTGCTTTTGTAATGTGTATTTCGTGTGTCCGTTTTATGTATACTTGCTACTAAACTGTTCTTCAATAAAGTGTGTGTTTGCTCCTGTACTTAAATTATTAATTATTTTTAACCATACCTCAACAGGTTATGGGCCCAGTGGCATTTTAAAATCGGAGTGCAGTGTGTAATTGGAGTGCAAGTATAAAATATTTGTGCAAAAATGGAACCGAATATAAAAATTGAAAAACTTCGAGATAAAGATAATTGGCATCAATGGCGCTTCGTAGTACGCACGTTGATGGAAGAGGATGATGATGTGCTGGATGTTTGCGAAGGAAGATTAGCCGAGCCAGCTGCAGGTGCAGAAGATCGTGACGCGTTGTTGGAAAAGTTCAAGAAGGCGGACAAAATTGCCAGAAAGTTAATTGTTACAACAGTGGAGAGAAAGCCTCTCGAACTTATAATGGGTTGTTCTACTGCCAAGGAGATGTGGGACAAATTGAATACAGCATATGATCTAAAATCTGATGAAAATCTGTCGATGATTCAAAAACAATTTTTTGAGTTTAAGTGGACAGAGAGTGAAAGTGTTACGTATAATATTTCAAAAATAGAACAGTTGGCTAGAAAAATGAAAAATCTCGGGGGAAAAATTGAAAAGACTATGGTGATGACTCGTGTTTTAACATCTTTGCCACAAAAGTTTAATCATTTTCACAGTGCTTGGGATTCGGTATCTGATGATAAGAAGAATCTCGAAAATTTGACTGAGCGCTTGATGGCAGAAGAATTTCAAGAGCAAAAGGAAGTACACGAAGAGACGACAGCGTTGCTAGCTAATCTGAAATCGGTCATAAAGAACAGAAGAATGACTCTTATAAATATGAGAAGAATAATTTGAAACAAGAGCAGTGTTATAATTGTGGAAGACAAGGTCATTTAAAAAGGGACTGCTTCAGGTGTTATACGTGCAAAAGAAAAGGTCATAAAAGTAACAATTGCTTCATGAATAAGAATAATGGACAGCGAAGATGGTCGAATAATCAAGAAAGAAGTAACTCGTCTTCTGGACAGAAGAAATCAACATCGAGGATAGCACTAATAGGTGACAAAGGCAGCTGTGGTAATCGGGATGATCTCTGGATTGTGGATTCGGGTGCGACGGATCATATGTCGAAGCATCGAGAATGATTTTCAACGTTCGAAGAATATACAACACCAGTCAGTGTAAGAATGGGCAACGGTATGACAATGTCTGCATATGGTAAAGGTAATATTGACTTTGAAACTTATAAAAATAGTGAACGAGTAGAAGGTACTATCTATAATGTATTATATGTTCCTGATTCAATGTATAATCTGTTTTCTGTTAAATATGCGGTAAAAGGGGTATAGATTATGAAATAACACATAATGCTACGAGATGTACTTTAAAGCATGGTAATGAAATTCTTGTAACTGGTTCCGAATATGAGCCTGGTAGTTTGCTAAAATTAGACATTCAAACTTTAATTCCAAAAGAATGTAACGTGGTAGAACAAAAGAGTAGATCGAGCATTCCAACGGTAATGTTTTACAATTATGGCACGAAAGACTTTGCCATCAAAATGTAAAACATGTGAAGAATTTTTTGAAAAATCTAAATATAAAATTTACGGATGAAAATTTCTTTTGTGAAGGTTGCACTTATGGCAAAAATCATAGATTGCCTTTTCACAAAAAGATCGATCGTGCCACTAAAACTCGCGAAATAATTTATACTGACGTTTGTGGTCCTATGGAAGTAGAGTCTCTCGGTAGAAAGTTATATTTTGTTTCTTTTAAAGACGATTTTTCAAGTTATAGAGAAATTCATTTTATTCGAGAAAAATCTGAAGTAATAGAAAAACTAAAATCATTTTGTATCGGGGTTGAGAATCAATTTGCAACAAATATTAAAGAAATTCATTTTGATGGTGGTAAAGAATACGATAATAAAGCTGTGATCTCTTTTTTAAATAGTAAAGGTATAAAATATTCGATTAATGTTCCATATACGCCCGAACAAAATTCAATTGCAGAGCGCGATAACCGAATCATTGTAGAGGCTGCTCGATCAATGTTATATTCAAATTCAAACTTACCTCTATTCTTATGGGCAGAAGCAATGAATACTGCTGTACATGTAATTAATAGAACAGGCCCAACAAAACAAAATAATAAAACTCCTTATGAGTTATGGAATGGAAAAACAGCTACTGTTGATAGATTTAAAATATTTGGAACCATGTGTTATGTACATATTATATCAAAAGAAAAGCGTAAGAAACTTGATAAAAAATCGATGAGAGGTTATCTGGTCGGATATCATGAGGATTGTAAAGGTTATCGTGTATATGTTCCGGAAGTGCGAGATGTCATTATAAGTAGAGATGTACTTTTTAAACCTGAAAGAGTATTAGCTGATTCAATTATTTTGAATTCTTTGAACAATAATAATAAAGAAACTGAAGAAAATGAAATTATAACTCCTAAAAATAATGAACTTTTACTTAAAAATGAATCAAATGAGTTTGAAGAAAGAGAACCTTTACAATCTTCAAATAGCGACAACAATCAAACTGAACGACAATTGCGCGATAGAACAAAATTAAAACCTACAGAATATTATAGATGTCCGATCACGCTGAAAAGTTACCATCTAATTATAACGAAGCAATTACAAGTAAAGAAAAAGATAGTTGGCAAGCTGCAATACAGGACGAAATGAACTCTTTGTATGAAAATAAGACATGGGTATTAGTGGAAAAGCCAAAAGATAAAAAGGTGATTAACAATCGTTGGGTTTTTGTGAAGAAGCTCAATCCAGATGGTACAGAACGTTATAAAGCGCGGTTGGTTATTAAAGGTTATTCGCAACAGAAAGATATAGATTATAAAGAAACTTTTAGTCCGGTTGTTCGCTTTGATACAATAAGATTGATACTTAGTATTTCTGCTCGTGAAAATTTACATATCGGTAAATTTGATATAAAAACGGCTTTTTTATACGGTGACTTAAAGGAAGATATATATATGAAACAACCTGAAGGTTTTGATGATGGAAGCTCACGCGTATGTAAATTAATGAAAAGTTTATACGGCTTAAAACAAGCACCAAGATGCTGGACTGAGCAATTCACTAATTTTCTTGTAAATTAACATTTACAATAACTATTGTTATTGTATAACAATAATAATAATAATAAGATCTTGTTAGCAATTTATGTAGATGACGGACTTATTGCAGCTTCAAATGAAAGTTTGATTGATAAATTGTTGAATGATTTGAGTAAAAAATTTAAAATTACTAGTACTAAAGAAGTTACTAATTATCTTGGAATGGAAATTTGTAGATTGAATGATGGGTCTGTTTTCATTCATCAAAGTACTTATATTAACAAAATCTTAGAAAAGTTTAATATGTCAGAAGCTAATATTGTATCCACGCCAATTGATTGTAATCATGATGAGTATTTATCAAAAACTATTGTAAGTAATGTACCTTATCGTGAAGCTGTCGGCAATTTGATGTTTTTGCAAACTGTAAGTCGTCCGGACATAAGTTTTGCTGTAAATGTTGTATCTAGAGTTTTAGACAAACCAAGTGTAGCTCATTGGTCAATTGTTAAACGAATTTTACGTTATCTAAAAGGTACGATTGATTTTGGATTACTATATTGTAAGGATGGCAACTTTAAAGCTTATAGTGATGCTGATTATGCTAGCGATACAGTTACACGTAAATCAACTTCTGGCGTAGCTTGTATGTTTGCAAATGCTGCAATTATTTGGCGAAGTAAGAAGCAACAATCTGTATCATTATCAACAACCGAGTCAGAATTTGTAAGTGCAGCATTAGCAACAACTGAAATAATGTGGTTAAAGAAGTTATTTAATGAATGCGATTGTAAGACTGATAAATATGATTTATATATAGATAATATGAGTGCATTAAAACTTATAAGTAATCCTGAATTCCATCAAAGGACAAAACATATTGATGTGAAATATAATTATGTACGTGATTGTTTTCAAAATGGAGAAATTGATGTGCATTATGTTAAAAGTGATGAACAAGTTGCTGATATACTTACGAAAGCTTTGTCAAAACCAAAATTTGTTTATTTAAGATCTAAACTTGGACTTAAGAGTAAAAATGAATTTTTAAATTAATGTGATTGTGAGAATGTAGAGTTTTAGGGAGGGTGTTGAGAATTTACTAGAAAACTCTACATTCAATTTTAAGTAAGTATACCTGTTATTGTAAAGTGAAAGTTTGTATTGTGCGGTGGGAGGTCTAGCTACCTGGACGGGGCCTCAGCCCACACACATGCTTGTTTACTGTGAGAAGTCTACAAAAGTAATGTTCTGGTAGTTTTAAATAAAAGGAAAAATCTGGAAGCTTTTTTCTGTATAAACAGAGATGCACTCGACCAGTTAAGTTCAGTTGTAAATGTGCTTTTGTAATGTGTATTTCGTGTGTCCGTTTTATGTATACTTGCTACTAAACTGTTCTTCAATAAAGTGTGTGTTTGCTCCTGTACTTAAATTATTAATTATTTTTAACCATACCTCAACACATCATTTAATTTTTGTTCACCCAGTGCTTAGCATTACGTTGTATATCAAATAAATTATTCGAAAACGTGACAGTCATTATTTAAAATGATTATTTGAAATTATTTTTAAAGTTCACTGAAATGCTTGCAAAATTTTACGACGTAATTTCAAATCAAATTAAAAAATATTCCAACTCAAAAATGGGTGATTCTTACAAACGGCATTATTAAAGTAATAGATTTAGGAATGAAATTGCGTCGTTTTTTGCTAATAATATTAAATAAGTGATGACTTTAGTAAGAAACGCGAAATATTATTCTACTATTTTGAATTCTATACCAGACGTCCAGAGAAAATGTTTTCATTCAATATCTTTACAAGAATAATTTAGTAATTTCGTACACTAATATATTGAGAGCTTTAAGAATACTTCTCACACTACCTGTTTCATTAGCATCAGGGAGAGAGATCATTTTATAAAATAAAAATTACAGACACTACGTCACTACGTCTATTGAACAATTAACGTTAACCATTTGGATTTGTTTCATTTAGCGATAGTGGTTTAGAAATTCGAGATCAGTTTCTTGGATTTCTTTTAAGTTACAACTAGTGACAAAGGTCTCTTTATATTTGTTTTAAATTAATACGAGCTACTTTTTGAGATATATACAAAAACGTGGGTAGGAAAAATATTATTCTTCAGAGACGTATACTAGATGTGAGTTATTAACGATTTAGCGAAAATAAGTCATGAGACAGTTGATCATTTTAACATTGTTTTAGAAACTTATGAGGCCTTTTGTTCCTCTGCACAGAGATGGGTGTACAACAAGTGTAACGTAAACACCAGTGACACACGTAGGCCTGTAACCTGTAAAACAAATAAGAAACGCTATTATGACAGCAACAGCAAATAAAATTGATGCAATTCCCGAATTTCCGGCAGTTGAAACATTAAGAGCTAGACGAAAAAGAATGTAGTTCTCACATGAAAACGAAGATGAACCAGTGCTAGAACCGAAAGAAACTTTCAATATAAACTTTTTCTGTTTTATATTAGACATCACAAGACTGTCAGCAGACTTCAGCCTACTAAAAGAGCGTTGCGAATCACTTAGTTTTCTGTAAACATATACAGATAAGCCTGTAGCAGATGACAGTTTGATACCTTACTATGAATTGTCAGATAACGAAAGAAAAGAATCCAATATAAACACGGCCCGGCCCAGCGTATGAGGGAATAAAAGCTTTATTAATGATTTACTATAAAAGAAGATAATAATAACACTAATAATACTCAGACTAATAATAAAAAGATAACGCCCAATTACAGTTTCTTCTTTCTCCCCCCTCCCTCTGGTGTGATGCGGTCTTCCAGCTTCTCCCGTCCAGAGAAAATCTCTTCATTAAATATCTTTGCAACAATAATTTAGTAATTCTGTACTCTAACACATTGGGAGCTTTAAGAATACTTCTCATACTACCTGTTTCAGTAGCATCAGGAAAGATTTCATTTCATAAAATAAAAATTATAAAAAATTGTCACAGTAGAAAATTATATATTGGAAAGAGTATTATATATATATATATATATATATATATATTGTAACAGTGATTAAATAATAAATAAATTAAATTCAAATCTCAAATGTGCTTATATGCCTCACGTTTGAAGCACCAAATTTGTATTACAAAATAAAATAAATTTCAATTAAATCTTCTGTTGTATATATCAATTCTCCTTTAACGCCTAACGTTGCCGGCACTGAATATGTATAATTAAATAAAAGGATTAAATTCAGTTAAAGTGAACAATGTGTTTTGTTATTCTGTGTTATCCCACGTCGTTGGGTCAATATTATGTAATAATCAAATAAATTAAATGCTGTATTGGGTTATTCTCGAGTTGTGAGCATCAAATATGTAATTTAAAAATAAAAAGTTGATAAATGTTTAAATTCAATGTTGTAATAGGTAGTGTATTTAAATTCTTCCTATAACCCCTCTTGTTGTAAGCACTACTTTTCGTAACGTTCTAATTTATTTTCGTTTTTTAATTTACCTTTAATTACTTTATTTTATTTTTCAATATACAAATAATTCATCAAGTATTTGTTTGTAGAATGTATGATTACTTTAGTAACTGATTGAAATAAATAATAATTTAAAATCTGATTATTATTGGGGCTCACTTGGTACCCTTGACCACAACCAGACTTCGCTTCCAATTCTCTGCAGAAGCACTCGTATTTTAATATTTTTTTTAATAATTCCAAATAATTACAACAACTCTGAACTCGTTTACTTCAATATTCTTTTATTATAGAATAAATAAATACTCTTTGAAAGTTATTAGTTAATTACCCGAACTGAACAATTACTCGCTCATAGGTTGGCAGTATCGAAAAATTCTCAGGGACTAGGTTAATTTTTGTTTATTAATTCAACTTAAATATGTTACTGGGTTCTTCTGACTACAATATATATATATATATATATTTATATATATTGTAACGTGTTATTTCACCAAACATAAAACTAATAACAGTACTAACTAAAAGATAATTAACTGACTGTGACAAACTATGGCTGACAATGACCAAAATACCAAGAAGTTAAAGATCCCATGACAAAAGATGTAAATAGTAATTTATAGATAGGAACATAATATATAAGTATGTACAACTAGTATGTAAGAAATCTGATATTGTGAAAACCTATTTAACTATGAGGAGGTCTGCACACATCAGACTGTTATTTTATATATCAAGAAAAAAAAACTATAGAAAGTGAATTATTTAAGTGTTACAAATATAATCATGTCAAACTGTACTTCTAAAAGTTATATTGTGTGACAGTGCTAAGAAGGGAAAATAACAGTGAAATACATTAAAAAATTAATGTAAATCCACTTCCACTTTATAAACTAAAATCATGTTACAGCAAAACAGTACACATTTTATTTTATATTGGCGCCCAACCGGTAGGGCTGAAATTAGGAAAAACTACTAACCGAAACACAATTAGTAAAATAACGATTGACCTAATTTTAGCTGGCAACTGCTAGAAGACTAAAAAATTCTACGACGAGAAACTTCTCTGAAGAGAGGACAAAAGCCAGAGACAGAAGAAGATAGGCGAGAGTTCGAAGAAGAAACAGTTAAAGACGTGGAAATGGAACAACAAGCGGGTGACAAGGAGGAAGCTAGAGGAGAACCAAATTGGTAAAAAATAATGGAAGTAATGGCCGAACAAAATAGAAAATAATGAAAGTTTAATAAGACAAATGAAGGAAGATAATAAACAAACTAGTGAAAGTTTGATAAAACGAATGAACGAAAAGTTTGACAGAAATAATGAAAATTTTAAACAAATTCACGAGAAATTTGATAGGAATGATGAGAGTTTAAAACAAATCAAAGAAGATAATAAACAAACAAATGAAAAAATAGACAGTATGAAGGAAGAAATAAATGAAAATTCATGGAGACAAAACGAGGTTCTGAGTGAAAACTTAATGAAACAAATGAACGAAAAGTTTGACCGGAGTGATGAGAGTCTAAAACAAATGAAAGAAGATAATAGGCAAACAACTGAACAATTAGAAAACAAAATAGACAGTATTAACAGAAATACTGATGAAAATAATAAACAAATAAATGAAAAAATAGACAGTATTAAGGAAAGTACTAGTGAAACCTTAAGGCAAACTATAAATGAAAATAATGAACAAATGAAGGCAGATTTCAGACAAATAAATGAGAAAATCGACAGTACCAATGAAAGTACTAAAGAAGAGTTTAGAGAAATACATGAAAAAATAAATATCATAAATGAAAGCATAAATGAAAAGATAGACAGAATTACCAAAAATACGGATGAGAAGAAAAAGAATATTAACGAAACAATCAGTCAAAGAGTCGACCAAACAAAGGAGGAACTTCTAGTGTTCAAGGAGAAGGTGACTATCCGAGTAAATAACATTGAAAATAATAACAAAATTTTATTAGTATAACGGAGGTACAAGCAGGAACACAAAAGAAGCTAGATGAAATAAAGGAAACAGTAGGTGGTCAAATTGAAACCATCAAGGGTGATGTAGGACAAGTAAAAGGGCAGGTAGGCCAAATCCAGAAAGAACTGGTAATTCTACAAAATAGACCGATGAATTACACACACATACCAATAGGCGAAAACCGAGAGGCAATCAACTTCAGAGATTACCGCAGAAACCCATTGGAATTCCTCGAGAGGTTAGAAGAGCTATTTGCTCGCAACAAAGAAAACTGATGGCACATGATCAAAAATCTGCTTGACTAGAGTTTCAAGAACATAACAGACAATTGGTGGACAGCAATTAGGAACAAAATACAAAATTATACAGATTTCAAACAAATATTTAAGACCAAATATTGGTCCGAGAGTATCCAAAACATCATTAGGGACGATTTATGTAATGGACGGTATGAATCTACAAGAGGTCAATCCCCAACAACATACTTCTTGGGTAAGGTCTGCATCGCTAGACATCTCGAACCACGGATCCCAGAAGAATGTTACCATTTCGAGGAAGGCATAACACGAGCCAGACAGTGCGGTCAGGTGAAGAGGATAGGAGCGATGGAAGCTCTCCTGGAAAGTTATGAAAGGGAGGACTACTACAGGAGAAGTCGCAGGAGACTGGAACCCCAGAACGATCGGTGGAACGAGCAACACCGGGAAAATAGGCCATGAGTAAATCATGCCAGGTCAAACAACAATAACATTAATTAATTATATTAATAATCCACTAAAATTTGTTTTTAATTATTAATGTCATAACCCTGCATAACATGGATTAGGCCTGCTGGGGAAACCATGTAAAGAAAATGCGCCTTGCATTCTACCTCGAAGGTGGGGCGGAAAAGAATGCGTTGAGCGGCTTTGATATTTTATCTCCGTCAGTTCGCGGAAACGGCTAGTTTTACGTGGAAATTGCATAGGCCCTTTTATTAGAGAATATTGAGATCTACAATTTTGATATTCACCTCTATTGTCGTCCGACCAATAGGAAGAGAGATTAATCCAAAAAACCATTTTTGTGACCTTTGACCTTTAATAACTCAAAACGTGTACACGATTGGCACTGTGACTTTCACACGTTATACAGGACACCGAAATAATGCTGTATACAAAAATCGAAATCAGTAGGATTTTTCGGGCAATTTTTTCCTTACATCACTGGGCTAAATTGATAATGAGACAATTAAATTACCCGTAGGCTGCATGATACAATTATATGGGTACGCGCATGCGTGTTTGTTCTGATTTGTTTGATTTTTACGTAACATTATGGCCTATATGATTGAATACCGTATATAAGTACCGGTTTTTGATTGATGTTACCAATAAGAAATAAACTGACAGAGGAGAGAAATACAACTTAGCGTACTGAATAACATATGTAAATGTCGATATATATCCGATGTTAACAATAACTTTATGAGGTCACAATACGGTGGTTTAGCAAACTGGACACCGTAATGTTTATGTTAAAATACAGAACTAAAGGTGAAGATGACCGGTACTCTCTAACAGTGGAGTGGACTCGGTATGAAACTGTAGACGGTGTTTAACTTAACGGCGACGTTTAAACTCGAGTGCACACTTACAAACATGCAGCATCTCCTAACAAATTTACCATTTCATAATGAATTTCCATTGAAAATTGAATTAGACAATTTTTAACAAAGAATTCGTTATTTTGCCCATTTTTCAAAACACCCGTGACACGTAAACTTCGAACAGCCGGTAAACAATTGCAAGTTTGTTTTTTACTGATGAGAAATTCTTTTCCTTTATTTGTATAATTAATTAATATTTAAGTATTGAGTTGTAATTAAGATATAACTAGTCTTACGTTGTGGACGCCATGTGTAAATACTGTATTTGGGTTTGTTAATTGTTTAATGTTTTATATCTCTCGTGCATCACGTTGGGATGCCATATACAAATATACAAAAAAATGCACGTCTTAATAAATAATAAATGTAATAAGAGTAATAAGTTGTAATTACCTTTTATGTTGCTCGAGCCCTTCGTTGGGATGCCATAGATAACTATGGATATTTAATATCACTGCAAATTTGATATTAATGCAATTTCATGCAAATAAGTTTTAATTTGTTTTATTGCGAATAGATTGATTAATTAGTCCCACTCTATGGGTGTCATATGTAAATATGCCTGTTAATGCCTATATCACACTGAATTAAATATGTACGTGTAATAAGTGTGATGAGTACCATTAGTTAATAGTCAGATAACTTTGACTTTACTATGAGTATTACTACGTTATCACTAATTTATTCCACACTTTGGGCGTCATTTGTATCTACGTGTAATTACGTAAGGTAATTAGTATGAACTAGGGTGATTATAAATGATTCGACTCGTACACCAAATTCTGCATTACGAATAATAATTTATTCAGACATTCTGCAATGGTCATCAATTTCTGAACTTAAATATAACATTATTTCGCAATATTGTAACCCCTCTTTCCTTCTATGTCTTTTTATATGTATAAAACAAACTTCTTTTTATTTCTTTTTATTTCTTTTTATATTTCTTTTTATTTAATTTATTTTGAAAGAGAAGCCACAAGTTATTTAGAACTAGGCCGGAGCCTAGAGAAGCCAAAATTGTGCTGGGTCCAGTATGACGGGACTTGCAATGAAACTCGGCTGTAATATAACAATAACAGCTTTTATTGTACCCCCATAATTCGTTACATGCAAATGAAAAATTATCACATAAGTTTGTCACCTAATACAAGGAGTAACACACAAAATACATAATAAATTAATAAGCCCCATATTCTTAATAGTGTCAAAGACAAGTTCAGTATATCAGTAATGATTATATATATATATGTATATCGAATAAGATTCAGTAACTATATGATTCTCCCCCTTTTTGTGACTAGCTTAACATAGACAGAAACATAAGAACACGTACAGAAACACAAAGGCACATATACTCATAATTATACACAAATATTATAAACACGAATACCCCTGGAATACACATGCTCTGCAGGCAGTGTTACTACCATGCCCTAAAACCAGCAGGCCTAAATGTTCGCCCATCAGTCACCGTCATTTATCAATTTCCATTAATCTGAATAAATGCGAAAACCCCAGAAAGGATGATAATCACTCATAAACCATAAGAGAGACCGGACCGCCCATATGTATAGATAGCCACTGATAATTGCCCCATCATGAGCATATGAAATCTTTAAGTTTCTTCAACAGCATAAAATAAAAATAAAAAACTGCATCACCTGATTTTAAGCAATTGTTATGCGGTTCTAAAATGTTAATTTGTTTTACAAATTCAGATGGATTCATGTATCAGTATATGCTTTACAGGGTAGAAAAATTAATCAGTATGCTTTACAAGTAAAAAAAAATTAATCAGTATAGACCTTTATAAGGTACAAAAATTAATTAGTATATGCCCAGAAAAATGTGAAAGTTCTTTTCTATTAAAGCCCGACTGGCTATATATATATATATATATATATATATATATATATATATATATATATATATAAATGAATTTACAATAAGGACTGTTGTGTCCTAGCAGATGTGGGAGCGCGCCAGCATGTGCTTAACCAAGTTTGACAGGAATCAAACCTGCCTTAGACTGTATGAACATGTGCCTGGCAAAAACTATGTCCCCTTTTATTCCCCCGAAAACAGCCAAAAAAGAAAACGAAAACACCCCCAGCCCTTACATGTTAAACCCAAAATGAAATTAAAATATCAACCCCATTCTGAACCAGCCGGAACAGAATCCCTAACATGTGATATAAATATGTAGTAATCATGGTGATGACTATGGGCAATATGTGAAAATGTTTAAGTGTACAAAATATCTCTAGCACGCTCCCCCAGTGCAGCACACAATTACAAGCATTGTACTTAGTGTTATGAAGTTAAGTTATTAAAGTGTTCATTAACATTAACACATAATGTTCAGAATGAATGTTCAGCAGACACACCCTATAGCAGACTGTCTGGCCACGTGGGCACATGGTTTCAAAAAGATTTAAACTGTGAATCAGGAGCACAGTAGGCCCGGTCACCCAAAAAAAAAATAAAAGAGTGCATATCACCTTAATTATGCTGAGCAAACGTTACATCTCGAGTTAGTCACCCGACTCCTTTTCCGAACAGGTGCGTTTCTGATGGTTCACGGCTAATGAGGATGGAGTTCAATCAGCAAGGCCAGCATCTCCGGCTTAAGCGAGAACCCTGTTAATTCATAAAAATTAGAAAAGATGTTCATAAAAAAATATACACCAAATTTCACAGGTAAATAACCTCGGAACGGGCCTTCAACCAACTCAAGATAAATGCACCAAGTTTCGGTAATAATTTCTTTGCAAACTGCTTAAAGAGTAAAAAGTCTACAATGGGATGATTAATTCCAAAAATAAAAAGATTTTATTAAAAGGCGTAGAGTAAAAGTCACTACTAGAGTAAGTCAATGGACCACCCGCATCCACGAATTTCCGCGAATATAATTTTTTATTTTTTTTAATTAAGCTGATTTGCATATCAGAGGTGGGTGGTGGGTGGGAGGTTCCAACTTGATGCAATATAATGTATATTAAAATATATGATCAGGGTTACCAACCTTTGCATGAGTTCAAATTTGTTGTGTGTTATAATGTATATTAAATCTATATGATCAGGTTTACCAACCTATTCATGGGTTCAACTTGATGTGTTATAGTGTATATTAATAATATATGATCAGGGTTACCAATCTTGCATTATTGTGTATAGAACAGATCTGCCAACATTTGTCTGTGGTGGGAAATTCAAACTATATGATCATGATTGTTGTCGATATCAATTCTCTCTTTGGCTGATTTGCATATCAGGGGTGGGTGGGGGGTGGTGGGTGGGAGGTTCCAACTTGATGCAATATAATGTATATTAAAATATATGATCAGGGTTACCAACCTTTGCATGAGTTCAAATTTGTTGCGTGTTATAATGTATATTAAATTTATATGATCAGGTTTACCAACCTTTGCATGGGTTCAAACTTGATATGTGTGTTATATTGTATATTAAAATATATGATCAGGGTTACCAATCTTGCATTATTGTGTATAGAACAGATCTGCCAACATTTTTCTGTGGTGGGAAATTCAAACTATCTGAGCAAACGCATTATTAAATTCTCTCTCTCTCTCTCTCTCTCTCTCTCTCTCACACATTTGAATGTAAGTAACTATCTGTCAAGTAACTGTAAGTAACTTCTGCAGTGTCCAGATTACTGCCAACATTTTTCTGTGGTGGGAAATTCAAACTATATGAGCAAACGCATTATTAAATTGTCTCTCTCTCTCTCTCTCTCTCTCTCTCTCTCTCTCTCTCTCTCTCTCTCTCTCTCTCTCTCTCTCTCTCTCACACACACACACACATTTGAATGTAAGTAACTATCTGTCAAGTAACTGTAAGTAACTTCTGCAGTGTCCAGATTAACAACCACGCTCTCGTTCTTCCAAGGCGGTCTGTGTGGTAAAGTGTTACGCATAAAAACTCCTTGAAATAAGGTATTTTTAAAAGTTTGTGTACACATACAAATCGCTGTCGGGCAATGTACGCACTGCTCACACACACATTTACTATATTACTGTTGTGTATGTCTATCGCTCTCTAGCTGCAGACGTTGACAGAAATTCCCTTATTCAAATCGATTACGGTGTCACTGTACACAAACTTAAATATGGTTTACAGACCATTGTAATTTTAAAAATTCATTTTGCATTAATTAAATATATATCGTAAACAATGGTATAAAATAAATACAATATGAAATAATATTTCGTCATTGTAAGATTTTAATAAAAACAATTATCAGTTTAAATAATAATTTTCGTGATTGCAAGATACAACCTGTGTACACGTAAACTTAAAATATAGTTTACCGCTGTGGTGGGAAATTCAAACTATATGAGCAGACACATTATTAAATTGTCTCTCTCTCTCGCTCTCTCTCTCACACATTTACACGAAATTACATATTGTTATCTGCTCGTACGCAAGGGTATATCCTTTGCAGGTAAGTGATATTTTAAAAAATTATTTACAACGTCCGATTAAAAATCATATTTCAAGATAAAGGGTTGTGTCAAGAAATAAAATCATACTACGATCACACACACACACACACACACACACACACACACACACACACATGACATATGTTTATGCGTCGCACGCTCTCTCGCTCGCAGACGTCGGAAGAAATTCCTAGTTTATAATGTAATTACCTGTACATGTGCTGTTACAGATGACAAATCCATACGTTAACGGCTTCACAATAAATGTTAGCCTATTGTGTGTGTGCTATGTAAATTGTTTGTATTAAATTGTCTCTCTCTCTCGCTCTCTCTCTCACACATTTCTGATTACTATACACGAAATTACATATTGTTATCTGCTCGTACGCAAGGGGTATATCCTTTGCAAGTAAGTGATATTTAAAAAAATTATTTACAACGTCCAACTAAAAATCATATTTTCAAGATAAAGGGTTGTGTCAAGAAATAAAATCATACTACGATCACACACACACACACACACACACACACACACACACACACACACACACACACACACATATGACATATGTTTATGCGTCGTATACATGTAACAGAAATAATGTATTGCTGTCTCTATGTGTTTATGTAACGTCTCTGTCTCACATCTCTAGACACAGTTACCGATCACAATATTATTCCTCAAAAATCTGTTGTACAACATCTCTCGCTCTCTCGCCCGCAGATGTCGGAAGAAATTCCTAGTTTATAATGTAATTACCTGTGTGTATGCTGTTACAGATGACAAATCCATACGTTAACAACTTCACAATAAATGTTAGCCTATTGTGTGTGTGCTATGTAAATTGTTTGTACATCAATGAATAATATAATCGTGCTAGTTTTAATGTAATGCGTATTGTGTATTGCTGCTGCTGTTGCAAACGTCGGTAGAAATTCACACATTCAAATAGTTGACAGCACCAATAAGGTATGATTTGAATCTTTCGGTGTAGCATTGTGCCGGTGTAAATCCGGCTATCGAAGGTTTTAGTTAAAGTCGTATTTTAATTGTAAAATAACGTGAATGCGAGAGTGCTGAGGCGAACTTTGTTCGCCTCGGTTACGGCGGCGCGCGCAACTCGTGTTGAAGGGTCGCTTTCTCTGCTGCTGACAGCAGATTACTCACTCTCTGCCCGGCAGCAAGATACAACGGTCCTTCTCTCTCTCTTCGGACAATTACGGCGCAGTTTCTGTAGCTTCTTCATGGCGTGCTAAAGCGTAATTGACTCCCGGTAAGAATTTCATTATTTTGTCTTTATAAGTAATTATATATATATATATATATATATATATATATATATATATATATATATGGATAATTAATAACAATATGCAACCGTATAAAATACGTAATTATGTGTGTGCGGCCCGACAAGTTTTATATTAAGAGAAACTCATTATTCACTGATTTACTTAATGCTCAGTATATAGCCCATGCTCCTTTTATTATTTTCTATAATAGTGTGAGAAGTTTTGCAAGTGTCACTGTCATGATAAAGGTGTACAACATTAAAATATTAAAGGCTAAAACTTAGTGCGTAGGCAGGGTATGAACTGTCCATGCATGCAATAGACTGTCGGGGAGTTATTTAATTGACTGAACAGTAGAGAGTTTCTTTGTGTGAACTTCCTTAGATGAATTTTTATTAATGTTAAAACATTCTTAATGCTGTGAGTGCCTTGCAGTTGAATTTTTGGTCAAATAACGATTATCACTCACCACGTGGCTGTTTAACCTGAAAAGTTTTGTCGAGGCATGTAGCCAGTGAACTGATGACTTCATATTACGCCACGTTTAATAATGTCTGTTCATTATTCAAATTTACTTATTCCATGGCTGATTTTCTACCCGTTAAGCTGGTTGCCAAAACTTTATTAATGAAAATTGTGCATTTATTGAGTGTTAGTTGGAGGCCCGTTATGAGGTTAATTACCTGAACTCGGGTGTACATTTTTAGTGAACAGTTCTCTAATTTATTTGAATGAACAGGGTTCTCGAATTAAGCCGGAGATTTGGTCTCACTGATAGCCGAACACCTGCTTCAGACATGGACCATTACAAGATCCTCTCCGAAGAGGGAGCTGGAGACTGATTTTCGATGTAGCACTCGCCAGCATTTCTAAGGTGATATTCACGCTTTTATTTTACTTTTGGGGCCGGGCCGGCAGTGCGCCCGTTTACTTTAAATATCTTTGAAGCCATGTGACCACGTGTCCAGACTGTCTGCTAGAAAGGGGAGCTGCTGATCACGACTCTGAACATTTTTAATTAAATTCAAGAACACTTTTTTATAACTAATTTACATAATACTAAGTGCACTGCCTGTAATTGTGTGCTGCACTGGGGGAGCGTGCCAGAGATATTTACTCTTGAACAATTTACAGTTGCATATCATTATCCTTTAACTCTTTACAAAATTCATGGTACAGGTTAGTAGCTCTGTTCCGGCTGGAACAGCAGTGAATAAATTTTAACTTCACTATGGGTTTAACATTTAAGGGCTGGGGTTTTCCTTGTTCTTTTTGTGGCCGTTTTCTGGGGTTTAAAAGGGGACTTAGTTTTGTCTGACCTGTTGATGCAGCTGAAGGCAGGTTGTATTCCTGTCTAACTTTGTCAACTACATGCGGGCGCGCTGCCTCAGCTGCTAAAGCACAACCGCCTTATTGTAATATTTTCATTTTAATTATATTTATACAACCATTCGGGGTTAATAGAAAATAATTTGTTTTTTTTTGGACATATATTAGTTGATTTGGCTCCTTACAAAAGGGCTATACTGATTGTTTTTCTTAACTGGCAAACACATATTGATTAACTTTCACTTGTAGTATCTGCTGTTTAATTTTCGTTAACTATAAAACATATACTCATTATTTTTTGTCAAATATACATTGTCTAAATTTTTCTGAAATTGTAAAGCCTCGAGTGATTAATTTCTGATTGTTAAAGTACATATTGATTTTTAAATCCTCCGGAATTTGTGAAGTAAAGTAACTGTTTGAAATTAGATGATGTAGTTCTGTAAAGTTTATTTAATGCTGTGGAAGGAACTTAAGGTTCATACACTCATGATGGGTTATTGATCAGTGGAATGCTATGCAAATGGGCGGTCCGGTTTTATTTATGCGTTATGAGTTTTCATCATCCTTTCTAGGGGTTTTGGCTTTTATGTAATTCTGCAAAAACGGGTTGTTGATGGGCGAATATTTTATCTCTGCTGGGTTCGGAGCATTGTAGTTACACTGCCTGCTGGGCGGGTGCATTCCTGGGGCATTCGTGTTAGAATTTATGTAACTGTGAGTTTGTGTGCCTTATGTTCTGTGTGTGTTATGTTTGTCCGTGTCTAGCTAGCCACAAGATGGGGGAGAATCTTATATATATATATATACATATACTTGCTGAATTTGTACACACTTGTTATGCTATACACATGTTGTTTTGCTTGTTATGCTTTATATTTATATATATGTATATATTTACTGAATTTATGCACACTTGTTATGATGTACACATGTTGTTTTAATTTAATACTGTTAAAGCAGGGCTTAAATCATTCGTGATAATTATGATTCATGGGGGGGACAATGATGTACTAGAGTTGGCCTGCATGTATGATTTCTAAGCATACAATAAACTTGTTATTGTTACATTACAGCTGAGTTTCATTGCAAGTCCCGTCATACTGGACCCGGCACGATTTTTGCTTCTCTAGGCTCCAGCCTAGTCCTAATTGACTTGTGGCTTCTCTTTCAAAAAAAAATTAAAATTAAAGAAGTTGTTTTATATTCAAAAAATACATAAAAAGAAAGAGGGGTTACAGCATTTCACATAATTTAATGTACTTTACACATATTTGCTTACATGTTCAGAGGTTTATAGTGAAATAAATTAAAATAAACCATAATTTGTTTAAATGATTAAATATATATATTTACACCACTGTACACTTTAACTGGTTTTAGAAATTTATATTCAGCGCTGTAATTAGCGATACTAAATGTCATTCAACCAATTTTTGTACTTAGATCTAATATAGAAAGATTAACTATGCACGCACACACACACAAACACACACACACACACACACACACACACACACACACAAAGATACAGAATTATTCAATAACTTAAGCCAAGGGTCATTGATCGTGATTACATCGTCTAAATCGGTGCGTCCTACTTTCTAATCCGTAAGTAACTCGACTTACTGTCACCGCTTGGTACTTCATTAAGCTGGTTCTTGGACTTTACTTTTCTGGGTGCTTCATAAACATAAAGATCACTACCGCCAATAACTTGTGGTACAATACTTCTATTCAATGGTAAAACCTAAGACAAAAAGCATTAAATAAAACATGCAATCAGTATTAATAATACAAAATCACTGTTTTATTAATTTAAAATACTGTATGAAAGAGTGGTATGTAATTTTCATCCAAAATATGTAAAACAAAAATACAGATTATATGAAATGTATATTAACAAATGTATATTTACAAAATAAGTATATTACAACTCAGGAAAGAGTGGTACGTAATTTTCACCCACCCAATCTTTCACAAATCTGCCATAATTTACTCCGCCAGCATGGTCGGTAATGAACTGGGTGTAAATATTCGATAAGTCTTTTTTAACTTGTGTCTCGCCTTGAGACTGGCAATCGGAGCGACGTTGTAATAATAGCTCCCTGTTGTGCTTCACTTGAGTCGCATGTCTGTCTACCCAATCCGCCATGTAACATTCGAAACTGTTCGCGAGAGACATTATACGCGACTAAAACAAAGACATTCACAATGTTTATCACTTAATATATTATCATGACCACACAGTGCTGAGTGATTATGGTCCTACATAACATTCGAAATTTGAACGTTACAATCTATATAACGTTCTGTTTCTGTTTCAGATAATAATAGTTTGAATATAAAATGAAATGGTACGTTGTATTTTGTTATGAGAAATTGCATTTCTAAATTTTTTTACATTTGTAAATTACAGAATTGTTCTCTAACTACAGCTGCAATCATTCAGTTTCGGTAACATTTGAAAAATTGATGGATTTGGTACTCGATATATTCTACTCTCACAGTATTTTCATTGATACATTTCGGAAACTGAGTACAGAATAAATCTACAATCACCCAGTCGGAATCATTAAGTTTTACAAAAGATCTTATTGATCAGACGTGTGAGTAATTATGTTAATCTTTATGTAGCCAATACGCACACATTCATAAAATACAGCACTCAGGTGTAGGGCAATTAATCCCTTTTGTATTGAACGTATTTAAGTAGGCCTACTCGTGATGACAGTAAATTTTGTCTAAACGTCAACTCAAATGTCTGGTAAATAAACGTACCTGACAAAACCTTTAATCGCTTCTTGAGTCGTAGTCATTATTAAACTCGACATAACTACTTGTGTTACGCGATTGATGTTCGTGTTAAACGATTGATGACTCATGTAATAATACAGATTAACCTCGTATAATAATTAAAGTAACATGAGTATTAAATTATACTATACAATATTTATTGTCATCATCAAGACTGTGTATGAATACAAAGAAATATCAAACACAACAGATCAATTATTTGAGTGAACGTGTTTGTGTATGTGAGCGCGTGTGTGTATGTGTGTGTGCGTGCGTGCGCGCGTGTGTGTGTATCATTGTATATGTGAATTAGTTGAAACAATACGAGGTAGAGGGAGAATGGGTGTGATTGTTGACATAGGCCTATACATAATTTTAAAATATTCTATAGTACTCTATATATACATAGTTCCCGGAAAATAATAAGTTACAACAATATGATTATAAGTATTATCCATTTTCACTTGATAGATAGGTGTACCATAAACTTGTGTTTGTAATATTATGTAAATTCTCTTATGTAAGTTTGTAAAGTTCTACAGTTATTGTGTAATTTATAATTCTCTAAATTAATGACGATGTTTTCAATACCAGTAGTCAGTGAAACATAATAAAAATAACTTTTAATAATTTACATAATTGAACATTCCCTATAATCTGTATTTAGCTATATGTTTACTATGCTATATTACTTTATGAGGTCTTCATAAACATAATTTGTGGTACAATACTTCTGTTCAAGGGTAAAACCTAAGACAAAGCATTAAATAAAACATGCAATCAGTATTAATGATATAAATATCACTGTTTTATTAATTTAAAATACTGTATAATTGTCTACGATTGACAAATAAGAGAAAAGACATACTTTACGGAATTTCTTGAAATTTTTGTAGTTAGTCTTCACCTCATCACCCTCACATGTACTAGCAGTGTGTTTGGGTACAATTAACGATTTAAATTCAATGTTCTGAGAAGTACACATATTCATCTGCTCGTCTCCCTCTCGTTTACTGACAGTATGTTTGGATATAGTTAACCATTCAATGTTCTGATAAGAATTCATCATCTTCTTGTTCCTATAATAATAACAGTACCTGCTTCATTATCATATACATTATGTGCTATATATACACATAAGGCTTTCAACACACACACACACACACACACACACACACACACACACACACACACACACACACACACACACACACACACACACACACACACACACACACACACACACACACACACACACACACACACACACACACACACACACACACACACACACACACACACACAGCACATACCATATATCTAGAACATGAAAAGGTATTATAACAAACATTATGAAAACATGTACGTATGGACACATACATAGATCAAACGTTTAAACAAAACAGATTAATACCTGAATAAATTTTAAAAAAACAGGACAGCGTATTTAGAACACTTAGAATTGGAAATCCACAAACACATCAAAAAATATCCATCAAACCCTATCAAACATCGTACCCAACAAAAACCCTGTTCTTATCGAGAGACATCAGTAACCGACCTAAGCACAAGTGCTTCATTAGGCAACAGACCAAAATCAAAATAGACGACTATAAACTCAATTTAAATAAAATCTGTATATTCAATAAAATTATGTTCACTTATTAACATATTCAAATCTTTTTACTTACCTCTTAAATGTTGCTATATACACACAATAGTCGATTTCACGATGACTGCAGTGTATCATGCAAATGAGAAATAGTGACAAGTCTTCTTGTGTATATATATCATACGACGGAAGGGTAGGGTAGGGGGGTAGCTTGCGTACACGTTTGAAAGTTGATGTAAGACATATACCCGAGGGGTCATTGTCTGTGTTGGAAAGTTTTTATTTTCATACATTAGTCAAATTAGGAAAACAAACGAACCAGTAAACATTATGAATTCCATATGATTACAACAACAGCTTAACTCAAGGGGTCATTGTCTGTGCTGGAAAGCTTTCTCAACGATTATGTCTTAAGAAATTAGCGATACGAAAGTATTTCGTACATAGGTAAAATTATGAATCTTGTACGTGAGAAGCCTGTAAATTCATGCTCATAGACAATTTTATTTCCATAATATTATTATTTGTATATATAGACATTTTTTTACATAGCTCATAATTTACACAAAAATCATAAAGCATCAAACTGTATGGGAATGATGACCTGCGACTTACCGCAACGCTTAATTTCTATCTCTTCACGTATGAAATTGTTTCTTTACGTTTGTATTTTGTCTAAACCATGTTAAATTCACACACACACACACACACACACACACACACACACACACACACACACACACACACACACACACACACACACACACACACACACACACACACACACACACACACACACACACACACACACACACACACACACACACACACACACACACACACACACACACACACACACACACACACACACACACACACACACAAGAACAAACGGCTGTTAATTGTGTGTTCTTGAACTGGATAAAGGTTACGTTTACTGGAAAATGTCTTATGTGCTAACTTGTGAAAGACCGTTTTGCATTATTGTGCAATATGTACGTCAGTTTTCAGAGTTCGTATACAGACCTGCAAATGTTTTACTTGATTATATTTGTACTATGAATGTATATATTTTCATTTATAAATATGTTAGCAGTAACCAGCGAGAAACACACATGTTTGTCGCAGTATACTTCAAGCGTTAGCTGTACATATCAAATTGTTCCTTTACGTTTGTAATTTGTCTAAGCTATGTTAACTTCACACACACACACACACACACACACACACACACACACACACACACACACACACACACACACACACACACACACACACACACACACACACACACACACACACACACACACACACACACACACACACACACACACACACACACACACAAAAGAACAAACGGCTGTTAATTGTGTGTTCTTGAACTGGATAAAGGTTACGTTTACTGGAAAATGTCTTATGTGCTAACTTGTGAAAGACCGTTTTGCATTATTGTGCAATATGTACGTCAGTTTTCAGAGTTCGTATACAGACCTGCAAATGTTTTACTTGATTATATTTGTACTATGAATGTATATATTTTCATTTATAAATATGTTAGCAGTAACCAGCGAGAAACACACATGTTTGTCGCAGTATACTTCAAGCGTTAGCTGTACATATCAAATTGTTCCTTTACGTTTGTAATTTGTCTAAGCTATGTTAACTTCACACACACACACACACACACACACACACACACACACACACACACACACACACACACACACACACACACACACACACACACACACACACACACACACACACACATGCAACACAACCTACACATGTTAGGTTGAATGCAGCCCGCTCAGGTTTCACGTTGCGTTAGCTGTACATATCAAATTGTTTCTTTACGTTTGTATTTCGTCTAAGCTATGTTAACTTCACACACATACACACACACACACACACACATACACACACATACACATACATACAACACAACCTACACATGTTAGGTTGAATGCAGCCCGCTCACGTTTCACGTTGCGTTAACTGCACATATCAAATTGTTTCTTTACGTTTGTATTTTTGTGACGATTTAATTGTAACTGTAATCTTAAATAAATAAAAATTAAATTTGCGAGCGATTAAGTTTTTTAAATCGCACTATTAAACCTAAAGCCCCTGTACTAAATCAGAATGAGAATGAGAAGTGAATGAAAATCAACAGAAGCACTAATAAAAAGTCGAATTGTAAAAAACTTATTAATATCACAATTAACCCTTTGCTAGTCATCATGCGGTGACCTGTTAGTTCCGGACTCAACGTGTTTATCGAGTCGTCTGTAATTTAGGAAGATATAAAAATCATAATGTTTGTAATTAGAAATTTGAAGGCACGAGTAGTAGTTAAAATAATTCACTTAAATTATATATGTACAATTAATGTATTGTTGTTGGTAATAAGAATGTCAATTTAAATAAAAATAGGAACTATATTGTCGCGGAGTACTTGCCCCTCTCCGTTGTTATGTGCCAGTCGAATCTAGTAGAGAGTCACTATGCTGCCGTCAGACCGTACAGAGGTATGAGCGAGAGCTCCACGAAAATGCATTTGTTTTTTAATTTAATTTTAAAATGTTAGCTACCACTGCTAAACGTGGCGAGCGTTGTGTTATGTGTGAATGATAGAAAGATGTGTTAAGAAGAAAAATGTAATAAGTAAAACAAAAACTTAACTAGTAGTAAACAACATGACGTCTCCCCTCAAGAGGTAAATACAAGTACAACCTTATACATGAAGATGTGATCTGCATAAACTTCATAAATACACGTATACGATGCATAAGACGCTGACGAGGACCTCCGTGGATCTACACCTACTTTCACAAAAGCAATTCCAATCTCCGCAGTGAACATCCTATCTAGTACTTGCCGAAGACACGACCCAGATGATGATGCCGACTTCAAGAATTCCAGAGAGAGACACTCCAGGACGAGGTTACTACGACCAATTGTAAAGGTGACTCGATAGCTTGCCTATCGAGAGTTAATCATATTTGATACACAACTCACATTAAAAAGAGACTTTTCAAAGACTATAAATTTTGTTTAAAATAAAAATGAGACAAGCTAAGAGTTTACTGTAAGATTCAATATCGTACGTTGTAACGCCTTAAATGTAAATGTAATTTATAAACACTTTAAGTAATAATACCATTCTTCAAATGGTAAAAGAAGTCTTGCAAGCGTCTAGATGAACTCAAAATACTTAGAAGTCTTTGCTATAAATATACTTAAAGTAAACTCGGATCCGAGGTAAAAGAATACGTAATCAGTTTGATCCCTAAGTTTTTATGAAAAGCAATTAAATATTTTAATCTAATTAATGATGTCATGGGATCTTTGAGTAACAGTTGTTAATAAAGAGAAGTCATCTTGTTACACATGAAAATGAGTGCATAAATCAGTGAAATACCTTCCCTTGTTTCCTTGTAATTATCTTATGTAAGTTGTTCAGTTAATTTGAGTTTAATAACAGTTCGTTACAACGTAGGCAGCCCATGTAATTGGCAAGTGTCAGTTAAGATGGGTTCCCTGGATTTGTAACGTGGCAATACGTTACAAAATTGCGCCACTCTGCTTTACTTTGCTTTGATTAGCTGTAAATAATAATTAATTGTGTATTGTGTTGTTGCTGTCTTGTAAGAGTAATTGTGTACAGAGTGTTACAAAATTGCGCCACTCTGCTAAATTAGTAAAAAGGTTGTAAGCATCGTGATATTAACAGAGATACGTCACCCTGCTAATTAAAGTAATTGTTAAGTAGTAAAATAGATAACTTTTGGCACTCAGTTGTCTGATCTATGCACTCAGGGAATGTATTTGATGTAACTTTAATTTTCATAAAATGAATTTGTTTTAAGATACGCAAATGATAGTCAGTATAACTTGAAATATCATTGTATGAAGCCAAATGCAAGTATGTACATGAATTGTAGTGCTTGGTGATCTGCTCAGTCTTTAACAGGTTTATATTATGACAATCCAAGACCTGTTGTTTCTTGAATATGCCTGCATAGTATATGTTAGTGTATGTCCGTCGTCACGGTAAAAGAAATAAAAGAGAGAAATAATAATAATGCTCCTGTGTACGTGGAAAGAATTTCGTAACTTAAATTTGTTACCAATATAAATAATTAATTTAATTGGGGAAAGTACGAGAATTAATAAAGTCAGACTGTTATAACCGTAATACACGTGTAAGTTGAAGGCCTGCTTTGTTGAATGAGATTCACCCCATGCGTCCGAGCTGGCTTCTCCAGTTAAGACCTGTCAAGGAAGTTAGTCTGTGGCATTGTGTAGAGAACAATACGTGAGCGTAAACCCCGCATTCTCACGCACACACTTACCCTGCCTTTGTTTACTAAATAAAAGAGGGTGGCCTACATTCCAGCAAACAGCTGATCGGCGATTTAACTTTGAAATATGTGTGTGTGGAATTTCTGTCTCTCCCTTAGAAGAGAAATTATTCTCTTCTGAATTATGCAAATGATTTACCCAAGAATGCACCTTGTCTATGTAGTTAGTGTATAGTATAGTAGAGCAAGTATTTTCACCGTGACGACAATTAAATAATATAGTGACTTAAATTTAAAATAAAGAAATGACCTAGTAAACCCCCCATTGTTAGATAAAGTGTTAAACCACATACCCCAAAACAGTAAACTTTTAAACTGAGCAAAACAAAAAAAAAAGAAGTAAATAAAGTGTACTAAATAAATATGGTAATTAAATAGGAAATAATTCTAAGTAAGTTTCTTAAATCTCCCCTTAGTAAATAATAAATAAATTAAAAGAGAAAGGTAAGCTTCTTAGAAAGAAAACCAAAAGAAAGTAATAATAAGTGAGTATAATTGCTTTAAATAATAAAGCTGAATAAATCTTAAGTTAAACTAAATTTGTGTAAAGTGTAGCAGTAAATAAGGAAAAAGAAAATAATAATAACAGTGTAGTTAAATAAGTGTAAATACCCAGTCGTGGCCTGTACGAAAACAATAAAGCGTGTTGAGAATTGTAGTAAACAGCCACCCTCCCTCTATTGTGATGAACCGGTGCTTATGTAAACAAGTGAAAACCTCCCTAGTGTGTATTACAATGAATTGTGTAAAGTGTTTCCCCTTCCGCATAGTTTGTTTAAGTATTGTGAAAGAGATAATAAGAATTATCTTCGTGAAATTTCGCTTCTCTCAGTAGCGTAAGATGTTAGGATTAGCAATAATCTAAAGTGGAGTATGGGATCCTCTTTAGATTATATTAGAGGTAAGTTTATGATATATAATTGAGAATTATATATGTGTAACGTAACAGGACACAACGGCGCCGACTGAAAAGGGTAATGATGGGGGCAGAAAGGTGCCAAAAGATCATTAAAGAGTGCTGAAAGCTAACTGGTGTAGTTAGAGTAAGCCGATGTCAGTCGGGCCACGATATTGTGAGTTACGGATAATTAGGGAAATTAGTATTAAGAACTAAAATATAAGTTAGCATTGTAAGTAACGAGAAAAAGGGAATTTCACGAATGAGAACAAGATCATTTAAGAGAGAAAGAGAAAACAAACCGTGTAGTAAAATTAAACTTCACACATTGACACCAAGCATACTCCAAGTCCCCAATTGTGCGTTAGACTCACAAAACACCCGTAACGTGAAATTTAAGCGGTGGAGTATGTGACGATTTAATTGAAAATGTAATCTTAAATAAATAAAAATTAAATTTGCGAGCGATTAAGTTTTTTTAAATCGCACTATTACACCTAAAGCCCCTGTACTAAATCAGAATGACAATGAGAAGTGAATGAAAATCAACAGAAGCACTAATAAAAAGTCGAATTGTAAAAAACTTATTAATATCACAATTAACCCTTTGCTAGTCATGATGCGGTGACCTGTTAGTTCCGGACTCAACGTGTTTATCGAGTCGTCTGTAATTTAGGAAGATATAAAAATCATAATGTTTGTAATTAGAAATTTGAAGGCACGAGTAATAGTTAAAATAATTCACTTAAATTATATATGTATAAATAATGTATTGTTTTTTGTAATAAGAATGTCAATTTAAATAAAAATAGGAACTATATTGTCGCGGAGTACTTGACCCTCTCCGTTGTTATGTGCCAGTCGAATCTAGTAGAGAGTCTTTATGCTGCCGTCAGACCGTACAGACGTATGAGCGAGAGCTCCACGAAAATGCATTTGTTTTTTTAATTTAATTTTAAAATGTTAGCTACCACTGCTAAACGTGGCGAGCGTTGTGTAATGTGTGAATGATATAAAGATGTGTTAAGAAGAAAAATGTAATAAGTAAAACAAAAACTTAACTAGTAGTAAACAACATGACGTCTCCCCTCAAGAGGTAAATACAAGTACAACCTTATACATGAAGATGTGATCTGCATAAACTTCATAAATACACGTATACGATGCATAAGACGCTGACGAGGACCGCCGTGGATCTACACCTACTTTCACAAAAGCAATTCCAATCTCCGCAGTGAACATCCTATCTAGTACTTGCCGAAGACACGACCCAGATGATGATGCCGACTTCAAGAATTCCAGAGAGAGACACTCCAGGACGAGGTTACTACGACCAATTGTAAAGGTGACTCGATAGCTTGCCTATCGAGAGTTAATCATATTTGATACACAACTCACATTAAAAAGAGACTTTTCAAAGACTATAAATTTTGTTTAAAATAAAAATGAGACAAGCTAAGAGTTTACTGTAAGATTCAATATCGTACGTTGTAACGCCTTAAATGTAAATGTAATTTATAAACACTTTAAGTAATAATACCATTCTTCAAATGGTAAAAGAAGTCTTGCAAGCGTCTAGATGAACTCAAAATACTTAGAAGTCTTTGCTATAAATATACTTAAAGTAAACTCGGATCCGAGGTAAAAGAATACGTAATCAGTTTGATCCCTAAGTTTTTATGAAAAGCAATTAAATATTTTAATCTAATTAATGATGTCATGGGATCTTTGAGTAACAGTTGTTAATAAAGAGAAGTCATCTTGTTACACATGAAAATGAGTGCATAAATCAGTGAAATACCTTCCCTTGTTTCCTTGTAATTATCTTATGTAAGTTGTTCAGTTAATTTGAGTTTAATAACAGTTCGTTACAACGTAGGCAGCCCATGTAATTGGCAAGTGTCAGTTAAGATGGGTTCCCTGGATTTGTAACGTGGCAATACGTTACATTTTGTCTAAGCTATGTTAACTTCACACACACACACATATACACACACATACACATACACACAACACAACCTACACATGTTAGGTTGAATGCAGCCCGCTCACGTTTCGCGTTGCGTTAGCTGCACATATCAAATTGTTTCTTTACGTTTGTATTTTGTCTAAGCTATGTCAACTTCACACACACACACACACACACATACACATACATACAACACAACCTACACGTGTTAGGTTGAATGCAGCCCGCTCACGTTTCACGTTGCGTTAGCTGTACATATCAAATTGTTTCTTTACGTTTGTATTTTGTCTAAGCTATGTTAACTTCACACACACACACACACACACACACACACACACACACACACACACACACACACACACACACACACACACACACACACACACACACACATACAACACAACCTACACATGTTAGATTAAATGCAGCCCGCTCACGTTTCACGTTAGGTTGAATGCAAACACACACACACACACACACACACACAACACACACACACACACACACACACACGTGTTATTTAAATTATTATTTAAATCCGATATCTGTTTTTATTAAAATCTTACAATGTCAAAAGAGGATGTGAAGACATATACATTACATTTATAAGATAAACGTTAGACTACAAGAACCCGAGGTTGCATTCAACCTAACACGTGTGTGTGTGTGTTTGCATTCAACCTAACGTGAAACGTGAGCGGGCTGCATTTAACCTAACATGTGTAGGTTGTGTTGTGTGTGTGTGTGTGTGTGTGTGTGTGTGTGTGTGTGTGTGTGTGTGTGTGTGTGTGTGTGTGTGTGTGTGTGTGTGTGTGTGAAGTTAACATAGCTTAGACAAAATACAAACGTAAAGAAACAATTTGATATGTACAGCTAACGCAACGTGAAACGTGAGCGGGCTGCATTCAACCTAACATGTGTAGGTTGTGTTGTATGAGTGTGTGTGTGTGTGTGTGTGTGTGTGTGTGTGTGTGTGTGTGTGTGTGTGTGTGTGAAGTTAACATAGCTTAGACAAAATACAAACGTAAAGAAACAATTTGATATGTGCAGCTAACGCAACGTGAAACGTGAGCGGGCTGCATTCAACCTAACATGTGTAAGTTGTATTGTATGTGTGTGTGTGTGAAGTTAACATAGCTTAGACAAAATACAAACGTAAAGAAACAATTTGATATGTACAGCTAACTCAACGTGAAACGTGAGCGGGCTGCATTCAACCTAACATGTGTAGGTTGTGTTGTATGTATGTGTGTGTGTGTGTGTGTGTGTGTGTGTGTGTGTGTGTGTGTGTGTGTGTGTGAACATAGCTTAGACAAAATACAAACGTAAAGAAACAATTTGATATGTGCAGCTAACGCAACGTGAAACGTGAGCGGGCTGCATTCAACCTAACATGTGTAAGTTGTGTTGTGTGTGTGTGTGTGTGTGTGTGTGTGTGTGTGTGTGTGTGTGTGTGTGTGTGTGTGTGTGTGTGTGTGTGTGTGTGTGAAGTTAACATAGCTTAGACAAAATACAAACGTAAAGAAACAATTTGATATATGCAGCTAACGCAACGTGAAACGTGAGTGGGCTGCATTCAACCTAACATGTGTAGGTAGTGTTGTATGTATGTGTATGTGTGTGAAGTTAACATAGCTTAGACAAAATACAAACGTAAAGAAACAATTTGATATGTGCAGCTAACGCAACGTGAAACGAGAGCGGGCTGCATTCAACCTAACATGTGTAGGTTGTGTTGTATGTGTGTGTGTGTGTGTATGTGTGTGTGAAGTTAACATAGCTTAGACAAAATACAAACGTAAAGAAACAATTTGATATGTGCAGCTAACGCAACGTGAAACGTGAGTGGGCTGCATTCAACCTAACATGTGTAGGTAGTGTTGTATGTATGTGTATGTGTGTGAAGTTAACATAGCTTAGACAAAATACAAACGTAAAGAAACAATTTGATATGTGCAGCTAACGCAACGTGAAACGAGAGCGGGCTGCATTCAACCTAACATGTGTAGGTTGTGTTGTATGTATGTATGTGTGTGTGTGTGTGTGTGTGTGTGTGTGTGTGTGTGTGTGTGTGTGTGTGTGTGTGTGTGTGTGTGTGTGAAGTTAACATAGCTTAGACAAATTACAAACGTAAAGGAACAATTTGATATGTACAGCTAACGCTTGAAGTATACTGCGACAAACATGTGTGTTTCTCGCTGGTTACTGCTAACATATTTATAAATGAAAATATATACATTCATAGTACAAATATAATCAAGTAAAACATTTGCAGGTCTGTATACGAACTCTGAAAACTGACGTACATATTGCACAATAATGCAAAACGGTCTTTCACAAGTTAGCACATAAGACATTTTCCAGTAAACGTAACCTTTATGCAGTTCAAGAACACACAATTAACAGCCGTTTGTTCTTGTGTGTGTGTGTGTGTGTGTGTGTGTGTGTGTGTGTGTGTGTGTGTGTGTGAAGTTAACATGGTTTAGACAAAATACAAACGTAAAGAAACAATTTCATACGTGAAGAGATAGAAATTAAGCTTTGCGGTAAGTCGCAGGTCATCATTCCCATACAGTTTGATGCTTTATGATTTTTGTGTAAATTATGAGCTATGTAAAAAAATGTCTATATATACAAATAATAATATTATGGAAATAAAATTGTCTATGAGCATGAATTTACAGGCTTCTCACGTACAAGATTCATAATTTTACCTATGTACGAAATACTTTCGTATCGCTAATTTCTTAAGACATAATCGTTGACAAAGCTTTCCAGCACAGACAATGACCCCTTGAGTTAAGCTGTTGTTGTAATCATATGGAATTCATAATGTTTACTGGTTCGTTTGTTTTCCTAATTTGACTAATGTATGAAAATAAAAACTTTCCAACACAGACAATGACCCCTCGGGTATATGTCTTACATCAACTTTCAAACGTGTACGCAAGCTACCCCCCTACCCTACCCTTCCGTCGTATGATATATATACACAAGAAGACTTGTCACTATTTCTCATTTGCATGATACACTGCACTCATCGTGAAATCGACTATTGTGTGTATATAACAACATTTAAGAGGTAAGTAAAAAGATTTGAATATGTTAATAAGTGAACATAATTTTATTGAATATACAGATTTTATTTAAATTGAGCTTATAGTCGTCTTTTTTGATTTTGGTCTGTTGCCTAAAGAAGCACTTGTGCTTAGGTCGGTTACTGATGTCTCTCGATAAGAACAGGGTTTTTGTTGGGTACGATGTTTGATAGGGTTTGATGGATATTTTTTGATGTGTTTGTGGATTTCCAATTCTAAGTGTTCTAAATACGCTGTCCTGTTTTTTTAAAATTTATTCAGGTATTAATCTGTTTTGTTTAAACGTTTGATCTATGTATGTGTCCATACGTACATGTTTTCGTAATGTTTGTTATAATACCTTTTCATGTTCTAGATATATGGTATGTGCTGTGTGTGTGTGTGTGTGTGTGTGTGTGAAGTTAACATGGTTTAGACAAAATACAAACGTAAAGAAACAATTTCATACGTGAAGAGATAGAAATTAAGCTTTGCGGTAAGTCGCAGGTCATCATTCCCATACAGTTTGATGCTTTATGATTTTTGTGTAAATTATGAGCTATGTAAAAAAATGTCTATATATACAAATAATAATATTATGGAAATAAAATTGTCTATGAGCATGAATTTACAGGCTTCTCACGTACAAGATTCATAATTTTACCTATGTACGAAATACTTTCGTATCGGTAATTTCTTAAGACATAATCGTTGAGAAAGCTTTCCAGCACAGACAATGACCCCTTGAGTTAAGCTGTTGTTGTAATCATATGGAATTCATAATGTTTACTGGTTCGTTTGTTTTCCTAATTTGACTAATGTATGAAAATAAAAACTTTCCAACACAGACAATGACCCCTCGGGTATATGTCTTACATCAACTTTCAAACGTGTACGCAAGCTACCCCCCTACCCTACCCTTCCGTCGTATGATATATATACACAAGAAGACTTGTCACTATTTCTCATTTGCATGATACACTGCAGTCATCGTGAAATCGACTATTGTGTGTATATAGCAACATTTAAGAGGTAAGTAAAAAGATTTGAATATGTTAATAAGTGAACATAATTTTATTGAATATACAGATTTTATTTAAATTGAGCTTATAGTCGTCTATTTTGATTTTGGTCTGTTGCCTAATGAAGCACTTGTGCTTAGGTCGGTTACTGATGTCTCTCGATAAGAACAGGGTTTTTGTTGGGTACGATGTTTGATAGGGTTTGATGGATATTTTTTGATGTGTTTGTGGATTTCCAGTTCTAAGTGTTCTAAATACGCTGTCCTGTTTTTTTAAAATTTATTCAGGTATTAATCTGTTTTGTTTAAACGTTTGATCTATGTATGTGTCCATACGTACATGTTTTCGTAATGTTTGTTATAATACCTTTTCATGTTCTAGATATATGGTATGTGCTGTGTGTGTGTGTGTGTGTGTGTGTGTGTGTGTGTGTGTGTGTGTGTGTGTGTGTGTGTGTGTGTGTGTGTGTGTGTTGAAAGCCTTATGTGTATATATAGCACATAATGTATATGATAATGAAGCAGGTACTGTTATTATTATAGGAACAAGAAGATGATGAATTCTTATCAGAACATTGAATGGTTAACTATATCCAAACATACTGTCAGTAAACGAGAGGGAGACGAGCAGATGAATATGTGTACTTCTCAGAACATTGAATTTAAATCGTTAATTGTACCCAAACACACTGCTAGTACATGTGAGGGTGATGAGGTGAAGACTAACTACAAAAATTTCAAGAAATTCCGTAAAGTATGTCTTTTCTCTTATTTGTCAATCGTAGACAATTATACAGTATTTTAAATTAATAAAACAGTGATATTTATATCATTAATACTGATTGCATGTTTTATTTAATGCTTTGTCTTAGGTTTTACCCTTGAACAGAAGTATTGTACCACAAATTATGTTTATGAAGACCTCATAAAGTAATATAGCATAGTAAACATATAGCTAAATACAGATTATAGGGAATGTTCAATTATGTAAATTATTAAAAGTTATTTTTATTATGTTTCACTGACTACTGGTATTGAAAACATCGTCATTAATTTAGAGAATTATAAATTACACAATAACTGTAGAACTTTACAAACTTACATAAGAGAATTTACATAATATTACAAACACAAGTTTATGGTACACCTATCTATCAAGTGAAAATGGATAATACTCATAATCATATTGTTGTAACTTATTATTTTCCGAGAGCTATGTATATATAGAGTACTATAGAATATTTTAAAATTATGTATAGGCCTATGTCAACAATCACACCCATTCTCCCTCTACCTCGTATTGTTTCAACTAATTCACATATACACACGCACACGCACACGCTCACACACACACACACACATACATACACGCGCTCACATACACAAACACGTTCTGTAACCCCTCTTTAAGCTTTTTCTTTTTTTTTTTTTTTTTTTTTTTTTTAAAGAGGGGCCACAAGATAATTAAAACTAGGCCAAAGCCTAGAGAAGCCAAAAATGCGCTGGATCCAGTGAGACGGGACTTGCAATTAAAACTCACAAAATTAACAACCAATAAAAATTTTTTATTATAAACAAACTTTAAATCTCTAACCCTACAAAATCATTATACAGTCGACTCCCTCTCGTTCGGACTCCGATGGTTCGGACGCCGGATGGTCCGGACTACTTCTTGGAATGAGTCATCAGCGCGCGCCGGGTTTCTCACGGCCGAAAACGACAGGATTGAGCGTGTCTGTTTATTTCCGGCCTACATGTAAACAAAGATCCTCAGTTCGGCTTACGATTGCGTTTGCTCCGGATCGTCATACAGTGTACTGTAGCTGTTTTTACTAATTACTACTGATATTGTTGTGTGTTTTAATAATTTTCAATGTGAGTTACATATGTTATTATAAGTGAGTTTATTTGTTAGGTGAAATTGTAGTTTCAGTAACTCTGATTATTTGACAGTAAAATTCTCAAAAATGAGTGAAAAACGGAAGCATAATACGGTTAAAATGCAAGACAGACTTAATATTTTACAACGTTTAGATAAGGGTGAATCAGTGCAAAGTATTTGTACGGAGTTTAATGTAGGGAAAAGCACAGTTTATGATTGGCGGAAAAACAGAAAATCGATCGAGGATTTTTGTATGCAAATTGAAGTCGAATCCGTCCTTTCTACTCGATCTACCTTGAAAAAACCACACCATGAACTTGTTGATGACGCATTATGGTTGTGGTTCATGCAGGAACGTAGAAGAGGGACTCCTATAAATGGGCCGATTTTGAAAGAAAAAGCCGTCATTCTTCATTCAAAACTTGGGGAAAAAGGAAACTTCTCGGCAAGCGATGGGTGGCTAACTAGATGGAAAAAACGGCATGGAGTGCATTTCCTTGGAGTTTGCGGGGAGAAGCTTTCAGCAGACCAACCGGCAGCTAATGATTTTTCTGAAAAATTGAAGCGTATCATTGAGCGTGAAAAACTAACCCCAGAACAAGTGTACAATATCGATGAGACCGGGCTTAACTATAAACTTTTGCCTAATAAAACCTTTGCCACTCCTCAAGAAAAGTCTGCTTCAGGCTTTAAAGTAAATAAAGAAAGGATCACTGTTGCACTATGCTCAAACGCAACTGGGACACACAAGATGCCGCTATTTGTGATTGGAAAGTCGGCCAAACCCAGAGTATTCAAAAACTTAAACATGTCTTCCCTTCCAGTGTATTACAGGTCACAAAAGTCTGCCTGGATGGATTCTTATTTGTTTAAGGAGTGGTTCGTGGCTCAATTTGTTCCGTCTGTAAAAGAACATTTGACATCCTTGAAATTGCCAGTAAAAGCAGTTCTTGTGCTTGATAATGCCCCTACGCATCCAGAGGAAGGTCTCGAATGTGATAGTTACAGTGACATCAAGCTTTTATATATGCCTCCAAATGTAACAAGTATCGCACAGCCCATGGACCAGGGTGTAATCGAATGCTTTAAGAGAAAATACCGGAGGAAGCTTCTTTCAGAAATTTTGGATAAGATGGATGGTAATGACAATGCAGGTCTCATCCAGACGCTCAAGACAATTAACATTAAGGACGTCATTTATATCGCTGCTAAATCGTATGATGAAATCCCATCATCTACGTTTACCAAATCCTGGAGAAAATTGTGGCCAGATGTTGAAACTCTCGTTGAGAAGAGACAAGAAGACAACCCAAATACAATAGGGTTAAATATTCATGCAACTGAACCTGATGACAACCACTCAATTTTAAAGGATTTACAATGGCTGCCTGATTCTGCTAGTATTAATGAGAATGACGTTGTGGAATGGATTTCGCGAGCTGATGATGAACTGGCTAATGAAATCCTGAATGATGACGAAATCGTCGATGTAGTCATTCGTCAAGAGGAAGAAAAAGAAGAAGACGACGACGAAGGTGATATTGAAGCGGGAAATGGCGTGGGAATTTTGACTCATGCAGAGGGTAGGGCAGCACTGGAACTGGCAACTACCTACGTCGAACAACAGCCTGGCGCATCAGCTGTGGATGTTATGTTTCTAAGGAAGTGGCGTGATTATGCCTTCAAGAAAACAGTTGAAGTAAAGAAGCAGAAGAAAATAACAGATTTCTTTTAATATTGCAAAGCCAAGTTTTTCATTAGTTTTAGGTTTAAGTTTATTCGTTTGGGACAATTTTATAAACCTAAAATTGTGTTCCGTACACTTGAAAATTGTCTTAAAATGTGATTTATAAATATAGATACGCTATTACAGGTTGTAATTTACATAAGTAAAAAACCGCCGGATGGTCCGGAAATTTTTTAATCCGGACAGGGATCCGGTCCCGAGGTGTCCGGATTAGAGGGAGTCGACTGTATCTCCTTTAAAAAATGTTACTTAAAAAAAATCAATAAATATAAAATTTATATTCTATATTCTCCTTAAAAAATGTTTCTGCAAAAAAAATTTAAATATAAAATTTAAATTAAATGAATAAAAAATGTTCTTTTCCAATCGGTGTTACTTTTCCCTACTTAGCCCTATACCTAACCCCCAAAAATGCACATGAATATACAATACATATAATGGACATTGTTGCGGTTTGGAAGCTCTTGAATAATCGCGAGTTATTCCAAAGACGTTAAGCAGGAAAGGCTGGATTGCATTAGAAAGAAGTGGACTGTATTGCGAATATTGAACATGCGTTTATTGACAATTTTAATTATTAGTTATGATCGGCACGTGCGGATGCATTTGGGGCAATAACGCCCGAAAATTAATTTTGAATGAAATCGTGGTCCATTGTAGATGGACGCAAGTAAATTGAATTAAATAGAATCTTATGAATGCATATTAAAAAATATCCAGAAGCCGCGGCTGGAAGAGAAGTGTTTAACGAGAGATGCGCTCGGAGCCTTGTTAGAAACTAAACTAAACTTGCCTGTAGCCGGCGGTGAGGACCGGCTGCAGCGTTTGATAAGCGCGTGACGTCATCCGCGCGTGCCGCATTGCGGCGGTACACCGCGTACAGCTGATAAACAAGTACAAAGTTTAAACATACTGCCCGCCAAAATCGGGACGATTTTGTACATTAAACGTTAACTGGGAACAGTATATTACAAACATTATCAATGTATATATATAAACAATACATAGTACACTTAAAGGCTTACACATAAAATATGTAGAAAACAAAATTCATTAAACTAGCACAAAGCTTAAGTCAAAACAAAACAATTTCTGTGCTAGAAAAGGTACAAAAAATAAAAAATCATAATAAAAACGAGCCTTTACATAACTAAACATGATCTCTCTTGAAGCATAACATGTGGATAAGAAATACATACATTTAAACCTTGACAAACTTAAATAACAACCTTAAATTATATAAGAGAAATCATCTTGCTCACTGCTTCATATATAGTAATAGAAATAATAGAAACATAATAATGTACACGTACATAATGCTATCATAATGTCCATTAGAAAATACAATACATACGTGGAATGATTGACACTATAAGTAACACTTGTAGTTCTCAGAATTTGAATTATATAAACATATTGACAATGCACAACATCCATAAATAATTAATAGTACATATGAAACACAGTCACTGTTGCAGTAATAGCTAGCGGCACGTAAACAATATTACAATGTTTATGATACAATTGGCTTGTATGCTCGCCCGGGGAATGCCCTGGGCGTGGTCCATGCAATGTGACACGCACACACTCACACACACTCACACACACACACACACACACACACACACACACACACACACACACACACACACACACACACACACACACACACACACACACCTCGTATGGCACGCATACGATTAGCTTGTTGCCACCGGAAGGGGGCATAATTTGTGGATGGGTCGGCGTAAGATACCTAGCGCGGTGCGAACTTCTGCGACGCGTACTAAGGAATCTTGACCCGGAAAAACATTGGTAATTACCCCACGCTTCCATTCTAGAGGGGGGAATTGTCATTCAAAATGAGGACAAGCTGTCCAACATTCAAATTCCTTAACGGGGTGCGCCATTTATTGCGCTGCTGCAGCTGGTGCAGATAATCCCTAGACCACCGTTTCCAGATGGTCTGCGTAAATTTTTGGAGCAGAAGCCATCTGCCCAAATGACTATTATTGCTTTGGGTATAGTCGGGTTCCGGTAGTGCCGTCAGTGGAGCACCGACCAAAAAATGAGCAGGTGTTAAGGGTTCAGGGTCTCTAGTATCGTCGGACACCGCGCATAACGGGCGTGAATTAAGGCAAGCCTCAATTTGAGAACGAAGAGTAGAATATTCCTCAAAATTCAAGATCGTACCGCCTATTACGCGACGTAAATGAAATTTAACACTCCTTACACCACTTTCCCACAAACCACCGAAATGAGGGGCTGAAGGGGGGGATAAAGGACCATTTGATACCGTGGAGACCGCAAAACTCCAGAGAAGATTGCTCAACTTCCTTGGAGGTTAGAAATTTGTACCAGTCATGCAAGGTGTGGTTGGCACGACGAAAATTCGTGCCATTATCCGAAAATATCTGCGCGGGAATACCTCTGCGCGAGACGAAACTTTTTAAAGCCGCTATAAAGGCGTTGGAAGTGAGATCCGACACCAATTCTAAATGGATGGCCCTAGTACACATGCATATAAATAGCGCGATGTATGCCTTGGTCGTGGACTTAGAGCGCTGCCCGCCATGGCGCAAAAGTACAGGACCGGCGTAGTCCACGCCCGACTGTGAGAATGGCCTAGAAGGCGTGACCCTTGAAGGGGGTAACTGACCTAGTAGTTGATTCGCGCCTTTAGCCCGGAAACGAAAACAAGTGACACACTTATGTATCGCTGAGCGGATATAGGATTTGTCGTGTATGATCCAATACTTTCGCCTAAGCGAAGCTTGAGTTGATTGCACTCCAGCGTGCAACAAACGGATGTGTTCGTGTTCAATTATTAATCTCGTGAGATGAGAGTGCGGGTGCAAAATTATTTGGTGTTTACTCTCATAGCTAAGTGGGAAGAATTGCAAGCGGCCTCCCACTCTTAAAATGCCCGATTCATCCAGGAATGGGTTGAGAGCAAGAATTTTACTACTGCGAGGAAGGCACCGGCGTGCCTCAAGTTCCATAACTTCTATGCCGAAATGCAACTGCTGAGATTGCCGGACAAAAATCAAGAGCGTGTCTGACAATTCCTGAGACGACAAAAAGGACGTGTCTCTATCAACAGCCGCGAGCCTAGAATTGCGAAAAAATCGACGGCAATATGCGAAGACGCGAATAAGCCTCGTAAGTGATGAATAATTTTCAACATAACTATGTGTTGAGGATGCGACAATTAGTGAGGTTTGAACCTGCTTGCGACGTTCCTCCTCAAGGTCGGGAAAAGTACAGGGAGTATTAATGTCGAACGCGCTGACCGGCCATGAAGCTGACTCATGCGCTAACCAGGAGGGACCATGCCACCATTGAGTATGACAGTGCAAGCTACGAGGGAGGCAACCGCGCGATAAGATGTCGGCAGAGTTGTCATTTGATACTACATGACGCCAAGTACCCCTGCTGCTAACAAGACGCTGTATTTCCGCGACACGGTTGGCCACAAATACCTTCCAACGGGAAGATTGCTGATGTATCCAGAACAACGCTATCATGGAGTCCGAATAAAGATATATTCCGTCAACATTGTAATTGATGGCGTTTAAAACTTTGGACGTTAATTGCGCCAACAATAAACAAGCACAAAGCTCAAGTCGTGGTAGCGTTATCTGTTTCAGCGGAGCGACCCTAGATTTAGCACACAACAAGTTTGATGATATGGCGCCGTTCGAATATACCGCCCGCACATAAATGCAACACGCGTAACCTTTAGCCGAAGCGTCGACGAATCCGTGCAGCTGTAATGAACTAATTGGGTAATTGTTCGAACTCTTAACCGACCTCGTAATCTCAAAATGAGTGTCGGAGACTAATTGAGCTTATAATTCCAACCATTGATTGGCTAATGACCCAGATAGGGGGGCGTCCCAATCTGTGCCCGCCAACTACAACTGTTGCACGAAATGCTTGCAGTAAAATGTGATGGGAGCGATTAAACCTAATGGATCATAGATCCCGGCGATGATCGACAACACGCTTCTCTTGTTGAACACGGTTAAATTATTATCACTCCTAACGGTGTATAAAAAGTTATCCCTTTCAACGTTCCATTGGATTCCCAATGTACGCACGTTTTGACCTTTGCTGAAGTCACGGGTTACTTGGGCGCGAATGGTCATAATCTTATGGTGGTTAGAGAACCACTTATGCAACGTAAAACCATACCTACTCAACAACTTCACGATCTCGCATTTCATTTCAGCTAAGCCGTTCGGATCATCCGAACCCGTTATGAGATCGTCTACGTAAAAGTCATTTGCTATGGCCTTAGCAGTTGTAGGGTAGTCGGGTTCATTTTCGTAGGCTATCTGAGCCAGACAACGTGTAGCAAGGAAGGAGGCACTAGCAGTGCCGTATGTAACCGTCCTTAACGCGTAATGTCGCAATTCCTTGTGCGGCGCATCACGCCAAACGATGCGTTGCAGGTTTGAATCCTTGGGATTAACAATGATCTGGCGATACATCTTTTCTATGTCCGCAATAAGTACGTATCGGTGGGTACGGAACCGAACCATTATCGAAAACAGATCCTGCTGGATCGTAGGACCGACCATTAAAGTATCGTTAAGGGACAAATTATTTGTGGTTTTAGCGGAGGCGTCAAATACCACGCGCAATTTAGTGGTTAAGCTAGAGTCTTTGAAGACTGCGTGATGGGGCAGATAAAAGATCTCTGACCTGTCAAGCGACAGATCGTATTCATTAAGCGGCGACATGTGGCCAAGTTTCAGATAGTCACTCATGAACTCGCTATAATCCTTATAAAGGATAGGGTTCTGCTTGAACTTGAACTCTAACGATTGGAATCTGCGGATGGCTCCGCGGAGAGAATCTCCCAAATGAAATTTATCAGATCTGCGGGGCAGGGATACCACGAATCTCCCATCGCGGTTACGGCTAGTGGTTTCCACGAAATGTTTTTCACACGGCGAGTCCTCAGATCGGGCTTCGCGACTAGAGATCTCCTCCAACTTCCAAAATTCTTTTAGTTGCGAGGAAATCTGATTATCATCCTTACAGACCATAAAGAAAGAAACTGTTTTAGTTATATCGACGTGAAGGGTAAGGCACCGGCCAAAATAAATCCTAATTTGGTTTCCTGAATTATAGGAAAGTGTGGTCCGCGTGTAAATTTCATAGGTTCAATTAGTTGGAGAAAATATTGAGCGCCGATTAATATATCGACTTGCGCCGAGCAATGTAGGTGAGGATCCGCCAAGAATATGCGCTTGGGCAAATTCAAAGAGGCAAGATTGAACGACTCCGCCGGTAAATTATTAGTTATACTGGGTAATACGGCACAATGTACGTTTAACGTGAAGGGTTTATAGCGTGAATGTAGCCTTACATTAGTACTGAAGTCAGCCTGGGAAAGCGAGTTGTTTATACCCGTGATGGGCAGTTGCGATTTAACCAATTGGAGGCCCATTCTGCGGGCGAAATCCATTGTGCAAAAGTTCGCTTGAGAACCGGAATCCAGTAATATCCTAACGGGAAATTTTTTGCCGACCTTATTGGAGGTCATACAGACGGCGGTAGATAACAATACCGATTTATTGGTCTGTGATTTCAGTGAACATTGGTTGTTAACAGAAGTTGCGTCCCTGTTGGGGACATGAATCGTGGTGTGGTGACGCCTAGAACATTTTTTGCATGAGAATTTTGAGGGACATTTTGAGCTTTCGTGTCCCGAACGGAGGCAGTTTAGGCAAAGTTTGTTTTTTATTAACACGTCTTTTCTGTCAGGGATAGACAGCGATGTAAATTGTAGGCAGTCGCTAAGTCTATGTCCACCGTTACACAGCCTGCATAAATTGTTTCTAATATGTGAGTGGAATGCGCCCTTTGGAGTGCTTATCTGTTTAACTGCCTTGCGATAAGGAGACTTATCGCTTTTGTTCAACCTGCTCGTTGGGCTAGTCGCGTTATCGAGATTTTGCAGTAATTTTCTTCGTGAATTTAGAAAATGTATAAAATTATTAAAATCAGGGAACTTATGCTCCGATAAACTCTCTTTCCACAAACGTAAAGTGTAATTATCAAGTTTTTTGGCTAAATAATTTACGACAATAATTTCGAACGTGTTGACTGGCAGTTTGAGATTATTTAAAGCGTTTATATTGGCAGAGATTTGATCAATAAATTGCGATATGCTAACTTGGGATTCTTGTTGCACTAATGGTACGTCCAGGACATTCCACACGTGATGGGCGGAAACAATTAGCTTACTGTCATATCTATTCCTCAACAGATCGATAGCCACCGCGTAATTCTCATGAGTGATTGGCAACGATTTTATTACGTTAAGAGCCTCGCCATGTAATGACGAGTGCAAATAGTGAAGTTTCTGTATATCCGTCAGATCTGTTCTGACGTGAATTAATTCGAGAAAAATAAGGGATATTGGGGGTTCTGGCTCACAAAGGAATGCCGCCTTTCTTAAAAAACAATAAAAAACACTAAAAAACATGATCTAAGAGATGACGCCGCCACCGCTGGACCCGCAGCATCCCAATGGACCACAGCACCGCGAATTTCCGCGAATAAATTTTTTTATTTTTTTTATTTCGTTTTTTATTTTTTTAATTAAATTGATTTGGTGGGATGAGGTTCAATGGACCACCAGCATCCGTGAATATAATTTTTTAATTTTTTAAGAAAGCTGATTTGCATATCAGTGGGTGGTGTTGGGTGGGAGGTTTTTTTATTTCATATCAGTGGGTGGGGGTGGTTCCAACTCGATGCATTATAGTGTATATTAAAATATATGATCAGGTGTACCAACCTTTGCATGAGTTCAAATTTGTCGGTGTGTTATAATGTATATTAAATCTATATGATCAGGTTTACCAACCTCTGTATTATTATTATAGTGTATAGATATTTTATATGAGCAGGGTTGTCAACATTTTCTGTGGCGGGGGGAGGGAAATTCAAATATGTGTTATATAGTGTATATAGTAAAATATATGATCAGGGTTACCAATCTTACATTATTGTGTGTGTATAGAGCAGATCTGCCAACATTTTTTTCTCTTCTGTAGTGGGAAATCAAACTATATGATCATAATTGTTACTCTCTCTCTCTCTCACACACACGTTGTGTATGTCTCTCTCTCTCTGTGGTCAGTACCGTGCGCATGTATATGAAATTAGAAAGTTTATATTTATTCGACAAATATTAACGCCTCTCTCTCTCTCTCTCTCTCTCTCTCTCTCTCTCTCTCTCTCTCTCTCTCTCTCTCTCTCTCTCTCTCTCTGTCTCACTCTCACTTGTTTCAACTGTGTCAACAAATAGTAACGTCCTCTCTCTCTCTCTCTCTCTCTCTCTCTCTCTCTCTCTCTCTCTCTCTCTCTCTCTCTCTCTCTCTCTCACTCTCACTTGTTTCAACTGTGTCAACAAATAGTAACGTCCTATCTCTTCTCTCTCTCTCTCTCTCTCTCTCTCTCTCTCTCTCTCTCTCACTCTCACGCGTTTCAACTATGCAAGGTTTCATACCCTTTCTCCTGTCTCTCTCTCGTACATTGAGTAGTCAGTGTGATGAGTAAATAATTTTAGCTCTCTCTCTCTCGTTGTCAAAAAAGTCGTCTTCATTTTTCATGTATCAAATAATTAATTAATAGTTTTATAATGCAGTCAGTGTGATTGATCCTTGTTAGAAATATATATATTTGGCAAATATTAACTATGTATGTGTGTTGTTGTCAATGAACTACTTACCTGTGTGCTGTTACAGATGACAAATCCATACGTTAACGGCTTAGCAATCTTCAATACACTCTTCTTCATGGGTACAGTTTACACACGCACATAGGTTCAGTGGTGTATAGCGAAATAAATTAAAATTATACACACACATGAAAACGGTGGTTTAAATTCATACAAATCTTCTGATGTAACAGTTCACAAAAATAAATTAATTGTACACATGTTCAGAGGTGTAGAGTGAAATAAAATAAAGTCATAATTTGTTTAAATGATTAAATATATTTTAAAATTCATAATATAAAATTCACAATTAAATAAATACATTATAAAATTGAAAATTCACAATTCATACTTAAATAAATACATTATAAAATTTATAGTTTTTCGAAAGTTTATATATAATTGGGTCGTACTTGTAGGAGAAGCAACCTGCAACATAACAATACAACAACATTAAAATCATGTTAAATATCACACACACACACACACACACACACACACACACACACACACACACACACACACACACACACACACACACACACACAGATATAGTTGGCAGAATCAACGCTTTACGCGAGTAACTTCTTAAATTATGTGTCACTCTCTCTCATAAGTTAATGTCCATTCATCAAAACTTTGTAAATTAGAATCTGCACTACATTCAAACACACGCACACTCAGTGATAAAAAAAAATTAGTAATGTAGGTTGTTACCTTAACGAGGTACAATTTCCACTTGCACTGTTTGATTCCTCATCCCTCGAAACACGAGATGTAGGTCGCTGGGGCTTATATGACGGAGCTCTTCATCCGTAAAGACGCAAGCATACCTCTTAGGTAGATATACACGATAGCGTAGCTCACCATCTTCCAACGTTACAAGCACAGACTTCCCATATCTCGTGTCCACATGCACCATGTTAACAATCGGATACTGCTTGTTCAGTGTTAATTCTGCACACCGTTTGTACTCAATAGCAGAAACTGCATTGAATTTTGTGATAAACGACATTATTAGAAGTGAAGACGTCTGTATCAAACGAGGCGGAACTAAACAATGACTACAAAGAAGACTAGTGGAATGTAATGGTGGTGGTGGTAGTTATCAGGAAATTTTTCATCCCCTGAAGCTTTGCATGTACATACATGCAGAATTATGACTGTTACATAATATATATATTAGGAAAGCCCACATAAATAGTTATCGCCTGCAGGAAGAATTTTTGTTGTTGTTGTTGTTTTTAACAGGTGATGTTTTTCATCCCCTGAAGCTTTGCATGTACATACATGCAGAATTATGGCTGTTACATAATATATATATTAGGAAAGCCCACAGAAATAGTTATCGCCTGCAGGCATATACAAGTTTACTAACGAAATTAACAATGCTATGAGACACTCACATTAAAAATGTTTGTATAACAGAAAAATCATTAATTATCCACTCTCTAAGTGCGTACACATTATGATTTCTACACTGTGTAGAAGAAGAAGAAGAATTGCAATGTGTAAGACATAACGTACCGGGAAATAGATATGGTACGTCTTTTGGGCAACCAAGGTCATCAAGATTTATTATATGATGATGAATTATTTTCGATTCTAAAAAACGTTTTTTTCTCAAGACCCTTCACAAACACATATTTATATATGTTCGTATACGTTGTTAACACTGAAACAAGATTGTCGTACGGTGTCTCTCCTTCATCCCATCTCAGCCCATGATAGTTTGTCGTTAACCAACAGTTGGTTCTAGTGTATTTCGAATTCGTAACGACTGTAGCAGGCGGGGCGAAAATCCAATGTCTGCATGCAAAACGTGTTACGTCCATAACCGACAACTCCTTTACTATATAATTGCCGTTGTCATCATAAAAGCAGTGAAAGTCAATTATTACAGCAGCGTTTTCCATTATACTATAAAAAAATAAAGAAACCACACATTACAAACTAATATTTATAAACACAAAGATCGTTACAATAATGATAATAATACACAAACTTACGTTTACTGCCGACCGAACTGAAGAGTGGAGAGAGAATAACTAACGATATCACAGTGAGAATTCTTTTGTTTTTAACAGATGGTGTAACGTGGAATTTTAGCAGGAGGGGGAGCAGAGTCGCCGTCGGCAATTAATTTGGCACGTACGCGAGATTTTAATAAAACAATTATCAGTTTTAAATAATAATTGTCGGAAACAACCCCCGACTTAAAAAATATAGTTTACCTTGTGGTATAAAATTCAAACTATTAAATTGTCTCTCTCTCTCACACACATTTCTGATTACTATACAACTAATTGCATGTATGTTCAGAGGGTTATACCGAAATAAACCATTGTGTGTATTCGCTAAATCCTCCTTTCACTTTCTAATATGACACATGACACTCATTAGTTGCACCACCGCAAGTAATTATGGATTAGAAAGTATTCACTTCCAAACAAACACCGGCTTTCCCCTACCACCAGAGACCAATATATACTCAACAAATTTAACGATAATTTCTCATTGACTCGCTTACGTGCACTGATAAATCTATCACGACATTTTTAATAGTTGGAAGACTGTTTGTGCATCTCAGTATACACAAGTTCCTGTGTGTAGTCAACATACGCTAGTTTTGGTGAGTAAGCATAATTTATTGTATGTACAGATTTTATTTAAACGTAAAAATTATTTGCATTAAAACATTATTTAATACATGTATGTGTATGTTCAAATCACAATTTATGAAATATATTCTTACCGTATTTTTTATATTACACTTCTAATTGAAGATATATATTTGAATTTAATACATGTGTGTGTAAGCGTGCGCGTATGATCAAATTACAATTTTCTGAATATATTCTTAACGTACTTTTATTCTTAACGCACTTCGAATTGAAGATATATATTTGAATTTATGATATATAGTTGAATTTAATACATGTATGTGTGTGTGTGTGTGTGTGTGTGTGTGTGTGTGTGTGTGTGTGTGTGTGTGTGTGTGTGTGTGTGATCAAATTATTATTATTATCTGAAACAGAACAGTATATATAGATTCGAGTGGTATGTAAGACGCTGTTATATGTTACTAAAATCATAGCAAATATTTTCATTGTAAGCATATTTACTGTTTAATAATAATTACAACCCAACGAATGATATATATATAGTTTGATGCTTTATAAGTTTGTGTACATTGGTTGTATATTGTAAGCATGAAAGTATTATTTAAATCTGTTATCTGCTTCTGTTATAAATATCAGGTCAGTGCGACACAACGTAATTGGACCTAACATGATTCATGCCAACGTGTGCGCTCGTTGTGTGTGCGTGTGCGTCTGTGTGTGTGTTCGTGTGTGCGCACGTTGCGTGTTTGGTTACGTTGCGTCTGTGTGTGTGTGTGTGCGTGTGCACGTCAGATGTGTGATTACGTGTGCGTCTGTGTGTGTTCGTGTGTGCGCGCAAAAATAAACTTAATTTTCTTGATCTATCAAATAGTTGGTCTAAGCGTACATGTATTATGTAAATCATCTCTTTTTCAGTCATCTACGTAAGTGCATTTGAATTATTTGCGCATGCGCATAACAGCTTTTTTAGTACAGTTGCATACATATCGACACTCACTTGCAACAACGTATTACTTACCACACGTTCATGTGCTACAAATTGATATATAAAACGTTTAAGATACACTAACATAATACCAGCGTTATAACAGTACCTTTTGTTTTTCAGTATTCATTCATTCTCACTCTCTCTTGAAGATCATGGCTAACCTTCAGCAGGAACGTGGGGAGGAGCAGACTGAACAAGGTAAAAAGTTCAATACCAATTGTCACAGTTAAGAAATTATTTTTGTAATTATGTAGCGTGCAAACTTGCTGATGCGAATTAACGTTTGAGTCATACTATGTCTATTGGTGTGTGTATGAAAAGTCTCACTCTTAACATCGTTTAGAAATTGACATGTAGATGAAAATTTTTCATGTTCCTTCATAGGTTTGTCACCTTCTTTCCAATCAACTAATTCAATTCCACAACAAAAGCATTTAACTCTATCGTCTACGAATGACATACTATGCCCACAAACATCGAAATTTCTAGGGTAGAAGTAGAACCCCACAAACGCTAACTCGTCGGGGCTGATAAACGTCACTTCCCAATACTTGAACGATTTTATTCTTTCACTTTCAATACTAAAATCAGGAGTAGCCGACATCTTTACGGTTTGTAATAAACTGACATATTACCCCGACGAGTGTTATTTATTTACTACAAACATGAATTTGTGTACACGTTATTTATCATTCCTATTGGTTAATAATACTCATGTTTCTATTGTTTCAGTTGTGACTCGGTTTTATATCGAGAGGAACAGTAGTGTCCGAGGGTGCATCACAACTTTCGACTACCTTCCAGTGAACGTCAACGCGTCGGATCATGACATAGTATTCGTAATGACCGAGGCACGTCCTTTATTGCTTGAGGATATTCAGGCAGAGCAGGCACGTTTACGCAATATCAAGTGGCATATTGCGTGCAGGATACGTTTTACCAAAACCGTGGTAGATGGTGACAGTGGTGAGGAGAAAGAGGTAACGAAAGACGCCGTCTTCCACGGACGTTGTCGCACGTTGCTCGCGGACGACAGCGACGAGTTGAATTGTCTACTCGATGAATCCTACGATAAAATCTTCAATAGCATATCTAATTTTACCCGTGACGGGAGCGGATGGTCGGTGGATGCTGTACTGAAGCTGGAACTGGTTGTTGGACGGTACCAGCCTCTAGCAGCGTCCTCCTACCTTCCAACCCCGCGAAAACTCACGCTCACTAAGGCAGTAGTCAACATCAAGAACCCCCGAGATGAAATGTGTTTTCTGTGGTCTTTTCTAGCCCACATACACCCTCAACAACATAATAAAGACCGTGCTTCAAACTACATCCCATTCATAAACACATTAAATATGTCCGGTATCGAGTACCCTGTTTCGTTAAAGTCCATTTCCAAATTTGAAGCACAGAATCCTAACATTTCTATAAACGTTTTCGGCTATGATATAGAAGACAATATCAAAAATGAATCAAAAAATGAGGTTTACCCTCTGAGAATTACCCCGAATAAGGACAGGTCGCATCACGTTAATCTTTTGCTTCTGACCGATACAAATAGCCGAAAACATTACTGTCTTATCAGTAACATGAGTAGATTGTTATCATCCCTAACAAAACACCGCGCTCAATCATTTTACTGCGACTACTGCCTGCATCGTTTCGCCACCGAACATGGTCTGTCCGATCATCTCCCCTACTGCACACCTTACGGCGAGCAGAAAACCAAAATGCCCGCGGAGGAGGAGAAGTTTATGTCCTTTAAAAATTACGCGCACTGTCTTAAAGTACCTTTCACCGTCTACGCCGACTTCGAGTCCCTCATCACTCCGCTTCAATCGTGTTCACCTGGTAACAACGTCCCGACGACAGTGCACGAGTTAGGTGAATTCTACTCCGTCGATAGCAGCGGTGCCCGTCAGAAAAAATAACTTCTCCTCCTGTATCGTCCACATCATACGAAGCGATGCATATTCCGTCAGGTTTCTCCTATGCTATCGTCTATCACACGCACAGCCTTTGGAGAGAGGCTAAAGTTTATCGAGGTGAAAACGGTTGTAGACACGTTCTTCTCGTGGTTGATGAAAGACGCCGAGGATATGATGAAGGTAGTACGACATAACGTACAATTAATTATGTCCGATGATGACAATGTTGCGTTCACTAACGCCGCCGTTTGTCATTTGTGTGAGCGCCTTTGACAGACGATGACAAGGTACGCAATCATTGCCATCTTACGGGGAAATTCTTGGGAGCAGCCCACTAATAGCTGTAATCTGAGCTACAAGATGCCTCGTCATATCCCCCGTCTTCTTTCACAACCTTCGTGGCTACGACTGTCACCATTTAATGCAGGGTTTAGGGAAATATAAGGACGAACGCGTATCCTGCATCGCGACATCCAGTGAGCGTTACGTGTCGTTCTCCCCTGGGTCCCTTGCGTTTCGTAGACTCCTTTCAATTTCTAATCGCTCTCTGGACACACTCGTTACCAATCTGTCCGCGTCCGGGAGCCAATTTCCTTTGCTTAGAGAGGAAATGCTTAGACGAGGTTTCGATGAACAGACCAATCTGCTCGTACGCAAGGGGGGTATACCCATACGCTTACGTTGACAGTATTGATCGTTCAACGAAACAAGTCTACCCGCTCGTGAACACTTTGATAACCGGTTGATGGAATCATCTATTTCGGACGCAGATTTCGAGCACGCGCAAAACGTGTGGAGTGCATTCAATCTGCGTACGTTTGGAGATTACCATGATTTGTATTTGTTGACAGACGTAATGCTGCTGGCCGATGTCTTTTGAAAGTTTTCGAGACATGGCCTTACGCAATTACTGCTTGGACCCATGTCATTTTTACTCGCTTCCCGGACTCGCTTGGAACGCGATGCTAAAAATGACCGGGGTCGAATTAGAACTGTTGACAGAATTAAATCTGCATCTGTTCGTCGAGTCTGGGATTCGCGGAGGCTGCGCGATGATATCCAACCGTCATGCAGTCGCTAACAATCCTCTGATTCCAGATCAGTACGATGTTTCGAAACCGACCTCCTTCATTCTGTATACGGACTGTAACAATTTATATGGTGCAGCCATGTCGCAACCACTCCCTTACGCAGACTTCCGATGGCCTCGATCGTAACGAAATCGAGTCCTTGGACGTACGTAATGTGAGTGATGATGCTGACATCGGGTACATCCTCGAAGTCGACCTACACTATCCTAATACCTTACACGACCTTGCATTCCGACTACCCGCTTGCACCTGTGCGCCAGCGCGGTAACACACGATATCCTTTCTCCTTTTTCCAAACGGTTACACGAGAGTATATACAGATCATCGTATAACGAATCAGTGTCATCCGTAGAGAAGTTGTTAAACAACTTTGGAGGGCTAAACAAAATTACGTTCTCCATTATCGAAATTTGAAATTGTATTTAAGTCCTTGGTTTAGAGCTGAAAGCGACTCATAGGGTGTTGTGTTTTAAGCAAAGCGCTTGGTTTGAAACCGTTTATCGATTTCAACACCCGCAAGAGGCAAGCAGCCGTCAACAGCTTTGAAAAAGACCTTTTCAAACTGATGAACAACGCCGTATACGGTAAGTCGCTGAAGAACGTACGGAAACATATAGACTTTCAACTAGTCTCAGATGAACGACGGCTTCAAAAACTAGTTTCCACACCCAGGCTAAAACGTATGATTCGTTATACGAACGATCTGGTGAGGCTGTCACTCCGTAAAAAATCCATTGTTCTTTCTCGTCCCGTGTATGTCGGCTTCACGGTGCTTGACGTTAGCAAAACAATAATGTACGACTTTCATTATCGTTATGCTGTCGCCAAGTACGGTCGCAACGTTAAATTGTTAATGACTGATACAGACAGTCTGATGTATCATATTCAAACATCAGACTTGTATGCAGATATGAAGAAGGACTTGCACGTTTTTGACACCTCGGATTACCCTACGTCTCATCCTTGTTATAGCCTTAAGAACAAAAAGGTTGTCGGACTGTTCAAGGATGAAACGTGTGGTTGTCCTATTAGAGAATTCGTAGGTCTAAGAGCGAAATGTTATTCGTTCCTTGTGGCCCACGAAGATTCTAGCAATGAGTGTCAAAAACGTGTGTGTAAAGGTGTGCCTCGAGTTGCTATTAAGAGGAGTCTGCGACACGATATGTATCGCAAGTGTCTCACTGATCATTGTCGGTTTTCTGTCAGTGCGTTGTGTTTACGTAGCGATCATCATACGTTGTACACGATGCGTGTAAATAAGCAAGCGTTGTCACCGTATGATGATAAGCGCTATATATTAGACAATGGCCGTGATACGCTTGCGTACGGTCATTATCGGATACGTGCCGACGACGATGACGACTCTGCTCCTCCACCTGCTAAAATTCCCCGTTACACAACCTGTTAACAACAACAAAAATTCTTACTGTGATATCAATAGTTATTGCCTCCTCACACTTCAGTTCGGACGGCAGTAAACGTAAGTTTGCGTATTATTATTATTATTATTGTAACGATATTTTTGGTTATACATATTAGTTCGTAATGTGTGGTTTCTTTTTTTTCAGGCGATAACTATTTCTATTGTATGTGGGCTTTCCTACTATATATATATATATTTTGTAACAGCACTAGTTCTGCATGTACCTCGTTAAGGTAACAACCTACATTACTAATTTTTTATCACTGTGTGTGCGTGTGTTTGAATGTAGTGCAGATTCTAATTTACAAAGTTTTGATGAATGGACATTAACTTATGAGAGAGAGTGACACATAATTTAAGAAGTTACTCGCGTAATGCGTTGATTCTGCCAACTATATCTGTGTGTGTGTGTGTGTGTGTGTGTGTGTGTGTGTGTGTGATATTTAACATGATTTTAATGTTGTTGTATTGTTATGTTGCAGGTTGCTTCTCCTACAAGTACGACCCAATTATATATAAACTTTCGAAAAACTATAAATTTTATAATGTATTTATTTAAGTATGAATTGTGAATTTTCAATTTTATAATGTATTTATTTAATTGTGAATTTTATATTATGAATTTTAAAATATATTTAATCATTTAAACAAATTATGACTTTATTTTATTTCACTCTACACCTCTGAACATGTGTACAATTAATTTATTTTTGTGAACTGTTACATCAGAAGATTTGTATGAATTTAAACCACCGTTTTCATGTGTGTGTATAATTTTAATTTATTTCGCTATACACCACTGAACATATGTGCGTGTGTAAACTGTACCCATGAAGAAGAGTGTATTGAAGATTGCTAAGCCGTTAACGTATGGATTTGTCATCTGTAACAGCACACAGGTAAGTAGTTCATTGACAACAACACACATACATAGTTAATATTTGCCAAATATATATATTTCTAACAAGGATCAATCACACTGACTGCATTATAAAACTATTAATTAATTATTTGATACATGAAAAATGAAGACGACTTTTTTGACAACGAGAGAGAGAGAGCTAAAATTATTTACTCATCACACTGACTACTCAATGTACGAGAGAGAGACAGGAGAAAGGGTATGAAACCTTGCATAGTTGAAACGCGTGAGAGTGAGAGAGAGAGAGAGAGAGAGAGAGAGAGAGAGAGAGAGAGAGAGAGAGAGAGAGGACGTTACTATTTGTTGACACAGTTGAAACAAGTGAGAGTGAGAGAGAGAGAGAGAGAGAGAGAGAGAGAGAGAGAGAGAGAGAGGGCGTTAATATTTGTCGAATAAATATAAACTTTCTAATTTCATATACATGCGCACGGTACTGACCACAGAGAGAGAGAGACATACACAACGTGTGTGAGAGAGAGAGAGAGAGAGAGAGAGTAACAATTATGATCATATAGTTTGAATTTCCCACTACAGAAGAGAAAAAAATGTTGGCAGATCTGCTCTATACACACACAATAATGTAAGATTGGTAACCCTGATCATATATTTTACTATATACACTATATAACACATATTTGAATTTCCCTCCCCCCGCCACAGAAAATGTTGACAACCCTGCTCATATAAAATATCTACACTATAATAATAATACAGAGGTTGGTAAACCTGATCATATAGATTTAATATACATTATAACACACCGACAAATTTGAACTCATGCAAAGGTTGGTACACCTGATCATATATTTTAATATATACTATAATGCATCGAGTTGGAACCACCCCCACCCACTGATATGAAATAAAAAAAACCTCCCACCCAACACCACCCACTGATATGCAAATCAGCTTTCTTAAAAAATTAAAAAATTATATTCACGGATGCTGGTGGTCCATTGAACCTCATCCCACCAAATCAATTTAATTAAAAAAATAAAAAAACGAAATAAAAAAAATAAAAAAATTTATTCGCGGAAATTCGCGGTGCTGTGGTCCATTGGGATGCTGCGGGTCCAGCGGTGGCGGCGTCATCTCTTAGATCATGTTTTTTAGTGTTTTTTAAGAAAGGCGGCATTCCTTTGTGAGCCAGAACCCCCAATATCCCTCTACTAATGTTGCCACTCAACAATACTACCCGCAAACCGTGGTAATTTTATTGGTTCCAATTGAATGGGGGTGTTTTAGACTGTATACTTTCACCATTAATTACTGGTTTTTGGTTCATATGCTCAGCTTGCTCCAGCAGGTGTTGCAATTTACATTCTATATTACAGAGATCGTCCTCCGTTTGTACTCTATCACTCGTTAAAGCAACGTCCGCTTCCTCAGCTTCGATTTGTGACTGTATCTCATCATATTTGGTGGATAATTCCATCAAATGACGCAGTTTTATTTTCAGCGCATGAGGATCGCAGGTTAACAAATCGAAGTTATCCGCGAAAGTATTTACTCGGGATATTGAGGCTTTAATTGTGCCTCGTTTTTTTATTAAAGCCCTTACATCAGCCATTATTACAATTTAATAGAAAAAAGGAAAAACATTTAGAAAGAAATTGAGCATAGAGCATGTGAACCACAAACTTAATTTTGAATGAATTTGAATACGTTTCGGTAGCTAGCGATCGTTGTTTAGAACATAAAGTTACTCTCTCTAACTAATCAAGCTTTGTTGGCAATTAAATTATTAAAATTATGAATCTAAATGGTAACAAAGTATATCTTTATCTTTAAAGTTTTAACTGACAATGAGCTGCCAACCATTTATTAATTTGTATTGTATAATGACGGTGTTTGTCTATACAAATGTGTTAAGAAACAACCACTAAAGTGAAATATTATTAAACATCAAATATAAGTAAAGTTTATAGTCACGTAGCCGTCGATCCATTCGTGATGAAGCTGGCTTCGATCCCGTTTGGAGCTGTTACACCTCCTGTCTCTGCTGGTCAGCTGACGCCTCATGTTGTACCCTCCATTAATTAAAGCTGTGGAATCTTTTTTGATGACCTCGCAAATGCTGTCCTGCTTTGTCCCGTCGTCTCTGGTCTACTGCTTGGCCGAATCTTGTCGAGATGACTGCGACGTGATTCACAACAATGGTGTCGCTCAGGACGAGAATGATGCCCGTAGGGCGTGATTAAATTCAGATCGGTTGGTCCAGAAATGATGCGTATAAAGAAATGCTGTCGCTTGTGGACCCAAACATGAGCAATCCGTCCCGTGGTGACCAAAAACGTTTTCGTTTTTGGGCCAAAAATATGAAATCCTGCCCGGTGGGACCAAAAATGATGTCGTTTTTGGGCCCAAAAATATGAGATCCTGCCCGTGAGGACCAAAAATGTTGCGGTTTGAAGCTCTTGAATAATCGCGAGTTATTCCAAAGACGCTAAGCAGGAAAGGCTGGATTGCATTAGAAAGAAGTGGACTGTATTGCGAATATTGAACATGCGTTTATTGACAATTTTAATTATTAGTTATGATCGGCACGTGCGGATGCATTTGGGGCAATAACGCCCGAAAATTAATTTTGAATGAAATCGTGGTCCATTGTAGATGGACGCAGGTAAATTGAATTAAATAGAATCTTATGAATGCATATTAAAAAATATCCAGAAGCCGCGGCTGGAAGAGAAGTGTTTAACGAGAGATGCGCTCGGAGCCTTGTTAGAAACTAAACTAAACTTGCCTGTAGCCGGCGGTGAGGACCGGCTGCAGCGTTTGATAAGCGCGTGACGTCATCCGCGCGTGCCGCATTGCGGCGGTACACCGCGTACAGCTGATAAACAAGTACAAAGTTTAAACAGACATATAAGGAAATATGTCTACAATATACAACACATACACACGTTCCACAACACAGGACAATTACAATTTTCAATACTAAAATCTTGCCACACCTCTTTCACCCCATGAGGTACATAATTTACAATTTATAAATATCCTTGCACGCAACACCTATTGCAAGGTCTTAATACCTAATAACTCAAGATATATGTGTGTAACACCAGTGCCCCCAGGGCATACTAAAATTCAGGAGTTGGCATAATGCCTGATACTATTATAAAGTGCTCCCACATTGAGCACTTAGACTTGGAGTAAATATAATTAGAATTCAGTAAACACACAAGTGATCATAATCAATTAAAAAGAATTTAAACATGATAAATTTTGTTAAATATTGAAAACAGTAATGTGTCATAATGCCTTATAACATTTTAAAATTAATTTGGCCCAAAGGCCGACATGTTCCTAGGCAAGATCGTGCATAATTAAACCTGTCCCAGGAGCATGTTCAAGTCTGCATGAAAATCCGCCTATACAGGATTAAACTGGGGACCCGACTGAAACTACTAAAAGAAACTCCTCTTCATTATATGACCCAAAATGAATATAAATATATGAAATTAATGCATTAATTGAAAACTAAATTTAACCAGTGAAATTACATGATGAACGATAGAATTACTAGCACTAAGGTAACACTTCTACTGAAAACAAGAAAGAAATTTACATGCCTGAATGGTAATCAGCCACAGATACATGCCAACCTCCGGGCTCACATTTAATACAAACAGAGTTACAAAATGTACAAAAGATTCCCCCCCCAAGTCCGCGCACTATTCTGTCCCGTTAACCGGGGACCCAATTAAAATGTTTAAAGCTTAAAGCCATTGAATGTTGTGTAGCTATATGTCCACGAGTTCTAGTGGGTTACATTCCCTTGTATAAAAGTAATATGGTTTGGTGTCACCTGATTTATTCCGTGGTGTGAAGTTGGTGTTCTGGTCTACATTTTAGTGTGTTTGTGGCCTGTCCTCGCTATTCTCCTCCGGCAGATGAAGTTGAGAGTCTAGATGGTCATGTTCAGGTTGGGGCTGTTCCTCGACTTGAAGCGAGGGACCCTATGCATACAAAATATTATCAGCGAGAATTTCCAAAACTAATTCCCCCAGAAACCTCACACGCACCAAAATCTATTTATAATATTAAACACAGCGTTAGGCCTACTTAAAATGAAAGTTTGACACACTCTGCAACAGGTTATACGGGCATATGGCCCTATCTTGGAAAACATTTAGTTTAGTTAAATTACATATTATTCTGACTTTACATTATTCTCAATTCTATTAAAGTTTGTCACTTGTTTCCATTAAAACTTTATATTTTTATTATGACTCTCTTTCTTTAACATTATCAATAAATTTGGGGTGACTTAATTATTCATACTAACTTGATTCACCACTTGGCATGTATACATTTATAAACTTTACCCCTCTGGGTTAACATTATTCAATTACGGTGCCTTAGTTAAACTTCATTGACTGATATATAATTACTCAGTTTGTTATACAATTAATACAATTTACACATACTCTAATTTGCCACGTGGTGTGATAGGTTAACCGATTTCATTCATTTCTGTACTTATTAAACAAATTCCTTTTGCATAACTCCAAATTAATATATATAAGTATATTGCAGTCACTTACCGCAGATCTGTTTTAATCTAGCCTGCCATAGATGGAAGATGGTACAATTAAAAACTTCTCTCTGTCGGAGAACGCGGCAAGGCGTCTGTTTGATTCAGGACCCGAATAAAGACAGGTTTACAAACGCATATTCCGGATTCTCAACTCGCGATCAGCGTCGACCGTCAGGTTGCATCACAAATCGGGCGCAGCGTTATTACCGCTTTACAGTACGGTAATATACCACCGCTAAATACAGTACGTTATTTTTCTTTTAGCGTGTTCGTTAAATGCCGTATACGCGCCAATCTTAATCGACTCGGCACAGTTCACTCAAATAATTGATCTGTTGTGTTTGATATTTCTTTGTATTCATACACAGTCTTGATGATGACAATAAATATTGTATAGTATAATTTAATACTCATGTTACTTTAATTATTATACGAGGTTAATCTGTATTATTACATGAGTCATCAATCGTTTAACACGAACATCAATCGCGTAACACAAGTAGTTATGTCGAGTTTAATAATGACTACGACTCAAGAAGCGATTAAAGGTTTTGTCAGGTACGTTTATTTACCAGACATTTGAGTTGACGTTTAGACAAAATTTACTGTCATCACGAGTAGGCCTACTTAAATACGTTCAATACAAAAGGGATTAATTGCCCTACACCTGAGTGCTGTATTTTATGAATGTGTGCGTATTGGCTACATAAAGATTAACATAATTACTCACACGTCTGATCAATAAGATCTTTTGTAAAACTTAATGATTCCGACTGGGTGATTGTAGATTTATTCTGTACTCAGTTTCCGAAATGTATCAATGAAAATACTGTGAGAGTAGAATATATCGAGTACCAAATCCATCAATTTTTCAAATGTTACCGAAACTGAACGATTGCAGCTGTAGTTAGAGAACAATTCTGTAATTTACAAATGTAAAAAAATTTAGAAATGCAATTTCTCATAACAAAATACAACGTACCATTTCATTTTATATTCAAACTATTATTATCTGAAACAGAAACAGAACGTTATATAGATTGTAACGTTCAAATTTCGAATGTTATGTAGGACCATAATCACTCAGCACTGTGTGGTCATGATAATATATTAAGTGATAAACATTGTGAATGTCTTTGTTTTAGTCGCGTATAATGTCTCTCGCGAACAGTTTCGAATGTTACATGGCGGATTGGGTAGACAGACATGCGACTCAAGTGAAGCACAACAGGGAGCTATTATTACAACGTCGCTCCGATTGCCAGTCTCAAGGCGAGACACAAGTTAAAAAAGACTTATCGAATATTTACACCCAGTTCATTACCGACCATTCTGGCGGAGTAAATTATGGCAGATTTGTGAAAGATTGGGTGGGTGAAAATTACGTACCACTCTTTCCTGAGTTGTAATATACTTATTTTGTAAATATACATTTGTTAATATACATTTCATATAATCTGTATTTTTGTTTTACATATTTTGGATGAAAATTACATACCACTCTTTCATACAGTATTTTAAATTAATAAAACAGTGATTTTGTATTATTAATACTGATTGCATGTTTTATTTAATGCTTTTTGTCTTAGGTTTTACCATTGAATAGAAGTATTGTACCACAAGTTATTGGCGGTAGTGATCTTTATGTTTATGAAGCACCCAGAAAAGTAAAGTCCAAGAACCAGCTTAATGAAGTACCAAGCGGTGACAGTAAGTCGAGTTACTTACGGATTAGAAAGTAGGACGCACCGATTTAGACGATGTAATCACGATCAATGACCCTTGGCTTAAGTTATTGAATAATTCTGTATCTTTGTGTGTGTGTGTGTGTGTGTGTGTGTTTGTGTGTGTGTGCGTGCATGTTACTTACAGAAGTTACTTACAGTTACTTGACAGATAGTCACTTACATTCAAATGTGTGTGTGTGTGTGTGTGTGTGTGTGTGTGTGTGTGTTGGTTGTTCTATATTAGATCTAAGTACAAAAATTGGTTGAATGACATTTAGTATCGCTAATTACAGCGCTGAATATAAATTTCTAAAACCAGTTAAAGTGTACAGTGGTGTAAATATATATATTTAATCATTTAAACAAATTATGGTTTATTTTAATTTATTTCACTATAAAACTCTGAACATGTAAGCAAATATTTGTAAAGTACATTAAATTATGTGAAATGCTACACCGAAAGATTCAAATCATACCTTATTGGTGCTGTCAACTATTTGAATGTGTGAATTTCTACCGACGTTTGCAACAGCAGCAGCAAGACACAATACGCATTACATTAAAACTAGCACGATTATATTATTCATTGATGTACAAACAATTTACATAGCACACACACAATAGGCTAACATTTATTGTGAAGTCGTTAACGCATGGATTTGTCATCTGTAACAGCATACACACAGGTAATTACATTATAAACTAGGAATTTCTTCCGACATCTGCGGGCGAGAGAGCGAGAGATGTTGTACAACAGATTTTTGAGGAATAATATTGTGATCAGTAACTGTGTCTAGAGATGTGAGACAGAGACGTTACATAAACACATAGTGACAGCAATACATTATTTCTGTTACATGTATACGACGCATAAACATATGTCATGTGTGTGTGTGGGTGTGTGTGTGTGTGTGTGTGTGTGTATGTGATCGTAGTATGATTTTATTTCTTGACACAACCCTTTATCTTGAAATATGATTTTTAGTCGGACGTTGTGAATAATTTTTTAAAATATCACTTACCTGCAAAGGATATACCCTTGCGTACGAGCAGATAACAATATGTAATTTCGTGTATAGTAATCAGAAATGTGTGAGAGAGAGAGCGAGAGAGAGAGAGAGAGAGAGAGAGAGAGAGAGAGAGACAATTTAATAATGTGTCTGCTCATATAGTTTGAATTTCCCACCACAGCGGTAAACTATATTTTAAGTTTACGTGTACACAGGTTGTATTTTGCAATCACGAAACTTATTATTTAAACTGATAATTGTTTTTATTAAAATCTTACAATGACGAAATATTATTTCATATTGTATTTATTTTATATCATTGTTTACGATATATATTTAATTAATGCAAACTGAATTTTTAAAATTACAATGGTCTGTAAACCATATTTAAGTTTGTGTACAGTGACACTGTAATCGATTTGAATAAGGGAATTTCTGTCAACGTCTGCAGCTAGAGAGCGATAGACATACACAACAGTAATATAGTAAATGTGTGTGTGAGCAGTGCGTACATTGTCCGACAGCGATTTGTATGTGTACACAAACTTTTGAAAATACCTTATTTCAAGGAGTTTTTATGCGTAACACTTTACCACACAGACCGCCTTGGAAGAACGAGAGCGTGGTTGTTAATCTGGACACTGCAGAAGTTACTTACAGTTACTTGACAGGTAGTTACTTACCTTCAAATGTGTCTGTGAGAGAGAGAGGGAGAGAGAGCGAGAGAGAGAGAGAGAGACAATTTAATAATGCGTTTGCTCATATAGTTTGAATTTCCCACCACAGAAAAATGTTGGCAGTAATCTGGACACTGCAGAAGTTACTTACAGTTACTTGACAGATAGTCACTTACATTCAAATGTGTGTGTGTGTGTGTGTGTGTGTGTGTGTGTGTGTGTGTGTGTGTGTGTGAGAGAGAGAGAGAGAGAGAGAGAGAGAGAGAGAGAGAGAGAGAGAGAGAGAGAGAGAGAGAGAGAGAGAGAGAGAGAGAGAGAGAGAGAGAGAGAGAGAGAGAGAATTTAATAATGCGTTTGCTCATATAGTTTGAATTTCCTACCACAGAAAAATGTTGGCAGATCTGTTCTATACACATTTATGCAAGATTGGTAACCCTGATCATATATTTTAATATACAATATAACACACATATCAAGTTTGAACCCATGCATAGGTTGGTAAACCTGATCATATAGATTTAATATACATTATAACACGCAACAAATTTGAACTCATGCAAAGGTTGGTAACCCTGATCATATATTTTAATATACATTATATTGCATCAAGTTGGAACCTCCCACCCCTGATATGCAAATCAGCCAAAGAGAGAATTGATATCGACAACAATCATGATCATATAGTTTGAATTTCCCACCACAGACAAATGTTGGCAGATCTGTTCTATACACAATAATGCAAGATTGGTAACCCTGATCATATATTATTAATATTGTAACTAGACGTTTATGGTGTTTGTAATAATTTAATTAAAGTTTAAAATGTTGTTAAACGTGTCAAAATGTATGCTCTCAGTCGTGTACGGGTAAACCGTATTCTGCTCTGCCGCATTCAAACGTAGCAAACGTTGCCGCCTCGCCACCTGATTGGCGTACAGCTCTCTGCAGTATTACCCAGCTTGCGTCTCGCTTTAACGCCTTCACTTCAATAATTACTAGTCGTAATTCTAAATTAACGGAATCAAACATACAGCATTGCAGATTGAGAACATTTATTAATCTTTTAGAATATTTTACTTGGTTTATTATACATCCAAAATTCGTTTTCGGCACCGGCTATTACAATTGCGTAGTTGGTACGCTCAGCTCAGTTGTATACAGTCATCAGTTACTCTAGTTTACAGTAAAATTATCGTTTTTTCTCAGGGGTGTAAAGTCCTTTTGGCTACAGAAATATATGTTTACGGCTAACACACACAAAGTTATAATAATTCTTACAGCTAATTACATAAATAAATCGATATCTCATTACATTTGACTAAGTAATCACCAATGAAAACTTGTGAAGCAATTTTTGGTTATGTTCATTTGCCAGAAGTTCGTTATTAGAAGGTTCGTTAATTATTTATCATAATTTACTTTCTTAATAATCGTTAATTTGTTATAGTTAAATAGTGAATTTAAATAAGCATTTACTTTGACTCGGAATAGTGATCAGTGATTTTGAAATAGTTATATTTTAATTCAGACCAAAATTTGTGAATACGCTTTAAGGGATAATGTTTATACTCATCAGTTACTTGTTGCTGAAGATCCTGGTGTCGTCTTCTTCGATAGATAACTCCTGGGCTGTCGTCTTCTTCTTCGGATAATTCCTGTTGTCTGTTTCCCTCGTCTCGGCACTTTTCTTTGCTACTTCAGGCCTCGTAATTCTTCAGTTGGTGTCGTCTTCTTCTTTTAGGAGGTTCTACTGATCTTCATATAGTGTCCGTGTCGTCTTTCTTCGTCACGGCGTCGCTTCGTCTTCTTTGGATCATTACGGTTTGTTAAATTAATTTTTATAAATAAAATTTACGTTCAGGATTCCCTGTACTGTTGTACTTGTCTTCTATTAGTTTTAAATGGTTTTGAAATTGTTTGAAGAATAATAATTTAATGTTAATACGAGAGCTACTCGGTCCACCCTCTGGCGTTGGTTAATAATGACTTACTGAAAATCTAACGGTTTTTTGGCGTTATTTTTCTTGTTGCTATGGTTACTTAAGAAATTATGCTAATTTTTCATTGGTTATTAACTCAGGTTATTGTTAAGATTTATCGTCTTTTTTCGTCAATTTTTACCAAAATATCTTCAACTGAAGATTACTACTTTGTTCTAATATCTATGGTCATCACATTAGTACCATTCTTCCTAAATTTTTATGATGAACATTTTGATACCCCTCATGCCTACTTTTGGATAGCTAATTACATTTTTACTATTTTCCCAATTTTATATCTTACATATAATTTATTCAAAATTAGTTGTTAACCACATATTTTGGTACTATGAATACCCCCTTACATGGTTTAATCATTTGGCACGTTCTGCCTTACCCCTGGATTATTATTTGTTCTCAAATTAATAAATTTATGTTCAGCAGTTTGGCTTAGAGCCTAGATTCCATTCTACTTCCATTTAACATTTCTTACTAACATTCCTGGTAACTCTAATATAATTTACAAACAAAACAAACAGTAAACATCAGTATTCCTAACTCTAATTCTTACTATTAAACATTTCTTTTCAGGTTCTACCCTGAAATAACTTTTAATTGCTGTTATCTGCTTATCCTACAATTTACTCTATGCTATGATTTTCTAAACACAAATAAAATCCTTAATACTTACTTAAAGAAACTCTTATAATACTATTGACAAACTGTTCCTTGTATGCTATGTCCTATCTACTATTCCCTTCACTTAAACACAGTGTTAGTCCTTCTTAATTTGCTACACTCTGATACCTTAACTCTTATCTTAATATATAATCTTGATATCTTATTACCTAAATTAACAATACTACAATTAGTTCAATCTTACCTACTAGTGCACAGTTTATCACAAATTGTTTATCTGTTTAACATAGCTAGCTTACATAATATTTAGTTCTACACTCTCACTACACTTTTCTTTCATTAGAAAGTTTCTATAATTACTACCCTGCTCACTTTGTTTCATTATTTTATACCTATCACTTTCACTACTTATTTAGTTTTACACACACACTTTTGGGCTTATTCACGCTTATTCATGGTTGTCTGATTACTTTACATCACTGTGTGATGATGGTCATTTATAACTATTTACCTCCAAATCACACTGATCACTTTTGGTCATCATTCTAATGTTGCTTTTGTTTTGGGCTCAAAGTATTGTTTATAGCCTTTGGCCATTACTACTACAATTGGTTTGGGGTATGGTTAGCTTCTAACCCCCCTACATTATATTATACTATTACATTCTTTAAATAATAAGATACATGTGATACTATTACCCTTCATTAATCTTATTGTCCTAGCTACATCTCATATGCTACAGACATCAATTCATTACTAAATTTACAATATTCTGTTCACTTTTTTGGAATGACTTGATTATACTTAAACTTCTTCTTCACTGTCTCTTGGTTTTCTTTTGGTTCCTATCCGATCTATTGTGTCAAGTCTGTCGGGTTAATAGTCCTTTGTCATTTATTGGGTTATTGGGTTATTGATCTTTAAGTTCATAAGTTTTTTGCCTTTTACTCTTATTTTCAGCTGTTTATTTTATAATTAAATACCATTGAATTCTTGCTACCTTATGTCATGTTACATAATGCATCGCCACCAAAATTGATTATTTCGAAACAAAGATTATTAGATTTTTTCTGAAATCATCAATATAGTTCATTTTATCAAGTTGTTATGATTCAGGAATTCCTCCATTGCTACTTCTTCTGTATTCATTCTTTATTAAGTCATGGTTCATAATATAATAATTGGTATTATTTATTTTTTTTCTTTATTATTCCCCTTTATGTTCTATTTCCCTAAAATTTTTCTTCTCTCTCCTTCATATAAATTGGTAATAGTCAGAGGGCACGTGTGGCTCTATTACTCTGCTATCCATTTATACACATTTTGAGTTCAGAGGCCTTGCCTATCTGCTCAATAACATATGTTGGACGTATCTCAACATAAAATCATCACATAATAATATTCATAATAATTATAATAATAGTCGTTCATTTCCGACTCACATAATATTAATACAATAAAACACTTTTGGGATTAATTATTCTTTCTTTCATACAACTCATGACCTTTCATTTCAATAACTTATTAGGATTCCTTTGTTTTAAGCTTGCGGCGATATTTAATAGGCATTTTGTATTGTTTTAAAAGCTTATTCTATATGGTAGTGATTCTATTTGTCATCACTTTAATGCTCATTGATATTTAATTAACATTATAGCTGGTTTTGACTCATTTATATTTTTTCATTGATAACTCAGCTAATCTGCCAGTGTTATTTTTTATTTGATTGTTTTGGTTTCTTCTTTTGTGAAACATTAATTTCTATTTATCCCCTTTTTGTGATAGGGTTTGTTAATGATGTTATGTAGCGTCATCATTATTTGTGTAATATTTAATTATTTACTTATCCCCTTTTTGTGATGGGGTTTGTTAATGATGTTATGTAGCGTCATCATTATTTGTGTAATATTTAATTATTTTATATCTCAATTTTTATGATATTTCATTATACATTTTCAAGATTTACATGTGTTTACACATTTTGTTTCACACTTGTTCGTAAGTTTAGCCTTACTTTGTTTTGAACTTAGCTTATCTTTCTTCTAAATTCCCTCTCATTTATAATAATAATGGTTCCAATCAAATACTTACTGTAAGTTGTGCTTACATTACTTTTGAATTTTGATAATAGTTACTTACAAAATTCTCATTAATTTTCAGACACTGGTTCATAATACTTTTTTAAAGAAGACTGGTTATAAGTCCCTTTTATCTTTTTAGTTGTGATTTCACTTATGACATAAGTATTATTTTTATTATCTTTCATTATGAGGTAGGGTCCATTATATAACAACAGTAATTTCTTCGTAATTCCCTCTCTGGAACTTGGTAATTCTCGGTTTCGTATTAATACCTTTTCTCCTTCACTGTATCGGATTGTCTTTGGTTGCATTTTATGATATTTGGCCTTTTTCTTTTCAGTTTGCTCCGCTATTCTACTATAGAATTTGGCATTATCAAATTGGTATATTGGATTGGTGGGGAAATTGACAAGTTCTTCTATGGCTCGAGGTGGTGGTTTTCCATACATGATGGTGTACGGGGTATCCTTAATGGATTCATGGTATGCGAGATTTATGAAATTTTCAGTGGCTTCGAGGTATTCGCTCCACTTGCGTTGCTGGTCGTGGCAGTAAGTACGGAGAATTCTCCCAACTTCACGGAGCACTCTTTCCGCTGGGTTGCTGTTCGGGTGGTAAATTGAAGTCTTGTATGTTCGGATACCCAGTTCCATTAATGTGTCCTTCCATCGTCTTCCTCGGAATTGAGTACCATGGTCGGTGATAATATTCATGGGACTTCCAACCTCAGTAATGTATCTTTGTGTGACAATGTTCAATACCTTGTTTGTAGTAGCACGGTTGATTGGGTATAATTTAATAAATTTTGAGTAATGGTCCATAATAATGATGATAAATTTGTGCTGCTTTCTACCTCCACTTCGTGGCATAGGTCCACATATGTCTAGGAAAACTCGATCCATTTTATTTGTAGAGGTTATTGCTTGCATGATTCCTTCTTTTTTGTCGTTGTTGCATTTGACAAGCTGACATATGTGACAGTGTTTTATGGTTTTTCTCACCCTTCGGTTAATATCTTTCAGGTATGTGTGTTCTTCTAACGCTTTTGTCACCTTCAGTGCTCCCATGTGTCCGTACCTGAGGTGGTACTCCATTATGATTTCAGTTGCGGTTTCTTTAGGTATCAACAGCTTCCACGTATTCTGGTTAGGTTTAGTTTTAATAAACAGAATATCTTCATGAACACAATAGTACTGAGTTGCTTTTTCTTCCTGTCGATCCAGTCTCTCTCGGATTTGGTTTAATCTTGCATCCTCTTTCTGGTGTTGTATCACCTTGTTCACTATCACTTCTAGGTCGGAGTTATTTTTCATGATGTTAAATACCTTCACAATGGTCTCCTTTTCTCCATCAAAGGTTTGTTGTTCAGTGTTGATCCGTGATAGCACATCAGCTGCTGTATTTTTGCTACCAGGGATATACTCCCAGTTGATGTGATATTCTTGGAGAGCAAGAATCCATCTGGCTAGTCGACCATGGCTGAGTTTGCAGTTTTTCAAAAATGAAATGGATTTATGGTCGGTACGCACGGTGATGGGATACCCAAGTATGTAAGTCCAAAATTTTGCACATGAAAAGACCACACTCAACAGTTCTTTTTCAGTTACATGATAATTGCGCTCACATTGGTTTAAGGTACGGCTGGCGAAGCTTATCACTTGGTGGTTTCCATCGTTGTCTTCTTGGTAAAGCACCGATCCCAAGCTAATATCGCTTGCGTCGCAGTTCATGAAAAAGGGTCTATTGAAATCGGGATGGTTTAACATGATAGTGTCGAGGAAGTGTGTTTTGATAGTGTTGAAGATGGCATCCTGTTCTGAGCCCCACATCCACTTGTTTTTGGATGATAGCTGTGGTGCTAGTCTTGTAGTCAGTTCTGAATAATTCTGCTGGAACTTTCTGTAGTAGTTACAGATGCCCAGAAACGACTGTAACTGCTTCTTATTTCTTGGGGTAGGAAAGCGTTGGATGGCATCTACCTTATCAATTGACGGTGTTATTCCCTGTCGTGACAGGTTGAATCCTAGGAACTGGACTTCTGCTGCTATTAGTTTAGATTTCTCGAGTTTTAATGTCACATTGTTAGTAGATAATTTTTCTAACACTTTTTCAACTCTCATACAATGCTCCTCCCAATTTGATGAGGTGATCAACAGATCATCAACGTATACAGTGGTATAGCTCATAGTTTCGGGACCCAGTATCTGGTCCATGCAGCGAACAAATATTGCTACAGAGTTTACCAGCCCAAAAGGTAGTCGCTTGAACTGGTAGTTCCTGCCTTCAAATATGAATGCTACGTACTGTCGGCTGGCGGGGTGCAGTTCTACCTGCCAGTACCCGCAGACCGTATCCCATGTGCTAATAAATTGCGTTCCATGAAACTTCTTGAGGATTTCCTCGATCTCGCCAGGAGATGTTCTGTCGTTGATCAGTATTTTATTTATTTCTCGAGCGTCGAGACACAAGCGTACTCTTCCATCCTTTTTCGTGACAGCAACTATTGGACTAGTGTATTGTGAACAGCTATATTCTATGATGTCTTCCTCCATCATCTTATTAATTTCTGTGCGTACTGCTTCCTTGGCTGCATATGCTATGGGGTAGGATTTTTTATTGAAATTGGCCACTTCTTTAAATCTTAACTCGCATTGATACCCCCGTACTTTTCCTGGTTGGTCGGAAAATACATGCCGGTACTTATTGTAAATTCGTATTAACTTCTCCACCTCTTGCTCTGTCATTGGATTCCCATCGTGGGTTCCTCGGAATTGTCGGATCTCCTCCAATTTTTTATGCCATAGAATGTCATTATTTGCTTGACTGTTTGGCTTTACTTCCCACCTCCGGTCTGGTGAATCACGAACTGTTCTTATACTGTATATTTTACTCATTGGTAGGACCCCTTTGCTGCCAGTTAATTCAGCTACCCATTCTCTGCCTTCATATTTCATGGTTACTTTCGATAATTCCATATCGATAACTGCAGAGTATTTCCTCAATATGTCACACCCAATTAGGATGTCAAATGGTATGTTTTGAGCGATCAAAAATATCATAGGTAGTGTCACGCCATTACTTATGACTTCTAGTGACACTTGTCTCTTAATTGTCTTATTTTGCCTACCAGTGGCTCCTATTAAAATAATGTTGCTTATTGGTAACGTTGGTAAGTTGGTCTTACCTTCTTTTTGAATTTTGTCATACATGTTTATGTCAATTAGAGACACATTTGCGCCTGTGTCTATCATAAATTTTATATTTATATTATGTACTTTAGCGGTAACATAAGCAATTTCATTATCCGGGTGCTTGGTCAATGAGGAATTTTCTTCCATAAGCTCCTCTCGGATATTTTTCAGATAATGATTCTGAATTATTGTAATAGTGTTGTCATTTGTCTCGTCAGTCTGTCGTTATTAACCCAATAGATCGGATCAGTGACGGGTCCTTTGGTATTTTCACTGCCGCTGTTCGTTTAAATGCTGGCCGTTACCTTCGGCGCGGTCCTCTGTTCTGACGGGGTGATTATTTTCCGTGTTCTGCCTCCTCTCAATCGAGTGGTCATTACGAGTTATTTGTTCTCGACCTCTTCTGTTCTCTTCGGCACTCCGGCTCCTCGGTCTTCTATAACTGCGTCTCCCGTCATTCCTACCTTCTGCAGTTATATAGTTCACCCGTCGTCTGTATGACTGATTCTGTGTCGATGGGTTATTATTATGGTACTGGTTACTTGGTCGGTTATATCCACCTCCATTTTGGTTGTTTCCCCTATTGTAAGGGTGGTTACCATTATTATTGTTATTGGGGTAATTCTGATTGTGGTTTCTTGGGTAATTATTGTTGCTGTTTTGATTATGGAACCCTCGATAATTATTGGGGTTAGATGGCGGATGGTTGGCCGGGATGTGGTTTCCCTGTGGTCCACTTGGCTGATTTCGGTTGTCATAATTTCTATAGTTTGGGGAATTCTTTTGTCTGTTCAAGACATAGTGTTTCTCCCGCTCGTACTCTCCCAATAATGCGGCCATCTCTTGTATAGTTTTAATGCGCCCACTTAAACGGCTTTTCATGATCTCACCGTCATAATGATACGCCAATTGCGTCACTAAGCACTCTTCCGGGATGTTGGGTTCAAGGTTCCTTGCAATGCTCACCTTACCTAAAAAGTAAGCGGTTGGTGACTGTCCTAGGTAAGGGTCGAATCTGCCATTGCTTATATTGTTCCTCACCACGTGCTGAGTTGCCTCCGACCAGTATTTATCTTTGAATAACTTCTTGAATTCATTGAAATTATTTATGTCTGGTCTCACCGCCGTCCACCAATTATCATGGACTTCTTTAAACATGTCATCTATCATGCTTTTGATTATACCACCTTGTCTCTCTGGTTCGGGCTAAGTTTTCCTCCACTCGTTCTATAAACTCAATCGGATTACGTTTATAGTTTTTGAAGTTTATGGTCTCCCTATTTTCACTGCATAACACATGTGAGGTCATGATTGGTCGATCCTTCAATGCGTTGATCTCCTCTTGTAGGTGTAGCTCTCTAGCCCTAAATTCAGCTATTTTTCCTTCTTGGGCGGTTGTGGTGTTCTTCACTTCGCTTACTGACGCGTCCAATCTGCTATAGTTCTCCTCTACTCTGGTTTGTATCTGTTCTAGTTTGTTGTTAGTTTCCTTTTGGAGTCCTTCAATCCTCCTCTTACCTTCGCCTTCAACTTCATTCACCTTGATTAAAACTTCTTCCCGGACTTGCATCACTACTTCGCTGGTTTTCTCTATCTTCTCTTCCGTTTCCATTACAGTTTGTTTCAGTTCTTCTCTGTACTCAGTCAACTGTTGTTGTAATGTATCTTGGTTATATTCAATTTTATCATTCAGCGTTTCAATGTCCTCTTTCATGAGTCTCAAGGTTTCACTGGTTTTCTCATTACTCTTCTCTATCTTTTCTCCTATCAGCTTATTCTCCTCTTTCATCTTCCGTTCTAAAGTTTCGATATTCCTCTTGTTACTCTCCTCATTCCTGTCGAATTTTTCGTTCAAGGACTCAAACTTCTTATTCAATTCCTCCTCCATCTTTTCATTATTTTTGTCCATTTTCTTGAAATTGTCATTTATTGACTCAAATTTCTTGTCTAGTTTTTCACTGTCTTCTCTTCTTTGTTCTCTAGTTTCTTCCTTCATCCTTTGAAACATTTCAGTGGTTCTGTTATTCCCCTCCATTATAATTCTCATCAGATCGTCTAAATTCGTTCCTCCCGCAGTTCTTGTTAGTTCTGTCGGAGTTAATATTTCCTCCCTTTGTGTGGGTTTATCTGTTTCCATGGGAGTTAGTAATTCCTCCACATCTTCCACTGATGTTATTTCCTTTTCTTCCATTCTGGCACCTTTCTCGATCTCCTTTTCTAATCTTCTTGCTTTCTCTTCCGCCTCCTTTTCGCGTAGCTTCGTCTGGAGTCTCGTCTCGTGTTCTACCCGTTCCATTTCTATAGTCGCCGCTAGAATCTGCAAAGTTTAAAGGTATGTTTCCTTACCTATTCTAGCCCTACTAGTTGGCGCGCCACTTTGTAACTAGACGTTTATGGTGTTTGTAATAATTGAATTAAAGTTTAAAATGTTGTTAAACGTGTCAAAATGTATGCTCTCAGTCGTGTACGGGTAAACCGTATTCTGCTCTGCCGCATTCAAACGTAGCAAACGTTGCCGCCTCGCCACCTGATTGGCGTACAGCTCTCTGCAGTATTACCCAGCTTGCGTCTCGCTTTAACGCCTTCACTTCAATAATTACTAGTCGTAATTCTAAATTAACGGAATCAAACATACAGCATTGCAGATTGAGAACATTTATTAATCTTTTAGAATATTTTACTTGGTTTATTATACATCCAAAATTCGTTTTCGGCACCGGCTATTACAATTGCGTAGTTGGTACGCTCAGCTCAGTTGTATACAGTCATCAGTTACTCTAGTTTACAGTAAAATTATCGTTTTTTCTCAGGGGTGTAAAGTCCTTTTGGCTACAGAAATATATGTTTACGGCTAACACACACAAAGTTATAATAATTCTTACAGCTAATTACATAAATAAATCGATATCTCATTACATTTGACTAATTAATCACCAATGAAAACTTGTGAAGCAATTTTTGGTTATGTTCATTTGCCAGAAGTTCGTTATTAGAAGGTTCGTTAATTATTTATCATAATTTACTTTCTTAATAATCGTTAATTTGTTATAGTTAAGTAGTGAATTTAAATAAGCATTTACTTTGACTCGGAATAGTGATCAGTGATTTTGAAATAGTTATATTTTAATTCAGACCAAAATTTGTGAATACGCTTTAAGGGATAATGTTTATACTCATCAGTTACTTGTTGCTGAAGATCCTGGTGTCGTCTTCTTCGATAGATAACTCCTGGGCTGTCGTCTTCTTCTTCGGATAATTCCTGTTGTCTGTTTCCCTCGTCTCGGCACTTTTCTTTGCTACTTCAGGCCTCGTAATTCTTCAGTTGGTGTCGTCTTCTTCTTTTAGGAGGTTCTACTGATCTTCATATAGTGTCCGTGTCGTCTTTCTTCGTCACGGCGTCGCTTCGTCTTCTTTGGATCATTACGGTTTGTTAAATTAATTTTTATAAATAAAATTTACGTTCAGGATTCCCTGTACTGTTGTACTTGTCTTCTATTAGTTTTAAATGGTTTTGAAATTGTTTGAAGAATAATAATTTAATGTTAATACGAGAGCTACTCGGTCCACCCTCTGGCGTTGGTTAATAATGACTTACTGAAAATCTAACGGTTTTTTGGCGTTATTTTTCTTGTTGCTATGGTTACTTAAGAAATTATGCTAATTTTTCATTGGTTATTAACTCAGGTTATTGTTAAGATTTATCGTCTTTTTTCGTCAATTTTTACCAAAATATCTTCAACTGAAGATTACTACTTTGTTCTAATATCTATGGTCATCACATTAGTACCATTCTTCCTAAATTTTTATGATGAACATTTTGATACCCCTCATGCCTACTTTTGGATAGCTAATTACATTTTTACTATTTTCCCAATTTTATATCTTACATATAATTTATTCAAAATTAGTTGTTAACCACATATTTTGGTACTATGAATACCCCCTTACATGGTTTAATCATTTGGCACGTTCTGCCTTACCCCTGGATTATTATTTGTTCTCAAATTAATAAATTTATGTTCAGCAGTTTGGCTTAGAGCCTAGATTCCATTCTACTTCCATTTAACATTTCTTACTAACATTCCTGGTAACTCTAATATAATTTACAAACAAAACAAACAGTAAACATCAGTATTCCTAACTCTAATTCTTACTATTAAACATTTCTTTTCAGGTTCTACCCTGAAATAACTTTTAATTGCTGTTATCTGCTTATCCTACAATTTACTCTATGCTATGATTTTCTAAACACAAATAAAATCCTTAATACTTACTTAAAGAAACTCTTATAATACTATTGACAAACTGTTCCTTGTATGCTATGTCCTATCTACTATTCCCTTCACTTAAACACAGTGTTAGTCCTTCTTAATTTGCTACACTCTGATACCTTAACTCTTATCTTAATATATAATCTTGATATCTTATTACCTAAATTAACAATACTACAATTAGTTCAATCTTACCTACTAGTGCACAGTTTATCACAAATTGTTTATCTGTTTAACATAGCTAGCTTACATAATATTTAGTTCTACACTCTCACTACACTTTTCTTTCATTAGAAAGTTTCTATAATTACTACCCTGCTCACTTTGTTTCATTATTTTATACCTATCACTTTCACTACTTATTTAGTTTTACACACACACTTTTGGGCTTATTCACGCTTATTCATGGTTGTCTGATTACTTTACATCACTGTGTGATGATGGTCATTTATAACTATTTACCTCCAAATCACACTGATCACTTTTGGTCATCATTCTAATGTTGCTTTTGTTTTGGGCTCAAAGTATTGTTTATAGCCTTTGGCCATTACTACTACAATTGGTTTGGGGTATGGTTAGCTTCTAACCCCCCTACATTATATTATACTATTACATTCTTTAAATAATAAGATACATGTGATACTATTACCCTTCATTAATCTTATTGTCCTAGCTACATCTCATATGCTACAGACATCAATTCATTACTAAATTTACAATATTCTGTTCACTTTTTTGGAATGACTTGATTATACTTAAACTTCTTCTTCACTGTCTCTTGGTTTTCTTTTGGTTCCTATCCGATCTATTGTGTCAAGTCTGTCGGGTTAATAGTCCTTTGTCATTTATTGGGTTATTGGGTTATTGATCTTTAAGTTCATAAGTTTTTTGCCTTTTACTCTTATTTTCAGCTGTTTATTTTATAATTAAATACCATTGAATTCTTGCTACCTTATGTCATGTAAAATATACACTATAACACATCAAGTTGAACCCATGCATGGGTTGGTAAACCTGATCATATAGATTTAATATACATTATAACACACAACAAATTTGATCTCATGCAAAGGTTGGTAACCCTGATCATATATTTTAATATACATTATATTGCATCAAGTTGGAACCTCCCACCCATCACCCACCACCCACCTCTGATATGCAAATCAGCTTAATTAAAAAAAATACAAAAATTATATTCGCGGAAATTCGTGGATGCGGGTGGTCCATTGAACCCTACCCCACCCCACCCACCCCCTTGATATGCAAATCAATTTAATTAAAAAAAATAAAAAATCAAATTAAAAAAATAAAAAATTTTATTCGCGGATGCGGGTGGTCCATTGGGATGCTGCGGTAGCGTGGGAACGACGGCATCTCTTTGATCTAGGCGTGGAAAAGGCGGCATCTCTTTGATCTAGGCGTGCGAGAGGCGGCATATATTCGCGGATATGCAAATCAATTTAATAAAAAAAATAAAAAAATATAATTAAAAAAATTAAAAATTTTATTCGCGGAAATTCGCGGATGCTGTGCTCCTTTGGGATGCTGCGGGTCCAGCGGTGGTGGGGAGAGCGTGGGAAAAAGTCTTGGACCGTGGGAACGGCGGCATCTCTTTGATCTAGACCGTGGGAAAGGCGGCATTCCTTTGTGAGTCAGGAACCCCATTTTCCCTCCTACTACTAACACTCTTTTAGTTCGCACTCGTTTAGAAGTTATATGTGTAACATAAATTAGTTAGTACGATCATTTGGCTTTGAATTATTCATTTCACGACTTATTCGCGTATGGTTGTAACTTTACCACTTTGTTAACAAGCACTGATTGTTTGTAATTTATTTAGTCGGCAGTTATTTCACTTATGAACCTTTTCATTACGATATCTGACATAGTTAATTGACGTAAATAGTACGTTAGTTCATCACACAATCGCGATATTTAGTTCATATTTCTGAATTATCTTTCACGATTACGCACAGTGTCTCTACTTTATTCACACCGTCAGAGTTTATGAACGTCTTTACACAACTCGTCATTATACAAACTTTTAATTTGAACTAAGTCTCTTTTAAGTTCTACTTCACTACGTACAATACGATCTTGCGATTCACTGTGCCGTAACTAGTCGTTACGGCAACTACGAATTTGTTTATATCGAATCTGGGCCATAGATCCGTTCGTCTGTGTAGTTCACGCTATCGTGGACGCTCTCGCTATCTATGAGTGAAGTTTGTCAACTGGGCTTTTCGTTCCCGCTGCGTGGAGCGGTGTTTGTCGTTGAGGAGAGAGAAGCTGGTTTGACTCGAGGTGTTGGTTATCAGCTGTGTGGATGCATGCCAGCTGTTTTATAAAGGTCAGCGTTTGGAAAAGTTTTCGTTTCATTTTTAATGCCGGGGGTTTTTAATTAAGATGGAAGGCTAAGTAAAAAGTGTGCCAAAGGGGTCTCGGGCCTGGCAACTGTGATCCTGTGGAGACCGAGATGTTGTGTGTAAGTAGTTTAAGGAACTCGGACAGCATGTGCTATGGCAAAATTGAACAGGTATGCAAAGTGAAAATGGTTAAATTTTTTCTAGGATGCGCTTTCGCACTGCTTGTGTTTAGGGTCAAGTGTGGGCCTGGCTAGTTCTTAACAAAAAAAAAAGAACAACAGTTGCTTAATTCTGGATGTGTTTTTTTTTACTTCACTGTATACCTGGAATATAATATGCAGGTTTCTGCAGTCATTGCAAACTCTTGAACGCAAGTTTTTTTTTAAAGAAAAGTATGTTGAACTTGACTAGCTTCAGATATTTCTTTCAAATGGTGTGCTCAGCTTCTCTTGCTGCTAGCAGTGACAGTAATATCTTATGTGCAAAACTTTTTTTACCTACAAAAAAAAATTAAAAAAAAAAAATTAAAATAAAACTTAAGAAAATGTGTTAGGATTCGGCCGTGTGCCCATAAGCCTAGTGAAGCGAAATTCAGCCCGAGTTCCTTAATCTCTCTCAGTATTATTCAGTGTTGTTCATATGCATGTCTTGTGTTTGAATTGTGAAAAGCATGTACTGTCCAGTATACATTTTGTCTATAATCTGTGTTGAACTTATATTGTTTCTGCATTTATTAGAACGTATAAATTTGTTTATGAAAAGAGGTACAAGTCACATACAATTGCCATAATATGTACTAGAACTGTAATTCAGAAGTATTCTTCAAGTTAATAGAAATGACTGAACTTTTGTACAAGATGAAATTTCCACTTTGGGATTTAGTATTTATTTTAATTCTCTATCAATGTACAGTCACTGTTAAAATTCTTTTGTATATGTATATGCTCATATTTATTTTAATTCTCTATCAATGTACAGTCACTGTTAAAATTCTTTTGTATATGTATATACTCATATTTATTTTAATTCTCTATCAACGTACAGTCACTGTGAAAATTCTTTTGTATATGTATATACTCATAATTTTATGCACAAAACATTTTTACATTTTTGAGAGATATATACCTGATTATTTAATAGTCTTTTTTAATAATGGTGCACTCTGAAATCAGCAAGCCATTGTGCTACACAAGTTTATACAAGTTTAAGGAAAAGTGAGCACACACACTTGTGAATTCCACACAAAGTATATAATTACCTACCTTATGTTTACATTATACTTTACTAATTATATGATTCTCCTTCCTAGCTTGATTGAGATTTCAGAGGGCGCATGTGGTTGTGTAATATAATTGTTTAAATTGTTGTGGCTGTAATAATTGTTGTAGGGTAAAATTGTTCGTAAATGATTTATAAAAATTGTCTATATTATTAAAGTTGTTTATAGTACAACCAGAGGGGGACTGTAAAAGGAAAAAAAAAAGACTTATTGTTATAAAATGTATTATATTTCGAAAACCTCTGGATTTACTCTTTGTATTTATTAATGTTAATATAATTATTTCCAAATAGGGAAATTCTATTTGGTGAAGGTTAAAAATGTACTGTCGAGGCTTGTTGCATGTCATGGTTATTTTGAATACCAGGTAATATATTTTAAATATTTTACACATTATATATATTTCTAATAGTATACTTTCACAGCCCGGATACTATGAAATCTCTCATTGTAAGAAAAACAAATTTTATAGAATCAATAAACTTGTTATTTGCGGAATTTTTAAATATTAAATTTTGAATATTTTTGAAATTTTAAATTTTGAATACCATGTAATATATTTTAAATATTCTACATATTTATATATATTTCTGATAATATACTTTCACAGCCTGGATACTGTGAAATCTCTCATTGTAAGAAAAACAAATTTTATAGAATCAATAAATTTGTTATTTGCGGAATTTTAAAATTGAGATCACCTCATTGGTCCAATTACCTAATGGTTACCCAGCATGTGGACATTCTTCCACTAGGAGGCCTCTCCTGGTTAAAGTGAACAAGTGAGTCGGTCATCCAGGTAAGTTGTAGATTTTTTATATTTTTTTTTTTAGGATGTCATACTTGAAAAATGTGTCAAATTCGGAAAGTTGAAAATTGTGTTGTGATGTCATTGGTGATGAGCGGCTCATCACCATCAACATTTTACTCCGCACTTTACGATTCGTCAGTATATTGAGATAATACAAAGTCTGATTAAGATTAACCCAAAATTACTTTTGAGAAAACTCCATAACTAAGACTCTTATCGTTACTAACACTTAGAATAAGACTTCCGATTTTGTACTGGCGAAATAATCAGACTCCCGACGAATATAATACTTAGACGAAATGTATAAGACAAAGTTATACTAAGGCAAAAACGTATATCTCCTCTGCTCGTCGTCAACACGTATTTTTAAATCTTGAGTCCTTCCACTCTTCTGCATCCATTTCACTCCTTCCCACCATCTACGTTCTTATTGGTTTTCGTTTACTTTTTCCACGAAAACTCCTCCCCGAGTCTCCAGCTAGACTCCTGGCTTCGTCCTTATTCGCTCTGGACCCTTGTAGGCTCATCTAGATCACTTCTCTCATATCTTCCTGTTTCGCTCCTCCCTTGCTGTAAGACGAAAGACTGAATTTCACGCTTGTCCATCATCCAATTGTTCTTGTATTAACATTCAGCTCGTTCCTACTAATTGCTGTCCAGTTACCAATGTGTCTTTTAGTTTAGGTGTGACCAATTCCTGTATTGCCTCCTGACTTCCTTCGTTTCGTTCACACGCTGACGGAGGTCGCTTTCTCGGTAAGGCACATCTGTTCTGCAGCTCTCCTGCTCAGTCCGTACTCTGGTTGTTAAATAAGTTCCCCGCTGTTTCACCATGCTTGATCCTTTGTTCATGTAACGTCCGTATGAGTTTTGCCATTGTGAACTCTATACATCTGTGTGTCGTCGCTAAGCTCCCACACGTGGCTTGACAATACGCGCGTCGCCATCGTGTTCGTATTCTTGGTAATTGGCTCGGTAAGACGTATTCCTTTGTTTTTCTGTTACTGGAGCGCGTTCCCACGCCATACTCTTACGCCGAACATCTGCTATAACTGAGGCATTGTCTTTTCTAGCTGTGCCTACTTCGTCGCTAATGTGTCGCACGTGTCGTTGTCCGAACGGCGGCTGGTCGACTCCAACGTATATTATTTCTGACAGCTGACACCTGCTACGCAATAAAAAAATTCCTCTACAAAATTGCGTTAAACAATGAATAAATTGACAGATAGATATGGGAATTGTTAGGCGTTTACATGAAATGAATCTTACAACACGCGAAAACTTTAGTTCTTCCGCTAAGCTACAGATGTCGCTTCGCTAATTTTCAGCTGACCCTCGTAAATAATCTATTTAGAGAGCAATTACAGAGGCATTATGTAATGCGTAGCGAACTGTACAGGCAGAAGATGAACGGTGTTTGTGCTATCCGAGGCTCATAGCCCGATGAGCGCCTGCCTGTTTCTTTCGGTATTGCGTGATCACGCGTTTTCAGCACAAGGAAGTCAGGATGCAGGTTCCTGTTGCACCGAGGTCCCTCGCACTTCGCACAATCCAAATGTATCCCTTCCATTTTACAAATGATAGTTAATACCATTGGTAATCTTTCTTGCAGGAAAGGAACGTGTTATACCTTGGGTTTCAATTAATAAACAACAGTAATAATAGTTATAATAATATGGATAACAACAAACTTTTTTACCACTAAAATGACTTAGAATAGACAAGTCACTCTCTATGTGAGGGACATGGCATGTAAGGAAGGAAATGTGGTCAGTGACAAGTTCAACCATCTATTTTTTATACTTTTTTAGCGTACCGTGTCGCTTATTTTAAATAATTATATAGTTACCTTTTTATCCACTCGTGACACAAAGTTTCGTCAGTTATGACGCGTTTCGGGACTAAGTCCCATCCTCAGATAACACTGATTTTAATATAGAAAAACTAATACATTATAAAATCGTAACCATGATTATGGTTGTGTCAACCATATGGTACACACATGGTTGACACAACCATAATCATGGTTACGATTTTATAATGTATTAGTTTTTCTATATTAAAATCGGTGTTATCTGAGGATGGGACTTAGTCCCTAAACGCGTCATAACTGACGAAATTTTGTGTCACGAGTGGATAAAAAGGTAACTATATAATTATTCATCTATTTTTACCTAGGGAGGCCTTCTAATTTCCGAAAGTCACCTAGGGGCTAAAAAATGCATCTTGATTTTGTAATGTTGCACATGTGATCCAATAAGTCATTAAAAAATAAAGAAATTTAAATTAAGACTTGTACATTACAACTAGAGTAATAAACCAACAGTATTTAAAGCTACTTTACACAAGTTGTGAAAATTAGACAATATTAATTTTCAGTATAATAAATGGATGTATATGAAGCGAATAATTTACTATAATTTCTAAAACGAACGAATAGTCTTTATGGATCTGATACATGCCAGTCATTGACTACATTGTAATCCAGCAACACACATTAGGCCTACGCCGTACGTCGTCAGAATTACCGCGGACGTCAGTTAATTTGAATACTGCCTACTCTGACAGTCCTACGGTGAGTACTTTAGGCACGCATTATAGTAGTATAACTACGCCGATGTGTGTGTGTGTGTGTTAAAGCCAGTCAATACAGGAATGTCTCTTCGCGTCACCTCTTCAGCTTTTCTCACACGTTCGCAATTAATAATTATGAAATCTTAATATTTAATAACAGCCTAAATTGCTGAATCATATAGGTAGTCTATATCTGACCGTAAGGTAATGTAGCCTATACGTCCACAAGTGGTAACGTCGTAAATGCGTGACACTTGAAGTTATTTTATAAGTGTTATTTGGGTGATTTTTGAGGAAAGTAACTGCGCACTATCTTTTTATTATAAACACATTTGCAGTGAGTGTGTGTGTTGCAAAACGAAGCTTAAATAAATAAGCTCAAGTGGACAAAACATTCGTGTCCTTTATTCTAAAGACGTCCATCTGACACCGAAAATAGATAAAAAACAAACTTTTCCAGTCCGTTGTTGTCAATATGTTCAGTAAGACTCGCTAAAAGTAATACAAAATTTACGAGCTTTAGTATACACACAAGCTTTTAAATAATTTTAACATACATTCATAATATTGCTTAAGACAAGGAATTATTCATTTTTGTTTAAAATTATATCATTTAAAACACAATCATGTTATTTAAAATTACACAGGCAAAAATGGATATTTCCATTAATGCTACGCTCATATAGTTTTAGGGCAGTGTATATATAGGCCTACAGTACTGGAAAAGCATGAGAACCCTACGCGCGTAAGCGCCCCCCCCCACACTAAATCTGAAATAATTATTGGCAATTCTACTTCTTATTTTAGAAGTTTATAAGTGACGGTTTTGGTCGACATACTTCGCAGTTGTTATTCGGAACATGGCATACTATACTCGTTTTTAATTCCATCCAAATCCCTTCTAGTATTCCAGAACTAAAACATGATAGTGAGACAGCAGTCGTGTCGTCGTAGTTGATACAATCTTAGGTAAATATTGGAGTATCAACTTACCTCCAAATTGTGTCGGTCATTTAACTTTTACTTCCCAACTTCAGAACACAACCGCGTGTTCGGTATACTATTTCTTGCTTCTAGTAAACATATTAATAACTTATATACATTTAGTAGTGAACCTGTGCAATTAGTGAATTTTAGTATTTTCGTTGTGTCTGTGTTCCGTGCAGTGCAGTAGGCCTAACAGGTTTCTTTTTTGTTACTGTACAAGTAGAGTACCTAAACAATTTGCGTATAATTTGTTCCAGTCTTGACCACAGAATTCGAATAACTGATGATTGTGTGGGCACAATGGAAGATTTCTTGTTGGACACAATACACACGGGCAATAACTTTCACAGTACACTACAATTACTAAAAATTATAATACTTTTATAGGCCAATCTGCAACAGCCGGTTAACAAAAAATGTTTATCTGATAATGACGTTCGGCATACGAACATATTTAGAGTAACAGATAAAAACATTCTTAACTTGCGCTTTGGTTTGTAATATGCGCGCGCGCACGCGCACGCATACAACACCTCAACGTTTATAATAAAAAGAAACGCGCAGTAACGTGTCCTCGCAAGTCAGCCAAAGATTAGCTCCACCGAGCGGAGAAAATTATAACTACACCCTTGGCTAAGTCGTAAATTTCCATGGAGAAACCTTATACGTAACGCACAAAGGCGTTGTTGAACATAATAAATCAGGTTTACAGCGTCTGGTACGTGACACTTCGTGGAAGCTGACTTTAGTTTCAGTTTATGAATTCTGTGACCACAACCACGACTGTATCGACAGTTCCTTCAAATGCGTTGCTAAAGTACAAAGCCGCAAAACAATTGAAAAATAAGAATCAATAGTTCAAAACCAATTAACAAAGCGACTAGTTACATCTGCCAAGTACATGAATTTGTTACAAATGTATTTTGTTAATTAATAATATCACCGAAACTACTCTACAATGCAGACTGTAGCCTACTTTCAAATCTTGCTGGTACCAACATTTATTACATCGTCTCCGAGCAAGTTCAAATATTTTGTTGTTAGGGACAACCATGCTCTTTATTTTTGGGAATGAGATTTTCAACTTGTTACTTGTGTCAGCTTGTATAAGCTCATTCATTCTTATCTTCCGTCTTGTCGACACACCTTATAATGGCGTCTATGTAAATTTTTCCTAGTTTCGGATAACGTCATATACGTAAATACTGAATATCATGGGTGGCAGGCAGCAAGCAACCTTACCTCATAACGTTTTATTAGTTGATACAGTGTTAGATATTTTATTAGATACGCTACTTGTTTTACTGTAGAACGTTTTAACCGCCAGGTATCTTCTGTTGCCCATCACATTTCTGTGTTGAATCAGTCGGCCGAGAATAGTCTAAAACTCTCTCCGCGGAGAATGATTTCTATACTCTCGGCTTTGTAGTACGTCTATCCCTCCTGAATCCCATTCGCTCTTCTCCATCTCCATTCTCCATTGTTTTTCTACGTGTTTTATAGTCATGTTGGCTATAATTAGTGATTGACTAATTAATTAATTAATGACTGAAAAACAATTACATGTCGAGTAAGCGCATGTCTCTGTAATTCTCACGTAGTTCAATATCTCCTTTTTTTATATAAGGATGTTGACTTGGATGTTGGCCAGTTTTTTGGAATGACACTCTGTTTCAAGCGTACATTTAAAAAGTAAGTAATTGGAAAGGATTATACCTCTGCATTTCAATAATTCCACATTTATATTGTTCGTCTCACTGCCTTTCGGTTTTTCAATGTAGAGATCTTCGGTTAGTTCTTCTAGTGTTAAATCATCTAATCGCTTCGTATCAATGCTTCTTCACCTCTGTAATGTTTAACCCAGTCAAGCCTCTTCATACCTTCAGTTATAAGAAAGGGAGCTAGCCCCTTTTTGAGTTCTGTTCGTCAGTCTGTTTGTACGCCGTGAAAATCGTTTTCTGATGACTAATGGAAAATGTGCGTGTGTGTCACTATTTACCTGTTTAGCTCTGTTCAGTGTTTTCTTCTGAGGGCACCACGATATATTTTTGTAGTTTTTGTTTTTCCCGGTTATTGCTTTCTCTATGTCACCCTACGAAATCCTCAAGCTTTTCTCGTACTAAATTGTTTTGAGCCAAGAGCCTCATTTGCTGTCTGCCTCACTATCCGTTTCAGATTTGACCTCTTCTTTTCCACTTCTTTCTTTTCCAGTCTACCTGGTTCTTGGTTTAGCAGCTTTTGATCCAATAATTTTACGGTATACACGTGATCGTCTTCTTTCGGTGTGGTAATTTGTCGGTTCTTCTCCATTTTGTACAAGATAGTGGTTCCATTCTGACACCTTGGTGCCTACAAACACAGGTATCCGTAACTAGTCTGACAAATTTAATATTTGTCATGGTGCAGTATATATCAGTAACTTACACTCTTGCCTGTACAGGTATATTTATGTATATCCTTCTTTGTAATGAAAATATTCCTTAGTTTAAGTCGGTTACAGGCTCCAAAATCTTTTAATAAGTTTTCATGTGCACTGCATGTCTTTTATCCAAATTGCCTACGTTATCGGGAATACATCTGTGTTTCATCTTGGCCTTTAAATCACCTATTAAGATTACTTGCTTTGAGTTATTAGTCGTGTCCATGACTTACTAAAAAGTTTCATAAAAGGCAATAATTGCCGTTTTAGTCTTGTTTTCTTCCTAGATTCTCTAGTTCTCCATCTTCTTGACCATACTTTCTTATTACAATAATTTTCCTTGTACAGTTTATTAACTTCTTGGCATTGCACCAAGTTGTTGGCGACTATATTAACTTCTCTTTTTTAAAT